>CM070562.1:69173210-69773210 GCA_036346405.1 Phyllostachys edulis | reverse complement strand
AAAGGAGAGTGTTTGAAGAGGTCAAGCTTTGTTCAAGGCAGATGTGATATCACTTTTGAGGATGCAAGGTGCGGGATGATCTAAACAACATAATGAGCAAAAGTTTGTTCAGAGAAGAGTTAGTCGCCTCCACAGTCGAAAGTTGTTTCCACTATCTCTTCCACTACCCGAAAGGTAAGAATTCAGGACAGAGAGCAGAGTTATAGGAGCATTAGCCTATGGAACTGGTTATGGTGCATCGAATTGGACAGAACCTGCTTTAGATGTGGTGAAAGTTTGTAGACCTTGTGTTCTTTGGCGACCACGATGGGACCCGAACCCACAATCTCCCGCTAACTTTTCATTGTATCGGCTTGGGGGCAAGCCGAAATTCAAGGAGGGAGGAATGTCACGTACCGGTTGGCTTCATGGGCTGTGGTCCAAGCAATCGGCAAATGGGCTTAGTAACATTCATGGGCTGTGGTCCAAGCAATCGGCAAGGAGGCAGCGTATAACCAGAGGGTGGGCAGCAGAGAAAGTATCGAAGAATAGAACAGGCAACCAGTCTTTCCCCATCCTCCCTGCTGCTTCTTCCCAGTCTCCATTCCGCTCCTTCCCCAAACTAGTTCCTCCTCCTATATCCCCTTTCCAAGAACACCTTCCTCTTCCTCCAGAACTCTATTTCCCTTCCTTACCAACTCTATTTCCTGTTATGTGTTGAGGATATATACAGTATACTCTTGGATATTTGCTTACACGCTTTGGGTACGTAACATTACTCTTGGTTCCTTTTCTGTTGTGCGTTTGATTTTTTTCCCCCGATCTTTGTTGATTTGTTACTGTGCATAGATAAACAAGGAGCTGCTGGTCTGCAGCGGAGGGTAGGTTTACCGCTAGCGAATCGGCTCTAAGGTAGTTTGTTTGCTTAGTAATCTGCTTACTCGTGGTTCGTTTTCTGTTTTGCCATTTTTTTAGGTTTTTTTGGATGTCTTGATCTTTATCTGTTTCTTATTGTGCAGAAAGGAACAAGGGGCTGTAGATCTCCAACGAAGGGTGGGTTGTCGTGGCAGCTCTGTTGGATCGGAGGCGGCGGCGGCTTTTGGTCATGGGTCTTTTCCGCCGGCGCAGCGAACGCAGACGAGAAGTCGTCGGGAGATTGGGACCCGCACGGCGGCACGGGCTCCCAGCTAACATCTCGGTCCCGCTCACGAAGCTGAGCGAGCTAAACAGGTACAAGGTGTCGAAGCTCAAGTTCTTGACACACGCGCCATGACGATGGCGTACAGACACGGGCCGAGGACTCCTCCTTCGAGATGGTGACGATTTACCGGTGGCGTGTACACCAAGTCGTAGCTATGAAGGAGCTTGAGACACTCGCGTCTCTGCGGCATGTTCGAGCGGGTCGATCTCGAGGAAAGGCCAAGCCCGATGGCACCCTTGGTCTCACCGTCTCCTTTGTTGAGAGTCTGGAGTGCGACAAAGCGGTTCAAGTGCATCAATGTGGGGCTAATGGCGTAGTCGGGGCAAGTTGACTTCGATCGGACATGACAGAGAGGAGAAGATGGACTACCTCGAAGCGAACGTGATTACGATGGCGTGTCCGCAACACCACGCCATCCATATTACCAAAA
The DNA here is from genome assembly GCA_036346405.1 of Phyllostachys edulis. Classification (NCBI taxonomy): domain Eukaryota; kingdom Viridiplantae; phylum Streptophyta; class Magnoliopsida; order Poales; family Poaceae; genus Phyllostachys; species Phyllostachys edulis. The sequence goes on along the minus strand of CM070562.1, from coordinate 69,771,600 downwards.
TCATGGGAGGTATGCGGGAATGATGAAGAAGCGAGAGAAGGTGGCGCCAGATGTCTTGACAGATCGAGGACCATGTCGAAGTGGTACCGCAATGAGGGGTTCGTGTGCGCCGGTGGTGAACTTTGGAAACCTTAACACCAAAGAAGTTGTGTGTGAGGTGGTTGAGGGGATATAACCAAGGTGGATGTAACGCTCTGATTTTCTAAACCTTTTTAAAATTTTAAAATAAAGAGAACCATTTGGTTTTGATGAGAGTTCAAAGCTTAACTTGAGATTTTTAAAAGAGTTTTAAATGGCTAAGACAAACTTTAACTAATCAAAAGCTTGGTCTTCTTCGAGTTGTGCGGGTTCTGGAGATGTCTCGGTGTGTTTAGACTCTTTGTGACCAATTGAACCTTCCCCTAGTCCATTTGGACCTCCCTCATGTTCCTTAAGACATCCCTTGATTCCACCTTGGCCGTCAGGACCTCTCTCGGGATCCTCTTGACTGTCAAGACCTCCTCCACCTTTTATTATGGTCGTCGGACCTCCCCTTTGTTTGGATCTAAGGGTCCAGACCTCCCCTTCTTTGCACCTCTTGGTCCTTTTGCGAAGACAACTTTTGCGGGAGCAATCCCCTCAGGATCTCCTTGCCTTCAGGAGCTCCTAGTTACTTTGCAAAGACCACCTTGGTGGTCACGATCTCCCCAGCATCTCGTGGTCTTTTAGCAAAGACCACCCATTTGATCAAGACCACCCCTTGTGGTCAAGACCTCTAGTCTTTTTACAAAAACCACCTCCTGGCCTTTCTGTAAAGACCTCCCTATTTGGACTTCCTCTTGTATCCAGACCTCCTCTGTGTTTAGACCTCCCTTGATTCCATCCTGTCCTCAGGACCTCCTAGTCATTTGGACCTCCTCAATCCTCCTAGTCCTTTGGACCTCCTCATTCCTTTAGACCCCCTCAGTCCTTTGGACCTCCTAGTCCACAGGACCTCCTATCCTTTGGACCTCTTCAAAGACCTCCCTGTCCAGCGGACCTCCCTGTGGTCTTTTTGCAAAGACCACCTTGGTGGGCAAGACCTCCCCTATGGGTCACGACCTCCCCGTTGACTGTGAATACTTCCTTTGACCAGGATACTTTCTCAAGCTTGACTGGCCCCACTTGCCAATCCTGCTCATCATTATCTCTCTTTGCCACCTAAGCCTGTTGTGCATGTAATGCTAATCTTGTCACATTACATGCAACCACATACGTGGCACTTTGTTCTCTTTCCTTGTTTCCTTTCTTCACAGTATATTTTATTTTATTTCTTCTTTACCAAGTTATCCATACCCTGTCTTATCCATCACCTACCTTTGACCTACCTTCTCCACTCATCTTTGACACATGTGCATTCCAACTTTCTAGTGTTTTCTCTGCCCTCTAGATATATATAGTTTGAGTAGGCCTCCTTCATCACCGTTTTCACACCTATCTCCTTTGGCTCATACTTAGTGCTTTATGTTGAAGCTTTGCCACCAAGAACTCCATCGGAGTCTCCTTCGCCGTCTTCTCGCCATTGAGGGTATCACTGGAGCATTGGCGCCAGCCTCAATCGCCACCCCTGTCCCACGACCTTCCTTTCTATCCATCGTTTCTTCTTGACCTTGGTAAGATTCATTGTGCTTTGTTCCTTTATTTGTTCATACGATCACAATTGAAGCAACCGTGTCTTCTTCAAGGCCTTCTCCCCAATGTCTTCCTCTGGACTTCCTTGGTCTTTATGCAAAGACCACCTCCCTGGTCTCTGCGCAAAGATCACCTCCTGGGTCTTTGCTAAAGACCACTCCTTTGCTCCTCTACGAAGACCTCCTCTTTAGATATTTGCAAAGACCACCCTTTGGTTCCCTTCGCAAAGACCACCTCTTGTGGTCCTTGCTGATTTTTGCGAAGACCACCCTCCTGAGTCTTTTGCGAAGACCACCCCTTTTATTGGACCTCCTCTCTGTGAGCCGAGGCTTTCTCTAAAGAGCTGTTTTTAGTTTAATGTTCTTTTGTTAGTTCGAATTTTGAGTTTCTTTTAAGAGCTCTTTTGGTTCTACATTTGGTCTCTGTTTGAGGTTGTCTTTTTCTCTCGTGTAGACTGCGACAACTCTGAGGAAGCCGAGTATCTAGAGAAAAAAGATTATCAGGATTGTGAGCAAGGCAAGTTACATCCTTGATCATATTGAACCCAGTATTTCAAATTAATTAAGTTGTGTTTCAAATTATTACTGCATGCTTATTTCAATTCAAGTAATTTAAATCCCTGTTTTAACTTTGTAGTTATTCCTAATTCCTTTGTATAACCAGATTTGATTGATGAATTGTTCACCCTCTTGTCACCATAGTAAAGGCTGGTTGGTACATTAGTATGAACCAGCATGTGTTGCTAAACTTTGAGCTTAGACATGCTTAGACCAAAATTCTTGTTTTGGGATATCTTACTGCCAAAAAATCAATGTTGTCTAAATGTTTTAATCCATGACATTGGGTTGTCGTGGTAGTTTGCAAATATGTTTTGAAAAGCAAAGAAAAAGGAAAAAAAATTGGTTTGGACTTGAGCGAATTGGTTGCTTGGATGGTGCATGTTTATGCACAGGCTCAAGCTGGGTAGGCTTGAGGCCCAAGGTTTTGTGGTAGTCGTCCAGGTCAGTTAAGGACCAATCTTCGAGTGTATTTTGTCATGCCTCACCGTGCAACCACATGTCCTGAATGGGCAGGACCTAGCCGACTAATTTGCAAAGCTCCATCGCAGTTGTCCCTATTGATGTGTGGGTGTCTCTCATGACCTACTTTTATGCATTCCCACCTGGCGCAAGAAGGGGCTTTTCCGGCGGGTTTGTATCCAATGGAAGTGAAACCTTAGCGAGGGGGGACTGCGGTGGAATGATGCATTGTAAAGGCCTTGTGATAATCTCTTAGTCGCACACCTTTGGAAGTGTGTGGGCGGACAGTATAAATTGATTATCTCATGTGGGTAAAGCTGCACACCTCTGCAGAGTGAATCTATTCGAATAGCCGAGTCCGCGGTCAAGGACATGCTGGCAAAGCTGCTCCAAGTTAGAATTTGGTCTTGTTTTTCAAAAAGAATTTATTAAACTGTTTTGGATCTCTATCCAAATGGGTTTTGGGGTAGGGAGCCTTGTGACAGGAGGGTATCCTTCACCATTGTTGATGAAAGTTATCTAACTGTAAAACTGAATTTGGAAAAAGAATTTTAATTATTGTCTAATTGCCTTGAAACTTAGTACTTGTATTTGAAATAAAGTTGGCTTCATGCAAATACAACCTTATAATCCTTCCTTTGAATCATCCATGTATGCATGTCATTCTCATTATCCACCTGTGTGACTTGCGTAGCACGGTTGTTGTGCTCACGCTTGCTTGATATAATCTTTGGCCAGTGAAGAAGTTGATGAAGAAGAAGAGGACCAGGTCGACTAGGTTGTGCCCTCCAGCCTGTTGCCTGTGGCGAGTTGGATGGGCTGTTGTTTTCTTTTGTTCTATGTATTTTATGTTTGGCCCAAGGCCACTTTTGTAAGCAACTCTATTGATATTTTGTAATAACGTTTACGTTGTGGATGTCACCACTTTTGTTACTGTGTGGGCTAGCAGTTGATCTTGGGACTAGCTCAGTACACAGAGGTCTTAGGAAATCCCTAGTCTCATGACCTCCTTCGGGTTTAGTTGTGAAATTAGGGAGCTCCTAGACCTCACGGCCACTCTCAGACCTCCTGGTGGTCCGGCAAGATCTCCTGGGTGGTCTTGTTGGACCTCTTGGGTGATCTTGATAGACCTCCAGGTGGTCCTGAGGGGCCTCCGGGTGGTCTAGACCTCCTGGGAGGTCCTGGTGGACCTCCTGGGTGGACTTGACCTCTCAGATGGCCTTAAGGGACCTCCTGGGAGGCCCTGGGAGCTCTCTGGTCGTGACAGTGGAGTACCAATTCCAGGATAAGCTTGGAAATATGGTCGAGAGGAATACTCAGATCCCTATCATAGACCGAGAGCTACCCCAACAGCTATACCAAATACCAGTAGTTACTAAAACCAAGATGGGAGGATAATTTTGTTAGCATTACTATAAAATTCCATAATTAATTAACATGTATAGAAATAGCTTATAGTGATGTATGTGACATTTTAATTTGACTAATGTAACTTTGTTATGAGGATGTATGTGACATTTTAATTTGACTAATGTAACTTTGTTATGAGTCGTTTCAGAAAGGTTCTCGTGCCAGGTAATGTGACCAGAGGGCATTTTGGTAACTTCCGGTGGGGGTAATTGGCCTGAAAAAAAAGGAAAATGGGATAAAAACTCTAAAGTGGCAAAAGAATGATTGAAAATTGTATGGAGTGGCAAATAAAGGATTACAATCTACATAATGGCAAAGGTGAGAAGACTGTTCTATTGGATGGCATATTATTAATTGTCCCGTCTATGATTCCGTCGTGCGAAAAAAAAGTAGATATCGATATAACTGGGGGTGTCTCTTCATTGATAAACTACTGCAGCCTCAGTGTCCTGTGGATCAATAGCCACAAATGTTCTAACCATATACAAATTGTTTTCTTTTGCTGATATTACCTTTGGTTCATGAAAAGAAATGCCTCATGCATTAATCTTGCTGCTTTTGCCCTACTGACAGTAACTTCTTACGGTTTTCTCCTGACAGGTATTCTTGCAGAAAACTGGACTCCAGTTCTTTTTTATTCTTCGGTATTTACATTTCTTGTTTTGCCGTTTCGGAAACTAGCATGTACATATATGCCTATATGATGAAGCTTTCGGATAGCTACCAAATCATAGTTGTTGTGTGTATTTTCATCTATGACAGGTTAGCAGTGCCAAGCGATTCCCTTTTTTGCTTTTGCTGACATTATCTTTTGTTCATGAAAAGAAATGTATCATGCACTACTTTTGCTGTTGTTGTCCCTACTAACAGCTTCTTACGATTATCGCCTGAAAGGTATTCTTGCAGAAAACTTGACTCCAGTTCTTTTTATTCTTCAGTATTTAGATTTCTTGTTTTGCTGTTTCGGAATATAGCATGCAGATATATTCCTATATGATGAAGCTTTTGAGTAGGTAGCACATCATACTTGCTGTGTGTATTTTCATCTATGCCAAGTTAGGAGTGTCAAGCGATGCCCCCTTTTCATATGCCTGATTATCTTAGTATGCAATTCCCTTTTTGCTTTTGCTAACATTATCTTTTGTTCATGAAAAGAAATGTATCATGCATTACTTTTGCTGTTGTTGTCCCTACTGACAGCTTCTTATGATTTTTGTCTCGAAGGTATTCTTGCAGAAAATGTGACTCCAGTTCTTTTTATTCTTCGGTATTTAGATTTCTTGTTTTGAGGTTTCGGAAAATATCATGTGGATATATTCCTATATGATGAATCTTTCGGATAGGTAGCACATCATAGTTGTTGTGTGTATTTTCATCTATGCCAAGTTAGGAGTGTCAAGCGATCCCCTTTTTTCCCCCAATCTAAAAAGATGCTTTATTACCTTAGTGGTAGATCAATTTGTTCCTTTGATTTTCATCCACCAGCAGAACCTAGCCTTCTTACTTTTTTAATACCTTTAGATACGTGCCACCCTGCTGGTGCATGTAGTACAAATCCTACTCTTGTGAGACTTGAGCTTTTCACATGTAATTACTTATGCTTTCCCTTGTTGCTTATGAGATTTGATTAGCGTACCTGATCGCGTGCTCTACTCCACTTCTTTTGAGTCTTCGGTATTTAGATTATTTTTTTTGTCTGCCATTTCAGAATCTAGCATATGGATATATGTCTATATCATTAAACTTTCACGTACCTAGCACACTATAATTACTCTGTGTATTTTCCCCTATGACAGGTTAGGAGTGGCAAGCACTTTAATTTTTTCCCAGTCTCAACAAATGTTTTTTTATGCGGAATGTTGAAAAGGTAATGTTTGATTGCCTTCTGCGTCGATTGTCTATCGTTCGGTCTTGCACAAAACTTTACAATAGCGCTGTGATTGGGTATGTCTCTTCATTCATAGACTGTTTTAGCCTAAGTGTCATGTAGGTTAACATCCACAGAAATTTAAGGTATATGCGTTTTTTTTTTGCTAACATTAGCTTTTACTCATGAAAAGAAATGTGCCATAGAGCACTTTTGCTGCTATCGTCCCTACTGACAACACCTTACGATTTCCACCTGACAAGTGGTCTTCAGAAAACTAGCCTCCAGTTCTTTTTTTTTCTTCGTTATTTAGATTTGTTGTTTCATCGTTTCAGAAACTAGCATGTGGATATATGCACATGACAATGCCAGCTACCTGTGTCCTATCCTATGGTTACACCTAATAGATTACGACTGCTAATTGTTAAACAATTATGAGCTCGATCTTTTTTTTGTTGACAAAGGAGTGAAGAAGAGAAAAACGTTGACCATCGACAAACTTCGACATAGATCCGATGTAAAAAAACAGTAACCTATTCATCACCTACAAAAAAAATCGATCATATACAACATGCCTATTGTGTAGACTCTTTTATACCTTCTATGTTTAAACAGGAACATGTGCATCGCCGCACCAAGCCGAGATAAAACACTACAATTTTGAACCGGTACTCTCTAGCTCCAATGCGTTTTGCAAGAAACACAAGACAAAACCGTCGTCCCGCCACATCTTTTTATTTACCTACATGAAACGAAACCACCTTGCTATGTCCCGATCGGGCCCAAGAATGGCCTTTGTTGCCTATTGTCTTTGGTCTCAAGATTTCCTTTTAATACGAGACAGACCGTCTGTTGCCTACTATCGTTGTATGCTCGCTTAGGCACCAGACTACCATGTCTTACTTTGTTATACATAAGTACCGTGAATTGAATTTCCCAATGATTGTAGAAACTAGTATGTTGTGCTCAAGCCATCTGCCCTTCGATGACTCCAAATTATATGATTCCTCTTTTATCAAAATAGCTCCTGTTGTTTCCACCTTTGATTAATGGCCCTCTTGTTTATATAGAAAATGACAGCTTCTTATATTCCAGTGAAGACTTGGTAATCCCTGCTTTTTTTGCTAGCAATACCTCTGAATGTGTTCCTATGTATTATTTACTAAAATTCAGGATATCACTCTGCTCTGTGCTTGACCTATTCTTCTATCTGATAGAGGGTTTCTTAGCTTTTTATGGCAACAGCATATGGCAATTGTATACAACAACTAAAATTGATGCCAGGTTACATTGAACATCCGAAATCAACTGGAATTGATGCCGAATTACATTGAACATCTGAAATTGATGTCGGATTACATTGAACCGTTGCCGAAAGCCCTAAATCATAAAATGATATTACTTTCTTTGAAAATTAATTTAAAAACGATTCCTGCCCAAACCATCGTCTACAGCTTACATTCTACCCATTACATTTGTTGTCCACTAGAAAAACGACTTTCCAACTACCCATTTTCAAGCAACACGCTATTCAAACAGAAACAGCATGGGCGCAGCGTAGCGCGCGGCTCGCTCTAGTACTCCAAGTGGGTCTCAATATCCTTGCTCGGTTGCAGGGCCCACAACTCCTTTGTTGATGTGGAAAATACCACGAGTTTTCACAGTGATGGATGACGATTGGACTGTCAAGGAACCTAAATTCGGGATTGATGGGTATAATACTGAAACTACCCAGCGAGTTTGTCTTTTAATAGGATCTTTTTGTACTTAGAAAAAGATCGATCAATTAATAAAGATGTTCTCCATATTGTGTCTACATATATTGTCTCTCTGTTGATTATCTATTGTTTGGTGATTTGTTTATTGGTTTCTGCGATTACTATATTCTTCAACACGTTATCAGAGTGAATCGCTCTACACTGCCGAACCGTATGTCATCGGGATTCCACCTGTCAATCTCTAATTCCGCTATGAATTAATCAGATAGATTAATTTTGCTTGAAACCGATTAGATCTGTTAATTGCTAATTAGGGTTCTAGATCATTTTAATCGATATCTACGATTAATTACTGCTAATTGTCGCATTAGATTGAATATGCTCTGCACATACGGAAAAAAAATTTGATCTATTGATCGCCCGAGTCGGCCGTTGTCGCGCCATCGCAGACGCTCGACAACATTGCGCCGCAGCGCCGATGTGCCGCGCCGCCACGTTGCTCCATCGCCGTCACGCGCCAGATTCTTGCCGCTTCTACACGCGTGTCTTGACCTGCCGCCGGGCGCCATTGCACGCACCATGCACCGTGTGTGCACCGCCCACGCCCTGGAGCCAGCCGCCACAGCCAGGGGTAGACCTGTTCAAACGCTAGGCCGGACTGGGCTTCGGGCTAGGATGGGCCTGAAAAGCCTGGCCACAAACGGGTAAGCCCGAGCCCAGCCAAGTCCGAAATTTGTTTTTCCTAGTTTAAAACTATTTTTTAATTCTTTTTGGAATAAAAAGTAATATTTAATTAATTTCGAGAATAAAAAAGGGTTTCTTTATTTTTTTTAAAAAAAATTACATTCATCGCCCTTTCGGAAATCCAGTCCCAAGCCCGGCCCAGACTAGGTCAGCCGACAGTTCTCAATCGCTTATGAAACGAGCTGGGAAACCCTAGCCCACTCTTTTGCCCTCAAGTGCTAGTAGGGTGGTGGCCTTGTGGGTCGTCCCGGGCCACTTAAATAAAAAAAATTAGGAGAAAATAAAATAAAATAGAAAACCTGAAAATTTTGCAAAAAGGTCCTCAGAGTTCTGAAAATTGCAATGAAACTTTTGCAAATAAGAAAATTTTGCGAAAACCCCCCTAGAGTTTTGGGAAAATACAGCAGATTTCAGAGTTTTTATATATTCTTATAGAATAACCCTTCGAGAATCTGATTTTTGTGATAGATTAGTATGTTTCATGGTTATTATATATTTTAGACCCTCGGTTTATGTTTATTTGCTTTAATATTATTTATTTTAATGCAATAACCTTAAATAATCCTAGAAACATGGTTTTTATGCATATGAGCTTCCATAATTTGTAAAACCTTAGACTTAGCACACCCTGGAAGCTTCATACCAATGGATTTCTATTTTTCTCCTAGCTTTATTTGCTGAAATTGATTTTCTGACATATTGATAATTCTAAAAATTATCCATAGACCTCATTAATTAGCAGAAAATCATGATAATTGCTAGGAAAATTTTGGAAAAATCATAAAATACCTGCTGAATAGATGTTAAAACAATCTTTACTGATTTTGAAATATTCATGCTTTAGATTATATTTTACTTGTAGTAAAACTGAACATTGCATGAACTTAATGTAGGAGATGTCAGACATCTCAAAAAAGAATTCGTTGAGCTTGCCCTGAATAGCAACAACTACCTCACTTGGTCAATGGATGCAAAGATCAACCTAAAGTCTTGATCTCTTGGAGTCACCATCATCGAGCTGAGTCGCGCTTTTGTAAATCCCTAAGGCTACCAAGTATGCGGCCCTGCACTTCCTGAGGCACCATCTCCATGCAAACCTGAAGTCTGAATACTTGATGCAGAATCATCCACTGGCATTGTGGAATTCCTTAAAGAAACACTACAACCAGCAGAGATCTGTCCTACTCCCAGAAGCACAACGAGAATGGACTAACTTGCGCTTTCAAGATTTTAAAACCGTGGCAGCATATAACTCTATATCCAAATTGAGGTTCTGTAACTAGACAGTTACAAAAGCTGATAGGATAGAAAAGACTTTGTGCACCTTCCACCCCAATATGAGGTTACTGCAGCAACAATACCGCAATGTGAAATACTTGAAGTACTCTGAGCTGATATACACTCTGGTGGAAGCAGAGAAACATGAAGAACTTCTTATGGAAAACCATCAGATACGTCACACTGGGACAATGGTTGTGCCTGAAGCACACACCAATGCTCAGCAGGCTAGCAGAATCCAGGACCATGAAAAAAGTCCAAAACAGAATGGGGGTAAGTGGAAGAAGGTCGGGATGCAGAGAGGTAGGGGTAAACCCCATGGTAGAGGATCAGGCAAAGGGAAGCCTTAGAAGCAAGAATCAGGCAACAAGACTGCTCATCCCCCACATACTTGTTTTAGATGTGGTTGCATTGGCCATTGGTCACGCACTTGCCGCACTCCACAGCATTTGGTGAATCTATAAGTTCAATCCACTAGTAGAATCAAGAAGACTCAGGGGAACAAAGTTGAGGCTCACTTCACTTCTCAGCCTCACTCTGACTGGACTGTCTCCTAACCAAGACGTCGAGAAGACTGATTACATGATTCTTCATGACGCAGCTCAAGGAGAAGGCACCTCCATGGATCACAATGATCTTCTTGGGTTGGAGCTCCTAGACCTCCGTAAGGACAACCAGGATCCATATGGAGACCTGAAGTAGTCTCCATAGATGAATTTTTTGCATATCAAATTAGTTTTAGTTCCCGATGAACATTGGTTTATTCATGCTAATGTTGAGCATTTATCTTTCATTATTTGCTTAGGCTAAACTCTTGGCATTGTTATTTTTCCATAATATTAAATTCATTATTTTATTGGTCTATGCTTGTTCTATTTTTTTCAAACTATATTTCTTGTTGAATAGTTGTTTGATAATAAATCATGTTTTAAATATAGAACAACTCAGTATGATCCAATGGAGGAAGAGGAAATATGTCTTATAGACAGTTGCACTACTAATTCAATTTTTAGGGAAACTAAATATTTCCAAACATTAACTAAGAAAACTGAGAATATTATGACCATCGCTGGAAGCGATGCTCTATTTGTCAGCACTGGAAGGGTCATTATAGTTTTTCCTATAGGTACCTGTATAACAGTCGAGGATGCTCTTCTGTATCCTGAATCTAAACGTACCCTCCTTAGTTTAAAGACATTCGTCTGAACGGATTTCATGTAGAACCCGACAATGAGAATGGTACAGAATTCCTACTCATGACTAAGTCTAACGGATGCCAGAAGCAAGTGGTCAAAAAACTACCTTCTTTCTCATCAAGATTGTACTACACATATATAAAACCCGAAGTTTATATTGCGATGAAAACAATTTTTAAACACCCAGAAATTTTTAAGATCTGGAATGATCATCTGGATCATCCTGGTTTGGGTATGATGCGAAAAGTTATTAATAATTCTATTGGCCATAACATAAAAACTACAGACTTTCCTAGACTTGAAGATCTCATATGCCCTGCTTGTGCCAAAGAAAAATTGTTTACTAGACCCTCTTATATGAAACTAAGAGATGAATCACCTAGTTTCCTAGAGAGAATTCAATGTGATATTTGTGGACCTACCCAACCCCTCTTGTGCCCCTTTAGATATTTTATGGTTCTGTTAGATACCTCTACTATATGGTCCCATGTTTACCTATTGTATACACGGAACCATGCTTTTGCAAAGTTAATTGCCCAATTAATCAGATTAAGAGCCAATTTTCTAGATTAACAGATTAAATCTATTCGTATGGACAATGCTGACAAATTTACCTCAAAGGCATTTAATGATTATTGTATGGCTCTGGGCATTAAAGTAAAGCACTCAATACCACATGTCCACACTCAAAATCGCCTCGTAGAGTCATTAATTAAAAGAATAAAACTTATTGCTACACCACTCTTACAAAATTGTAGGCTGCCCACCAGCTGTTGGGCCATGCAGTGCTGCACGCTGCTGCATTAATCCAACTCAGACCAACTGCATATCACCCAATTTCTCCCTTACAATTAGTGCATGAAAAAGAACCAAGTATTTCCCATCTGCGAAAATTCGACTATGCTGTATACATGTCGATTTCACCACCGCAGTGTACAACCATGGGCCCTCACTGGAAGTTGGGGACCTATGTAGGTTTTGAATCTCCATCAATTGTTAAATACCTAGAGCCTATGACAGGGGATCTGCATACGGCTCGGTACGCTGATTGTATTTTTGATGAGGACAATTTCCCAGCACTAGGGGGAGGAAAGTACCACTCTAAAGAATGCTGAGAAATAGATTGGAATGTCATTGGCATTTAGTCCTTAGATCCATGCACCAAAGACTCAGATCTGGAAGTTCGGAGAATAATATATTTGCAGCAAATAGCTAATAATCTGTCAGATGCCTTCACTAATCTTAAGGGGGTGACAAAATTACAAATACCTGCAGTAAATGCACCGGAGAGAGTGAAAGTGCCCCAGAAGGATACTGAATAAACACATATCCCTCATGCAAAGAAGAGGGGGAGACCTTCGGGCGCGCGGGACTTAATTCCTCAGAGATGTCTACAGAAACAGAGAACTGAACAAGACAAATCACTCCATAAGACAGTTGATGGACCCAAACCTGATGTTGAGAAAATCCCTAAAGTGATCCATCCTGAGGATGGTAACCCCAGCAAAAATTTGTGCGCACAATCTGACACTGTGAAATCGGAACACCCAGACTCCACCGTTGTGGGAAATCACGAGGAGTTGGAAGAAATAAATGAAGAAATTTCCATAAATTATGTGGACTCAGGAGAATCGTATAAAAGAAAGACTACAGTTGTCGACATATATGTTGCCTCTAAAATTGCTAAAACTCTTGAACTGGATCCAGAACCTAAGTCCATGGCAAAGTGTTAGAAGCGCTCAGATTGGCTCAAATGGAAAGAAGCAATTGAGGCAGAATTGCACTCGCTAAATAAAAGGAAAGTATCTGGTCTTGTTGCTGGAACACCTCCCAAAGTGTTCCCTGTAGGATCCAAATGGGTTTTCATCTGGAAGAGAAATGAGAACAACCAAGTGGTAAGATATAAAGCGAAACCACGTTCCGATACTTAATATCAATGACAGCTTGCATGAATTGAACAATGCAGTTGATTGATGCAGTGGCCGCATATTTATATGGGTCATTGGATACAGATATCTATATGAGAGTTCCTGAAGGAGTCAAAATTTTGAATCCTAATAAAACTAATCGCAACATGTATAGCGTCAAACTGCAAAGGTCATTGTACGAATTGAAGCAATCGAAAAGAATATGGTACAACCGACTAAGTGACTTTCTCCTGAAGAAAGTTACTCAAATAATGATGATTGTCCCTGCGTATTTATAAAAAAGTTCCAGAATGGATTTTGTATCATATCAGTTTATGTCGATGATCTGAATATCATCAAAACCACAGAGGACATAAAGGAAGCAAGTTCTTACCTTGTGACGATGTTTGAGATGAAAGACTTAGGTAAAATCAAGTATTGCTTAGGCATGCAGCTAGAGAACCTCCCTGAAGGATCCTAGTACACCAGTCTAACTATAACAAGAAGGTATTGGAGAAATTCAACATGGATAAATCTCATCCTTTAAAGACACCTTGGTAGTAAGATCCCTAGACATCAATAAAGACTCATTCAGACCGATGATGGAAAACAAAGAAGTTTTAGAACCAGAAGTTCCATACTTAAGCGCTATAGGGGCACTGATACCTTGCAAATTGCACCAGGCCTGATATTGCATTCGCAGTCAATTTTTTGGCTAGACACAGTGCAATTCCAACCAGAAGGCATTGGGCTAGCGTTAAGACTTTTCTCAGATACCTCCAAGGTACACAAGATCTTAGCTTACTTTTTCGGAAGAACCAAGACTTGACCATGGTGGGATATACGGATGTTGCCTATCTGTCTAATCCCCACAGTGCCAAATCTCAAGTTGGGTTTGTATTTCTATATGGTGGTACAACCATCTATTGGCGGTCATTTAAGCAGACCTTGGTAGCTACTTCTATCAACCACTTAGAAATTATTGCACTGTATGAAGCCTCACATGAATGTGTTTGACTCAGACGTGTGATTAGCCATATCCAGAAGTCACGTAACATTAACACCATCGATACCCCCACAATTATCTATGAAGATAATGTTGTTTGTGTTGCACAAATGCAAATGGGTTATGTTAAAAGTAATATCACGAAACATGTTGCTATCAAATTCTTCTATCCTCCAATGTGGTAAAGATCCTGCAAACTAGATCTTATGATAATCTGGTTTATTTGTTCTCTAAGTCTCTGCCTACATCCAGTTTTCAGCGATGCGTTTATGGTATTGGGGTAAAGCGGCTTGGAGAGTTGTAGGATCAGCGGGAGAATCCCCTTAATCATAATCCACTTAAGGTCCTGAAGTTTTACCTTAATCCTGAAGATTAACATAGAAGGTAAAAAGGTTGCACATTTTTTCCCGTAGTGAGTTTTTCCTAAAGATTTCTCATATAAAGGTTTTTAACAAGGCAATACAACTTGCGGATGCAATGTACTCTTTTCTCCGATCCCCTTTTTCCCACTGGCTTTTTTGCGACAAGTTTTTAATGAAACATGTGCATAACGCGGTATTCGCTCAAGGGGGAGTGTAAAGAAATCCTAGATTAGGGGGCTAATGGGCATAATATCGAAACTACCTCTGGTGGGGTTTTAGTCTTTAAATAGGACCTCTTTGTACTCAGGAAGAGATCGATCAATTAATAAAGAGGTTTTTCATATTATCTCCATCTATTGCCTCTCATTTGGTTGTCTATTGTTTGATAATTGGTACCTATGAGTACTACGTTCTTCAACATGGACATTTGAGGACGGAGATGGAGTTTATCTTTTTTTTCTCTTAAACCATACTTTCTTAATAATAAAAGAAAAGGACGCAAGCAAACAATTTATCTATCCGCTTTGTGCACAATCTCCTTTCAGATTTCACCCAAACCCAACCTTAGATTCCATACCGGCGATGGGCGGCAAGGGCGCCACACCACAGCCTACCGCGAGCATGGTGTTGGGTAGTGAGTCAGGTCAGCAGGTGACCAGAATACATAACTTAGGTTTTCAGCGATCTACAAGTCACCGGCAGGCAGAAGGGGTGGCGAGCAACGGTTGAGGCGGCGTTGTGGTCTTGTGGGTCGCGGCTGAGTAGAGGGAGAAGCGAACGGTGAGGTTTATTAGCGTGAAAGATGCATGGATATCAAAGCAATCTGATGGTCTACATGTACTTCTTTCCACCTGAACAACAATTCAACAAGACATGGAGTTGGGACATGTGAATAGATGCATCGCATCAGGATGCCGCTTTCAATTGTTTTGACTGGCCGTTGCACGTGATAATGCAACTTCAGAATCGATTTACAAGCCTCGAATACATGGGCGCGCATACATAGCTGCGCATGTTAGTTGTTAATTTGCCAACGAATTTTCTGGTCTACATCGCTACTACTTAAAAATTAGAGTTAGTGATCAACCATCCTCCCCACCCTCCTATCCCTGTCACTCTACTCTTCCTCCCCACCCTCCTATCCCTGTCACTCTACTCTCTACTGACATCTAGGTGACGTTATCAGCAAACTATCTCCTCACATCGTACGCTCTCTGCTCCTTCTCTCCCGACATCGCTTGCGACGCCGTCTACGCTTCCTCCTCTCCGCCCTCACCTCCACCGTCACTCTTCTGCTCTACCAGCTCGCCTCCACCTCGTCGCCCCTTCCATCAGTCGAATCTGGACAGGCCCCACTTCCTTCTCTCCGCCCCCACTCTTCTGCTCTTCTATCTGCTCTGCACACCTTGACGAATTGATATATATTATATCTACTTAATTGATAAATAATTATATTTATGAGATGTTTCATAACAACCCACGGATATTTAGCTAGTAGAACGTGTAAACCCGACAGGGGACTTCCTGACCACGCCCGCGCAGCGTGGGCGTTATCGTAATTGTCTCTCTGCCTCAGCTACTTAACAGCGTACGGGGGTGTATGGCATTCCGAAGGCCGGACTCCAGATGGAAAATTGCAATTCACAATCACAATAAAATCGAATTCGTTAAATCGCATGGCATTACCTTGTAAAGAGGAAACACACATCAGGAACAACCAAGAAGCTGTACTCATCTGGATACCAGCGAATTAAACATCGATCGCTTACTTCGACAGAAATAGTTACTGATTTTTAAGTTATTCTTACAATAACACTTGAATTGCGTTTTCTGGATTAAAAGTATTCTTACAGTTGTGGACGCATGCATGCACTTCCCAGCATCGTGGAAACCAGACAAAATCTGGACATAAACCAAGTCTCCTGAGCTCCGCTCCTACAAACGGTTGAAGGCCAGAAAGAGCGCAATAGCTTGTTGTCTCTGCACGACAAATGCATGGCCCACCGTTGCTTTGCACGGGGTTCATAAAACAGAGAACAGAAGGTGAAACAAGTTAAGGTCAGGAGTTGAAAACAGAAATATACTGACAGACAGCACCAAGGCTGGATGGTTGGATTGTTCTTTAGACAGACACTACCTCAAAAATGCATTGGTCAGACAAGAAACTGCCACCGATCGGGCTTTTTAGCAGTTCCATAGATCACACAGTGATGCTAATTATATGACCTAATGGTGAAGCAGGAGGCTTGGCTCTTCTAGGGCCACAGCACCTCCAATTATGTAATTACTTTGCAAAATCAAAAGATTTTGAACTACAAGAACTACGTAGATAGTTTTGAATCATTGCCAAAATCAAATATACCTACATCATGAGATATCTGTAACAAGTTTTCATCCTGATGACAGAAGTTGAAAAATTCATGAAAAAAAAAACTGTTCTAATTTAGTTGTGATGTGCATGCACGGGATAAGTTGTCTAGTGATCTTGAATTGGTGCTGCGTCTATTTTATGCCTGGAACTTGAAAACGGGCCCAACTAACCCAGCTTAACCCCCTTAGGCTTTGACCATATGTTGTGTCTTTGAAGTAAATTTTAAAAGTTAAAGCCTTAAAGGACTCATTCTCTCTCGATGGTCAGTGCTTATACGACATGACATCAGACTTCAAGGACAAGAACTATCCAGCAGAGATCCATAGAAGTAGGACTACCAGGCCAGCATTTTCAGATGCCACAATGCTAGTTACAAGCATGGTCATCTCAAGGCTCATATTTTTTTCTGCCGAATTCTACAAATTCAAGCAGATGAAGCCATTATTTAAATAAAGAAAATTCAAAATACATCTGCATTATCGCATCCTCTCATATTCTATATTTGAATACTTTGTATAACTGCGCTAGTTATCTAAGGCACGTTAGTTTCAGACTTAAGTTAAAACCAGAATCCGTTAAAGCCCATCACCCAGAACCAACAAAAAGCAAATTGAATGGCATGCCACTAGACGTAAATAAAATAATGATGCAGATTAACAAGCACAAAATAGTAGTAAAAGAATAATTAGAGCTTGGAAGAGAAAGGCAGATGAAAAGCTTAAAAGAAAGCAAACAATTACTGTATTGGCGCATAATTGTTAACAGTCAACACTTCCTAATTTCATTTCAACCTAAACCACAGGTTCTTCTCACAACTACATAAATTATTGATTTCGTACCACTGAAAAGGATATATCAAAACCTGTTGGCGGTTGCATTTTCCCCCATCTAAACCACAGGCTGTTTCTCAGCACTAGATAAATTATTGATTTTGTAGCCATTAAAAGAGAGATACAAACTGTGCGCAAATAATCCTTGCTAACGCAACAACACAGTTTTAACTTCCCACAAAAAAAATGTATGACACTGTATTCTGACTATTTTAATACAGCAAGTATACCATTCAGAGCCTCAGGTGGAGCAAGGAATTGGATATAAAAGGGTCCATATCTGTTATGAACCTTAGTTCATAACGGGGTAAACACCGCCAGGAAGAAGGCCGAGCGGCGTCGGCTTGGTGGGATGAGAAATTAGACTATAGACTGGGATGATAGAACCTTGGGAGGGAGACTAGATTAATTCATCTTTCTTGCTTGATTGATAATCGATACATGCTATCCCTTTTATAGGGACGACCCAACTTGACCCCTAAGAAACAATCTCTATTTATAAGGAAACTATCTCTATTAGATGGAATATATCTCTAAGGAAGTAAACCCAACTAACAAGGAAACTAACTATTCTTATCTCTATTTCCAACCACTAATGCATCCGTGGGCCCGCCATGAACAGTACGCGCCGCTACAGTAACACACGTACTGTTCACGCGCGTGAACAGTACCGCCCGTGACACTGCTCCCCTCCTTTCGCAACAGCTCGCTCGTCCTCGAGCTGTGGTGGTAGCCATGGCTGAAGCCCTACGAAACCCCATGTTGACGAGAGGTTGTGATGACGACACGAGTCCTTGAAGATCATTGCCTCCACGCGCGGTTGCGGCAAACTCACCGGTTGCTGCGGCAAGCATGACAACAATCTTGGCATGGCAGGATGCGGTTATGGCGCGGCAAGTTCGGCAATCAACATCGGTTCTTTGGAAACACCGCCGCCCCTTGTTGCGCCTTCTTTTCCTTCTGATCCACAATCATCTTCTCCAAAGTGGCATGCATGTCGAGGAAGATGGCCGCGATCTTCTTGTCGTTGTCGTTGGTACTCATGGCCATCTTGTTGGCGTTAGTCTTTATCATAGCCAACGACTCGACGACAGGTCTGATGGTCTGATCTGTCGCCATAACCATGGTAGCAGAAGCCATGGGAAGGGATCGACTGCTCTGATACCAAGTTGTTATGAACCTTAGTTCATAACGGGGTAAACACCGCTAGGAAGAAGGCCGGGCGGCGTCGGCTTGGTGGGATGAGAAATTAGACTATAGATTGGGATGATAGAACCTTGGGAGGGAGACTAGATTAATTCATCTTTCTTGCTTAATTGATAATCGATACATGCTATCCCTTTTATAGGGACGACCCAACTTGACCCCTAAGAAACAATCTTTATTTCTAAGGAAACTATCTCTATTAGATGGAATATATCTCTAAGGAAGTAAACCCAACTAACAAGGAAACTAACTATTCTTATCTCTATTTCCAACCACTAATGCATCCGTGGGCCCGTCATGAACAGTACGTGCCGCTACAGTAACACGCGTACTGTTCACGCGCGTGAACAGTACCGCCCGTGACAATATCCGTATAGAATAGGCCCACGGCCCACCAAATATAAAATGGGGAGGCCAGTCCCCTCCTCTCCACCGCTGCTCCATTTACTCACACGGTAAGAGAAAGCAACCACCAGGGCTTCAAATATCATGTTATTGCAATTGTCCAACAAATGTTCAATATTAACTAAAAAATATCATGTGCACTGGTGAACTGTGTTTAACGTGCGGTAACATTATCATGAACAGAATATTCTAATCTAAGGTATCCCACAAATAACGATTCTCATAAGAAAATAGAACAAAGAAGGGATGGTAATATGGTGTACCAGGAGCAAGTAGGACGTAAAATTAATGAGTAAATATCACTAAACCACAGGTTTTGGGGCAGTTGTATCTCAAAACCCTAGGTTTTGTAAATTGTATCAGTTAACCCCAGGCTTTGTAGATTTAGATCAGGCTTAGGATTCAGAATTGTAGTTACAATGCATCTACTACCGGTTATGGTTTAACACCGTCGTAAATAATCCCTAATCCTCGATATTGCTGCTTGTGATTCCTAAGCCCGATCTAAATCTACAAAACCCAGGGTTAAGCGATACAATTTACAAAACCTGAGGTTTTGAGATACAACTGCCCTAAAACCTGTGGTTTAGTGATATTTACTCAAAATTAATTCATTTACTACATAGGCACAGATGTCCCCTGGGTCCCTAGAAAGCAACCATGTAACTTCACAGGCAGTCACATGACATTGACACGTGGTCCCAAACATTACCTAGCACTCTTTAGAAAAATGTTAACCAAGCAATAGCCAATGAATCAAGGCATCGGAGGATGGGGGTATTTGCAAATATAAGATAAAAAACTGCATGAGGAATGGGTTAGAATCAACCATAGAAAAAAGTGGAAAACCATGAACAGTCCTGCATCTCAACAATGTTGTTCAGTCTGCATCTTATTAAAATATAAAAAAAAAAACTAAGGTATGGTTAAATGGTCCATCGAAATGATTCAAATGAAAATCAAAAACAGTTTCCCTTGTTTTACCATCCTCCATGTGTTTTACCTGCAATAAGTATAGCATATAGAATCCAGACGCCGAATTTTATGTCAAATGCAGGTAACTAAGTTTTGAGATGATGGCCAGTTGGCCACAGACTGAGTGCAGCATTTCATGACAACGGTGTGCAAATGAAGAAAAAAAAGAACCTGAACGATTCTTCAAGGGGCCATATAGCACTACTAGCAGGTATAATGAGTAGCATGAAAAGAACTGGTCTGAACTCTGAACAGATTAACCATAATCTATTTGTCAAACAAAGAAAAGGTGAATAGTTACCAAAATAGCTACTAGCAAGAAGCATACCAAGGTAGGAAGAAGATAGGATAGTAGACTGACCACTAGGATTCACAAGAGTAACAGATGAAGACTCTTGGAGGCCTTCCACAAAGGAAGTCAATTAGGTATAGTAAGTTGACAGCCATCAAAGCTTCCTGTCTTGATATAGCCACAGCTTAAGCTGCAGACGTGTCACAGAACGTTTATAGTGAGTTCAATCAACTCTCTAAGCAGTTTGCAAAGTAGAAGTAGTCATCATTCATAGTTCAAATTGAATAAGAAAATCATCTCAACATCTATGCTACTCCATACAAAATGTTGATTTACTGACAAATTCGAGTATGGAAACCAATCAGAACATAGACTTACTAGTTTCTCTATCACCAGCTGTACTGCACAAGGCACAAGCACAAATGACTTAAACTGAGGCGATGACAACAGATTATCTCAATGAATCAAAGCTAGCGAAGCACATGTAAGGATTTCGGGATGAGTGAGAATGTGAACACCACATTGCCTTTTCATGAGGGGCAAACCAGCACCTAAGAACTGAAAACATTTCACAACTTTCACTAACTAGTATCTAACACAAAATGCATGCCCAGCTGAAAAAGGATAGCATGATTTATCATTAACAGTGCAAGCAGGGCTGAATTTTAATTCATGCAGGGCTGCAGACCAGGTAAAGTGAACAGGAACCTAGCATTAGAAAATTATAGTATATTTAGAAGAAAGCCCAAAAATAAAAACAACGAATTCTTATTAGAGATTAGAAGTCTTGACAATAATGACTGTCGAAGTTCATCAGAACAGAAATGCTGAACAGAATAACAGCAGGAAAAAACAGCATCTAGATATATTTTTTATTGAAAGATAATAGTAAGCAACAAGTCAAGTTCTAACAATTGCTTTCAAATTCCTGTGTTCACGAAAGCAGCCGATGAACCGATAACAGAAATAAAGGTCTCCATTTGCACATTCTAAAAACAATTGGGTTGTTACTACAAAAGTTGGAAAGAATGAAAGAAAGACGTTTTAAATATTAATCTCTCTATTGTGCATCCTTAAATTGATTTCCATTTACTATATAAGTAGAAATTTTCTACAGATATTTACTGTTTAATGCCATCGTTAATTTGTAGCAAACAAACGATAAGAACATATCTGACAGGTAAACTCATTTTTTTCCCTTTCAAAAAAAGGTAGCCATATTTCTAAAGACCCGGTGAACAAATTAATTAATAACTATTTCCAAGCAGCGTCGAAGGGTCCTAAGCAATCTTACAACACCATTCAGTACAAAGTGATCTTTGCAAACAAACTGAGAAGGAAAGAAGAGTTTCAAATTTATCACACTTTTTACACGATAACACATTAGCAGAGGCAATAAACTCCTCAGCATATTACCTTACAATTTGCATTACTACGCATCAGTTTCCTCGCACAAAAGCAAAAGGCACCCTCCCCCTTCGCATCATTCATCTCTTGCAAGCAAAATGCAAAGATCAAAAGAATATGTGCTGCTTGCGCAGAGGGAAATAAAATGAGAAGCTTTCATTGATCATTGTTTACAAAGTAGCTATTGTAATACTTTACATACAGAAGTTTCAGCCGTGAAACTGGTGTACCCAATAGAAGTCAATAAACCAGACCTTAAGATGCAGGTGGATTAGATTGTGACCAGAAGTTTGAGAAAGAGCTAACCCTTCAATGAAACAGTTACTAGCATGGAACATAAGGAGAAATATTATCCTCTTGATTCTGCACGCATGCCTGCTAAATAACACCATCAGTTGTCACCAGACACCAAGAAGACTGAGATATTTCATGTCCAGAGGACATCTCACCTAGGAAGACATGCCCTTCCATCTATTCATGCCAAAAAATGGCATCCATGGCAAACCCAAAAAAATGATTTAAGCTCAGTCAAAAAGGCCACGATCTCCTATGCTCCCTTGTTCTTTCATTCGTTGCTCCTCCAGAGGATCAGGGCTCTTCATATACTTTTTCATACACCTACATGTTTCAAAAATGCAATATTAATACAACAACATTAATCAAAAATATTTCAAATTAGGATGATAGATTAAAACTTGAAAGCAAAATAACAAGTACCTGTCTTGTTCATTTAGAGCAGGAAATGTTGGCATGAAATCCTTCGATGTAGGAAGAGGTATTTCACAGAACCATTCATGCTTCAAGGCAGCATCTGCTGATATACGCTGTATGAAAGAAACAAGTATGTTTAGTTTCAGGAGATGCAAAATGAGCATAGGAGAATAAGATGGTTCGCTATAGGACGTATGCTACCTTCTCAGGGTCATACGTCAACAATCTATTTAGCAGGTCAAATCCAGCTTCTGACAAGATCGGCCCGCCGGTGAAGGATGCAGCTGGAAACTTGTTCCTTAATCTATTGTACCTGACGGGAGGAACAAAGGTAAAACTTCCATGATAGGAACCTGTAAGCTCAAAAGATAAAAACAGCAGCAATAAGAAATGGGTAACCACTTACTGTTGTTTGACAAATTTGGCACTGGCACCAGGCAATTTGGAATAACCAGGCCATATCTGCTCATTAGGTGTGCCGAGTATTCTAAATATCTGCAAAGGAAGTTACTCTGACCTAAGATTTCATTCATCTAATTAAAATAAACAAATTGAAGTCAGTAAGTCAAAGCAGATACCTTATTAAGTTGATCTATCTCAGTTTTCCCATTGAACAATGGCTCTTTTGACAAGAGTTCTGCCATAATGCAACCCAACGACCACATATCAATAGCAGTAGAATACTCCTTTGCTCCTAACAGTAGTTCTGGAGCCCTGCAACCATAAGGAACAAATAGTGAGACCATGATTGGACAAGTGAAAACTTACAATCAAATTCACCGAATTTAGTAACACCTAAACATTGTTAAGGGTATTTGTGGTATTCCACTCTAGTCTAGGTTTACTCTTGTATGTGTCTTTGTAATATATATTGCCTCTTAGGCTATTGCAATACAACTAACCATTCACATTTGCACTCTCCCTCTCCATCTAACATGATATCAGAGCTAAGGTTCAAAATCTAGCCTTCATCCTCTTCCACTGCCCGCTGCCCCCAGGGAGGAGCAATCTCCACTCCTGGAGGCGGCCACATTAGTCTTAGTCGTAGTCTTTCCTCGTAGAAGCAGCAGCATCATCTTCATCTTCAAGCAACCCTCCTCGTCGCCGGATCTAGCGAGATTGAGTTCTTCCTCGCCGGATCCTGTCACTGCCGCTCAATCCTACCGCCGCCAGGGGCGGAGCCCAAGAGGCCCACCCGGTGTCACAGGACACCGGTCCAAAAAAAATTAGTAGGGATCAACTCATATGTACCATATGTGCACCCGGGTCTCCTTTCAGCCCACACGCCAGCTGCCCAGACGGCCACGCGGCAACAAGGCGCTAAGCGCTTTGCGGCGAGCAGCCCACGCCAGCAGCGTCCCCACGACCACGCACCCACGCGCTAGCAAGCCCCTAGCAAGCTGCACGCCCCCACGTGGGTACGTCTCAGCGTGGCAACCTGGTTCTGTGTATACAGCCATGTGCTACCTTCCACCTCAATACAAGTATACAACCGCCTCCATTGAAAAATGTGCAAACATATATATGCATTGAGGCATTGACTGATGCGCGTCTACAAATGAACAAGTCAATACAAGAAGAAAAAAGAAAGAAAATAAATGGCGCCGAGGCCAGTTATGACATGTATCTATATCATCTATCTCTGGGCTAGCTAAGGGGAGGAAATTATCCATTTTGGATTATAATTGAGAGAGAAGGTTATAATATGCATAAAGGATAATAACATCCCATGTGTTTGGCCAATGATTTGGGCAGGCTGTGTGTTAACATATCTCTGTGATGAGGAGGAATTATTGGGCGCAGCATATATAAAATTACGTTGGGTAATGTATGTGAATGTTACGAAAGACGCATGTTCAAGCAAAGAGACTAAATTTGTGAGTTGTAGTTTCAATGTGATGATTGTTGGTTGATTTTTGTCGAAATATAGGGTTAGTACTTAGGGTTTCAATTTAGGTTTTTGGAATACTGGTCTATTTCGTTGTAAATCGGAAGCAAAATTGCAAGTGATATCCATCATCGATGTGCTCGTATTGGATCATGCTTAGGGTTTGACTAGAGTTTTTTACTAGAATGTCAAGTATGCTCCCGGTCCTAGACGTATGTTTCTAATATATTATTCTTTAACTGTTGAGCATACCATGATTCCAATATTTTATAGATTTTTTTAAATAATCGGTAAATAGCAAATAAATTTATTGAAAAGTTTCTTAAAAGGAAAGCGCCAGATAGTGCTACTAATGTTGTGGTTAGTCGCTTCATGAACTTGAAAGATCGTAAATACTAAAAGGTAAATTATTTATTTTTACTTTATTATTATACTAATTTTTACTTCAAAATTTTAAGTCATTTTGTTCTTTTTTATACGCCATTGAGGTCGGATGATGTATTTTGCCAATGTTTACCGCACATATTACTATTTAGTACAATATTGCTTCAAAATTATATATATATTGTTATATGTATGGTGAAACGGTGAATCCCGGTCATTTTCGTTTTAGTTCCACCCCTAGCCGCCACGCCACCTCTGCTCGCACAGAGCTCGAGCCGACACCGCCCCCGAGTCCGCGCCGCCCAGATCCACGTCGAACTGTCTCGGGTCCGACCGCCCCACCTCAGATCGTGCCGCCCCAGCTCGATTTTGCCGCCACGCCCTCTGCGTGCCATCCGGGCGTTCCCGCGCCGCCGAGTGCTCCCGACGCCTCCCACGCGCCGCCTCTGCTCCGAGGGACGCCCAATCCTTCCCGTCACCGTCGTCACCGGATCCGGGCTCCTACCGCGCCGCCTCACCCTTCCGAGCCTCCGCCACCGGATCCCTCGCGCTGGTCTGCCACCCTCGGATCTCACCGAGCTCCAGCTCTGCTCTGTGACGGCCGCCGCCCCTACTGCCAGCCGCTTCTACGGTGCTCTACTCCTCCTACCCAGGGTTGTGAGCATTTGAAGGGGAGACTCGTGGACAGAGTTGTCGGCAACGACGCCGTTGGAAGCGACCGTGGTGACGTCAGGAAGGACTCTTGGGGTAGGTGATGGGAGAAGCAGAGGAGTTGAAGAGGAGGTGGGGGCATAGAGTTGATCTGGTTTAGCCAGATCTGGCCGGAACCGCTCCGGCTTCTTCGGCTCCTAATTCTCAACCGGCTCCAGCTTCGGCTTCTGCTTCTCTGGCTCCACCTTCTTGCAGCTTCTTCCACTGTTAAAGAGGGTTGCTGCTAGTATCTGCTGCTCCTTTGAGTCCTTTTTCCCTTTTGAGTACATCCAAGTCCGTAACACTCTATTTTTTAGTTCGTCTAAGCCGTGTGAGTCCACAAATTCCTTGTCAGTCAGCTGATTGCTTTGCTAGCCACGGTCCGTCCTCTTGGATTGAGTGTGATCCTCTTCTTTCCCTTATGCGTGGCAGCAACTGCCGCTCCTCTCTCCGAGCCGCTGCAGATCATAAAAGTCGTTATGATGCCACCACTTCTCTGAGCCGCCGCCCCAAGCTTCTTCTGCACTGCACCTCCGCTGTGCTTCTTGTGCACTGTGTCGCTGCCGTCTCGAGCTTCGATTTGTGTCATCATGCTTCTATTCATTCATCTTCGGCTTGATTTGACATATCTCTCTATTCCTGTCGGTTTCATCTTCGTCGTCATATTGTCGCAGTCGACTTTGCTCCCGCTTACATCTACTTTCTCAGCCCCTGCACCTTGTGCTTTATGGGTTGTCGCACGACCCCGGATGGGAGGAGATTTTATGATACTCAACATATTTTCCAAGAACTGCACGCTACGATGACATTATCAAGACTCGGACTTCGGATTTTCCCTATTGTAGTATCAACCCTTTCAAATGCAATGCTACTGCATATGCCTTACATTTGAGAGGGTGTTAAGGGTATTTGTGGTATTTCACTCTAGTCTAGGGTTTACTCTTGTATGTGTCCTTGTACTATATATTGCCCCTTGGGCTATTGTAATACAAGTAACCATTCACATTTGCACTCTCCCTCTCCATCTAACAAACATTTGGGAAATTTGATGATGGCTGATGATTTACCTGTACCACAAAGTCACAACTAATTGAGTGTAAGGCTTTAGTGGGCTGCCATATTGACGAGAGAGTCCAAAATCACATATTTTCAACTCACCACGGTTGTTCAAGAGAAGATTAGATGTCTTGAGATCCCTATGGAGCAAGATGATATTATTAGAATCTATGCAAAACAATAGAACCCATTAATAAATATTCAAAGAAAGGGTGAAGAAAAATCAGCGGGTTGGAAATTACCTATGAAGTACCCAATTGTCATGAAGATACTTCACACCCTCTAGCAGCTGAAGCATTAAACATTTTACCTCACTTTGGCGATAAGGTTGCTTCATCGTCTCCATGGCACCCTTAAGATCGTGTTCCATGTACTCCATCACCATAAAAGTATCGTTGACACTACTCCCAACAACTACTTCCTTGACATCCACAATCGATGGGTGGTGAAAGGATAGCAGGATATTTATTTCCCTCAGAGAGGTCAGTGGGAAACCTTCTCGTTCCTTCTCCATCTTGACCTTCTTCAATGCAACAATCTCACCAGTTTTCTTATCCCTCACCCTAAATACAACTCCATATGTACCCTCATTAATCTTGTTGAGCCTCTGGAACTCATCAACGCTCCTACAACCCTGAAGCATGTTAATGCACCTACGTGACGACTGTGTAGGCTCAGGGGTTCTAGACCTACGTGCATCACTCTCAGAATCAGTATCCAGCATACGACCAGAAGAAGAAGAATCGCCAGTCTCCTTCTCAAGATCCATGTAGTCATCCCTATCTACTTCAAGATCCCCGTTTGCACTACCCCGTACAACCCCTGAGTCAGATAACCTTGAGGAGCTCCCACCTGAGTTTTTACCCACCAACAACTCTCCAAGCTCTGGGCTGGTAACCTTCTTTGTGGACCCTCGTTTGACTGAGTCAACAGGCGACACGGTTTTTTTCTTCTTGGGCGCAACCTCTTCCTCCTCATCATGAGCGTCTACCCATCTTGAGGTCAAAATGTTTATCATTGTAGGGTACTCTTCCTCCTCCATAATCCTAGTCTGCTCATGCTCCTGTAGTCGTTCAACCTTCTGTGAATCAACCGACACATCCAAATCCATTGGTGAGCGCCCACCAGCCATGCTGGGGGTGCTCACATCCGCCAGAGGGAGCTCAGCAGCTACAGTGTCCACCTCTGTAATGTTCCTCACAACATCTTGAACCTGCGGCATTGAACCGTTCCTATCCCATATTAGTGGTGAGTGCTTCCGCTTCTTACTTGGGGACGGCGCCCCGCCCTCCCGGCTGACTCCCGCAACACCATTCACCCTCGGCTCCCTGGCCTTCACTAGGCGCCCACCAGACTCCTCAGAGCCACTCCCGCTCGAAACCTCGCCGGGCTCCCTGTCCTCGGCCCTCCCTGACGGCCGGCTCCTTGGTGGGGGATGCGGCGAGCGGCGGTGGCTGTAGCCATTCGACAGCTCCCGGTCCCTGCCCCGGTCGCCATCACGGCGGCGTTCCGAGTCGCGATGGTGGCTCGGGTGGCGGTGGCGGTGATGGTACTCCTTGCTCCTCCTAGAAGCCTCCAGGTCGAGCTCCCGCTCCCTCACCACACCGTAACTCCGGTAACCCCCGTGGCGCCCCGCGGCCATGAGGCGCACGCACAAACCCTAGGAATAGAAGTGAATCCCCGCAAAATTCCCGGGAAAAAATCACCGCCAAACCCAAGATCCTCGGACCGAAACCAAACCCTAGACAAAAATTGGGCGTGATTTGGATCGAATTGGAACCGGGCCTGACCTCACAACCGATGGAATTGGGGGTTAGACGCTGGAGCTTTGCTCTCGCTTGCGCCGCGCGGAAGCTTATCGGAAGGCGGCGACAAGGGACGCGGGGAGGAATCGTGCGGATTTGCGGCAGTGGTGGCCTGGTGGGTGGATGGCGACGCGAATAAAAGAAGAGGAGACCGCGTCGTGCATCGCTTCGCGTTCTCATCGTGCTGTTTATTTTTTGTAAAAAAAAAGGTATATTTTACACTTCCGCGAAGCTTCTAGTTTGTCTGCTTAACCAGAAGTTTCGTTGATCCATTTCTTATCTCTCAACTACTAAAGATCGAAGTTTATCTCACGCACGGGATAATCATCTCACCCCTTCTCTCTTATTCGCACATGCCCACACGCGAACCGCTCCACCCCATGTATTCCGTCTCGTTCGCTCACGCTCCTCTCCCATCCTTCAACCTCACCTCGATGCCCTCTCCTCGTTCCTCACCTTCCTCCCCTCTTCTCCGCTTGGAAATGCCTGGAACGGCCACATCTCCATCATGCTTCCCGCGTCGACCGCCGCTTCCATCCCTCCCTCCCATCTGCACCGCCCTCGCCCTCCGCTGCAAACCCCTCACCTTCGCCCCGCCCTCGCCCGCCACTGCAACGCCCCGCCCCTCGCCCCCACATCCCCAACTCACCCCCCCCCCCTACCACCGCCACCTCTCCTTGAATCTTCATCGGCCATCCGCCGAGGTTGCTACCGCTTGAACCAGTTGCCCAATCCCTATTCTTCTCACCGGTGCCTCCTCCCCTCCCCAATCCCCATCCTCATGCTGCACTGGCTATTCAAAATTCAAATCCTCCTTGCGACGGTCACTCCCCCTCGAGTTGCTCCCCTCTTCTGCGCCCCTGTCTTCATATCTGTCGGCTGTCGCCCTAACTGCTCCAGTGAACCACAGCCTCCTCGAGTTGCTCCCTTCATCTGCGCAGACCGCATCCCCCTCTCATTTGTGCCCGCATTCCCATCTGTCGCATCGAGGTGACTGGCCCACAAGAAGGTTCAATTGTTGCATTGAAACTGGTATGCTTTTTCTTCATATCACCTGTACTTGGTGGCAATTGGAATGAAACAATGAGAAAATGATCGACGATTTATACTTTCCTGTTTGCTGTGCTTTGTGGAATTAGTCATTGTTTACAATAAATAATACATAGTTGATGAAGTTTCCTAAACAGATTCTAAATATGGGCTATATGAAACTGCAGTGTCCCAGAAAGCTCCTTGAGGAACCTGATGCTTCTTAGAATCTTTTTTTTATTTTGGCCCCCCGACGCCACTCAATTGTAAAAATAGCTCTGTGCTATTTTATTTGCAAATCTAAATCCCTCCACCCTCTCTTACCGTGGTCGATGAGCGCGGAACGTGGGTAATCAACACAAATCTCCGCGGAAATGGACGGCAAGCGCGGAATCGGGGGTTTCCGCGCTCGGCCACCGCAGAAAGTCGCCTTCCCGCGCTCACCCACCGCAGCAAGTGGTCGGTCCCGCGCCGGGCCACCCTCTAGTGTCTTTCCGCGCTCGGGGAGCACGGAAAGTGACCTTCCCCACTCCCCGACCACGGAAGGTGAGGGAGGGGATCTAGATTTGCAAAAAAAAAACGGTACGGAGGTCATTTTTGTAATTGCGTGGCGTCAGGGGACCAAAATGAAAAAAAATTCTGCTTCTTATGGTGGAGTGGGGGCAGCATGGAGGTGCCGGTGATGGGGTGGCAACGATGGTGGTGGTTCAACCATAGTGGAAGTGGTGTTACGGAGGTTGGGAGAAATAGATACTCACGTCAAAATGTAGAACATGGCTAGGGAAAATCCTGATATAATTTAATTGGACAGAGGATCCTCGTAGACGACGAATAACAACGGTGAAACCCGAACGTAGGCGAGGAAGAAGAAAGTCAATTGCAGGCTCCTATGAGCAAAATAATCAAATTAATTCAGAGGTTTGGATGAGAAGATTGTGGAACACAAATTGATGCGAACGAACATCGAGGTGGCTGACGGATTTGAGAGATCGAGGTTCGGTGGCAGGCGGTAATAGCGACTTGGCTCGGCCACGGCTTGGGGCTTCACGTGGGTGGGGTAGGCGGGTCGTTGTCCTCGTCGTGCGCAACCTGCATGCACTCTGCAACACTCCACTTGTCGTGCCCATCCTGCACATGTCGTGTGAGCGCTATACTCACTGCACAGGCTCCACTTGCCATGCCATGCATTTTCAACTCGACGTGGCGCTCGAACTCTGCCTGCACACTCCGACCTCACTTAGCTCGCGCACAATGCTCATGCGCTCACTGCGAGCCCGCGCTCTGCCTTTTCCCACGCCCTCCCCTCCTCATCCGGTGGACAAGCACAATCTAATCTAAGATGTTGCCTCTGCAAGTGTATTGAGAGAGAGATGATGACGGCGTCAGCCCGTGTGTGATGCCATGTGGCAAAGATGGATGATGTGGCTGCCACGGTGGCAAAACCACTCTCAAAACCGTCCTTAGGGGTGAAGTGATTCGATATTGAAACTTCAGGAGGTTAAATAGGCCTAATAAATCTTTATGGGCACAAAACTTCTAGAGAGTAATATGAACTTTTTCCTTCATTGTTAGTCTCTTGAGAATTCACGTCGGACTCAGGGGCGTGTTTGAATGTAGGAACGAGGGAGATGTGCCTAGCCAGAGACATCCCTAGGAGCTACCTGAGCTCTGTTTGGTTGGAGACCTGGAGCTCCAACCATCTCCCTGGCCAAATTGGTAACCGGGCTCGAGGCGCTCGTTGCTAATCCTCCTGTCTCCATGTACATGGATTGAGTGGTCGCGAGAAATATTTTGTATAGATGTAAATATTTTGTAAGTTACTAATTATTTCATAAAAATACTTTCATTCAAGTTATAATTTAGGTTATTATTTTTAGTTGCACACTTGCACATGACGCGTGAGTCTCGCCTGTTTATTTCATATTAGAACACACTATAGAAGTGCATTTCATGGTTTTATATTTTCTCATTCTCAAAACATTATTTTTTTAATTTTATGTTTTTCTTCCGGCTTAGGTCTCCAATCAAACAACATATTCCTTTGCTTCTCTGGCCAGTCAAAAATCATAAACTTTACAGGCTACCTCTAGACACCACTTTTTTCTTAGCACCATACCCGGAGCACTAACCAAACAGACCCTCAAACACAGCGCACTTAGGGCATCTCCAATAGTTTGTCTCTTAGCTTGTCACTAATACCCTTCATGTCATCTTGAGATAATATTAGAGACAACTATTCCAATAGTTTGTCTCTTAGGTTATCTTTAACACCTTCACAAGCATTTAAATTTTGCATGAATCAAATAACCATACTGATCAACACTAACTTTAATCTTTGTGACCTATATGTGTTTTTTGGTTACATCTACATATATAAACAAACAACAATTCTAACGCCAAGCCTCACAAACATTAAAGCTTTGCATGATTCTAACCCTAGAACTGAACAACAAATCGACGTATCAAGTCATACATCATCTAAGAGACAAAAAATCATGCAAAGTACAGATCGATGACTCATCATATAGCATATCGATGTATGCAATAAACTGAAACAAGTACTGCAAAGTACAACCAAATAAAGTCACCAACAGTTTAGCCATAAGCAAAAGTAGAACTAAATAAAATATCCAATGTAGTCGTAACTAGCACTTTCTTGAGACAGTGCACACATAACTAGCTGCAACAAAAGAGCGATCACTTGCAATTCTTTAGGTGCTTGCAAATAAACTTGTGTGAACACCAAAATAGTATGGTTAGCAACAACCAACTAACCATAGAAAAATCCAAAGAGAACTTTAAAGAAAAAAGGAAGCATGCATATATAACTGATGTTGTGAAAAATGAAAGCATGCGTATATAACATATCATATATTAGTGCATAAAATATTACTAAAACTATGACTAATTATTTACCTAGTTGCCAAATCTCTGTAAAATGTACTTGACTAAGTCCCTCTTGAGTTGAGTATGTGTTGGTCGAGCACGAATAGCAGCGTTTCTCTGTAGCACGTTGGTAAAGCATGGATTAGGGTCGTTGCTGATTTTCGAAGGTAGAACAATCGATGTCCCTGGAGTCTCGTTCAAGTCAAGAGAAGTGGTAACCATTTCCTTCTCATCTTCAACAATTATGTTGTGAAGAATGATCTATGCTTTCATGATATTCCCAATAGTGGCCTGTGACCATGATCGTGCTGGACGACGCACAATGGTGAAACGAAATTGCAAGACACCAAACGCCCGTTGAACATCCTTCCTCGCCCCTTCTTGATGTTGTGCAAACAATTTGTCCTTCACTGTTTAGGGGAGCGGAATTGTCTTGACGAAGGCAATCCATTATGGGTATATTACATCTACAAGATAGTAGCCGGTCTCATACCGCCTCCCATTGACAAAATACCGCACCTGCGGAGCTTCCCCCTTCAACTCCTCAATGAACAATGGAGATTGATTGAGCACATTGATGTCATTGTTAGAACCGGTGACAACGAAAAAGGTATACCATATCCAGAGGTCATATGAAGCTACTGCATCGAGGATGAGTGTAGGGACGCTATGGTCACCACGGGTGAATTGACCTTTCCATGCAACCGGACAATTCTCCCACTGCCAATGCATACAGTCCAGACTTCCTAGCATACCAGGAAAGCCTCGAGACTTGCAAGCACTTCCTTCTCTTTTTGCATGCTTTGTTGTTTTCAGTCATTACATATATCTAGTCATGAAGAGGATTGAAGCAATAATAGTCTCTTTTCTTCCGTCATTTTACTTTCATAACATTGTGACAAGCTCTATGATTTTAAGGTAGACAGTACACACCCCTATGACATACCATATATATTTCCATCTGAGACTTCAAATTCAGTGACTCCTATACAAGTACATGTTTTTTTTGTCCAACAAAGCCTATTAACATGGGGATTTTCATGCGCACATGTCACAGTCCATTTTCATGCGCACGTCAGAGTCCATTTTCAGGTTCATATCGCAGTCCCAGGCACTATCATTTTCTCAAAAGAACAACATCTAGGACACTACTGCACAATGTCATGTTCATAGTTACAGAATGAAGTCATTGATACATAGTGAAGTCATTAACAGAAATGAAGTCATTGTTACATAGTTACAGAATGAAGTCATTGATACATGGTCACTGGATATGACTTTACAAGTTTACATAGAGAAATCATAACTAGCTGGTATTGGTAAAAGAAACAGTGTAGCTGATAAATGAGAATTTGAAAACAGAACAACTAGTATAGGAATCAATATTTCTTTAACCACTCTATCACATTTTCTACAAAAACATTCCCTTAGCAATTGGCATTCAAAATCAGTCTAATGGTAGCATGGTTATGCAGTCCAAAGATAACTGAGGATTCCAATGCATTTATTTATAACCAACAAACATATAAAACAAGGGTGAAAATTGAAGTTGAAGTGCAAAAGTTATTAACTATACAAAGTGCTAGTCCTACCCTACCATATCATAAGTTACATTAAAAAAAGGGTTAAGTACAAGTTTCGTCCCTCAATTATACACGATGATTAATTTTCGTCCCTTAACTAAAAAACCACATATAACGACCCTCGAAGTTTACATATCGGACAAACGAAGTCCTTCCGTGCGTTCCAAAGCGGTTTTGACCGGTGTTGACCTCCACGCTGGCATTTTGAATACACGGTGGCCTTCTTTTCCGTCCTTCTCTCTCAAACCTCACCTCCTCGGCGGGGCCTCCTCTGCGCCTCTCCGTCTCCCTCCTCCGCCTCCTCCCACGCCTCCTCCTCGCCTCTTCGTTCTCAACGCCTCCTTCTCCACCTCCTTTGTCTTCGCCGCCTCACTTTCGCCCCGCCTCCGCCTCTCCTTCCTCCTCCTCCCAGGCAGTACCGAGGGCTCGCCAAGAACTGGTCTCTCCGCCGAGATCGCCGACGCGCCCAAGAACCGCGTGTCGCCTCCTCCGCCGGCGCGGACGTCGCCAGAACTCCACCGAGCGGTGGACTGCGAACGCAACGAGGTCGGTTCTTGGTCGTCTACGACGCGCCGGGCTCGCTGGAGGTGTTCTCGACCACGCGAGTCTGCGGCCGCCGCCGCCAACCTCGCCGCCCGCTTCACGGAGTTCATGTCGTCGGCCGAGGTGTCGTCTTCGTCCGACAACGAGCAGCGGCGGTGGCCGTAATCCGTAGCCGGAGCTTCCAGACGACCGGCCGCCGCCATCGACCCTACGTCCGAGCCCTCGCCAACAGGTCCGACAAGATCCGCAGCCGCCCCGTTAGGCGGTGTCGCCGGCCGTAAGGATGGGCGTCGCAGACGGCTGGCATTGGGGCTCAGCATCCCCTTGCCCATTGTGTTTCTTGGTGCGGTCATGGTGTTTGTGCTAATGTCTCTGAAGAAGTGGAGGCGTCATCCAGGCCTGGTGCGTCGCCAACAGCTCCCGCAGCGTCGAGCGGATCCCCACGCCGAGGGTCCCCCTCACGGCCGCGCAGGCCGTCGAGGCGCTTGCCGAGGTCGACCACGCCGCCCGCGCTGGCGACTCTGCGAGGAGGCCATCACGGCGGCCCCCGAGGTACATACATGACCGATCATTTCACCATTATTAATCAAATCATTAGCCACTAGGTGCTAGCGGTAGAAACATGCAAAGAACATTGTAGTCCTCACAGAGTTGTTCCATAACGATTGCAGTTGCTACTCCAAAGCAAATCAGGGAGGTGATGAAGGTTGATGTGCTCACCAACGATGAAGTGAAAAGCCATCTCCAGGTGAGCAATTCTGCCCCTTTGTGCAGAATTTTCTTGAACAGTTCTTTCTTCCAAATGCTATTCATCTAGTTTGGAAACTAACTTGGATCATGTTATTTGCATACGCAGAAGTACCGCCTGCACAACCACAGGTCGCCCGGTGCGGCTCCGGCGAGCCAGCAGATTGTACTGTTGGGTGATCTTTGGGTCACTCAGGAGGAAAGCAGCTCTCAGTCCGGGTCTCCTCAGGGGCCTCTTCAGTTCTCCGGCTCAGGGGTGGCCGTCTCCATAGCCACCGTTGGCGACAGCTATGAGTAGGCTCGTCGAGCACGTCCGTGGCGTGGCTCGTCTCCTTCGCCAAGCACAGCGACCTTCTGAGGAGGCTACAGGCAGTCGCAGAGCGACATCCCCTTCGGGTTCTCGCGGCTGAGCGGGCGTGGCATTAGGCCGATGGTGGCGCTAGCACGGGACCGAGCCACACTGGGCCGGAACGGAGGCCGAGAGGAGGAGCACAGCGGCCAGAGGGGCGGGCGAGCAGGGGGCGCGGCGCCAGACCCAAGCCAAGGAGGCATCGGGGAGCAGGGTGCACGGCAAGACAAAGCCGCGCCACACGCAGTACAAAGGCGACATCGGGGTACAAACAGAGGAAGAGAGGAGGCGACGGGAGGCGGAGTCGGCGATGGCGATGGTGGATGCAGGGCGATTTGGGAAGAGAGGGAGCTGGATGCCAGCGTGGATGCCACGTGTATTCAAAATGCAAGCGTGGAGGTCAACACCGGTCAAAACCGCTCTAGAACGCACAGAGAGACTTCGTTTGTCCGGTATGTAAACTTCGAGGGTCGTTATATCTGGTTTTTTAGTTGAGGGACGAAAATTAATTATCATATATAGTTAAGGGACGAAACTTGTACTTAATCCTTAAAAAAAAGAAGCTAAAGGCTGAATGAAGCTCAGTTAGTATATCAGGGCAGAAAACTTACATAGTCTCTTCCAAGAGCGGCATAGTGTTGTAAACCATTGCATCAGCCATCCTGATTGATGAAATAATGTAACCAACAATTAGTGATACCATGACAAATGCTGGTTGTGCAGAAATAGGTCAAACCAATTGCTGTAATATGTAAAACCAATGCGTCAGTATCGCTAAATCGCTTGTCACTCAACTCAACAGCATAACAAATGGTAACACTTCAATTCGTGTAAGTAGCAATGCGTCGGTATCGCTGAAAGGTGTGGTCCTTACAAATTACTTCGTCTGATGGCATACAACATCAGGCATTGTAAATTTGTAACCACTCCTTCAGCTGAATAACATGAAGAAGATTCAGGGGACCATGTTGGAAACAGATAATTTGCCAAGAAGATGTCCCCGAAGTAATTTCCGCATTTATATGAGTAATGCGCCTGCATTTTAAGGCCAAGTGTACTGTGGACCAGGAAGTCGTAATACAATTAGGAAACAAGTAGCATACCAGTAACCTATGCAGATTTCCGAAGTAGCCAGGACACGATGTAGCAAAGGGCGGCATCAACAGAAGACAGCGCTACAATGAACACGGCTACAAGTATAAGAGTAAGTGCGGCCGTCCTCAACTGCCAATGAAGATGATTTGATTAAACATAGATATGAGCATATATACCCTGAATGATGTAGCAACTAAACAAATCTAGACAGCCTAAGGCAGTAAAATCATCACAATAATAAGGTGGCTTATATGGTGTACTAGACAAAACGACCAATAGCTAAAATATGTAAAACCAATTAGCTACCCCTGCTGTGCCTATTAGACATGGTAAAAGAATTAGAAAAAACTGAGCCAAATGGTGAGGAGACATAAAAGAGACGTCATGCGCAAGTCATATTGTCATCATAACTGAGGGGGAAAGTCCTCCATTTAGGATGCACATAACATATGGAGGTTCATAGAGAACTGACAGTGGGTAAAACTAATAAAGACTTGAATCAGGATAAGGACATAATTTAGCTGTACAACGTACACTCCAATCTTGCAACCAACCCACTGCATCACTCTGCCATCACACAATAGCAGTTTAGCACACATTCCAACACCACATATGCTGCAAACTCAACAAATCCTCACTAGTTCACATTCCTTGTCCCTATTGATTGCAACCTAACATGGGCGCTACATGACAATATGCTCAACATTGTATAAAGACAATACTTGAATAACCCCAACCTACACATGAATTCCAAATGCAAATGGTATACCGTGTTCCGAAAGCCCGGCCACTCCAGATGCTTCAACTGCCTCAGCTGCACAGCCAAGAAGGCTACCAAGCCCCTCAAACCCCTAATGACAGAAATCAACACCAATCCATAACAATCCTCAAATAACACAAGCAGACAATTCATGTAACAAGAACGCAAAATCTGCACTTACCCAGTGATCTCTCTGACCACTGCGAGCCACAGCGGCTCGTCATCATCAAACTGGTATTCACTAGTGCGGAGCTCCTGACGCCCATGGCCCGACGCAGCCGCGCATCTTTGCACTCTCGCAGGACCAAATCGGCGAAGAGCACAAGGCTGCTGCCGGGCAACCTGTAGAGAAGAGCCAAAGCCATGTCCGGCTCTAGGCGAAGAGCACAAGGCTGCTGCGGGGAAGGAAAAGCTTCGAGCCGATGCGGGGAAGGAAAAGCTTTGAGCCGATGCGGGGAAGGAAAAGGCTCGCAGGCGCGGGGAAGGAAAAGGCTCGTGCGCGCTGGATCCGCCGAGAAGAACAAAAACACATGAGCAACCGACGACGCGCTCCAACAGAGAAATCATTCGCCACTTCTACCTCGTTTCGCGTTATGCGACGGTCGTTTCGTGAGACGACGATTTGGTTCTCTCTCCTCTTTTACTCTCCGCCACGTCATCAAAAAGTCTATGTGGCATCTTTTAGAGACAAGTGAAATAGACTATTGAGGATGCTCTTACGTAGTAGCCGACTTCGGGTGGACCAAGGTGTCAGTGAACCAGAGAATTTACCGACACGACATGTTCCAGGCACCGGCACCCCGATCCCCAACGTCTATGACAGACATGACATTCCCTTGAAAAATCCCATCCAAAATCCAAACTTCCAACGTGACTAGAAAAGTTGATATGCAGTAGTGTAGTACTAGTACCTAGAATAGATAAATTGCAAATGAACAATTGACAGATGATTAGTCTATAGTACAAGACTTGATAGAAGAAACTGCAGCAAGAAAGGTTGGTAAGTCGTATTGACCATGATAAGACTACGGGCTAACTAAACATACAACATTCATGTGGCATAACCTGACAAGTGACAACTCTTACGAGCCTGTCTGCTGTCCGGCTTGCGCCGCAACAAAAACTGTCACCCAGTGGTAAAATGTTGAATTTTTTTTATTTAATCTAATTTTTAAAATATTTTAAAGATAATATCTCTCTAACTTTATTTCCCTTTGGCCACGCCACAACGCGTGGCGTGGCAAAAACACATTGTCACGCTACGGATCTCGGCGTGGCAAACGAGTGCTGTCACGCCACTCCTCTTGACGTGACAAGGTTTAGCCCAAAAACGGACGCGTATTAGCTCGGAGGGCTATCGTGGCAGGTTTAGCCACGCCACGGTCGATGGCGTGACAGCAAAGTTTAGTCACGTTACGGGTCATGACGTGACCAAAGGAGTCAGAATTGGAAATAAAGTTAACGAGAGGTTATCTTTAAAATATTTTAAAAAAAATAGATTAAAAAATAAAAAAGCTCCAAAATGTTGTACTCAACTGTGATGTACAAAACTGGTTGTGTAGAAAGAATGGCTTGGTTATATCAAGTTATAAACCGCTTGGTTATGTCAGCTTGGAGTCTTGGACCAAAGAAACTATAGATGCAACTTAGTTCTCCACATACATCCAACGACCTTTTTAGGAGACGGATCCTTTGGCCCCTTGTCCCGCTGCCCAGAAGTGAAATACAGCCACCCATCCCAGAATCCTACCAATGTAGTCTTGATCCGGAACGGTAAACGCCCAATCACTGTCCATTCCTGCAAAGCAGTAGAAGCTTTTACAATGCCAAATCAGGGGAGGTGATGATTTATTCATGCATTCTCACAAAATTTCCTGTTAGTTATTTCTGCCATCCCACAGAACCTAAAACTGGACGTTGTAATTTAACAAGTATATTAGGAGCAGAAAATTTCAGATGACATAGTGTTTAACAAGACTAAAGCCATGTTTCTGTTAATAAACAACAAAATGCCGTGATGTTACTGAAAAGAAAGATCTGAGAACCATTTGCTAATCTTACAAACAACATCAAAGAACCAAATGAAACGAAAAGGGCAAAGAGCTAGGAATGTCTGAAACTTATGCTTCATGTCTTAAAAGTCTTCCGCGGTTTATTTCCATCTTTGAAACTCTCCCACCATGCTGAACTAATAAAAAAACAAGCAAGGGGTGTTGCTTACCAATGTGTCCAAATTGAATCGAAATACTTCACCGACCAACACCATTTTTTTGGTTATTGGGTGCTTTTCTGTGGTTCCTCCAGCAATGATGATAGAAGTATTGACAATCACCCAAGCAAATTCTATGTGTGAATTTGGCTTTGGCATTGGTGGGAGTTCCTTCCACTTTGTTCCATCATCAAGCATGTAAACATTGCTATACACTACCTGCGTGAATGGAAAATAGTAGTCCATGAATAAGAATTTGAAGGTTCGTGTTAGCAGAGTAAATAAGGAAATATCAATTTCTTAGACAAAAGCTTTAATTAATTTGGACATCAGTTCTAAACCCATGTTTATTAGGTTAAATGTAAACAAAAATCATATTGCTGCATCAATTGCTTGTGCATATGGAAAAGATAGCATGCCACACAACATGATTTTTCAGTTTTTACTGATCCATGTAGGTCTTAAACTGCAACAGACCAACCCTTGAAATGGTGTACCATAAACTGCAACAAACCAATCCCAGAAAGGCAGAAATGGTGTACCAAACTCAAGAGTTTGCTCCAATTAAACAGTGCACCAACAGACAAAAACAAAGGTCAATAAATAAATGGAGCAAATTTCCTAGGCTGGTTTCTCTACAGTTACCAGACATGTGCTGTATTTTATTAGCTCAATAATGCATGTGTAGAGTGTTTCTTTAATTGTTGAACATTCAATTGATGCCACCATGCAGACGGTTAAGATGTCATGTTGTGACTAAAATCCAAGGAGCTGGTCTCAGATAAGTTGAAATAGTTAGCCTGTCTGATGATCGAGTCACACACAAATATACCTCACTTCTTCGAACACATTTAAATATAGGTGAGCCTGGTTTAGCCATAAAATCCCCTTCTTGACCACCGATTGCAAGGAGCTTGTCATTAGCAACAACACAAGCCCTGATTTCAAAAAGAAAAAAGAAAGAGAAATTACTTAACAGCCATATGTCATGTGTCAAAAATTCCATTCTCACAAAGCACTATCCGGAACAATCTGTGAATGCTACTTTACAATTGCCATGATTTATAGAAATCATTAACTTCAATACAGATAGAGAAGAAATTCCATAAATGTACAAACTAATTGAACAAAACAAAAGGCAATACTTTCATATGAAATGGCAAGATAATTGATGAATCTAGAAACAGTTCTCAAGAAGGAAAATAGCAACAATATATCCTGCGAGGATTAAGCATCAGACCTATGAGGACCACCACGTGGTATTGGTATCTCACTCCTCCATTCATTCTCCAAGGCTTTTCCATCCTTTACTGCAAGACTCCAATGTTCAAGTCCAGGTTCATGCCTATCCTCCTTGCTGCCACCCATCACATGGAGTCTGCCTCTCCAAAGTTGTGTGGCTGGAGCGTATCTGTGAAGAGTGGGATACAAAAAATTATACATATTGACTATTGACATAGAGAACCTTATAATGAGATTAGCAGAAACACAGAAGGGTCGGTTTGGAGAATTTTAGAATCTAGAGTTAATTGGTCATTGGTCAAGAAATTCCAAAGTAATCATAAGGTGAGTGGGACCATTAAACAACAGCACAAAATAATATATGGATGCTAATTTGTAAGATGGATGACACAAACCTCGGTACTGGCAAGGGAGGTAAATCACGCCATCTTTTTGTTTTCGTATCTAATACAAAATTTCGAGCCGTAGGTCCTCTGCACTGGGGACCATACTGGCCCGTTACTACATAGATGAATCTCCCATCTGTAACCATTCCCAGATGAGAATGTGCCATCTCCTTGGGCATATCAAACCTTCCTCCCCATGTATTATCAGAGAAATTGTAAATATCCACATGAGAGTGTACCTACAAAATGTAAAGCATCAAAAAAGAATATTTCAAATGTTAATTTAGAACACATGTTCAAACGATTTGTATCAGGTTTTTGTCATGAGGTACTGTGATAAGTAACCATTGGTTAACCTACCCCAACCCCCAATCCAATGCAAACTTATTAAGAGTATGCTGATCTTAACCACCTAAACACTCATTCGACCCTTACTTGTAAAGGTCCCTAAACATGATATATTTGATTTCCCCTCAATTTGTTTTGCTTCAAGCTCCACCTCTGGGTATGGTTTCACAAATAATATTACTTAGAACCAGCAGTTCAATAACGATTCAGCAAGAATAAACATGTGCAGTAAGATCAGCACTCAACAAGTATAGGTGTTCTTGTGATATAAACATGTAGGTCTTCTTCAGCAAGCATAGGATTTTACAAATTGCACGATAAAGGAAACTATTTACTATTTAGGCATAAAGAATGAAGGTGAAGGAATAAACAAAATATCATGTAATGGCTATCTCACATGGTTAATGGTGCCATATCCAGCGAACACATAAAGGAGATTCTTAATCTGTATAGCAGCACCATCCAAACGTGGTACTGGTGCTCCCACCATCTCCTCCCATTCTAATTCTGGTGCTGGTAAATCTGCAAAAGTTGCATGTATATCCACGGAACCTAGAGATTTATTGTCCTTCTTTTGCTGCAAATGAAAATGTCTAGTTTGATAAAAGCTGCCCTAGCAGATGAAAATTAAACAAATAAGTTATAAAAGATACAGATAAATCATAAGCCAGCAGAGTTATATCATGTATTAACTATTCTGAACAGCATATCTCAGTGCTTGACAACAATCTGTCCTCAAGAAGTGGGAAGACATTCACAGATTAAAAAAATGAGTCCATATATTATTTCTACTAACAGAATGATGAACTCCTGGACTCCAAGGATGTTCCCATAATCTAAACTAGTGTGGTTATCATTGTTTTACATTACAAGGTGCAGGACATGGGTAGATTCACTGTACAACAGCACTCAGTGTTCATAATTTGGTAGGTGCGTCGACATGCCAAATCTAGCCAGAGGATCACTCAATGTGCCAAATTG
This sequence comes from Phyllostachys edulis, assembly GCA_036346405.1. Taxonomy (NCBI): domain Eukaryota; kingdom Viridiplantae; phylum Streptophyta; class Magnoliopsida; order Poales; family Poaceae; genus Phyllostachys; species Phyllostachys edulis. Next base: position 69,729,265 of record CM070562.1, on the reverse strand, counting down.
TTTTTCGTTGATGCTAGAAAATTCAACAAACATGACATCTAAAGAAATTCATCATCCAACAAACTTTGTTTTAGCTCCGGCAGATGAAGAAATCACCTAGGGTTACGGTGTGGTGTGCATTATTACTATTACTATTTTTAGAATTGGTAATCAAATCACTGGTGGATGATAGCAATCTGCGAGTAGCTAATGTCTATACTCTATAGCTATCAGTAGCACAAAACATCATAGTAATGACTAATGTGATAGGTAAGTTACTTTACATAGGTTGTAGAGAGGCTTTTTTTCCCAACAAAATTGTGATTTGATGGTGGCATGGGGCTAAGACACCGTTAACCTCCAACTGAGTAACTGACTCTGTTCCTAAATACTCTTTGCTTGAACAAATCATGGCTTTCTTCTGATTGGTAACCCAACAAGGCCATGCCAATAATGTACGTACTCAATCCCCTCTAGTGCCAGGAAAGTATGAAGCCTTACGATACACGAAAGGGATAAAGGGGAAGGTTGTGAGGTCGGAGCGAAACTCCGCGAAGCGGGCGGCGGAACGTGAAATCGAAGGCCTCGCCTTCTTCGGCGGCGTCGCCGCCTGGTCGCCGCGACCGGGGTCGTGGCGCGGGTGGAGAAGTCGAGCCTGGCCGTCCACCCGGTCGAGGAGGACGAGGCCCAGAGGAAGTCGGCGACGAAGATGACGCCGAGAAGGACTACAGCGGCGAGCACCAGCAGGCGCTTCGCCGGTAGCGCATTCGCAGCGGGCGATCTCGCCATGGGAGAGAGTGCGACTGTTGACTGTGAGGTAGGGACGGTGGCTTGTTTGGTTGATGTCCTGGATTCTATGTTTAGAAAAAAATTGTGACCGAAAGTTGCTTGAAAAATTGATGGTTTTTATCTGATCAGATAAACTTGAAGATGAGTTGTTTGGTTAGAAACATGTGCCTGAAATTGGTGAATAAAAAATAGAACGTTGGATCAAATAATCAATGGTGTATCGAGCTGCCTGGAAGGCCTGGCTCCTAGGTGCTCGTTTCTCACGCCTAGTCCTAGCGTGCTGCCTGGTAGCCAAGCAAACAGCGCAAGGGCATGAACCAGGGACCTATGCCGGCAAGGCAAGTTTGGCCAGGATTGTAAGCAAACAGACCCTAAGATCGCTCGGGGAGGGGGCTCACCGTGATGTCTCGTTCTATAGAATTTGCTTTCGGAGATGAATGTTGGGCCTGGTTCTGTACCCGATGTTCTTACCAAATTGATTTTTTTTAATTAATTAACTCTTTTTTAATTTTTATTTTAAAGTTAACACTAGCGTACTTTATTTCCAAATCTGATCTCTTTAGTCACGCCACCACCCGTGGGGTGACCAAATAATGCTGTCACGTCGTCCGTATCTCTTGTCACGCCACGACCAGTGGTGTGACAAAAAGTGCAGTTTAGCGGACTTATTCTTCCGCGTGACAGCGGTATTTTGTCACGCCACGGATGGTGGCGTGACCAAAGATGTCAGAATTGGAAATAAAGTGCGCCGGAGGTTAACTTTAAAATAAAAATTAAAAAAGGGTTAATTAACCAAAAAAAAAAGTTCTACCAAATTTTGGTGTGACCAAAATTTTAGCATGAATAAAATATTTTGTAGTAAATCAAACAATGATAAAAACTAGGGCAAATTAAAGTTTGGCTAGCTCATATTTGGCTCACATAACATAGAGAGAGGAAAGTTACTAAAATTTTGGTCACCAATTTTGTCACGCATGTTTTGCCCCCCCAAAATCTTGCCAAACATTATCAATTCTATAGGGCATCCCAATTTTGGCCACCAACCAAATAGAGGCCAAAATACATGGGCATTACTAATATTTGGTTGGGGAAATTAGCTCAGTGACATCGCGTTAGAGCGTAATCGGAGGAACGACACTCCGTTCGTGACGCACTGGAAAATAACATCGTGAACACCGAAAAATTGGACGAATAACACCGCCGCTAGTTACTTCCGTTTCCAGAAATTTTTAAATATAGAAACTGAGCTCAAAAAATTATTTATTTTTTTGTGGAGCCTCCCAACACAGTTTAATTGGTTGCGTATTTTTTAAAACTTTATAAGTTCTTATTTTGTCTCTAAAATTCATTTAAATATAATGTTTGTAGGAATTTTCTAATATAGAAAATGAGGTCCAAACATTATTATTTTTTTCAGTCTCCTTACATAGTTGGCTTGATTGTGTAATTTTTCTAAAATTTTTAAAAATTAATTAATACAATTTCATAATATCCTTACATTATGAAATATTAGACTCTCACACTTGTGGACATTATGAAATTGCATTACTTAATTTTGTAAAATTCTGAAAAAATACACAATCAAGTCCACTATGTAAGGAGCCTGAAAATATAATTTCATAATGTTTGGACCTCATTTTATATATTAAAAAATTCCTACAAAATAGTATACTTAAATAAATTTTAGAGACAAAATCAGAATGTATAAAGTTTTTAAAAAAATACACAAGCAATTAAATTGTGTCGGGAAGCTCCACAAAAAAGTGATAATTTTTTTAGCTCAGTTTCTATATTTAAATAATTCTGGAAACGGAAGTAACTGACGGCGGTGTCATTCGTCTAATTTTTCGGTGTTCGCGATGTTATTTTCCAGTGCGTCGTGAACGGAGTTTCGTTCCTCTGATTACGCTCTAACACGATGTCACTGAGCTAATTTTCCCTATTTGGTTTGGTCAGCTGGGGTCAAGAACCAAACATGCTCGTTGCCTTCATGTCATTATGTTTGTGTGTGATTCAATAACGAGACCTTAACCTTCCAAAAAAGAGATATTTTTCCTGTATTTGCTATGATTTAATAATGTGCACATATCAGGATGAATGTTGCCTTCATGTTATTATGAATCAACAAAGATGAGTGCATATTCGTTAGGAAAAAAACCATTTTCAACCCTTAACTATTGCCTTAGTCTGATTTCAATCTCCAACTTCAAAAACATCTAAAACGCAACCTCTAACTCTCGAAAATGTTCTTTTTTCCCCTTTCGGCCCTTCCACCCTCGCTTTTTGCTAATGTGGCGATGGTTTTTGCTGAGTAGGGTGGGGCCCACATGTCAATCCTCCTCCCACTTCTTCCTCCTTTTTTATCTCTCTCCCCTTTCTCTCAAGTCGATCATCGTCGCCTCCTCCCCCTTCCTCCCTATCCCCCTCTGTCTCCATGCGACCACCACCGCATCCTCCCTCCCTCTCCATGCCTCCACCACACATGGCCTAGGGCCCACTGGTCATACAATGAGAGAGAGGGACAGAGATAAGGGAGGCAGAGCAAAGGGGACCATAGAGGAGAGGAAGAGCACACGCGTACGATAGCCGCACTTGGGAAAGGATAAGTGGCCACAACGCCTGTAACATCCAAAGTGTTGTTACCAAAATAAAAATAAATAAAGTTATTATTTTATTGGATTTTATGAAATTTGACAGAGTTTTATTGCTTTATTTGAATTTCTGAAGTTTTAAAAGTCAAAAATAAAATGTATTAAAGTTTTTGAAGTTTTATTTGATTTAAAGTGAAAAATTAAATTTTAATTAATTTCTAAAATTTTCTCGAATTTTAAAAGTTTTTTCCTAAATATTTTAAAGATAAAATAATTTATTTGCAAAATTAAAAGCCAACTTTAAGTTGGAAATAATTTTATTAAGTCCAAAATAACTCTAGGAATTTCTGTGAATTTTTCTAGAATTTTTTGATTTATTTTGCTATTTTCTAAAGCCCTTTTTAATTAACTGGATTAAATCAATTGATAAATCAATATAAATTCTCTACTCAGTGATTTGGCCGAATTCAGCTCGGCCCATTCCCTTCACAAGCGCGCCCGGCCTGCTCAGGCGCCTCACCACACGCGCTCCTCTCTCAGCCCTTGTATTTGCAAGGAACGACCTGATTTTGTTGAAACGTTCGAACGATTCCGAACGGCCAATTCGTTTGGACCGTTGGATCTGAATCTAACGGCCCTCGCATCACCCGTCAGTTTCCTATTTGCTACCGCCGCCGACAGGTGGGGCCATCATTACTGTGCTTCATTCCCCTTCCTTTCTTCTCCGCGCCACCTTCCTTTCTCGTGCCCGCGTTCGCCATGGACACGATTCAAAAGCTTTCCAAAACCGTGTCAATCTGGCATTAAACTTCAAGATTTTGCATGCATTTAAATCCTCTGTCAATTCCGCACCCGATCGCACCTCTCACTTTCCATTCTCTCCCCGATTTCGCGATCTTCGCCGGAGACGCCGCGCGGCCTTCTTGGGCGATACGACGAACCCGTGCCGCCCTCGCCCTATAAAAGGACGCCCTGGGTGCGCCTTGAAGCACTCATCCCAATGCCCCAAACCCCCACAAGCATCTCCCCTCCTCAATCGCCGTGAATTCGAAGTTTTCCGGCGATCACCGAAGCCTCGATCTTCGTCTTCTCCGGCGACGACAAGCCCTCCCCGGCCGCTCCAACCTCGCCATCAGCCTTACCTCGACGTCGCCTACCTCGTGCGTGCTTCATCTTTGTCGAAGAACCACTGGAGCAGCTTCGCCACCATTAACTGAGCTTCGCCGCCGCCAAAGCTTGTCGCCAACAGACAAAATGCCACGCACTTCCTCCACGAACACGCGCATCAGGTCCAGCATCGCTCCCTCTTTCTTTTAAGTGCACCCACGCCCCTTGCCGTGGCGCGTAGCGCCGACGAGGAGGTCATCGGAGCTTCGCCAGCCTCGTGCCTACGTGGTGTGTCCACGTCATGGTCACGGCGGAGACACCTCAGAGCCAAGTCAGCCCTAAGGGCCACGTGGCTGCCGTGTGGCGCTTGCGTAGCCGGTCACTGTACCATGGGGCCCACCCATCAGTGGCACATCCAGAACGCTGACGTCGAAATCCGGATTTTCCTTTAGGAAATAATTCTGAAAAATCCTATTTCATTATTTTATGTGAATTGTAAACTTCCCGAGGTTCGTTCTCCTTCAGACGAACTCCGATTTCGATGATTCAAATTTATAAATTCATATAAATTCAAGATCTAGCTAACTAAACCAAATTTTTTTAATTTGGAGTTCATTTGAATCTTCATTTGAATTTTTTTGAATTTGGCTTATTTTCGCGTATAGATTTCGACGACTTCGGAGAGTCAGATTTTGACGCCGTTTGAGAGCAACTAATTGAGCAAGGCAAGTTATACCTTTGATCATATTTGATTCCATTATTTCAATTATTTAAATTCTATTTTAAATTATTATTGTATGCTTATTTCTATTCAGTCTAATTTAAATACCTGTTTTTAAATTATAGTTATTCCTAATTCCTTTGTACTGCCAATCTTGACATTGAAATAAACCTCCCTTGACACTTTAGATAAAAATCTAGTTTATGCAATAGTATGAACTAGAACATTTTGAGAAAAATTATGCTTAGCCATACTTAGACCAAAAATGTTTGATTTGGGGAATTTCAGCCAAAAATCAAATGATTGTTTAAATTGTATCCATAGCATTGGTGTGTTATGGAAGTTTATAATTGACTTTGAAAAGTGAAATAAAATGATGGTTTGTACTTGGGCGAAATGGTTGTATGGATGGTGCATGTTGATGCACGGGCTCAACCTGATCAAGGTTGAGGCCCAGGGGTTATTATGGAAGTCGCCCAAGTCAGTTAAGGACCGACCTCTGAGCGTTCCTTTGCTAAGCCACATTGTACTACCACATGTCCTGAATGGGTAGGACCTAGTTATCGCCATCCTCTTCGTTTCCATAGCCATACGCATAGAAATATCCATACACCGGGTCTTCAGCTTCGTAGTTTGAATCCACATATTTGAGCAACAACGAGTAAATACTCAGCAAGCCCTCACACCAAAACACAATTATATAGATGCAAGGCTTACAAAATGAGCGATCTTCTTGTTCTTTTAGCATAAAGCAGGTTTTGCTTAAATACTATAATTATTTTCCAAACCTATGAACTAGTCATTTTAACTTCAAACCAAAGTTCTGATTAAAGCAAGTTTCATCATAAAGCAAGGTTCCATCCACCTATTACTACACATAAGGTTCCATCCACCTACATCATCACCACAACCAATTTTACGTTAACATGTCCTTGTTCCATATTTTATTAAAACTAACCAAGTGTGGCTTTCTGCACAATGCTCATAACCGGGGGCACAGCTATTCAAATATATAATACACTCTGCAGAGGTTGTATAACTTTACCTATATGATATGATCAACTCACAATGTCGGACATGACATGTTTCCTTGGGCATGCGACGAAGACGATAATAACAAGGCTTTTTCAATACCTATTCTTGACACTTGACCCGCTCCAGCGGGGAACCACTCAACACTGGGACAGTGACCGTTACGGTGCATCCCCAGAATGCTCCATTATGGGACACATTGTCAATGAAGGACCCTCCGTTGTTAGAGAGTTGCTCGCCCATCTCGATTCCAAACCTACCACTATGCAAGGGTTTTATGCCGGAAACTGAGCAAAGTAATTGGTCAAGTCTATCCCGTACTATACTTGTGATTGCACGGTTTATTAGTTTAGAAATGCGGCACATGGTTCGGTCCATAATTGACTTAGGCGAGACAATCCACAAACCCAACTCTTGTGCATGCCTCTGCATTGATCCCATACCAACCGCTCCCCCAAGTCTCCACCATTTTATATAACATTTTCTTGTTCCAGTGGTAACCCACATTACCACACTACAATTCATAATATATCCCAAGTTCTTGTAATGGCAATGTTTGTGTCATATTCAATTCAACCACTAAGCAGTGTCTAAGCACAACTGATAGTCATTATTGGTTAACTAAGGGCGATTTACTAATGTAATAATTAATCTAGGGTGACAAGGTATGAGGAGTTATCAACAATCAAGGAGGGGAATAATAATATCAACATTTGACATAGCTAGATATCAACCTTTAACATAGTATTTCATAAATAATATTAAGCATGCAAGTAATACTTTGAAACAAAATAATTTGCATTTGAAAAATAGGTTCAACATGATCAACTGTAAGGACTTGACTTGCTCAGCTGTGGATATTACTAGGTCTTGGTCTTGTCCTGAAGCAGTGGTGAAGTCTCCGACGACATTGGAATCTATTTGAGCGTAAAATGATGACTTCGAATAAATGCACATAACTCAAATAAATTCAAATGAACTTCAAAAATTATGATTTTGGTACTGATGGAAAGATCTTGAATTTTAAAACAAAAAATAAATTATTTTGATTTAAAACGAGGGAGAATGAGCTCTTCAAAGTTTGATTCGAGAGAAATTCTGAAATTTCTGAAAGGTGGGTCCTATTAGATTTTTATTTTATTATTTTTATTTTTCTTAAGAAAATTTTCTGTGACCGGTAGGTGGGGTCCAGTCGGGTTTATAATTTCTTTTCTATTTATTTTTCTTAAGGAAAAGGCTCTTTGGCTGATAGGTGGGGTCCAACTGTTTTTTATTTGTTTTCTATTTATTTATGTTCAGGAAAACCCGAGATACTGACAAGTGGGACCAAGTCCACGTGGACTCGGTCCACCCGATGGTACACAGGGCCAAGGGCCCCACACGTCAGCGACTTGGTCTACGGACTAAGTCTACGCACAAAGAAAGCAAGGGTGGAGCCCACATGTCATTGACTCAAACTTTAATATATGGTTTAATTAGTTTTTCTAACTACCGAGGGCCCACATGCCATACACATTACCTAATTAATTAACATTAACTAATTACCATTGTAAACTAACTACTTGGTCCCACACGTCAGTGCTATAGTCTTATTCTTCTCCGCAACAAAGGACGGAACAGGGGCGACCATGGCTGGCTCACGGGCGAGCTCGGCGCCAGCGAAGAGGGCTCTAAAACCACACACGACTAGCAAAACATAATGTAGGGTCCACAGCGACTCTAATGGCTGTGGTGGCGCGATGGCAGGGTTGGTGGTGATGGTACCGTCGTTAGGGGCAACTACCCAACACGACTACAGAATGGAAACTGAATATTAGACTTCCATCTACATGCTATAACAATTTTACTGGTGCTCTTGGTGCTAAAAATGTGGCGATGCAACGAGTTCTCCCACAACGACTTGCGGCGGCGTGGTGAGGTCGATGGTGCGGCTACGCTACGACCATCTATGTACTTCATTGACTAGCATAATGGTTTTGCGAGATGATGAAGTCTACGGGAACAGAGCGGCTCACCTGGAAACCAAGCGAGGAAGCAGGTCGGGTGCGACGATGGCGTTGCATGATCCGGGTCAGTGACGGGGACGAAGGGCGTTCCAACATCTCTGGTGCACGGCAAGGAAAAAGAGTACGTGCATTAGAGAGAGGAGGTCAAGGTGGCCAAGGTGTGCAAGACAATGGAGCAAAATCTCACTAGACAAGGCGGAAGGAGGCGACAATGGCACGGCGTACTCCGGCTAGCTCCACGGACAGCGATGGTGTCCTTCTTCTTTGTGAGGAAATAAGCACAGAGGAGGCAAGCGTGAGGAAGAGGAAGTCAAGAAGGTCATAGTGCACAAGAAGATGAGGACGAGGACTCACTCTAGTGCCCAAAAAACAATGGCGAAACCCGTGGTCGGAATTGGGTAAGACGGCAAATTATTGTCCACTCGAGGCGAAGAAGAGGGTAAAGTTGGGAAAAATGAAGAGGAGAGGCTTGCAAGTACGATGACGCACTTGGACGAGGCTTAAATAGTGAAGAGAGGTGGTGAGATGAACGTGACGACACGACAGTCTTGGGTGCAAGATCTCATGCATGACCCACGAGTGAATGTGGCACTCTCATGAGGTAACAAGGTCGCGACCTTGTGAGAGAGAGGGAGAGGCTCGATGCACAGGGTCTGTGTAACATCCCAATTTTCTGAGTTTCAAAACCCTTTTGAGTAGTTTAGTCTCTTAGAAAAATTCACCAATTTTATTTGAATTTAATAAAGCTTAAATGGGACTTTCAAATGAAAAAAACAATTTAATGTGACTAACATGAACATAAATCAATTCCAAAACTATTTTATTTGACTTCTTTGTGCTTGGAAATATTTTTTAGATTTTTATAGAATTTTTCTGAGTTTATTTGCTATTTTTAATTTGCTATTTGGATTTTCTAGTATTTCTAAAATAGAAAACCTACATAAATATCAGGAAAATCCTTCGGGCAGGTTTCTTCCTTCCCTGGCCCAAAATTCCCGCTTTTAGCCCATTTTTGCCCACAGTCCGCTTTCTCTCTCCCGCCCGTTAGCGCGCCTTGGCCCCACTTGGTAGTCGCACACGTGGCGTGTGCAACGCAAGCTCACCCTAGCCACTCATGTTGACATGTGGGTCACACTGGATTACTGTTCATTATCCCCGAGTTGGACTCCTTCTCCAAGTCCGTTGCGACTCCGTCGTTGTGTTCCTCTCGGTCACCTCGTCGCCGCCTTTAAAAGGACCCGAGGACCCTCGTTTTCTACACCCCGAGCTGCACCACCCTCGAAAACCCTAACCGTCACCTCGAGTTCATCGCCTAGCCGTCGGAATCACGTGAAGTAGAAAAGTTGCTGCCGAAGCCCTCGTCGTCGTGTTTCTTCGCCGTTAGTGCACCTCGTGCTTCATCGTCACCACCGTTAGGATCGCAAGGAGCATATCTACACTGCTGTGACCTCGAAGTCGTCGGGGCATCACCGGAACCCAACTTCCGTTGATGACCGTGTGCCTCCGTCGCTTCGACCTCGCCGCCGGTCAACTCCGTCGTCCCCTTGCGTCCGTGAGTGCACCATAGAGTTCCCCGTCGTACCTGCTACCTAATGTGCTCCACCATTTTCTCCGTCGTGGACTAGAATGCTAATGACCATCAGACCCCGAACCACGCCGTTGTCAAGCTGACGCGGAGGCCAGGTGTCAGCCACGTGTCCGCCACATCAACCTTGCGCACACGTGTCCGCCACGTCAGTGTCGCATCAGCGCTCACCTGTAAACGCATTAGAGTCAGTCCACATGGACTTGGTCCATGGTAGACCCACCCATTGACACATGGACCCCACATGTCAGGTCCACTGTTCCATGCACCCGTGAGCCATAGACCAGTAGACCAGAACCATGGACCCGGTCCATAGACCGAGGTCCGAGGGTTCTACCTGTCAACCTCTATTCCCTATTTTTTGGATTTTCTTTTAATTCTGAAATTCATTGCTGACATCATGCTTATGCAATATTTTGGAATTTCCTTTAGGAAGAAAATTCTGAAAATTCAAAATAGTGTTTTCTTTCTCTTTTTCTTAGATTAAATCTGTTGGACCGAAAAGGCGACTAGAGGGGGGTGAATAGGAGCACGCTCACTTTTTCACTTTGATCGGATTCAACACGAATCTCACTCCCATAACTATGAAAGCTATGAAGATCAATAAACAAGTACAGCGGAAGACTTGTATTGAATCCTGTAGGACCGGAAAAGCGACTAGAGGGGGGTGAATAGACGCTTTCTCAATTTTTCACCTCGATCGAACTCAACACTACTTTCACTTCAATAGCTATAAAAACTATGAAGATCTGTATATAGGCACAGCGGATAACCTGTGTTGAATCCGATCAAACCCCTAAGCAAAAGACCAAAAACATCTCACAACCGCATAGGAAGATACGCAAGAACTAACTAGCTTGCTGTATATACGAGATGAACAGTAACAGCACAAGATGCAATTAAGAAATAAATTGAGGCACTGCATGTAAAAGAACAGCAGCTGCAGCAATACGAAGAAACCGAGTCAAAGCTCTATGCATCAACAATGCAATTCAACACAAACTAGCACTTCACAGTGAACTGGAATCACAGAGAACCAAAAATGCAGAAAACCAGCAGCCAAAGGTAAACCCAGTTTTGCGGGCACAGCAAGCTGCCATCAACAACTCCTCACTCTGCCAAAGAACAGGCCACCGACCAGGGACTCCAGATTTTGCAAGAAAGGCGCCACAGGGTTTCTTGCAGAAGTTCTAGACGCTACCGCCCGATCCAGATTTTGGCGACTCAATTTTTTGCGAGGGGCGACAGAACGCTACGCCACGGCTTTTACTTCTACCGATTTCCTCACCATGGAACTGGCCGCCAACACCCGCTCACCAGCAAAGGCAAAAACGATGTGATCCCTACTGCCGCACTACTCTTCTACCAGCGCATCAAAGAAGGCAATAAAAACTCAGTCTGATCAATAAGAGCAGCTGCCATTCATTCCTAAATCGCACAGCAATTAGAGCCTCCTGATTTTCTTACAAGGCGCCGCCATGGCTGTTTCTTTTGGGCAGACCCGGCGCCAGATCAAGAACAGCAATTAAAAAACCAAGATTCAGTCCAAACAATTACAGTTGCTACAGCAATTAACACCAAGACTTTAACCGCATCAAAATAATGCCGCACAGGGGACTGCTTTTCTTACAGATGCCATCATGACCTCCGGTTCTCTATGGGGCGCTACACAGGCTCTACAAGCATAGCCCTACTGTTCTCCAGCGGCCTGCTCTCATTTTTCAGAGGCAGCGGGGCTCAAGAAACTGCAGATCAAATAGAGAACTCCAAGAAAGCAAATGGCTACAGCCGAATAAAAAACGAGATCGAACGGATTTTTCTCCAGAGGGCAGCACGCCACTCACTTCCGATTTTTCAGGCGCTCCACATGCACTCAACAGGGCACCGCCACCGGCTGGATCTACAGGGCACCGGCTCCCAAAGGAAATACGCGCAAGAAAGAAAAGAGATTTCAACTGGCTACACCGGCACCGGCCAAGATTTTGTGGGGATTCCCAGGCGCATCAAAACCGAGCCAACAAGCAAGAACAGAAGAAAAACTGCAGAAAGCAATATTTAAATCAAAACATCAAACTGCAACTCCGGTTTTTGCGGGAGCTTCAGAACGGGCGATCAAATCCTCAACAAACCGAGCCGACAGCAGGCAAATAAACAGATCTGAAAACAGCAAATGAGTCTTACACACATGAGGCAAGAAGCTGTGATTACAGATAAAGCAGCGGCCGTTCAACAGATTTTTTTCTCCGGGACTCATAGCCGCCACACACCGGCTCCAGATTTTCTTTGTAGTCTATAGGAGGCCACCACACAAAGGCTCCCCTTTTTCTCTAAGCAGCAAAGCTACAGGACGCAGCCACAAATGGCTCCAAAAGCTCCACCAGAATATCCCATCTTCTATTCCTTTTATATGACACCTCTTAACCCTACAACCCTTTTAGAATTAGAGCTAAACCTAATGGGCTTCCGTTAAGGCCCAACATCAACGGAACACATACGCACGCATCTCAAAGCACCATCTTCATCGTCAATTGATCTAAACCGCTTCACCATGCGCCGACCCGCGCCGCGGTTTAGCCAAAAGGTCACCAAGGCGGTATTTGGTAACATTACTGTAACATCCCAAATGTATAATTAGGGTTAATCAAGCATAATTATATGTGTAGAAATTAAAACTTTTTCTCACATCTTGAAAAACCCTAAAATCTCATGTAATTCTTGTCCAAGAGTTGTGTAATCCAAAAACACAAAGCTCTTGTTGACCAAAAATCAAACTCATTTTCCAATTATCTTAAATCTTGTGCCAAACATTTGGAATATATTTTCCTTGGTCCCAAAAACCGATATGGGACCCCTCTGAAAAATATCACAAGTTGTAACACTTGTTGATAATTTTTGGAGGCAAAACAATCCTTTAAACAACCCTCATGAATTTCCTGAGAAAAATGCATTGCATAATAACCTCTGGAAATTTTATGCAAGGTTGAGCTCATTGTCAACAAGCTCTGTAAAAATTTCATCAAATTTGGAGTTCATTTGCTATCTCAAATAATTACGCTAAGTTTCAATTTGTTAAAAACTAAATTTAAAAGCCTACATTGTTCCTTGGGCTAGCCACTTTGCAAAGTTGGTCCAAATTTCAACCCCATCGACCTCATCTCCACCTTGATCAGTCGCAGTAGTTGGATTTACATCCAACGACCCACGACCTCCTCCGCGATCAACACCGCAAGGACCTCCCCTCATGAGGTCATTGCTGTTGGATCCGTGATCCATGGTCATGACCTCCCTGTGTGTTAAACCTCAAAGACCTCCTCGAGTTGTTAAACCATCGTGGCGAGGTCATCCCATTTGTTGAGGTCGTGGCCGTCGGATCAAATCCAACACCACGACCTCCTCCTCAACATACTCAACAGTCCTCCCACCTGCGTGAGGTCATAGCCCTTGGATCCAAGATCCATGGCCCTGACCTCCTCCCCTCACTGTTAAACTAAACAAACCTCCCACCTAACCAAGGTTGTAGCCGTTGGATCAGGTCCAACAGCTCACGACCTCCCTGCGTTATCAAGCGCTCACAACCTCCCCCATCTTTCGTTGTGCACCGTTAGATTAAAATCTACGATCACGACCTCCTTTTTGTCTCACGCACTGACCTCCCAACAAGACGTGAGATCGTAGCCTTAGATCTAAATCTAAAGGCCCCGACCTCCCTTGTGCGTTATGCAAGCTCAGACCTCCACCTCTTTTGATCGGAACCCTTAGATCTAAATCTAGCGGTCTGACCTCCCTTGCTGTTGCGCATCATATCAGCCCTCCCCATCAGGTCAGTGCCCTTGGATTTAAATCCAAAGGCCATGACCTCCCCTCATGTCTTTTGATCGCGTGCGGTTAAGTCCTCACCGGAGGTCCGCGACCGTTGGATGGAGATCCAACGCTTTGGACCTCTGTCCTTTTCCTCACGTCGCGTTTTGCGATTAAGAAATCGGAGGCCACGACCTCCCCACCTTGATCGTGTGGTGGGACCTCCTCCCGGCCACTTAAAGCATAACGGTTCAAAATGAGATCCGATGGTTAGGACCTCCCGGTGTCTTATCCAACGGTCATAAGGACCTCCTGTTCTTCTCCTTCCTCTGGCGCGCAGCGTGCTCGAGCGGTGGAGTTAATCACGCGCCGCCAGCCTCAGGCACCTCTAATGACTCTTTCTTGACCAAGCATTTAATGCTTGGTCGACTTTCCGCTCTTCAGTCAAGACACCGCCCCTTGTCAACTTTATGTCATGTCCACCCCATGGACCAACCCGTGGGCTAAGCTCACCATGGAGCTTAGCCCCAGCTCATAACCTTCACCTCAGGCTATAAGTGTCCACTCGAGCTCCCCGTTGGCTTCCTTTACACACTTGGAGCCTGTCATACCAGTGTTTGGCTGAGCTCCTAACTCACTCACCTCCTCTCTAGTGGCTGCCATTGTTGAAGTCCTTGGAGCTTCTCGGTAGCTCAGGAGTTCCAGTGGCTCCCTTCTTCAACCCTTGCTCACTTTGTGCTCCCCAAACCTCCTGGAATAACCCTAACTTATTTTGTTTGGGCATTTTTCAGAGGTGGACAAAGCCGAGCTTGAGCCGGTGCCGCGCAATGCGGCTTCATTGTCTTCCCCAACTCCGGCCATCGCCTCCCGACCTCCCGGCAAAGACCTTAGGACCTCCGGTACCTCCTGTTAGTCCTTTAGTTGTCGGCACCCGCTGAATGCATGTTGCGGAGCTTTAGTTTTGGCACCCGCTTGAATGTCGCGGAGCTCCTTTTTGCATTTTGTCGTTTGGTCAGTTCGCCTTTGTTGTCCTCTCCGGCTCGCCGGCGTTCAAGGCCGTCGCCGCCGTTGAGAGGAGATCCTTTGGTGCGCATGGTTATTATGACCCAACGGTACCGTTGGATCTCGCCGGCGAGGTCTACATCGCCGGCGATGACCCCATCTTTGCGCGGGTTTTGTCGGACACAACGGCAGCGGCGTCGTTGTCGTTTTAGGACGAAATCCTCCATGTTTAATGCGCTAATCATGTGTTCCAATCATTGTAATCATTGGATGTCTTAACCGCCTTAAATCCACCCTTTAATGCGTGCATTTAAGACCTCCGTAGCGGACCTCCTTGATGTCCAGCCACGCATTTATTCATGTCCAAGCGGCGTGCGCGGGTAAGGCGCTGGAGTCAGGGCGCCGGACCTCCTCCGAGGAGATCTGGGCGCCCAAGACCTCCCTTGCGCATCAGAGCCGTCTGACCTCCCCGGAGGTCTGTGGACGTTAGACCTCTCTTAGGACCTCCCGAGGCCATCTCACCGCTCATGACCTCCCCTGTAGATCTTGACCGTCAAGGTCCTCCTCGACGATCTGAACCATCGAGGACCTCCTTGGAACATCTCGAACCGTTGAGGACCTCCTGTGAGGTCTGACGATGTAGATCTTCCTCGGGAGATCTTGATAGTTTAGATCTTCCTTTGGAAGATCTCAAATAGCTATGGACCTCCCTTTAGATCTGGTCCGCTCGGACCTCCTTTCGGTGTTGTGGTCCGTTGGATTTCGCATCTACGGCCCCGACCTCCCTCACCTCGCAAGATGTGCGTTGCTAGGAGGTCCAGGACCTCTGGACCTCCCGGCGTGTGTGCGTTGTTCACTGGGAGGTCTCGAGCCGTTAGATCTAAGATCCGTGGCTCACGCCCTCCCCTGTCCTTATGGGTTTTAGAAATTCCAAGGAGGTCTTAGTTAAACCTGAAATAAGGTATAGACTTTAGAATTTCATATCTTCTTCGCTTTGAATCCTTTTGAGGTCATTCAACTTGTATTAGCTCTGTCTTGAACTTGACTTTAATCCAAAAATGATTGTAAGTTGAGTTCACTCCAGAGCACTGATTTGCCATTAGATTTTAAAACCAACTTTAAAATGTGCACTTAAATCAATGCTTAACTTGTAAAATACATAACTAATGCTCTATAGATTATTTTTGGGTGAGACCAACTTTGTTGGTTTCCTCTCTTAGTGAACTCACTGTGAAAATTGGTTTTGAGCATGTTGCTGTTAGGAAAATGAGGACTTGTGCATTATAATTTTGTTCAAGTTCTTGTTTTTGAAAGATTATAGAAAGTGCAATATAGCTCCAAATGAGGTGAACTCAATTGTGTTATTCATCTCATGAGGTGCTGGTTTTACAGTAAAAATTTCAGCTTCGCTGCTGTTCTAGAAAATGTTGCCTCGTAATTAAATTAGTGAGTAGTGCAGTTTGGTAATTTTTAGGGCTGAGCAGAATTGTTTTGCTCATATCTTTTGCATTGAGAATCCAAATCCATTGGTTCTTGTTGCAAAATTTCCTAAAAATCATCCCCTTGCTGCTGTAGAAAATTCAGAGAATTTGGAGTTCGTTTGTTGTGCTGTCTTTGTTGTGTTTCGTCGTTCTTATCGGTTCTTTCTCGTTTTTCCGTTAGGCTTCGACATTTGTGGTGATCCCGAGAGCGACCCTCTGCCACAACTTGGCCAGCAACAAGGCAAGCAGTTTGATCATTTCCATCGTTGTCCCATTACTTTAAAGCTTAATATATCGTTTTACTTCTATGTATGCATGCTACTTTGTGTTAAATGTCGCTAGCAAGCCTATAGTTGCATAATCTGTAGGAATTGTTCATCCTCTACTACCATGAGCCTAGGTTATTTGCTGTGGTGGGAGCTCGTTGGATGAGCTCCTATCACTTAGTAGTTTCGATTTAAATTGCTTAGACATGCTTAGTTTTCGGTAGAATGGGCGATCATCGACTTAGTCGATGGTCTTGATCACTCAAAACCGATTATTACTCTTATATGTCCAAAGACTTGTGCTTTGATTAATTTGTAAAATCAAAAACTGAAAATAAAAGATTGATTTAGACTTGGGCATATTGGATGGATGGCGTGGTTTTGGATGTGGTGGTATGCCCGGGTCCCTAAGGACCGAGTACTTGGGTCACTAAGCCAGCGATTTCACAGACTAACCACACGAGGGGCATATGGAACCCTCTTGACTAAGTACTCTGGCGGTGTTAATTGGGGTCGCTCGGTTGGTGTGTTTTAAAGATAAAATGTGTGTGTGATGTGGGAGGGAGCATTAGCTTCGGGAAGGTTGTGTGATGTCTCCTTCTCCCGTGGGTTGTGCGACTCGAAATTAGCATTGTCCATTGGAACTGTCTCGTAGGACTTAGCCGTCTTGCAAGATACCGTAGTAGTGTGCCTAAAGGAAAGGCGGTGCGGCGTGTGGGTACAAAGTGGTACACCTGCGCAGGATAAAACTATTGAATAGCCTCGTCCTAGGTTATGGACATGCTTGGTAAGGTCGTTCAAGACTAGACTACAACCTTTAATTAAAACTTGACATGGTTGGTATGAACGGGGAGTTCATGCTATTGTTGTGGTGACTTGGGTTAGTCACTTCCAGGATTGTTCTTGTTGTGGTTATTATGTTTTTATCGTGTTGTTATTTCAACAATAAAAAAATACTTTGTCAAATTGCTTTCAATCTATTATGTTATTGCAAATAAATGTTGCTTTATGCTAAAATGAGTCCAAAGCCTCATCCACCTAAATAAAGCTTGCATGTAGCTATTTATAGTTCTGTTATCTCACACGTAAGTCTTGGAGTACTTTATGTACTCATCCGCCTGGTTGTGGCAATTTTGTGGCTTTTGTTGCAGAGGAAGAAGGAGAGCTCCAAGAGCCTCTCTTTGTGCTACGTGTTGCGCTTTCTTGACGACTAGCTTGGCGGTCGGTCGATGCCTAGGGGTTAAGGCACACCGATTGGCTTTGTGTTATAGCCATCTTTATGGCACTTTTGCTTCCGCTGTTATCTTTGTAGAATTGTTGCTATTTGGCCTAAGGGCCCCTCTTTTGTAATAGCTTTTCCTTATTATTATTAACTTCTGGTTTGTTGCTTATGTTCTATGTGTTGTATGGAATTGATACATTCTTTTGATGTGAGGTATGTATACTGCATCCTGGGGAGTATACATCTCTCGAGACCGGGTTTATTTGGTTGATAATACTAGGGTCATTTGGATGACTAAGTATTATGAGCCTAATAAACGTCGGGGTCTCACAATTACCAAAATACCCCTTCTCGATCCTTCACCAAAAGACCGAGTCCACAGATCATGAAGCAATCGCCTGCTTCGCCACGTGTAGGTTGATCAACTGCTCCATGTCGTCAAGTCTCTCCCGTCCGGATTCCACCGGCACCACTGAGCACTTGCAACGACTCCCGCGCCGCTTGATCCAACCAGTCGCACTGAACTGCCCGTTCGGTCATCCTTGTCCATTCTGCGCCACGCTTGAGTCACTTGACCTCACCCGGCATCCATGATCGTTCTGAACCTCAGCTCTCCAAGCTTAGTCCCGATCCTCCTCGCCGTTGACCGTCATTGACCTGCAAGCCACCTGCACAGTAATAAACAAGCAAACACGAATCCGGGAACAAGTTCTTCACAACTTGACCCACGTTTGCCAAAACATGCAATATGCAACACATATGCATTAACAAATATGGATATGACCTATCCCAAAATCAATTCACCAATTATATCAACAATCAGCACAAAAGCCGGTCAGACCGCCGCTGACCTGACAGATATGAAACTTTATCGAAAACACATGAAACTTCAAACCAAAAGCCACATTGCCAATTGTTTCATCATCCTAAGATCATGGGCATATCCCCATGATATCCACAAATCCAAACCAAAACCCCAAAGCAAAAGACCAAAAACCAAAACCCTAATCCAAAGGACGGTCTGACCGACGGCCAAAGTGCGGACTGACCGGAGGCCGGACTAACCTCAGGCAAAAGCTCGGACTAACCTCAGGCAAAAGCTCGGAATAACCTCAGGCACGATGAACAACACAAACAGCCCGAAAACCAAAACTCAAATCGGTCTAACTTTTGATCCATAAGGCCAAACTCCACGAAATTTGAGACACACATTCTCTAAGATATTAGGAACCTATTCCACTCAAAGATCACAGAGATCCATGCCAAAGTTCCTATCTTTTTCAGTTTGAACGAAGTGTGCTCTAAAATTGAGCCAAAATCGAAATATGATCTAGAGACTTGCTCGTGGGTGATTGTTGATCAAGATGATCCTAGATGGGTTCCCACATGTCACAGCAAGTTAGATCAAGACAAGAAACCAAGAAAAAACTCGCGGATCAAAGAAAGACCACAAATCACTAAATAGAGAGAAAGAAAGCAAATAGACTCATCTTTGAGAGAACTTTCTTTGGATTGATTTGATATGGTATTGGTTTACAGCCACTCTATCAATAGAGGACAAAGACTCAATACATGAGCACGAAATCAAATCCAACTCTCTAGAACCCTAACCTCCACTAATCCTCTCCCTAAGCAAACTAGGGTTTCAAAACAATGAAAGGGTTGAAGGGGGTGCAGTCACCTCCCTCCTCTGTTTACAGTGGAGGCTTAGACCTTCTAGAAACATTAACCCTAATGGGCTCCCGTTAAGGCCCACACACAAACAGGTCACATACGCACGCATTTTAAAGCGTCATCTTCATCTCCTCTTGACCTAATCCGCTTCACCATGTGCCGTCTTGCGCCGCGGGTTGGCAAAAGGTCACCAAGGCCGTATTTGGTAAAATTACCAAAATACCCCTTCTCGATCTTTTTGCAAAGACCGAGTCCCATCTTCGTGAAGCACCTCCCATGCTTCGCCACGTGTAGGTTGATCCAACGACTCTCATCATGTCGGCAAGTCTCTCCCATCCGGCTCCCACCGAAACCACATAGCACTTGCACCGACCCCCGCGCCGTTTGATCCAACCCGTCGCACCGAATTGCCCGTTCGGTCACCTTTGTCCCTCTTGCGCCATGCTTGACTCCATTGATCTCACCCGGCGTCCCCAATAGTTATGGACCTCAGCTCTCTAAGCTTAGTCTTAATCATCCTCGTCGTTGACTGTCATTGACCTCCAAGCAACCTGGACAACAATAGATAAATAAATCGATTCCGAGAATAAGTTCTTCACAACTTGACCCACGTTAGTCAAAACATGCATCATGCAACACATATGCACTGAAACCCATGAACTTGACCTAACCCAACACTCATCACCACCGATTGGCCGATGATCAGTAAGAACCTGGTCAGACCGCCATTGAAAGGCCGGTCTGACCGAACTTGTACTAACAACACATTAAACTTTGATGAAAACTCGTGTTTTGATAAACTGTTAACGACATTGCCAATTGTAACATCATCCTAAGATCACGCACATATCCCCATGATATCCACAAAATCTTTCGAGGGCCCGTTCTTCCTCATACGAAGTCCAATTGAACCCATTCAAGTTTCTAAATTGATATAAATTCAAGACCTACCTTCTTGAGATTTTTTTTTATTTTTTGGAGTTTATTTGTTGCTCTATTTTGTATTTATTTGAGTTTTCACTTTCGTTTGCGAGTAGTCGTTGATACTTCTAGAGCTTTCGAGGAAGGTGGAGTTGATCAAGCTCAAGACCAATACCAAGACTTATTTCAAGGCAAGTTGCACCTTCGACCATGTTGAACCCAGTTTTTAAAAAATACTTTGATTCAAACTATTGCATGTTATTTTGATTATTTAATTCTTTAAATGTTTTGAGATTAGCTATACATCCATTTGATTATATCCACCTTGCTTATTGTACTTCCCTGATCTTTTGTCACCCGAGTTGGATAATTACTAGTTGGTATTATCATAGCACCAACGTGGGTTGGTTAGACACGAATAGTCTGCTTAGCCATGCGACGGGTTATTGATATCATTTTGAGCTACAAACTAAACTTGACTAAGTGAATATGGAATACTTTTTGGAAAACTGTGTGCAGTATGTTGTTACTCGTTGATGACATGTGTTGCACTTAACCAACATTGTGGTTTCCTCACTAACTGCAGTGACCTCCTATCTTCACTGATGTCGACATGTTTTGTTTAGTTGTTGTCTAACGATGTGGAGAATCTTTGCACCATCAACGGTGACGACGTGTCCCTCACCAGCGATGGCACACTCCTAGCTACCCGATGACCCCATATCATCCAAAGGTTGTCTTCAATGCAAAACTTCATCTCCTCTCTTTCAGGGCTACCACATCATCGAGCTTCTTTGACCACTGGTTTCTTCAACAAGACCAATGCTTAGCACTCATCGTCACGACCCTTGGCTCCTTCGATTCTAGCATTTGTATTCAATAGCTCTAGCAAACAACACGACATTGTCCTCGTCGAATGGCTAAGGTAAGCACCATGACATTGTTGTCCTCATCTCCGCTGCCTCCTTGACTCTTTGCTTCCCCGTGGGTCAATGTCTTCTTGCAGGACAGATCGACAACATCGCACTCTTTTGAGGTCTCCTTTGACACCATGCGTGCTATCCTCGTTACAACTCTTGTTTTTATTCAAAATATCAATTATTTTTTATAATAGTTCATATACAAATCAAATTGCTAATTTTATTTAAACTATTCTAAATTTTAGTTGTTTCGGGATTTTACTTTGGAATTCGCATGGAAATCAAATTGCAAGGTTTCTTTTATTTTTTATTTCGAATTTTATTTTTTTCTTGGAATTTGTATACAAATCCAATTGCTATTTTTTATTTAAATTTCATTAGAATTAAAATTATTTTGTTATTTTAATTTTGAATTAAATACAAAGTTAAGTTTCTTATTTTTATTTTATCTTTTATTTCAATTTAGGTTATTTTTTGTTAGAATTAGTATACAAATCCAATTGCTATTATTCTTTTAATCGGTATTTGAATTATATTTACTTAGGGATTTTACTTAAATTGAACTTTTTCTTTATTTTGTATTCCTAATTTTATTTTATTTTGTTGAAATTCACATAAAAAATCCAATTGCTATTTTTCGTATTCATATAGAAACCCAATTAGTAATTTTTTAATTTTCTTCTAAAATTATAATTATTTAGAGATTTTACTTTGAAATTAGATATAAATCAAATTTCTAATTTTATTTTATTTTATATTCCAAATTTCAATTATTTTTTGTTGGAATTAGTATACAAATCCAATTGCTATTTTTTGTTTCCTTTTATTTGAATTATATTTATTTAGGGATTTCACTTAGCAGTTCGTATGGAAATCAAATTGCTTATTTTATTTTATTTTATTTTATTTTCAAATTTTTGTTATTTCTGGACTGTACTTGACATGAACTCGTTCTTTTAGTCTGGATTGTTATAATCTAGACCGATCATGTTCAACGATGTATGTTTTTTTCCCTCCCATTAACATGAGAATTTTCAGGCCTTGAGAGAGTGAACGTGGTGGCTTCTTTTTCTATCGCTTTAATAAGATAACAATAATAATCGATAGATAGATAGAAGATTAGTAGTACCTGTTTGACATCAAGAGTTTTTGGCTCATTTAGCCTCCTTTTGAAATGAAATAGCAAAGGTTGCCCCCGCGACCGAAATGACAAAAATGGCATTGCGGCAAGTTACGTAGACGACATGTGTCCCCTAACGCGCTCCCAGACCGCTGAAGCCACCTTCCGCGATCCGCATGTGCGACAAGCCATCTGCCGCACTCATAATGCACGGCAGGATGGCATGCGCACGTGGCCACCGCGGCAGGCACGTTCCTGCCACGGACTGAGAGCGCAATAGGTGGCCTACCACGCATAGGGATCGCGGAGGTGGCTTCCGCAGACGGGGAGCACAGTAGGTGCTAGTCGGGAGCCATTTTTGCAAATTCGTGCAAACGGAGGCCACTTTTACTATTACAAATAAAAAGCGTTCCACTTTAGCCAAAGACTCCTGACATTCCTCTCCACGGCCTCACGTTGTGGTTTTCGCCATTGAACTTCTGGTGGAGGCAAGTCACCTCACTTGTTGTGTCTCGCAGCCTGTTGTGCTGCGATGGGTTCAGGGCCCCCACGTGGGTCGGAGTGTGCACGGTTGAGTTCCTGGCCTGTGCAGGTGTCACCTTGCCAACTTGGGCCTGCAGCATCACGCCTTCCCTGCACCACTACTCCGGCAACTCGCATGCCCTGTTTCTTTCCTTTGCTACTCTACTCTCTTTATTCTACTCTGATGGCTACTGAAACTGCCCCTCGATGGGTTTAGGGCCCCCACGTGTGCCAGGGTGTGCACGGTTGAGTTCCTGGCCCATGCGGGTGCGGGTGCCACCTTGCCAACTAAGGCTCACAGTGTCCCGTCTTCCACGCACCGCTACTCCGACACCGATTTCGCTCGTCTACTCACATGCCCTGTTCCTTTCTTCTGCTCCTCTACTCTCTTATTCTACTCTAATGGCTACTGAACTGCCCCCAACTGAACAGTTCAAAAGCAAGGACAAATGCTTCTAGAGCATGATTAACTATCGGATAACGGCCGAACCACACACAAACACACACAGTAGTGCTATTCAGCGCTTCGTCTTGTTGAATAGCTTATTCTCGACTCGGCCCACACTTCCTCGCCTCTCTGAAGCGGTGTGCTAGCACCCGCGCCTCCTCGCTCGTGAATGGCAGAAAAACCCAAACGCGCGCATCAAAAACATCAGTAAAAACCCTCACGTGCGCTAACACCCGCGCCTCTCACTCGAGTCAGCAGTAAAACACACGTTGTGTGCATAGAATATTTCCATAAAAGTTGCTCGGTGCCATTCTAAATTGATGGTACAAACCTACCAACACACGAATGGCGGTTATATAAAATGTTTTACCGTAAGTGAGGAAGAGATGATCATAATATTTAGGATGCTGGTTTTACTACAAAAAAATGCGCCACATTGTTGATCCAGTAAATGTTATCATTTACCATAAGTGATGCCTGTTATTACTTCGAAAGGCATGTCGTGTTGCTGCTGTAACAAGCTTGTGCTTTGTGTTCTTTGGTAGTTACTATGAGTTTGATAACATTTTACTTCTGTTTGAAAACGACATTAATTTTATTCGAAAGGCATCTGTTACGCAAGTTCTTCTGGTAATCATACGTTTTACTATCAAATGTAACATGTATTACTGTTAGTTACAAAAGAATTTACTTGATATATAGTCGTAACACAAAAAAACTACTTCTGTTTGCTGAGCGCCCTATACTTCTCCAGAGCTTCAGGGAGGGGCTTGACGCTGCTGACCTTGTGAAACAATGGATAGAACATAATCTAGGCCCTGTACTCGTTCCCCTTCTCCTGCGTACACATGATAAAAAAAAAAGGCCACGTGTCAGACGCTATACATCTAGAAAAAATGTTGTATGTTGCTGGTAATGGGAAATTCTTATCAGATCTATCGATGTTGCTAGTGTCAAGCTTTCACAGTCCCAGAATTCTAAGTACTTCATTACGAAGGAGGCACAGTCATTCTCTAGGACCTGCTTCGACGTCCCCATGCTGTTCACCCTCTAGTTCACGACGATCGGGAATTTCTCGCTGGTCATGGCCTGCAGGGCTGCGCACAGACGAGGGATGATCATCTTCCTCACTAGGTCATGGTGATCCGCTACTTTTGTACCCTTCTGCTTGTAATCGTTGGAGTCTAGTACTTCCATACGTTTCTACGATATGTTGAAGCAGTAAACAGACCGGAGCTGATTGTGTAAAACAGGGAGGAATAAAAACCCATAAAAATTACTTACGACTTTCTTCAGAATAAATATATAATTTCTTCGGATCATGAGCGATATTTTCTTTGGATGTCGTCGGATACCGTAAATTACTTACCACTTCTGGCGTGATGTCTACCGCCGCCATGTGCTCCTTCAGCATTTTGACGGCCTGTTCACTGCTGTACTGCTATTTTTTAATGTACTCCTCTACGTTTAGCAGTTTCTGTCGATGGGCAAAACATAGTAGTGCAAAACTTACCGAGGGCGACAATAGGATTTACTGCTACGCGAGTGACCACTTACTGTAAAAAGAGGCTTTGGAAAAAAAATATCTTACCGACAATTCAATGGGGAGGAACGCCCTATACCCATTGCTTTGTGTCCTCAAGTCAGCGTCGTCTTGGTGCAAACACTCGATGAACTCAGAGATGAACATGTCTTTAGTCATCTGTTCGTCCTTGAATGACTCTGCCATGTCTTTCCCAATGGTTGCTAAGAATCCATCGTTGGACTGGAGCAGAGCAAGACTGCAGTAAGAATATCGTGCGTCTTAGTAGTAAAACATAAGTGAACCCTCAGTAAAACATAAGTGAACAGTCAGTAAAACAAACGTTGGTCAATCCAGTAAACTCTCTATTGACAGAGTAGTAAAAAAAACATTCACGTATCGATAAAAGTGTGGCG
Source organism: Phyllostachys edulis (assembly GCA_036346405.1). Taxonomy (NCBI): domain Eukaryota; kingdom Viridiplantae; phylum Streptophyta; class Magnoliopsida; order Poales; family Poaceae; genus Phyllostachys; species Phyllostachys edulis. The sequence goes on along the minus strand of CM070562.1, from coordinate 69,704,143 downwards.
ATATTCTCCTACCTTTTGAGGCTCTCGTCATTGCATATCATCTCCCTCACCTCCATAGCCGTGGCCACGGGCACTTCCGACCGCCTTTTGTACGGCTTGAATGGCGACACTAGCTTGCTGGGAGCTTTTGTCAGCCTCTTCCCCAATACACTGGCGTCGCCGGTGTCCCTCCGGGCTGAGGGGGAAACTCTCTTCCCTATAGTTGCCTTCTCTACAGGCGCCCCCTTTTTGGTCACCGTTGTGCTTGTCGTCTTTGACGGCCTAGGATCGGCGAGTTTTATCTTGATCTTTGGCTTGGCGGCGACGTCCTACAAAAAATAGACTCATGTCTCTTATTTTACTATCGTATTGTATGTCTTTACTGAAAAATATCGTGATAAGTTACTGTTATGAACCCTACACTTTTGCCACGCTGGGTCTACGCAACGAGTCTTTACGCGCGTCAGTAGGCACCTTCGCTACCTCCTCTGCTGGGAGAGGCCCCTCGGGGGCGTCCGTTGCTCCCTCTTTCACTGGCTCCAGCAGTGGGAAAATGAGCAGCGTTTTACTATCATGTATACAGCAAATTACTGTATATGTCATTGCCTAATACTATCAGTGGCCCCAGTATGTACCTTTGGTGCGCTGACGCTAGCCACTTGCGCCTCCTTGACTTTGCGCGCAGCGGTAGGGGCCTCCTCTACCTCCTTTACTGGTGAAGGCCCCTCCGGGTGACGGTTTCGGTCTCCATTACTGGCACCTGCAAAAAAAAAAGGATCGCGTTACTATCAAAAGTAAGTAAAATTACTTCTTTCCCCCTCATGTTTTACTGTGCCGTTACCTCCGTGTGCTCCTTTACAGTCAATGGCTCTAACAAGACATCGATAGATCCCTTGTTTACTGTCTCCTACGATAAAAAAGAATAAGATATGAATTACTATAAGAACGACCAACCTTACTTGACTATACGTACGTGTTTTACTGTATCCAGTACCTCAGTTTACTCCGGGATGGTGGGTAGTAACTCGTGGCATGCCACAACTGCCAGTTCGACTGGGGCATGTGTGGTGTATGTGATGGGGTGTAACCCCGGGATCGCGTCGGCTTCGATCGAGTCTATTATGTTGTCGATGCTTGAATCGACGTCGCCACCTCTCACCTATCCTGCACGAGAACAGATGCACTTAATCAGTAAATTGTTGTGTGTTTGCTTTAATGATTACTGTGTTGAGAAAACACAATTACGGCATGCACCTTACTCGCTCTATTTTGGTCGGCGTCATTAGTTTACTGTATTTGTTGTTGATTACTATGTACAATGTATCTATTTACTACACATATTACAATATTTTACTGTGTTGTGGTGCATGTCTTGAGATCCGTCGCACTCCCCCCTTCTTGAGTCGGATGGCACAACGACGATGCTGGGACATAGAAGAAATCTCTTGGATGCACCGGGGGATGCAGCGATGCTGGTGACAGCACCGTTGTAGCCTGGGTGGCATGCTCAAGTGTCCTTTTCACCTGGCCTGCACGAGAATAGATACACTTAATCGGTAAAATACTGTGTGATGCTTTAATGATTACCGTATTGCGAAAACACAATTACTGCATGCACATTACTCACTTAGTTTGTGTTCCAGATTATCTGTTTACTTTGTTTGCTGTTGTTTACTATGTATATGGTGTCCACTTACTGCATATATGACAATGTTTTACTGTGATGCGGTGCGTACCTTGAGATTCGACACCCTCTCCCTCTTCTTAAGTTGGATGGAACAGCGACGACGTTGGGACGTAGATGAAACCTCTTGGACGCACCGGGGGAGACAGCGATACTGGTGCCGGAGCCATTGTAGCAGGGGTGGCAGCTCAACTAACGTTTGGGTTGTAGACGATTCTGTAGATGTTGGAGCGAGGGCTGTCGTCTCCAAATTCGGTGCTGACGATGATGCTGCTGCCCGAACGGCAGTATCGGTGGACGTGGGGGCTACCATCACCACGACCGATGATAGTAACGCGCCTACGACTGTGTCGCGGTCTCCTACGCCAGTCGCACCGAAGAGTCCGGGAACACTGCGTGTATCAGCATGGGGGTTGTTCCCGCGCACTCCGACACCTGCGTCTTCTTGCCGCTCCTCGCCTTTTTCGCCCCGCTTGCACGAGATGCTGATCTGGACGCATCTGCCGCCCCGAGCAGCTTTTTGATGACGTTGACTACCTTCGTTTGCACCGTCTCGACTTTTTGGTGTGCCCATTTGTACCCACGCCATAGCCTTCTCCGCCTGCCTCATCGCCCTACTGACCTCGTCATCAAACTTCTCCAACGCCTCCATCGCCAGGCGCCACTTCCCCTTGCCAAACAATCTAACAGCGTCGCCGAGCAGCGTGCGCAGGCTCAGGAAATGCCCCGCGATGGGTTGTGTGGGTAACTCTGGTGGGTGCGTGTCGGGACCCGAAATTACAATTCAGGACCCTCTGTGTTTACTGCACTAGCCCAGGATCATGCTAGTGCACACAGGGTTAACAAAACTGGAAATCGATCCATACAAGCGAAATATAACATAAACGAATAACTTTGATTATTAAATAATGGTTTTGACCTTAAGGTCGAGTTTACATTTATTGAGCCACGCAGGCTAACAGAGAAAATAAGCGGCGGAAGCGAAGCGGTAGTGGCATCCCATCGATTCACCACAGGCAACCGACTGGGATCAAGACCTCGCGATTAGGCACCTTCGATGAACTCGTCCTCGTAAGCTGGTGAAGACTCCTCCTCTGCTTGATTCGTCAAAACAAGCGTGAGTACACACCGTACTCGCAAGCCACACCACAGGAATGCAAAGTATACATGCGGGCTTATTACAAGAGAAAGGCATTCTGCGGTTCTTTTGCGTAAATGCAACTTTTGCAATTTAATACAATTAAATAGATTGAAAGTCGGTAAAACAAATAGACAATAATAATTTTAACAAGTTATTTCACAAAGACACACACAGCCTAAACAGGTTCTTCACATAGCTAGATGATTTAATCACATAGCTCCCTTCCCACACAGTTTTATGAAATTCTACCCCTAGTGTTAAATCCCCGAGCATTGTCCATGATCATGACGCCTGCTATTCAATAGATTAAGTTACACTCTGCGAGAGGTTTGTACACTTTACCCACAAGATACAACCAGTGTAGCTAGCATCGATCATATGAGCATTTCAGATACCTTATCTTACTATGCTAGGCCTGTCTCAAAACAGGCATGTGGTCGTGCAGAAGCTCGGTTCTTTAGCGCACATGGTGAGGTCCTTAATGACCAAGGCAAGACTTCCACTAACCCAACCACATAGACACACAGATTAATATTATCCACACAAATCACATAGACCACCAATTCACACAAGTATCCACCCCTTGCCTCGGTCCAAATCCTTTTTACCACCCGTTGGTTTAGGTGCAACACATGCCATAAAGACACGTAGTACACACAGATTATCAATATTGCATATTCACTTAGTCAAATTAATCATTTGTACTTCACATGAATAAATGAGTCGTGGCATGACTAAGCAATCTAATCGTTCTAACCAACCCACGTTGGTGCTACAATATTAACCAACTAGATATCAACTAGGGTGACAAAGAACTTAGACATAGCAATTAACAAGGATGGCATAACAATTAGGAATTTACATCTACTCCCAAAATCATTTAAATAATTACTTGAATTAATAATGCGATAATTTAAAATAAAATAATTTAGCAAACTGGGAATCAAGATGGTCAAAGGTATAGCTTGCCTTGAAAAGGATCTAGGAATTGATCTTGATCTTGGAAAGGTCCTTCTTCGTCAACTCTTTCAAAGAACGTCGAAGTCTACTCGCAAACAAGGCAAACAAACAAACTAAATAAATAACAGAGGCAAATAACTCCAAAAAATAATTAAAATCTCCAATAGATAGATCTGGATTTTAGATGAATTTAGAAATTTGAATGGATGGATTTGGAGTTAGGATGCAAAAGATATGGAGTTTCAAAGTTTAAATCTAAAGAAAACCCTAAAATAGGATTTATGGAATTCCGAATTATTTTTCAACGTAAAAATCGGAATATTGCGCCAAAGATGACATCGACATGGCGTCGATACAGGATTTTCGGAAAAGAAATAAATAAAAAAAACGACATGTGGGACCCACATGTTAGAGGCACTGACCACGTGGACCAAGCCCACCGAGCCATTTGGACCAGAGAGGGCCGAGGTGGCGTAACCACACTGCAGGCGCCGACGGGATGACCCGGATGACACCTGTACGAGGTGAGGTGTACGTGACTGGCGTCCGCGTCGGCGAGGACGTCGGCGGCAGCGATGGCGACGGGACCCAATGGTCACCGGCGCTTCTGTGGTCGCCGGCGAGGGTGGGTGCTATGGGCGTGTTCTTTGAGGCTATTGCGCACCTTCGTGCGCTCCGTGGTTGGGGTGGTGTGGTGGCGGCGGCGGTCGGAGCGGAGAGACCTTCGGGTTTTGTCGGACGGGCGTCCGTGAGGTTTAAGCGGCAGCGACGGTCCGGAGGTAGAGGAGGTGACGGCGAACTTGATGGTGGGCTCCACGATCGATGCGGCTGCGGTGGCGGCGCAATCGAAGAAATCTCACCGGCGGCGAGGTTCCTTAAAGCTCGAATCGGCGGCAATGTGGAGGCTCTCGGGTGGAATTGAGCGAGGGTTTTGGAAAGGCGAAAGCGGCGAGAGGGTCCTTTATAGGCCTGAAGCGAGCTCGAGGTGGCGTCTTGCGTGGGGTAAATCGCCTCAACGCCCGCCGCGAGAACAGGATAAAGCGAATTGAAGTTTGAAATTGAGCGAGTCGGTGCGGAGGAGATAAGGATTGAGTTTGGTCGAAAATCTGGGAGTTTTGTTAGCGTAAACGGCGCAGGGTTGAGCTTCTAGAAAGCGATAATGGCGGCGCAGTCACGGTCAAGCGAGGAAGAAGACCTGTCGGAGACGAAGACCTCAGACGGGCCCACGCTGCGAGAGAGAGAGGCCTTGGCCTTGCGAGATCCAGCGTCCAAATGACGATCCAATCTGGAGATTGAAGCGAGCGGAGAGAGAGAGAGAGAGAGAGGCGCGGGATCTCCATCAATCGGATCGGACGGCCCACGAAGAGATGGGCGGATGAGCGAGGAATGGGCGGAGAGATTCGCCCAAATGATCGCTTGGAGATTTAAATAGCTTTTTCTTTTTAAGAAATTACGAAATTCAAATAAGCAATGGAAAATAGCAAATGAACTTGGAAAAATTCGAAAAATTCTAGAAAATATGTCCAAGCTCATAGAATCCAAATAAAATAGTTTTGACTATTGTTCATGTTGACTTTAGTCATATTAAATTGTTTTGTTACACAAAGTCCAATATTAAGCTTTTTAATTTAAATTCAAATAAATCCAAATGATGAATTTTCTCATTACACTATTTAAAAGGTTTTTAAAGCTCAAAATTGGGATGTTACAAACCTCCCCTTAAAGGAATCTCGTCCCGAGATTCTAAAGCTAGGAGAAAAGGCTAGGAAACTCGGCTTTCGGCTCTTCTTCACGCTCCCACGTGGCTTCACTTTCGAGTGGTGGCTCCATCAAGCACTTTGCAAAAACGAACCGTCTTGCTTCGGTCCGGCGTTCTGCGACATCCGAATCTTGACCGTTGCTCTTTGTAGGTGAGGTCTTCTTTTAGTTCAATTGACTCGGTAGTTTTGTTCTTCCCAAGACACGAAGACACTTCTTCAAGCGAGAGACATGAAAGACATCGTGTACCCCGCTAACGATGCGGTAGCTCGGTGATAGGCTACTTCTCCACGGCGTTCTAAGATCTTGAGCGGACCAACATACCGAGGGGCAAGCTTCCCTTTGGCATGGAACCTTTTCACACCTCTCGGGCGTAACTTCGGAGATACACAAAATCTTCGGCTCGGCGAGATCACGTCGGCGATTATCGGCATAACTCTTACGCCTCGATCGAGCTATCCTCGATCTCTCCGATCATAGCCACTTGTTCTTACGCTTGAATAATATCTGGACCAAGATCATGCGTTCAATTGTTTCATCCAATTCAGCGGGGTTACGCAAGCACGACCATACAAAGCTTCAAAAGGTGACATTTGCGGATGGCTTGATAGTCGTTGTTGTACGAGAACTCGTGCATATGGCAAACTCTTATCCCAGCGAGTAGCATTTGCTAGGGCACGTGCTCTCAACATATCTTCAATATCGATTAACCCTTTCGACCTGTCCATCATGCAGGGGATGATCGCAGATCTTGAAATTCAAAGTGAGTCCCTAAGGCTTCATGTAAACTCGCCAAAATCGGAGGTGGCCGAGATCCTCGATCGACACTATCTTCTTGGGCACACCATGCAAACCGACAATCTTTGCCATATATAGCTCGCTAGACGATCTCTGAGTACGTGGTTTTGGTGGCAAGAAATGAGCAACTTTAGTCGACGATCCACTATTACCCAAATCGAATCGTAACTTGATTGAGTCTTGGGTAAACCGGTGATGAAATCCATTCCGACTTCTTCCCACTTCCACTCTGGAATCTTCAAGGGTTGCAATAGACTGCGGGCCTCGGTGTTACTGCTTTGACTTTCGACACACGTCGCACAAGGCAACGAACTCTGCGACGTCTCGTTTCAAATTCGGCCACCAAAACTTATTCTTAACATCCTGATACATCTTAGTACTACCAGGGTGAATCGAATACTTTGAGTCATGGGCCTCCTTCAAAATTAGCCGTCTCAATCCATCAACATCTGGAACACAGATACGTCCATTGATCCACAAGTATATCCCGATCATCCTTTGTGAAGTCCTTGAACTTTCATTCATCATCTTCTTCTTAATGTCGGAGAACTCGAGTCTTTAATTTGAGCTTGAATCTGCTTCTCCAAAGTAGATCAGACTTCCAAATTTGCCACGAATCCTTGAGATACTACCTCTAGCTTCAACCACGAATTCCTCTTGAAGTTACGAACAAGGCTCTTTTACTTCCACGGCATTGCGGTGGCTCTTCTGACTCAAAGCATCTCAGAACGACATTGGCTTTACCGGGATGGTAATGGATCCCAAGATTATAATCTTTTATCAATTCTAGCCATCTTCTCTGTCTCATATTCAGATCCGTCGAGTGAAAATATATTTTAAGCTTTTATGATCGGTATATATCTCGGCGATTCTGGATGAGGTAATGACGCCAAATCTTCAAGGCATGCACTCTGCGGCTAATTCCAAGTCATGGGTAGGGTAATTCTCTTCATGGGGCCTTAATCGCCTTGATGCATAAGCGGCGGCTCTTCCTTCTTGCATCGGGACACACCCTAATCCTTGGCGAAGCATCACAATAGATATCAAAATCCTTACGAATATCAGGCAAAATCGGATTTGAAATCAAGTCAAACGCTTCTTCAATTCTTGAAAACTTTCCTCACAAGCCGAGTCCAAGTAAACTTTTCTCCTTCTTCAACAATTGCGTAAGAGGTTTAGCAATTGATGAGAATCCTTCGATGAAACGACGGTAGTATCCCGCCAATCCCAAGAAACTACGAATCTGAGTGACCGTCTTGGGTTGCTCCCGTTTAACATTCTTTAACTTTCTTCGGGTCAATGCTACTCCTGCAATTGCCATCACATGACCAAGAAATCCACTTCCTTTTCGAAAATCACACTTGCTAAACTTAGCATACAAGCGATGCTCTCTGAGCTTCCTAGGATTAATCTCAAATGTTGACATGTTCTTCTTGACTTGGAGTAAACCAAAATATCGCCGATGAATACAACTACAAATTTATCCAAATATTCCATGAATACCTTATTCATCATGTTCATGAAATAAGCGGGGCATTAGTCGGACCAAAGGACATGACTAAGAACTCATAATGTCCGTCTGCGTGTTGAGAAAGCGGTCTTAGGTACATCCTTAGGACAAATCTTCAAGCGATGGTAACTTTGATCGCAGACGATCTTGAGAACACTCGGCTCCTTTCATCGGTCAAGCAGATCATCTATCCGGGGCAATGGGTACTTGTTCTTGATAGTGACTTCATTGAGAGCCCTAGTCGATGCACATCCTCATGCTTCCATCCTTCTTCTTGACAAACAAAACCGGTGCTCCCCATGGCGACGAACTAGGCCTCACAAAACCTTTCTCCAAAAGTTCTTCTATCTGTTTCTTCATCTCTACCAACTCATCGGTGGCATCCGATAAGGTCTCTTCGAGATAGGGCATTCACGGCACTAGATCGATGACAAACTTCGATGTCACGATCCGGTGGCATCCACAGTAATTCTTACGGGAACACATCTGGATACTCTTTGACGGTAGCACATCTTCCAACTCAACGGTCTTGGTGTTGACTATCAAATACCCATTACGCCTTGAGGTAGCTAGGAACTCCACTTTGTTTCCTCTAGTATCCTCGATTATAACGCTCTTGACCACAATCTAGCACGGCTTTGTGCTTTGTTAACCAATCCATGCCAAGGATGACATCTATGGTTTGGGTGTCTAGAATAATTAGGTTAGCTAGAAACTCAACTCGACTATGAGTAACAGCCCTAAACAACCCACATTAGAACTTAGCTCTGCTCGGTATTGGACTAACAGATGCGCTTAAGTTGCATAACTTCCAATTTATTCTTAGTTGCAAAAACTCGAAACAAACGAATCTGAAGCTCGAGAATCAAAGCGAGCAGGCAGTCTTGAATTTACTAGGAACTTACCCGACGACATCTGGTGCTTCTGGGCTCCTTCTAGAGTGGCGTGATTAACACGACCTCGACAAGCGATCGAGGCTCCTCTGGTTGTTGGTTCCTGAGAAACTCCTTGATTGTTCTGCTTGGGGGTCTTGGCGGTGTTGCTCCAAGGTTGAAGCGATTTGGAGTGATAGTTCCTTCGAGGACACCGATTAGCAAAATGTCTGGTGACGACAATTGTAACACACTCTCGGTTCATTCTGGGTTGTTGTTCCTGGGTGGGGTTGGTGGTGTAGGGTTGCGAGAGTTGAATAAGAGGACGAGTCTTTCAAGGCGGTGCAGTGTCTGAAAGAACTCGTGGTGGAAGCGATTAAACTGTTGTGGCACTACTCTTGCCCTCTGTTGTTGTGGTGATGGCTTCCTTCTTTGAATCATCCTCGCTTGCGGTGGTCCTCGATTCTTTGCGTTTGTCCTCCATGACCAACGCCTTGTTAACCAACTCTGAAAATCCGGAAGGTATGGGCAAGTAAGTGACTTGCGATCTGAGTTCGAACCCTTCAAGAAGCGGCTCTGGCGAGACACGTCATTAGCGACATCTTAGGAGCATAGCGAGCTAGCCGAAAAACTTATTGAGTAGTCGATCATCGACATACCCCTTGCTTGAGAGCGCGAACTCATCCTTCTTGAGATCCATAATACCTTGGTACATGATATTGGCGAAAAGGTCATAAAATTCTTCCCATGTGATGTTCTGCGGTGCCTCATGCGCCAAGCTTGTAAATTTTCCCACCATTCTGCAGCTATGCCCTCCATCGATGAGTGGCATACAAAACCTTCTCATGATCGCCGCATTGGGTGATCGGCGGCTTCCTCTCAATCACGCTGAAGCCAATCATCGACCTCTCTTGGCGTGACATGTCGAGAGAAAGTTGGCGGACGGGTCCTCATGAATTGACCAACTTGGATGGTCCACGATGACCATGAGCGATCGGGCTCCTCCCCGACGATTGTTGTTGATGTTGTTGTTGTTGTTGTTGTTCATGGCACATGTCTGGTTCATCATCGTATACATCATCGAGTTTGTCTTTGCCATGAAAGCTCAAAGTTACGCAAGTCAATAGGTGGTGCTTGGGGTGGCACTACTCTGTGAGGGTTTGCTCATTGCCTTGATCCTTGGGCTCCGGATCCTTGGCGGACATGGCGGTCTGAACCATCTGGTGAAGCTCCATAGGTTAGATAAGGTAGAGAGCACAAGGTGAGTTAAGATCTAGGCAGGGATAGATTAAACCCAACAAACCTGACTCAAGAAACTTGAATGAAATAATCTTTATTAATATTTTAATAGCATGGTGCAACAAATGCCTAAGGGCCTTTGCGGCTCATGCTTACCACAGAAAATAAATCGGACCTAAGCACACAAGCTACCGCCTAAAGGCGACTCGAAAAGGAAGCTGGCTAAGCGACTAAGCTGGAACTCAAGCGAACTACTCGAGAAAGCCTCCAAAGCCACGGCGACGCTCTGCTGGTGTAGACTCGAAGTGGTGGCATCCTCATGGCGTTCTTCGATGCCGGGCTGGTGCAGCGAGGCAGTGTCTTTGGAGTGCAGTCTGTTAGCTCTTCTGGCTGTCTTGAGCTCGGCGGATCCTCTGGAATCTCCTCTGGATCTTCTTGACTTCTTCGGATCTTCCTCTTGATCATCTTGAGCTCATCTTGACCATAGAGGCGTGCTCTAGTCTGGCGATCCTTTCCTCGGCTTCTTCGGGCTCGATAGGCGCACCTCGGCTCGGTGGCGGCCATCTCCAGCGACTCCTCTGGCAACAGAGCCGTGCAAGATGCACTCTTGTGGCATTGCCTTCCCGTTTGTAGACGGAAGCGCGCGAATATCTCCCCGAAGCGGCTGGGGGTGATAGCGATAAGCAATGTGTTGCGGCTCTTGGCGTAGATGTGGCGGACTCGAGTATGGCGACGCGATGACTCTGGATTCCTTGCATGAAGGTGATCCTCTGACCGAGATATCCAAAGGTGGCTACCTCTAGTGTTCCTCTGGCGTGAAGCCGTCGGTGCGGCAGACTATACCACGATCCGTCCATTGACCATGTACTCACCGCCTCGGTACATCGGGCGTTCGAAGCCTCAAGTGTCTGCGACAACTTCCTGACTCTGCGGCAAGTCCTCCGTTGCAATCTCCGAAAGTCTGAAGGTAAGGCATCATCACGACAGACAAGGTGTAGAACCACGTTAAAACAATGGGGAGAGGAAAGATTTTAGCAATAGATGAGTCGAGAGAGATATGAGAGGAGTTAAGCAATTCATTTAATCTTGCAAGTTAAATTTTCTTTAGAAAATAATTTGGACACTCGAGCGGCCAATCTACTAAGGTCTAGACCTACGATCGAAGATGGCTCGATACCACTTTTGTCGGGACCGAAATTACAATTCAGGACCCTCTGTGTTTCTTGCACTAGCCGAGGATCATGCTAGTGCACAGGGGTTAACAAAGCCGAAATCGATCCATACAAGCGAAATATAACATAAGCGAATAACTTTGATTATTAAATAATGGTTTTGACCTTAAGGTCGAGTTTACATTTATTGAGCCCTTGAGGCTAACAGAGAAAATAAGCGGCGTGAAGCGAAGCGGTAGTGGCATCCCATCGATTCACCACAGAACCGATCGGGATCAAGACCTCGCGATTAGGCACCTTCGATGAACTTCGTCCTCGTAAGTGGTGAAGACTCCTCCTCTGCTTGATTCGTCAAAACAAGCGTGAGTACACACCGTACTTAAGCCACACCACAGAATGCAAAGTATACATGCGGGCTTATTACAAGAAAAGGCATTCTGCGGTTCTTTTGCGTAAATGCAACTTTTGCAATTTAATACAATTAAATAGATTGAAAATTGGTAAAACAAATAGACAATAATAATTTTAACAAGTTATTTCACAAAGACACACCACAGCCTAAACGGGTTCTTCACATAGCTAGATGATTTAATCACATAGCTCCCTTCCCACACGCTTTTATGAAATTCTACCCTAGTGTTAAATCCCCGAGCATTGTCCATGACCATGACGCGCTATTCGAATAGATTAAGTTACACTCTGCAGAGGTTTGTACACTTTACCCACAAGATACAACCGGTGTAGCTAGCATGATCATATGAGCATTTGGATACCTTATCTTACTATGCTAGGCCTGCTCAAAAGCAGGCATGTGGTCGTGCAGAAGCTCAGTTCTTTAGCGCACATGGTGAGGTCCTTAATCTTGACCAAGGCAAGACTTCCACTAACCCAACCACATAGACACACAGATTAATATTATCCACACAGTCCACATAGACCACCAATTCACACAAGATCCACCCCTTGCCTCGGTCCAAATCCTTTTTACCACCCGTTGGTTTAAGTGCAACACATGCCATAAAGACACGTAGTACACACAGATTATCAATATTGCATATTCACTTAGTCAAATTAATCATTTGTACTTCACATGAATAAATGAGTCGTGGCATGACTAAGCAATCTAATCGTTCTAACCAACCCACGTTGGTGCTACAATATTAACCAACTAGATATCAACTAGGGTGACAAAGAACTTAGACATAGCAATTAACAAGGATGGCATAACAATTAGGAATTTACATCTACTCCCAAAATCATTTAAATAATTACTTGAATTAATAATGCGATAATTTAAAATAAAATAATTTAGCAAACTGGGAATCAAGATGGTCAAAGGTATAGCTTGCCTTGAAAAGGATCTAGGAATTGATCTTGATCTTGGAAAGGTCCTTCTTAAATCAACTCTTTCAAAGAACGTCGAAGTCTACTTTCAAACAAGGCAAACAAACAAACTAAATAAATAACAGAGGCAAATAACTCCAAAAAATAATTAAAAATCTCCAATAGATAGATCTGGATTTTAGATGAATTTAGAAATTTGAATGGATGGATTTGGAGTTAGGATGCAAAAGATATGGAGTTTCAAAGTTTAAATCTAAAGAAAACCTAAAAATAGGATTCTTTGGAATTCGAATTATTTTTCAACGTAAAAATCGGAATATTGCTTGACATGACATCGACATGGCGTCGACCACAGGATTTTCGGAAAAGAAATAAATAAAAAAAACCCGACATGTGGGACCCACATGTTAGAGGCCTGACCACGTGGACCAAGCCAGCGAGCCACCGACCAGAGAGGGCCGAGTGGCGAACCAGCAGGCGGCGTGTGACGCTGGCGCCACCCGGGATGACACGTGAGCCTGAGGTGAGTGTACGTGACTGGCGTCCGCGTCGGCGAGGCGTCGGCGGCAGCGATGGCGGCCGGGGACCCAATGGTCACCGGCGCTTCGGTGGTCGCCATGCGAGTGGAGTGCTATGGGCGTGTTCTTTGAGGCTATTGCGCACCTACAGTGCGGCTCCGGGTGGTTGAGGGTGGTGGTGGTGGCCGTGGCGAGGTCGGGCGGAGAGACCTTCGGGTTTTGTCGGACGAGGCGTCCGTGAGGTTTAAGCGGCAGCGATCGTCGGGAGGTAGAGGAGGTGACGGCGAACTTGATGGTGGGCTCCACGGCGATCTGGCGAGCTGCGGTGGCGGCGCAATCGAAAAATCTCACCGTGGCGAGGTTCCTTAAAGCTCGAATCGGCGGCAATGTGGAAACTCTCGGGTGGAATTGAGCGAGGGTTTTGGAAAGGCGAAGACGAGCGAGAGGGTCCTTTATAGGCCTGGCGAGCTCGAGGTGGCGTCTTGCGTGGCGTAAATCGCGCAAACGCCGACGAGCGAGGATAAAGCAATTGAAGTTTGAAATTGAGCGAGTCGGTGCGGAGGAGATAAGGATTGAGTTTGGTCTGAAAATCTGGGAGTTTTGTTAGCGTAAACTTGCCATGGGTTGAGCTTCTAGAAAGCGATAATGGCGCGCGTGATCCGCGATCATGAGAGGAAGAAGACCGTCGAGACGAAGACCTATCTGGGCCTGCGTCGAGAGAGAGAGCGAGCCTTGGCCAAGCGAGATCCAGGCGTCCAAATGACGATCAGCAATGGAGATTGAAGCGGGCCGAGAGAGAGAGAGAGAGAGGCGGGATCTCCATCAATCGGATCGGACGGCCCACGAAGAGATGGGCGGATGAGCGAGGAATGGGCGAGAGATTGACCCAAATGATTTGGAGATTTAAATAGCTTTTTCTTTTTAAGAAATTACGAGAAATTCAAATAAGCAATGGAAAATAGCAAATGAACTTGGAAAAATTCCAGAAAATTCTAGAAAATATGTCCAAGCTCATAGAATCCAAATAAAATAGTTTTGACTATTGTTCATGTTGACTTTAGTCATATTAAATTGTTTTGTTACACAAAGTCCAATATTAAGCTTTTTAATTTAAATTCAAATAAATCCAAATGATGAATTTTCTCATTACACTATTTAAAAGGTTTTTAAAGCTCTGAAAATTGGGATGTTACAGTGCGACAATGTCGTCACCCTGTTCTAGTAGCAGGTCCCCTCCCTGCTCTGAAACTGGCCATTCAAATGACACGAATGAATTACTATTTAACATTAACCACATTGTTGTAATAAACATCGATTTTACCGCATATGGGAAAAACATAAGTAACTCACGCTGAGCTTGCCGAATGTGTCAACGTCGTCCGGGGACTTCGTCTTGTTGGCCGTGACTATCTTGTCGACGAGAGTGGACGTGAAGTATGCCATCACATACAATTTAATGCTTGTTAATCTATGTATTACTAAAAGTTAGTCGTGTATTTACTGTTTCACTTGAATGTTATGCTTCTATTTATTGTGCTCATGACCTACTTGTTTTACTACTGGTTAGTGTTCATTTTACTAAAGTTTAAACGTATTGTTACTACATGTGTTAGACTGTGTTTTATGTGCGGGAAAAATTACCGGTGTGTGCGGCCTGTTATACTGGGATCTAAGATTGATAATTACTATGATCCCTACTCTACACATTTTTATTGCTTATTGATGTGCAAAAAACTAAATGTAGTGAATAAGCTTATTGTGTAGCTTACAAGCACGAAGGCGACACATCCGCTGATAGACTTGGTGGTGCTATCCTTCTTCATGTTCCAGTTACGGACGGACTCCCGAAGGTCGTCAACAACGGTCTTGCACTAGTTGACGCCAGAGAATTTGTCCAGATCCTTCATCAGCAAAGCATCCTTCACAGTTATGTTGATGTTGGTGGTCGGGAAAAGGAGCTTGCTGAAGACGAGGAGGAAGAAGCACCTCATCGTGAGAGCGTACATGTCTTCGATCTTGATCCACGCGATCAGCGTCGAGTTCTTAATGTTTGAGTTCTGTTGTACCCCTGAGTAGATGCTTCAGCTCGGCCAGCTCTGAGGTCCCTACAACCTAGGTCACCATCGTCATGTCATTGGCGCTACAAGGGATCTCGAGGACGCCTTTAATGGCGTGAGACACAATTGGGATGCTCCTTCCGCCGCCGATGCTAATGACCATCTTGACGGGGTTAATCCTGTCCATTAGGAAACACATCATATCCCTCTTCTCCAAACCCTTGAGGTGGAACTTCAGCAACTGCCGAACCCCATCCTCTTGACCTCATTCCCTTACTCTAACATCAGCTCGCCGATTGTTGCAACGATGAGGATAGGAGCGCACCTGATGCATCTCGTCCAAGGTACCTTCCTCCTATCGCGCGGAGCCTGCATTCGATGTAACATCATTTTTACTGATGACATGTTTACTAATTACTGTAGTCATGGCCTGTGTTTACTGTTGATGTGAAAAAGATAACAATCTATAATATTATCGAATTACTGTAACAAAGGACACACATTTACTGCTATATGTGCATAAACTTATCGTTGCAATCTCGTGGGTAGTCTCATCACGAGGCGAGAAGGCGACGACGTCCTCTATCGCGGGCACCGCTGCCTTCCTCTTCTTGCTCTGCTATTTCTTCTGAGAAACACTAGCACGAGCATCTACGACAAATGCGCCCACTGCTCTTGAGGCGATGGGTTCGAGTTGGGAGGGGTCCAAGTAAATCTCCATAGCCGACTGATTTCCCTCGATCACGATCATCCTTACTCTAGAGGGTGCATCACTGGTTGTCCTCATTT
Source organism: Phyllostachys edulis (assembly GCA_036346405.1). NCBI lineage: Eukaryota > Viridiplantae > Streptophyta > Magnoliopsida > Poales > Poaceae > Phyllostachys > Phyllostachys edulis. The sequence continues at coordinate 69,688,322 of CM070562.1, read as the reverse complement.
TACTGCCGGAGCGGGGGATACAAAGAGGCAAAGAAAAAAGTGGATCCTATGAATTACCGCATGTGAGGAGTTGTTTTACTAAAATTTTGAATATAAAAAATTGTCCAAAAAAATGCTCCAAAAAATAGGGAGGAAGAAATCACCCCAGTATAGCGAGAAATTATTTTTTTGGGGGGTAAATTACTGTACAGAACCCTAGAAAAACCCACTTTGTGAGAGAGGAATCAATCCAAACAAAAGAAACAGTCGTATTCTCTAACCTTGGGGGTGAGGGTGGGTCAGAGGGTGCTGAAAACAAAGATCACCTATGTTCCTGTCGGGAATGCAGGCCGGTATAGCTCGTTGGAGACCTTGCTTTTTTGGTTCCTTTGAGAGTTGAGCGCGCCGCTAGAAAGAGAAAATATGATTTGTTGCAGTGCGGGGAAACAAACTGGACGATGCGGCCCCCACACACGTAATATACGTGACTTTTGTGCCTGCTCAAAAAAAAACTAAGCGGTTATACGCAGTAAAACACTAATATCAATTACTGCATATTACGTTGATATTACTGCCATATAACTTTTACTGTAATTGTTTAATGCGTTTATTATATGGTGCTAGTAACTTTACTATCATCCATTTGGTTTCTTAATTACTGTATGTCCGACTAGGTTTACTATGTTGTGAGTACGTTTTTTTTGTAAAAAAAATTGCGTGTGAGCGGAGGTTGTATTAAGCGTCGTCCACACAATGCCTTAAGCGCATTAACGCCGCTTCGGCTCCCGATGCATCTCTTCGTCTCATGCACTGACGTTAATCCTTGTTTTATAAAAATGATCATCCATCACCGGAAGATGAAATATCGCGTCGCTCTACTCTCTTTCACACCCTCCATAAAAAACTAATAGAGTTAAAAAAATGGCTCCCCACTCTTTTCCCCTAACGCCGGAGTTGATGGCATATCGGCCGTGCATCAGCGAGCACCTCTCGTGCGTCTGTTGGCGAGATCTTTGCGGAGAACCTTTGTGCTAACGATGTCCTCCTCCTCCACCGGATGTTATGCTGAGGCACATGTTGGTGACATTCCACCGTCTGGATGTCCTCCTTCGCCGCATCTTCCGGGTCGTCTCCAGCTTCCGGTGAGCTAACCTCGCCATCGACATGGTCCTATAAAACAACGTTGCATGTCTCCTCTCCTGGAGGATTACCGTCGCTTCGACTGCTTCACCGAGGCGGCGCGCGACCGAGTCTACCTTGTCGAGACCCCTCGAGCAAGAGAAGCGAGCCTATGGGCGTAATTAAACTTGATTATTCAGTCGGAGCGTCTTTGGGCAACACTCGAACGAGCGCGTCACTGGGTAGACACATTTTGGGCTTCCTGCGCTGATCTCGAACCATCTGATGCCTACGATGTCGCCTACGAAGTTTTGAAGACGGAGATAGCAGGCTACCTCCCACCACTAGAAAACTTTGATTATTTAGGTAGTTACTTTTTTTTAATCTTTATAAAGAAGCGACTGACAACGCTGTTTGGCCATATATAAATACATAAATCAAGTATTCGGTTCGAATTTGTATTTACTGTCTACGTTGAAACCCTTTACTGAATGATATGATTTATATTACTGCCTTCACGATAAATACAAAAAATCAAACATGCTTTTACTGTTCTACAAACACTTGTTTACTTCATTGGACCTACTCAGTAACCTAACACAATTACCTTACATATAGTTAAGGTTTACTATCATAACACCAACTTTTTACTGTAAAAAAAGTGATTACGAAAAGCGGTAGTAAAAACGAGAAGCTGATTATTGTGTACGCCGTTGTGTTTTACTAACTGACATATGAGCTCAGAATATCACATTCTCTGGAAACATGCAGTAAAAGGGATACACGAATTACTGTTACGACACCTAACAATTACCGTTGAATCAAGACACATGTCTTGAATGCGAGGCGTTTACAGCCCACCGATTGCGGTTGGTAGGTCGTATAGAGGGCTTGCATCGTCGTCACACTGGTGCGTGGTGATGCGCGATGGTTTACTAGGCGTAGAATAGTTATTCTACGCTCAGCTACATGACACTGTATTTTATCCATGGTTGACCTGGCACATCAGAAACGGCATCGGCACGCAAGTTGATCCATTCTCACCGGAGAGGACGCGGGTAACGTCACCCGCAATGTTAACTATCAAGTCTGGCCTAGTCAAAGCAAACTTCAGTGCTATACCATGCCATCTTGAAGAGGCGGATCTAAAGAAGTCCGAATTTCAGATTTTAGTGGAGTAACATAATGTTTGACTACTTAGAGTTTTTGATCTAGATGGCATTGTTAGCGTCGTTATTAACAAAATTAACCGTTCACGCGTCGTAATGCTAAAAATGGTACAACGGATGTCCATGTCCATTCCTCTCGTGTCCAGATCCCATTTGCACCACTCCCTGAGGGCCGGACTCCCCCGTGTTGCCACGTCGCGGAGTCTGTGCCCCTGGCGCCCGGACGAGCCGCATCTGCACCCCTAGCACCCGAACAAAGGCGTCCGCGCTGCTAGCACCTGGACAAGTCGTGTCTGTGGCCCCAGTCCACGGTACCACCTCCGCTGGTCCTCCGTAGCCTGGACATGGACGTCCATCTGCATTGTGAGAAGCTTGCATGGGAATTGAATATCTGTGTTTTCTTTACATCTCAAACTACCCAACTAACCCTTGCTTTTATTATCTTTCTTTGGTAATTTCAGTCTAACCAAATCAGGCATAGAAAGGATGTTTCCACTGGTGAACCTGAGAATGCTGCTCTTAATTTGATCGTTTCTTTATGCCAAGATTGGTAATAGCAACCAGCTTGCAGGTTGTATTGTTAAAATCATCGCCACTGCTCTGATGCATATACTCTTTTGTAGATGCTTTCGTCCGAGCTATGGGGGAACAACCGAGGTGGTACTGTGGATTAGGGCCATGAACACAGCTTGTCTTGGCGCCAACTGCGACCCAGACTCTTCCGGCGCTAGGGTGCAACACCGACGGCGTGGCGATCTGGGTCACGCCCCTTGGGGAGCGGTGCAGATGGAATCCAGGCGTGGGAGGAACGAATGTTCGTTGTGCCACTTTTGGCATTACGGCGCGTGAACAGTTAGTTTTGTTAATAAAGATGCCAAAATTACGATTTAAGCCAAAAATTCGACTACTTGTGCCCTGCTAAGCCCAACAGAGATATCCCGATAACCCAATATTGCACTGCTCACTTTTTGACCCCTCATCCTCTGTGACTCCATAGACCATATATGCACCATGCAAAAGTGAAAAACAGCAGATGCAGCTCAAAATCAGTGCTTTTCCATTTTTAATGTGATATATTGTGGAGAGATGGAGAAAGGGCTTTGTTCGCAAGAACCTTGGCTACCGGGAAGATTCGACCACGCATCGCTTTGATGGTGCGAACTCAGCGCCATCGCCCGAAGAAATTGGCGCGACACGTGGTGGCTATCCCGGGGCTGGTTGGCGCTGATCGGGTGAGTCATGAGTCGAAGATTCGAGAAGAGCTTCCTCGCCATGGGAGCAGAAATGGGCCAGCCCATCGATTTGGTACAACCTTTTCGGATCTATTTGCCCATTCCTGGTGTAGGGTTCCTTTGTCTTCCTGGCATTGGATTCCCAAGCACTCGTCGGTGGGAGAGCTAGGCTATATCGCGAGGAGTGGGGAAATCAGGCGATTAGGGTTTGGTGCTAGGGTGGTTTGGAGGGTTCCAGATCCAGAGCCCTTGCGTCGATCCTTCGCTGCGGTGGCTTGGGAAGGGAAGATGGATCACGGAAGAGGAAGGTTCCCCAGGCGCTCGGATGATACCTCTCGCCCATGGGCCGGGGGGTGGTAAACAAAACGCCCCGGAGGATTGGATGGAGGAAGACGACTTGCTGCAGGAAGATGATCTTCGTGAGCGGCTGAGAAGAGTTCAAGAGCAGAAGCGGAGATTCCAAGAGAACCCTCATGGGGTCAATCCAAAAGCAGGTATGCATATGAGCTCTTCTGGTAGAGGTCGATCAGATTCTCATGGATCTGGGGGACAGGATAGGGGTTTTTATGATCAATCCAAGGGTTGGGAAGGTGATTTCCGGCGTGATTCTTCGAGTCGAGAAGGAGGGAGTCATAGAGATGATTCTGCTAGAGTTGAGGGTTGGGGTGGATATGGTGGAAGAGGAGTTAACACCAGATCTGATAGAAATCGTCCTGAATCTCATTGGGAAGATCCGATGCATGTTGTTAAAGGGGAGGATCAGAAAAAAGGGAAAATATTGGTTCAAATACTAGGGTTCTTCGTGATGAGGACAGAGGTACTTGCTTCTGATGTCTTCAATCTGGTCACCATCAAGCGAGGTGTACTAATCTTCCGGTTTGCTACAAGTGTAAGAAGACAGGACACTGGACTTCTGGTTACCCAGATGAGAAACGTAACAGGGGTCTCAAACTTTTTGGGTTTGGGATTCCAGACCAGGGTTTCTATAGTTTTTAGATGCCTGATGTTAAGATCTCTTATCAACAAGCGGCTTTGGGTGTGATTGAGATAAAGGAAGGGGTAGGCTCAGTTCAGAGAATTAAAGCTGAACTGAAGCACCTTATACAAGACAATTGGGATTGGAGAGTTCACAAGATTTCTGAAAAGGAATATGCCGTAGTGTTTCCTTCTAAAGAGATCTTGGAGTCTTGGTCCAAAACCAGGGGTGTCGAAATGGCTTTACAATCTATCAAAGCTAAAATTAAGAAATCTACTATTGATCCTGCAGCTTCTTCAGTTTTGGTTCCCGCATGGATCAGATGTATGGGATTCCTAATGCTGCTAAAACTGAAACGACTGTCAAAGAGTTTGCAAGTGTTGTTGGTGAACCAATGGAGGTGGATTCTATCAGTTTGTTAAGAGTGGATCCAGTGAGGGTCAAGGTTTCTTGCCGTGAGCCTTGTCATATCAACTGTTTTATAGAAATCTTTATTAACTCAGTGGGATATGAGATTAAATTTGAGGCAGAAGGGGTGGATTTTGTGAAAAAAAGGAGGGACTCATGGTGATATTGGACCCAAACATCATAATAAAAAGAAAGATGAGGATGATGAGGACGAGAAAGAGTCTAGTGACAACAATCGTAAGACGAAATGGGAAAAAATGGCAGAGAAATATGGAGGAGACCCAATACAGATTTCAGAACAGAAAAGTGGTGGGGGTAGATCTAATAAAAACCAAAGTCAGGAAAAATGCTGAGGTAGAATCTGGAGAGAGAGACACTGGTTCAGGTATAGAGAGGGAGGATAATCAAGTCATTCAATTCTCACCAGATGATCAGGCCTTGGCTGTGGTACCTCTTGCTTTTAGTTATCCTACAGATCTGGGTCAAGGGGTCTTAGATAATGATTCGCATATTACTGAGGTTCCGAAACAAGATGAACAGTTAGAAGGGGATGTTCTTGAGAATGATTTGGAAACTCAATGTCCTTTTGATGCTATAGTTGTTCACACCAGGGATGGACCTTCTTACTTGAAGGCAACCTTGTGGCCTTGCCTTAAAACTCCTGTAAAGGGCAAGAGTAACCTTGTGGTAAATCAGTCAGAAGGTAATGAGGCCACAGAATTAAAGTTTCAGGTGGATACTCAAACACAGGGGAGCTTGGTTAAAATATTTCAGTTTACAGAAGACCTTGTGGATATAGGTACTAAAGAAGACAATTCAGAAGAAGTTCAATAGATTATAGGGGGTGCTATGCAAAAGATTTCAGAAGTTACAGATCTTGTTCCACCTCAGAGTGGTCTGACAGAGGAATGGATCTCTTCTAAGAAGAGAGGGGGTAGAATCAAATTCAAGGAACCTCAGGTGGCAATTAGGAAAAGCACTCGCATCCAAGACCAAGGTATTCCTACCCAGGAGAAAGCAACCATGCTAAAATCTATCCAGAACCTGGAAAGCCAAGGTAATTCTAACCCTTTTACTATTCTGAATGGTGCATCTGTTAGTTATTTAGAAAATGTTGCTTATTCTTATGGGATTATTTTGGGTTCTCAATCTGAAGGTTCTAAAGAAGTTATTTCTGCTTTCCAAGCTAGTGAGTTAGTAAAAGCAGCTCTTGCCAAAGCAGAACTGCACAAAGAAAAGACAGATCAAATTGGGGTGTTTCAAGCAGAAATGCTACTATGGAGGTGATTGATAATGATATTCGGGGTGTCAGCGATTTCAATGTGAATAAGCAAAGTAAGGGACATACTAAATCAGGCAAGACTGTTCACAGAAAAGGTAATACATGAAGATACTCTTTTGGAACATCAGAGGGATGGGTAAACCAGTCAGAAGGGGTCAACTTAAAGAGATGATTTACAAAGAGAGATTGGATGTGGTGGGGGTGCAGGAGACAATCAAGAAAAGCTTTACTGGCAGAGAGTTGAAGGCAATTTGTGGCAATGGTGATTTTGGGTGGCATTGGATTCCTGCCCAAGGTCACTCAGGTGGTATTCTCATGGGGTTGAGGAAAGATAACTTGGAGATTGAATGTTATGATCAGGGGAGTTTTTTTGTTAGCATGGTGGTGAGACATAAAAAATTAACTTCAAATGGGAAGTGGTGACTGTGTATGGTCCAGCACAACATGGGGATTCTCAGAAGTTTCTGGAGGAACTGAATCTTAAATGCTAGAATTCTATTTTTTCCTTTGGTAATAGGAGGAGACTTCAACCTTATCAGAAAAGCTGAGGATAAAAGTTCTACCAATGTTAATTACAGGCTGATAGATCAATTCAATGTGTTTATCGATAATAATGGTTTACTGGAAATCAGGAGAAGTGGTGTTAAATACACTTGGACCAATAAACAAATTTGCCCTGTTATGGTGAATCTGGACAGGATTTTGGTAACAACTGCTTGGGAAGCCAATTACCCTCTCTGTTTTGCTTATAGTCTAACTAGAATTGGATCTGATCACACTCCTATTATGTTAAATACAGGAGGGGAGGAAATGGTTCCTAGGGGGAGATTTTATTTTGAGAAAAAATGGTTTGATCAAGACAACTTTAGACAGTTGGTTTTGAGTAAATGGGAGGAAATTAACAGGAAAGTCCCTAAAAATAGTTATTCCATGGATAAATGGAATGGATGCTTGGCTTCTCTTAGACAATTCCTAAGAGGATGGGGTGCTAACATCAATGGGGACTGTAGAAGGGAGAAGAGACATATCTTGGATAATCTTGACAGACTGGACAGGAAAGCTGTAACTAATAAGCTAGAGGTTGAGGATTGGATAAACAGGTATAAGGTAGAGAAAGAGTTGGAAAAAATTTATGACATGGAGGAAAGATATTGGCAGCAAAGAGGGCATATGAACGGGCTACTCCAATGTGATGCAAATACTAGGTTTTTTCATAGCTGTGCTAATGGCAGGAGAAGGCAGAACTTCATTCTTAGCTTGGTTAATGGGGAGGAAGTGTTAACCTCTGATAAGAGCATTAAAGACCATATCTATGATTATTATAAAACTCTTTTTGGGGCTGGAAGTAATCAGAGTGTACATCTGGACTATAACTTTTGGAAGGATAGTTTAAGGATTACAGAGGCTGATAATGCAGGTCTTACTCAACCTTTCTTTGAACAAGAAGTCTTACAAATTATCAAAACTTTGCCAGCTGACTCTGCTCCTGGGCCAGATGGGTGTGAGACCCCGACGTTTATTAGGCTCATAATACTTAGTCATCCAATTGACCTAGTATTATCAACCAAATAAACCGGTCTCGAGAGATGTATACTCCCGGGATGCAATATACATACCTCACACCAAAAGAATGTATCAATTCCATACAACACATAGAACATAAGCAACAAACCGAAGTTAATATTAATAAGGAAAAGCTATTACAAAGAGGGCCCTTAGGCCAAATAGCAACAATTCTACAAAGATAACAATGGAAGCAAAAGTGCCATAAAGATGGCTATAACACAAAGCCAATCGGTGTGCCTTAACCCCTAGGCATCTGGACCGACCGCCAAGCTAGTCGTCGAAGAAAGCGCAACACGTAGCACAAAAGAGAGGCTCTTGGAGCTCTCCTTCTTCCTCTGCAACAAAAGCCACAAAAATGCCACAACCACGGCGGATGAGTACATAAAGTACTCCATAAGACTTACGTGTGAGATAACGTAACTATAAATAGCTACATGCAAGCTTTATTTAAGTGGATGAGGCTTTGGACTCATTTTAGCATAAAGCAACATTTATTTGCAATAACATAATAGATTGAAGGCAATTTGGCAAAGCATTTTTAAATGTTGAAGTAACAACGAGATAATAACATAGTAACAACAACAAGATCAACTTTGGAAGTGACTAACCCAAGTCACCACAACAATAGCATGAACTCCCGTTCATACCAACCATGTCAAGTTTTAATTAAAGGTTGTAGTCTAGTCTTGAACGACCTTACCAAGCATGTCCATAACCTAGGGCGAGGCTATTGAATAGTTTTATCCTGCGGGGTGTACCACTGCACCCACACGTCGCATCCGCCTTTCCTTTACGCACACTTCAAGGTGTGTTGGCACGCTAAGTCCTCTGAGACCTTTCCAAGGATGAATGCTAATTCTGAGTGCACAACCCACGGGAGAAGGAGACATCACACAACCTTCCCTAAGCTAATGCTCCCTCCCACACTATACATATACATTTGTTTTTGAAAACACACCAACCGAGCTCGGTCATAATTAACACCTCCTAGAGTACTTAGTCAAGAGGGTTCCATATGCCCTCGCGTGGTTAGTACATAAAATCGCTTGGCTTAGTGACCCAAGTACTCGGTCCTAGGGACCCGGGCATACCACCACATCCAAAAACCGCACCATCCATCCAATATGCCCAAGTCTAAATCAATCTTTTATTTTCAGTTTTTGATTTTACAAATTAATCAAAGCACAAGTCTTTGGACATATAGGAGTTAGTGATCAAGCCGACTAATACTACCTACCGATAGCTAAGCATGTCTAGCGATAGGAAGCACGAACTACTAAGTGATAAGAGCTCATCCAACGAGCTCAAACCACAGCGAATAACCTAGGCTCATTGGTAGTAGAGGATAAAGAATTCCTCTGATTATGCGACTATAGGATTACTAACGACATTTAACACAAAGTAGCATGCATACATAGAAGTAAAACAAAGTATTAAGCTTTAAAGTAATGGGACATGATGGGAAATGGTCAAACTGCTTGCCTTGTTGCTTGGCCAAGTTGTGGCGGAGGGTCGCTCTCGGGATCACCACAAATGTCGAAGCCTAACGGAAGCGAGAAAGAAGCGATAAAAACGATTTAAACACAACAAAGACAGACACAACAAACGAACTCCAAACTCTCTGAATTTTCTACAGCAGCAAGGGGATGATTTTTAGGAAATTTTGCAACAAGAACCAATGGATTTGGATTCTCAATGCAAAGGATATGAGCAAAACAATTCTGCTCATCCCTAAAATTACCAAACGCACTATTCACTAATTTAATTACGAGGCAACATTTTCTAGAAACAGCGATAAGCTGAAATTTTCTTGTAAAACCAGCACCTCATGAGATGAATAACACAATTGAGTTCATCTCATTTGGAGCTATATTGCACTCTCTACAAATTTTCAAAAACAAGAACTTGAACAAAATTATAATGCACAAGTCCTCATTTTCCTAGCAACAACATGCTCAAAACTAATGTTCATAGTAAGACCATTAATGGAGGAAACCAACAAAGTTGGTCTCACCCAAAAATAATCTATAGAGCATTAGTTATGCATTTTACAAGTTAAGCATTAATTTGAGTGTATATTCAAGGTTAGTTTTAAAACCTAGTGGCTAAGCGTGCTCTGAGTGAACTCAACTTACAATCATTTTTGGATTAAAGTCAAGTTCAAGACAGAGCTAACACAATTTGAATGACCTCATTGGAATTAAAATGAAAGAGATAAGAAATTCTAAAGTCTATACCTTATTTCAGTTTAACTAAGACCTCACTGGAATTTCTAAAACCCATAAGGACATGGGAGGACGTGAGCCACAGGTCTTAGATCCAACGGCTCAAGACTTCCCAGGTGAACAACGCACACGCGCTCAGGAGGTCGGGGCCGTAGATGCGAAATCCAACGGACCACAACATGGAAAAGAGGTCCGGAACGGACCAGATCTAAAGGGGAGGTCCTCAACGGTTGAGATCTTCCAAGGAAGGTCCAAACTATCAAGATCTCCACGAGGAAAATCTACATCGTCGAGACCTCACGGGGAGGTCTGGGCCGGTCGAGATGTTCAAGGAGGTCCTTGATGGTCCAGATCGTCGAGGAGGACCTTGACGGTCAAGATCTACCCGGGAGGTCATGAAAGGCCGAGATGGCTTCGGGAGGTCTTAAGCGGAGGTCTAGCATTCTGAGACCTCCGGGGAGGTCTCGGCGGCTACGATTGCGCAAGGAGGTCTTGGGCGCTCGGATCTCCTCGGAGGAGGTGCGGGCGTCCCGAACCAGCGCTTTAACTTCGCAAGCACGCGCTGGACATGAATAAATGCGCCAGGGACCATGAGGAGGTCCGCGAGGGAGGTTTTAAATCGCAAGAGACGGGTTTAATGGCATTTATCGCTAACCCCATGATTGCAATGATTGGGCATTTAAAACGGTGAATTTATGTCCTAAAACGACAATGACACGCTCGGGGCGTCCGACAAAATCGGCGTGAAGAAGTGATCTCGCCGGCGATGTAGAGCCCGCCGGTGAGGTCCAATGATCTGGTTGGTCCATGATAACCATGCGCGCAATGATCCTCCTCTCAGCGGCGGCGGCCTTGAACGCCGTCGGCCGGAGAGGTCAAGAGATGACCAAGACGGCCAAACTACGAAAATGCAAAATGGAGCTCATGCGACAATCAGCGTGTGCCAAAACTTAAGCTCCGCAACATGCATTCAGCGGTGCCGGCATCTCAAGGACTAACGGGGGTGTACAGGAGGTCCTAAGGTCTTTGGGAGGTCGTGGAGGTGATGGCCGGAGTTGGGGAAGGCGTGGCTTCACATTAAAGCTCCACCCCAAGCTCGACTTTGTCCACCTCTGAAAAATGCCCAAACAATTCAAGTTAGGGTTAACTTCCAAGAGGTTTTAGGAGCAAGAGTGAGCAAGGTTTGAAAGAGGAGCCACTGGAACTCTGAGCTCTGAGAAGCTCAAGGTCCTCAACAATGGCGACCAAGATGGGAGGTGAGTTTGGGGTGAGGAGCTCGGCCACACACAAGTGCAAGGCCGAGGTCGGTTGTGTGCAAAGGAAGCCAAGGAGGATCCCGGGGTGACTTATAGCTTTGAGTGAAGGTTATGAGTGGGGCTAAGCTCCATGGTGAGCTTAGCCCACAGGTTGGTCCATGGGGTGGACAAGACATAAAGGTTGACAAGGTGGCGGTGTTTGGTGACCAATGAGGCGGAAGTCGACCAAGATTAAATCTTGGTCGACAAAGAGTCATATAATGTACCCCAAGGTCGGACACGCATTAATGCCTTTGCTTTCGAGCTTCGCATGCGCGCCAGAGGAAGGAGAAGAACAGGAGGTCTTGGTGACCATTGGATAAGACACAGGAGAGGTCCTAACCATCGGATCAATTTTTGAACCGTTATGTTTTAAGTGGTGGGAGGAGGTCCCACCACACGATCAGAGATGGGGAGGTCGTGGCCCTCCGATTTCCTTAATATTATGCGCGCACGGGAAAAGGGACAGAGAGGTCGGCGTTGGATCTCCATCCAGCGGTGTGGACCTCGGTGAGGACTTAACGCACGCGATCAAAAGGACATGAGGGAGGTCATGGCCTTTGGATTTAAATCCAAACACTTGACACGATGGGGAGGTCGATATGATGCGCAGAGCAAGGGAGGTCGGGACCGTTAGATTTAGATCTAAGGGTTCACGATCTCACGTCTTGTTGGGAGAATCAGTGCGCATGAGACAAAAAGGAGGTCGTGGACCGTAGATTTTAATCTAACGGTGCACAACAAAAGATGGGGAGGTTGTGGCGCTTGATAGCGGGGGAGGTCGTGAGTTGTTGGATCGATCCAACGGCTCGACCTTGGTTAGAGTGGGAGGTTTGTTTAGTTTAACGGTGAGGGAGGTCGGGGCCATGGATCTTGGATCCAAGGGCTATGACCTCACGTGAAATGGGAGGACTGTTGAGTATGTTGAGGAGGAGGTCGTGGTGTTGGATTTGATCCAGCTGCTCACGACCTCAACAAATGGGATGACCTCATTGCGATGGTTTAACGACTCGAGGAGGTCTTTGAGGTTTAACACAGGGGAGGTCATGACCGTGGATCTTTGATCCAACAGTTCTGACTGATGAGGTGGGAAAGCCTTTGCGGTGTTGACCATGAGGAGGTCTGGCGCCCACGCCGACCCGAGGAGGTCCACGCGGTCCGGAGGACTTGAAGGAGGTCTGGGTGCGTTGGTTGAGGGGAGGTCGTGGCCTTTGGATTGGATCCAACGCTCGACCTCATCAAGGTGAGGAAGGAGGTCGGATGGGGTTGAAATTTGGACCGACTTTGCAAAGTGGCTAGCCCAAGGAGCGATGTAGGCTTTTAAATTTAGTTTTTAAAATTGAACTTAGCGAATTATTTGAGATAGCAAATGAACTCCAAATTTGATGAAATTTTAACTGGAGCTTGCCGACAATGAGATCAACCTTGCATAAAATTTCCAGAGGTTATTATGCAATGCATTTTTCTCAGGAAATTCATGAAGGTTGTTTAAAGGATTGTTTTGCCTCCAAAAATTATCAAACAAGTCTTACAACTTGTGATATTTTTCAGAGGGGTCCCACCTCAGTTTTAGGACCAAGGAAAATACTTTCCAATTGTTTGGCACAAGATTTAAGATAATTGGAAAAGGAATTTGACTTTTGGTCAACAAGAGCGTTGTGTTTTTGGATTACACAACTCTTGGACAAGAATCACATGAGATTTTAGGGTTTTTCAAGATGTGAGAAAAAGTTTTAATTTCTACACATATAATTATGCTTGAATAACCCTAATTATACATTTGGGATGTTACAATGGGTTCCCAACTGTCTTTTACAAAAAGTTTGGGGACATCTTGAAGATGTCTTTTATGGACCTTGTTACAGATTTCTTTAAAGGTGTGTTAGATATCAAGAGATTGAATTATGGGGTAATTACTTTGATTTCCAAAATCAAGGAGGCAGTTTCTATTAAACAATTTAGACCTATTTATCTAATCAATGTCAGTTTCAAGATTATAACTAAACTTCTGGCAGTGAGATTGGGGAAGATTGCTGACAAGATCATTCATAAGAGTCAAACAGCTTTTATCAAAAATAGAAATATTTTGGATGGGGTTGTTTCACTACATGAGATTCTGCATGAATTGAGAATATCTAAAAAGAGGGGTGTAGTTCTTAAATTGGATTTTGAGAAAGCTTACGACAAGATTCAATGGGGTTTTCTGGAACAGGTCATGCAAGGAAAAGGTTTTTCAAATAAATGGATGGACTGGGTGATGAGCTCCATTAGAGGGGGTAAAGTGAGCATTAACATCAATGGTACTGTTGGACCTTATTTTACTACCCATAGGGGTTTGAGACAAGGAGACCCTTTATCCCTTTTACTTTTCAACTTGACAGCAGATGTCTTAGCATAGATGGTTTATAAAGCTCAAGAGAAGGGGTTGCTTAAAGGAGTGATCTCTCATTTAATTCTTCAAGGGGTCACTGTGCTTCAATATGCTGATGATACTGTCTTGATGATTGAATGTGAAGAGGATTATATCTTAAATCTTAAGTTTCTTTTGTACTGCTTCGAATGGATGTCTGGTCTGAAAGTCAATTATCACAAAAGTGAGGTATTTGTTCTAGGAGTGGATGAGGTGGAAGCTATCAAAGTATCCAATAATTTCAACTGCAAATTGGGGAAACTTCCTCTTACTTATCTGGGCATTGAGATTGGGGACAGGAAGATGAATGGTAGGGTTGTAGAGAATGTGATCAACAAAATGAGTAGAAGATTGGATAGCTGGAAAAATAACCTGCTTTCTTCAGGGGCTCGACTGATTTTAACTAATAGTTGTCTTAGTAGTCAACCAATCTATCTCATGGGGTTTTATGATCTACATAAGGAAAGCCACAAAAGGATGGACTCAATTCGGTCTAGGTTTTTTTTGGAGAGGAGCAAGTAATAGCTTCAAGTATCACATTATTAGATGGGATGCAGTGTCTTCTTTGTAAATGGTTTTGAAAGATGAACAATGCCACTGATGAGATTTGGTTCCACATTCTTAAGGCTAAGTACTTCCCTCATGGAGACTTCAGAAATTCACCTTCGGCTAGAAGCTCTCAATTATGGAGATCCATTAGTAAGGTTCAATACCTGTTCAATTTGGGGGTTTCTTTCTAGGTGGGTAATGGAAGACTTATCTCTTTTTGGCATGATAGTTGGGTGAGTGATTGTCCTTTAAAAGTTTGCTTTTCTGGTTTATATGACGTTTGTGCTGAGCCTGACATTAAGGTTGCTGATTGCTTCCTGAACGAAGTCTGGGATATTCACTTTGTTCGTAATTTTGGGGAGAAAGAGAGAAGTCAGTGGGGACAGCTGAAAAGTTTATTAGAAAGGGTGGATTTGACTGATAATATGGACATAATGGTTTGGTGCTTGGATAGTAAAGGCATTTTTACAGTGAAATCTCTTTATAGAAGAATTGTCTTTGGTGGGGTCTCAGATAGTAGAATGCAAAAATTGTGGTATAGTAGAATTCCCCTAAAAGTTAAAATCTTCTTTTGGCAAACTTACCATAATAGGATTCCGACGATGGATCAACTTAGGGCTAAAAACTGGAAAGGAGAAGCGAATTGTATTCTCTGTGGGGTGTTAGAGGACACAAATCATGTCATTTTTAATTGCATTATTGCTAATTTTGCTTGGTCCTGCTGTAGGGAAGCTCTCGGTTGGAAGAGGTGTCTAGAATCACTTGAAGATTTCCTTTTTAGTTGGATTGATATAAGGGGTGCTAACAATAATAACTTCTGCTTACTCAGTTTTGCAGCAATGGTTTGGACGCTTTGGAAATTAAGAAATAGAATGGTTTTTGAGAAGGATTACCTTAAGCAACCAACTGAAGTCATATTCCAATTTATGTCGTGTTTGCAGTGTTGATGGGTGTTAAGCAAAGAGGAGGAGTGTTGCAAGCAAGAAGCCCTGACGAAAAGAAGCTTGAAACTTGGATGATTCTGTTTTGTAAGAGTGGGATAGGGTAGTAACCCTTTGTCTCAGTTCTGGAGGGCTGTCCTTTTTTTTTTGTTTGTCTTGTAGCTTCTCTGGTTGTTGAGGCTTGATCTTTTGGTGGTTGCTTTCGTTTAAACTAAATCATCATCCTCAATATATACCGTCTAGATTGTCACAACGTCTGTGGCATGGGCACCCATTCAGACGGCACAAACCGTCTGCAATTTCCCGAACGCGACGCGTTGCACGAAACATGCGTCCTAACGTCCAGGAGCTGCTTCTTGTGGAGTCTCAGCTGCACAGCAGCGGCAGCTTGAGCGAGAACAAGGAGGACGAAGGCACGTGCCCGCTCCTGCTCCTCCTGAGCAAGTTCCTCTTGTCCACGACCATAGCGGCGCGCCGGCTCAGCTTGGCCTCCGCGCGCGCGTGCTTCTCCTTGGCCAGTGCCTGCGCCGTCGCCAGCTTGCCCGTCGCCTTCTCCTGCGTCCGCAGCTTCATTCTCTCGGCCTTAACCTGCCAAAAAAACTTTAGCCTCTCGTTGTTGACAAGTTCGTTTGTGTATGTGTGCAGAATGAACTAGCCACAAGTATCATACTAATCGGCAGATGAATAAATGATACCTCTGTCATCTTCATCTGCAGCTCGGCCTTCCGCCGTTCGCGATTCTCCCAGGCTTGTATTTTCATCTCCTCGCGCCTGTACCTGAAAAATGCACGATCCAAACGTTAGTACAAGACTTAAATATGTCCTCTTTGACAGATGAACACGATGACTAATTGGCGAATCAAAACAAGCAACAAACTCCAACAAGGAGCGATCGCGATCACCTGGCCATGTACTTGGCGCGCTCCGCCTCGTCCCACACCGTCGCGGGCGACACGGCCGTCCTCGCACCAGCCGCTTCCTCACGTCCCTCGGCGCTCTCGCGAACCGCACCGAGATCCACCGCGCTGCCGCCTCGCGATCCACCGTCAGGATGCCCCGGCGAAGCCTGGGCCCGCACTACATGGACCGCCGCCCGGCCCGCTGACGGCGCGGCCGCCAGAGCGGCGCGGGGAGTGTTCGCCCTGGACGGCTCTTTGCTCCCGCCCGGTGTCATCTCCGTGCCGACGTCCCTCAGGGACACGCACCGCTGGCGCTCGTACGCCTGCAAGGAATCCACCCTCTTCGTCTCCCCGTCCTCCCCCTGGTCCCGCGCGCCGAGAACGACCGCCAGCACTTCCCCGTCGGCGTTGCTCAAGGAGCGCCTGATCCCCTTCTGCGACGCCGACGGCAGCAGCATCCGGTCGTCGGTGCTGGAGCTCCGCCGCCGGCCGTCGTCGTCGGGCGCCCTGGACAGCCACTTCTGCGCGTCGTCCCACTTGGAGGGCCTCGGTTTCGTCTTCGCGTAGCATGCCAGCAACGTCCTCGCGTTGCTCGCACTGTAGAGATCGTACTTGTGGAGGCCGGCGCCGGCGCCGGCGCCGGAGCTGGAGCTCTTCCCCTGAGACGATCTCCTCATCTCCGACAACTCACAAGAACAAGGCACTCACGCAGTGGATCCAATCCAAGAAACCAAGAAGAACAAAGGCGAGAGGTTTCTGAACTGGAAAGGCAACAAAATACGGCAAACTGCTAATAACTTTGCATATGCAAAGACCAAGATGTGAAAGTGAAAGAAGAGGCTGCCAAGTACTAGCTACTCGTACTGCTACATGAAAAGATGCAATGATACAAAGAGATGTCACCGGAAGGAAGTGATGGGAGCGGCTACTGCTTCTGCAGCTGCAAGGAAGTCAGCAGTCAAAAAGGCCTAGAGCTGAGCTGAGCTGAGCTGAGCTCATTCATGATTGGCGACACTGTATCCTGTGCTCCTCCCGAGACGGCACCGGGCAGCTTCTCGCACGTAATCGCGGCAGCAGACAAGCGGCCTGTCCCAAATCCCGACGGCCGAACGCACGCTATCAGCATAAAAGTTGGCAAAAGTTGGCGTCCAGTGATCCAGCCCAGCCAACATGCCACCGCCGAACAAGGGGTCGTGTTCCTCTGCGGTTCACACGCTCGCAACTCGCAAGTCGCAAAACTCTTCAAGATTCGGACGCCTGGAGCTCTTAACGCCGGGAGGGGGAGATCGCCGCAGTCAAGCAGTGAGGCTGCGATTTCTAACCGTCAGACGCATGTGTTTTGACGCAGCAGGTGCTGCTTCTGCAACTCCGTTTGGGCAGTGGGTGGGCACGCAGTGGCGACGTGTGAGGCTACTGTGCAGTGTGCAGGACGCGAGGGGCTAGCGGTAGCACGGTATCCGCTTATGGAGCCTGCATGTGGTTTTGTTCCCCCGCGTGCTAGAATCCAAAGCGTCGGAGCCGTCAGCCATGTGAGGGCAACTTTTAGCCACGGTACGTTGTCAATAACGCCGGCCGCCACGCCTATCCGCGCTAAACTTGTGGCCTAGGTTTATTACGTTATTCCTCCGCACCATCGTTTTTTAGTAGTAGCACCAATGGCGCTGACCACTGGATTGGTGCGTCGTGACTTTGCTCGCGACAGCCTTAGAGCGTAAGGGAATTGCTATATAACCTTTGCCAGTTTTTTTAAGTCAAAATTGTTACTTTTCTGTTTGTTAGATGTGCTATAAAATTCGTGTTGTTTATGTGCTGTAACAAAAAAATCATAATAGTTGAATTTTTATTTGTCCGATATGCTTTGAGATTTGCACTTTTTTCATATGATGAATTGAATCCGAATTTATTATAATTTTTTATTCGGAACATAATGAGTTCACCATATTGCCGTATTTTGTTGGTATATAATTTTATTTTTTGTCTTTGTTTTTACTCAACCTGTCGAAGTACATGTGAAGGACACAACGGGCTTACCACATTGCCGTATTTTATTGGTATATTTTTTTGTTTTTATTTTTTTGCTCAACCTCTCGAAGTATATGTGAAGAACATAACTAGTTCACCACATTGCAGTATTTTGTTGGTATAATTTTTTTTGTTGGTATCCAACGTTTCAGCACAGTAGATGGCAGTTAAAACCTTGGGGTAACTATTGCTTTGTTGTCCAGTGGGATTCAGGGTACAAACGTTTACGCTGATTTCTCCGGCTCGTTCAAAATTGCACTACAGATGGCCATGCGTGCCATTTGATTTGAGGAGATGACCTTCACCGGGACAAAGAGGGCCTTTTAGTGGCCTTGCCCATTGTACTTACCTTCTACACAAGAACTTAAATTGCGGCCCATACACGTATTCGGTCTAATAATGCCTCGAGGTCGTACATCATGGGCCCAACCCCAAGCCCACGTTTCCTATTTCGAGACCTACCCGTACCCGTTAGGTGCACCCCTCCAACACCAACAGGGCCAGGACACAGCCACGCACCTGCTCCCACGTGCCACCGCGCCTCCTCCACCAAGTCACACCGCGCCCGAACCGTACACAGATCCCGCGTGCTCGACAAAAGACGGCCGCTCCCCAGCAACACCCACCCCTCCGAACCGTACCCTCCCCCAATGACATGTGGTCTCACGAACGGCCGACCCCACCAGGCGTCCACACAGAGGGTAACGTTCCCCGTCCGCACGCAAACCTTCTCGAAGAAAGTCATAGCGGGCCCACGCCCAGATCCTCCCACCCCTGGACCGTCCGATCTCAACAGACCGACGGCCAGGATCCGACCCGTGCCCTCCCCCGGCCTATAAATACCCTCCGCGAGAGCCCCAATGCCCCCGCGCGTCACAGTCGCCTCGCCTCAGTTCCGGTTCGGGTCTCGACCTCGCGTGTGCGGATCTCCATTCTCCACTTTCGGCTTTGGGCTCGGGTCGCTTCGAGAAGGAAAAGGATAAGCAGCGCGGAGAGACGACTCAACTCGAGAGGCGAGAAGGAAAGGAAAAGGGGAAAAAAAGGAGGATAAGGAGGGGGCGGCGACTCGACCCGGCGGCCACCTCGCGCTCTCCAGATCCGCCCTTCCCTCGCGCAGATCCAGCTCCCCGGCGCGCTTACGCGAGGAGGAGGCCGCCTCGCGCCGGATCCCGACCTAGGGTTTCGCCTGCTTCAGATCCAGCTCCCAGCTCCTGGTTCGGGTCCTCTTCGATTCAAAATTTTCGGCTGTTTTTTTGGGGTTTTTTGAATTCGTGTCGGTAGGCGTCTGATTCTGGGCGCGAATTGGAGGATTTGAGCGTTACGCTGTCGGATTTGTGCCCTGTGGGCGTGTTCGTGTTGGGGATAGGGTTAGGTCTAGGATTTGCGGGGGAACATTCGAATTCGTGTAAAATTCGGTTTGTGCGCTTTCATTTGTTGTACGGAAAGTTTCAATTTGGTGTATGTGTGACTGAAGCTGGGTTGCTATGTTTGTCAATATCGAGCAGATCTGTGACCCGCTGGCGCCTGGGCACATGACACCGACGGTTCTCATGGAGTGTGGGCCGCAGAGGCAGATTAAGCGGAGCTACGATGAAATGGCCTTTCGGGGTGTGGTGGCGGCTGCGCCCCGGTGGTATACAGAGACTATCAGCGAGTCAGAAGGTGCAGCAGGCAGCCCTGCTCGTGTTGACTCTGAGGACTCGTCAGCTCCGAAGCGCAAGTGCATCAGCTTGAACAGAGATGGCTTCGATGTGAAGCGGGAGATCTTTGTCCCCTCGAAGATGTCCTCCTCTGAGCGGCGGTATCTTCGGAAGAGATTTAGGGCAGAGCTTGATTCAGTTCGAGATCTCCTTAAGAAGCCAGAATTTTCTGCCACTGCGCCTGTCAATAGAGCACCTGCGTTCTCATCCTCGGCTGCCCCCCGAGGGAAGGGGCAACGTGGGAGCCATGTTGTCCGTGGTGCCAAGGGGCGCTTCTTGCCTACAAAACCCCGGCCTGAAACGTCCACAGTGTTGTCCGAGGCTACAGTTCTTAAGCAGTGCGAAGCTATTCTGAAGAAGCTGATGACTCAGAAATATAGTCATATTTTCAATGCCCCAGTTGATGTGGTGAAGCTGCAAATTCCTGATTATTTTGACATTATCAAGCATCCAATGGACCTTGGGACCATCAAGAGGAAGCTTGAGTCTGGTTCCTATGCAAGTCCATCTGATTTTGCAGCTGATGTTAGGCTGACCTTTACAAATGCGACGGCTTATAATCCTCGTGGGCATGCAGTGCATGACATGGCCATTCAACTGAACAAGATGTTTGAGTCTAAATGGAAGACGATTGAAAAGAAGTTGGCTTCCTGCACCACTGAGCCGCATATTGAGGTTGACAGGGCTGACTCAAAGAGGAGAAAGACTCCTCCTGTGGACTGCAGTGATGTGTCAATGGAGTGTGTAAGGCCAATGGAGTCTGCAAAGCCGAAGATGACCTTTGAGGAGAAAGAAGCCTTCGGGAATTGCTTGGCTTCTTTGTCAGAAGATCCAGAATTACCTGCTCACATCATTGATTTGTTGCAGCAGTGCATTGATAACAATACAGATCAGCTTGGTGATGGAGAGATAGAGATTGATATCCATGCAGTCAGTGACGACATACTATTTGAGCTGAAGAAGCATGTGGACAAGTATTTGCAAGAGAGAGAGCAGAGCCAGCAGGCAAAATCTGAGCCTTCTGAGAATGAGGCTGTGAATGTATCTGGCCTTAGTCACTCGTCCACAAATCCTTGCAAAGGTTTTTTTTGGCCTTCTAGCCATTTGGTGAAGTTTTTAATAGATTTAAATTTGACGCCGTCGGTGCAGTAATTGGATATTTATTTTTGGTGCATGCAGGTGGTGAGCCTGTTGAGGAGGATGTGGATATTTGCGGCAATGCCTCCCCTATATTGATAGAGAAAGATGCTCAGATCAGAACTAGCAAGCGTGGTAGCCCAGCTAGTTCCAGCAGTGACTCTGGATCTTCTTCCAGCGGTCTGTACCTCTGTGTGCTTATCTACATTTATTTTTACCATTATATACATTCTTGTAAAAAATATGTTGTTTATCTTTGGAACTCCCTTCTGAACTTCTGATTGCTTTGAATACTTCTATATTTCCCTTCTCATGTTATTTTTTTGTTAAGTTCGTGCCTACAGCTAGTTCATATATTTTTGAATGTCTTATCTTTGACTAGAATTTTAGTTCAACTTTGGTTAATGAGTCTCACATAAGGCAGTGAACCAGAAGTAGAGAAGCACACATGCTTCACCGTAGCTGCTTGGATACCAGAATATCAGATGCGACTAACATGGAGTGCAAATTCGTGCATGTTATTTTTTTTTTATCTTTTATTGCTGTCTTTTGGAAGGCTAAATTATCGATATCCATGAATTGGGTGGTTAAGATTCATGACTAAAATGATTTGTACACAGGATACCATCCTACAACCTCCTCATACTAAGTACTAACTTTCAACAAACTGATATGTTAATCATAGTTACCGGATTCGCTATAAAACCCTGCGAATCGCGAACCGGATTCGTCGAACCCGGACCGGTTTAGGGTATGGGGTGCTGAGACATTGTCAGCCTCAGTCGTCTATATTATCCCTACTGTATTTCATCTCTTTATCATGGTTTTTTTAAGATGTCCTTAATCATATTTGTTCTATTGGTAATGCAGATTCTGACTCAGGCGGTGACACTGAAAGCGAATCAGAAAAAGGTGGTAGCCCAGCAAAGCTTGGGAAGGTACTTCGGCAATTTGTTACTGGGTGCTTAAAAAACGTGATCCTTCAATTAAATCAGTTAATGTACTAAGGACTATCTAGTGTTGTGAAGGTTTTGTGGTCTACTTGTGACCAATGGAGTGCTATGGAACTTATAAATATCCAACCCTTGCATTCTCTCCTCATCCCTCTCATAAGCATCCCATTCCCTGCCCATTTTCTTCCGCTGTTTACTAACAGCCCTTTTGTAGTCACTAGTCACCGATGCTTGTGTTTGCAACTGTGACTATCTCCTGCTTTTTCTCCACTATTTCTGATAGTACTAATGTATGTTCCTGTCGATGATTAGCACTGTAGCTTATACTGTATTTGTTGACTTTCACCTAGTTAGATCTAACCGATAACATCCAATTCTGCCAACTGTGATCTGATGATGTTGTACTTGAGGATTTTGGTTCAACTATGATCACCATATTCTGTTGGCATATTCTTGTGGCAAGAATTTGTCGTTCTATTTCCAACTTTGATGACTGAAGCTGACCATCTTCTTTTATGCTATTCTATTGCACTGCAATAATTGATTTCATTTTAATTTTAGGGAAATAAGAGATCTGAACAACCTGTGGAGCAAGAAAAGAGTGATGTTATTAGCCCAGTTGATACTAACCGTAAGCTTGCTCTCTCTGCCCTGTTTATTATACAGTGCTTTTAACTGCATATGGTTGTTAGGAACTTTGCTCAAGCCATTTTTACATTTGGACTTACAATGTGTTAAACCACAGGCCCTGCTGATGATGTGGAACTCCGTGAGCAGGACAGTGAGTCCAAGCCTGCACCAGAAGGTATGCATGAATCTGTAAGCAGGTACATATGAGGCCACTAAGGGGTCTCAGTGCATTAACGTGGTCGGAACATCTGATCCTTTCCCTAATGAAAAATTTAGGGGAGAATTCAAAACCCGACAGGCAAGTTTCCCCAGATAAGCTCTTACGAGCAGCTCTTTTGAGGAGCCGTTATGCTGACGTGATTGTCAAAGCTCGTGGGATTCTCAGCCAGGTTTGGGAGGTGGTTCATCTAGCAATTTTTTTTGTTGACTACTTGTTATTCCTCTTACCTGACACATAATGATCCGATTATCTCAGGGTGGAGATAAACAGGAGGAGCTGGAAAAGCTCCAGAAGGAAGGTAAAAAGCATACACACCTGTTTCGTTTGCTGCTAAGTGCTAGTTCTTGCTTTTCTAAGAAGTGTCTTATCTATGGATACAGAGAAAGCACGGCTGTTGGCTGAAGGTAATGCAGCTATGGAAGCTCGCAGAGCTGAAGCTGAAGCTGAAACTAAGCGTAAACGGGACCTTGAGAGGGCGAAGGCTCGTCAGGTCCTGCAGGAGGCAAGTGAAAAACTGCATTTACCAGCAGTGCGAAACTTGAAACATTCCTTTTGCCTTTGTGCTAAAAGTTTGTTTAAACCCAATGCAGGTGGAGAGAACTGTAGAAATGAATGATAACCTCCATCCCAAGGACCTGGAAATGCTTGGCACAGCCACCGCAGAACATATTGTGAGCTCTGTTGATGAGACAAGTCCGGAGCACTCCCAGGATGGCATGCCCAGTTTTCTTCCTGGTTTTGGCAATCCGTTGGAACAACTCGGACTATTTATGAAAGCCGATGACGAGGAAGAGGAAGAAGAGCCAAGCAGTGTTCCCAGCATTGAAGACGCAGAGGAAGGAGAGATCAACTGATGGATGTTAGTTGCTCTCAAGTCAAGAGGAAGGCAACCTACTTATTGGATAGAACAATCGCCTGTTTCAGCCAAAGCGGGTGGGGGCAATTGCTGGATTGCTGTGCATATTTCAGACACTCCTTCCTCTTGTTTCCAAGTTGGTGCAAAGAAAGCCCTCAATTTTGATGCTGCTGGAGGCGTTAAATTATCTGCTTGCAGGATGGAGGTCACCTTGAACAGCCAAAAATGAAGAGGTCATGCGCTTGGAGAAGTGAGGAGTATGGAGGTCGAGGTGACCATGAACAGCTACAGCAGCAAGTGAAAATATTTATGTGCGTGGAGGATGGAGTTGAGTTCACCTTTTCCTCAGATGCCGCCGCAAGCTGTTGTCGGGTGTATTTGTCTTGGAAATACAACGACCTGTACATGAGGACCAAACGGTTCTTGGCACATTGCATACCTCCATTTGCACCGTGTGATCCAAGCGCTGAGCTCCCAGAGGCTAGGTGTTGCTCAGAAGCTTATAGCTTTTCTCATACCTTTCTCTCTCCTTCTAGGTTTGGATTGTTTAATTGCTTCCTGCTGTAAATTCGAATTTTGATTTAGCCAAGGAAGTGCTTAGTTGTTTGGTGGGCATGGGCGAAAGGAACAGCTCCTGCTATTCTTCTTACAGGGAAAAGAAATTGTATTTTGTACATCTTTGAGCGCAGTGTGTTTCTTCAGTGGGACGAGTGTTGGTCCGGACGCAAATGCTTGGTTTGTTATACAAGTCAGGAATTGCTTTTGCTTGCTTCGCCTTCTCTCTTTTTGTGCAAGCATCGGCGCATTGCCTGGACTGTGGTTTATCTCGTTGAGGGCATTTAAACGTCACTGCTATGAATGTGGATAAATCACAAGAAAATGGATCAATATTGACCAATTCACCATAAACAGATTTCCTGTGGACTACTGACGAATATCTGTGCCTCAGCTAACAATGTTAATTCTCAAGCTATAATTAGAGACCATGAAATCTGAATTCGTCAAGCATCCCAGTTCTCACACACAAATACACCATAAGATCGTTACTAGTGAAAGAAAGCACAACCAGAAACCAGGCACGCCTCGCTAGGGTACATACACGCAATTCATCCAACAAATCAACCACGCCCTGCTATTGTACACGGAACAGCAAACCGGGGAGTTCAACAGGCAGAGATAGATATCGTTGAACTGCAAACCGAATACAGGTTCGAGAGACCTTCCGTCAAGACACCCTGAGGCACTGCTGCTTGAACATCTTACTCGTCTGCTGCCCACTCACCGAGTCCTCCACGGTGAGGCCCTGCGCGCCGAAGCAGATGTTCATCAGCCTCCCGTTCCCGCAGCCATGCTTCTGGGTCGAGCTCTCCGTCGCGTCGTCGTCGTTCGGGGACGAATTCGAGCATGATGGGTCGTCCGCACTGTCGTTATCCAGGACGATGTCCTTCAGCTTACCAGATGTCGGGGTTGTTGTCAAGTTCTCGTCTTCCAAGCAGATATCCTTCAGCTTGGCAGATGGCGGCGTGGAGGACATTGAGGACCTCGGGAAGGTGTTGGGTGGGGACCGGGTTGATGATGATGCCAAATGCGGCATGGCCTCCATGATGCCATGTATGAGCTTCGTATTGAGCTTCTTTTTGGTAGCTGAGCTAGGAGTGGAACTCTTGACAGCGAGGGTCCGCTTATTGTTGAGCGCCGTCGTCTTGGTGAACGTCTGCCTGAGAGGGGCAGGGGTCTCGACGACGTGCTCGCTTAGTTTCTTGATTGAATTCAGCGGGCTGCTGTCCTCGGATTTCTTTGGCGTCTTGGACATCTTCTCCTTGTGGCGAGGCCATCTCAGCATCATCTTGAGTCGGTCCTTTGCTCGGCTGGCAGAACTCAGCCTCTTCTCCGATGATCCATGGTTTTCCCCACTTGCACCATTTGCATCTGCATGTGTACCGTCACACTTGCCAGTACTAGAGCATGAACTAGGCCTTCGAGACTCTGCCGTTCCAATCCCCGAGTACAAAAATATCTCTGCATCTGATATCTTGAAAACAGTACCAGGACTGCTCGCAATCCCTCCTTGCATCTTTATCTGCGAAACAATGGCTGACCGAGTTCTCAAAACGCTTGAACTCAAGACCCCTCCAGCAGATACTATTTGCTTGATGAGCCTTTCAGATGTGGTTGAGCGCAGCTGCTGTTTCAGCAACGCCAGCGGGGTCATGCCATTAGCATCCTCAACATTGAGGTCGATTGATGGGGTGGTCATCAAGAGTTCAACGAGGTCCGGATGCACACAGCCAACCACAGCCATGTGAAGGACAGTGAGGCCTGCATCGTTTCTTAAGTTGATGATCTTTTGAATGTCTGCTGTTCTTTTGCGTATGAGGTGTCTCATAAGCTCCATTTGGCAGTCAAGCCGTCGGAAGCCTGGGGTTCTAAATCCTGCAATTGCTGAATGAAGAAAAGTATCACCAGCATTGTTGACAGCTGACAAGATTGATGGAGATGCAGCAACCAATGCCTCTACAACAGGCAGATGCCCTCGATAGGCCGCTACATGTAATGCAGTGTTCCCTTGATTATCAGTTGAATTGATTATGTCGAAAGATGCCATAAGGTACTTCACAACCTGCATAAGGTATGTTAACAATATGAGGTATAATGTGGGGAAAAGAAAACTTCTATTCTTAGCAGATGACTGGACCTTTGCGCACCTAACATTTCAATGATACGTGGCAAGAACGATTGGCTGCATAGCAACATCAAGAGACAGAAAGAAAGTTGGCCGAATAGCAACATCAAGAAACAGAAAGGAAGTCATTGGTCTAAAAAGTGTGTGGTGATCGTTTTCTACCTAAACTGAAACAGCAGGAAGTACATCCTTTTTTCCCTCAAATTATTTTAAAGGGATCTCATGATTGGAGCTTTAATGTTTCAGTATTGTGTATCATCTTCTAACTATCATGAATTGTACGAGTTGAAGTCCATATCCCACTAAGAAAGGAAATCAAAAGGCCAAGCCAAGCCAGTAAGTATACTGATTCTCTAGCTTCTTAATGCACTGTTGAGCGTTGAGCATGATAATTGTAACAAAAATGATCCTTTACCATCTGAATGTGATATCATTATTATATTAAATCACAATGTTGGTTGAAGATAATTGTCTAAAATAACTCAAATGATCTCCCTGAATGACACAACATTTCTATCTGAACAAGAGCCTTTACACTACCCATAGGAAAAAGGGCGACTATATGAAAAGAATTTGTTCTGAAGCAAATCAATTATCTCACAATGAAATGACTATATATGCAGATCCATATCGAACAAAAACCTAAAAGACAAGCATACAAGATGAACCAGCAGCAAACCGAAATTCCGAAGCATGTAAGCATCCTGGTAAATGGATCTACCTTGCCATCCATATTTGCGTGAAGAACAACTAACCAAAAAGCATTTACAGAAGATGTAAGCAATGGGCAAGAAACAGATGCCTTACCTCCAGCTGTCCTCTCCCAGCAGCAGCATGCAGCACGGTCGATCCACGGACATCGAGATACGCCGATACGTCGGAGCTCCCCTCGATGAGCTCCCTCAGCATCTCCACGCTCCCGCCTCTCGCGGCGGCGTGGACAGCCCTGCTCATCATCTCCAATCGGAACACCGAGGAGCGACCGCCGCCACTCCCGTTCGCGCCTTCCCCGTCCTGGCAATTCGTCGAACACCTTGGGGACATGGCGTGATCCAGCAGAAGTCTGAACACCTCGGCGTTCCCGCCCCTCGCCGCCGCGTAGAACATGTCCGTCACCCCGTACTCGCCCTCGCCGAAGACGAGCAGGGGGTCCCTGTCCAGCAGCTCCTGCACGAACCCCATGTCCCCCGCCGACGCCGCCGTGTACAGCAGCCACCCACCGTACCCAGCCCGGTGCAGCGTGTTCTCGGCGCCGTTCTTGCACTCGCACTCCAGCAGCAGGCTCCGGGCGACCGACGCGCGGTGCCGCGCGGCATCGACGAAGCGCGCGTCGTCGTCCCAGAGCGTCTCGAGCCGGCGGATCCGGCGGAGGGAGGTGAGCTTGATGAGCAGGTTAGGGTCGAAGTGCAGCAGCTGCCGGACGATGTCGTAGTGGCCGTCGGCCGCCGCCCAGTCGATCGGCGAGGCGTACCACCACTGGTCGCCGGTGCTCTCCCACCGCAGAGGGAAGTAGCAGGACTGCTCCATGGCGGGATCTTGGGAGATCTACTGGTTGACGCCGGAGTGCGATCCGGAGTGAGCTCAGCTTAACCACATCACATGGGAGGCAATGCCAAGAACTGCGGCAAGGTAGAACTTAGAAGAAGGGAATGTGCATAAGCAAGACACCATGTGAGCTGATCAAATCAAACAAGAATAAAAAGATTTCTTTATTGTTAGTTGTTGGATTGGAATAGTAGGATGCAAGCATTTGTAAACTGCAAGGGAAAGATCTTGCAAATGGAGATTAAAAGATTAAAAGCAGGTGAGGAAAGAACTGGATTCTGGCCTTACGTGTCATGGTTTTTGTTGCAAAAAAAGTGAGATTTTTCAGTAAGAACATAGACACGCTGAAGTGAGCCTACATACAACATACCAATCTGAAAGTAAAATGTGTTGTTTTCTTCACATTTGTCTCACAGTTTCTAGTAGGAATATCAGGGGGGCAAACCTTATGCAAATTGCAAGAACACCAGAGATGCAGAACAAAACACCACCAAAACTTACACACAAAATAGATAACAAATCTGAAGACAATACCTTGTGAAAGAAGTAGCTGAACCTGCGTGCAGCTCAACTGCTCAGGAACAAGAAC
The DNA here is from genome assembly GCA_036346405.1 of Phyllostachys edulis. Classification (NCBI taxonomy): domain Eukaryota; kingdom Viridiplantae; phylum Streptophyta; class Magnoliopsida; order Poales; family Poaceae; genus Phyllostachys; species Phyllostachys edulis. The sequence goes on along the minus strand of CM070562.1, from coordinate 69,659,937 downwards.
CAACACACCTTGCTGAGTCTGCAAAGCCTAGCTCAACTGGATTAGGAATTTAGGCCACCAAAGTGGTTCTGCATTCTAGTAGTATTGTCAATACTCAATAGTGCAAAGGCAGCATGTAGTTATGGATGAGAGAGAGAGAGAGAGAGTCCACAAACAGTGGGGCAGTGACAGAGTCTCGTGGTCCTCATTGGAAAAGAAATACTCAATAGAATTGAATGGGGGGTTTTTGCAAGATCAAAGTGAATCAGTGGAGAGGAGAGGGGAGGAATCTTTTAAGGGCCTGGGAAGTAAAGGTAGAACAGGGTCATTGATTCTATGGAAGGAGCCAAGGACCACAGAGTTGCCAGTGCAGCCTTTGCACCAGAATCATCAGACCCCATGTCTGATGCCCCAGAGAAAGAAGATGCTGGTGGTGGTAGACTGGTAGGTCGATGCAAGGAGCCAAGGACCACAGGAAGGTGGTTTGGGTTGGCAATGATGCAAAAGGGTTGTACTGTCTGTGCAGTTTGGTGGTGTGCTTTCATCTATGGAGATGTGTGTGACTGCTGGGTAGGCATGCATGCCTTGCGATGCATGAATATGATGGTGCCTCTGGCAGTACTTCCACGGATAGATGCTGCTCGTCTAAACGTGTTCTGTGATGTATGTTATAGTTACCGGCTGAATGTCACGTTTTTTAAAATGAAATTACAAAACTAGTCCACCGCATTTGAAATGACAAAAATAGTATCCTTACTCTGAATGTTAGATGTGTATTATTTTCTGTGTATTTTCTCTGTTGTATAAGAGGTTATCTGCATATATATATATATATATATATATATATATATATATATATATATATATATATATATACTTGGTATATATATTGGTCCATTGGTCTCATAATAAATACAAGCGCTATTAGTAACATGGTATCGAGCCAACCTAGGTTTTTTCGAGCCGCCATCGGTTGTCTCTCCACCGCCGCCACCGTCTGGTGTTCTTCTCCATCGCGCTTCATGTCGACTCTTGCCATCGATCGCCACTGCCGCTCGCCCTCCTCTCTCGCCGCCAGCCTCGCGAGGCGCTCTCCACCGAGCCCGCACTGTCGTCCTCACGATCGGAAAACTCACTTGCGTCGCTTGATCCACTCGATCGAGGTCATTGGTCTTCGCCGAGAGGTTGTTCCCTCGACGCCGTAGGCGGCCAATCCTGACGGCCGCCATCGCTTTTCCATCGCCGCCTCGCGTCCATTGCCGCCTGGATCCATCCTCCGCTCGCCTTCATTGATCGAGGCGTCACCTCGATCCGCCGGCGCTGCTGCTGGGTCCCCTCGATCCGTTAGCACAGCTGCTGGATCCCCTCGATCCGTCGGCTCCTCCGCCTCGATCAACCGGATCAGCTGCTCGATCCCTCCAGATCTTCCTCCCGGGTAGCCGCCTCTCGCTCGTGGCTGCCTCCCGACCGATTGGTTTTTGACACCATCGGTTTTCGTTTTCTTGACCGATCGAAAAAAATGTCATCCTCTTCAGGCATTGTTTCTGTGCCTCGTTGCCCGGTGATCTTCGGTGGTCTCAATTATCAGGACTGGTTTCAGCACATACGACTCCACATGCTTAGTCAGCGTCTTTGGGATTTTCTCACCGGTGAACTGTCTTGTCCACCTCGACCTATTCCACCTGTTGTGCTCATAACCCCGAAGGATGCTTCCAAAGACACTTGTGAAGAGGCAGTTGTTGTTTTTGAGGATGCCATGGAGACTTTTCAGACTCAGTATGCCGCTTACAAGACATAGATTGATGAGTATGCTCGTGTCTCTGTGTAACATCCCAAAAATGCTAGAATATAAAAAAAAACGGTATTATTAAAACTTTTTGCGTGTTATTTTATTTTTTTCCTTGATTGAATTTGTCTTGAGTTAATTGATTTGCATTTTCTCTTTTGCTGGCACAAGAAAATCCTGAGACACACAAACCCTAGAAATGAAAACACTAAAGAAACATAAAATGTAAAAGCAAAAGAATTGGATACAAGCAAAACCTCATAACAAAGTTAACCTAAAGTATTGCTTTTAAAACTTTACATGAAATGTAAACCCTAAAATCGAAGACCTATACAAGGCCTAATTCTCCAAATGTACAAAAGTCCCATTTGAATTCCTTGGAAAATATCAGATTATATCTATCACCTCAGGAGAATTTCCTAAAGCAAATATCAGGATATTAGTAAACCCTAAAATTATGTTATTTTGCCTTTTCCCAATTTTTTACTTAGCCTATTCTTTTTCTTAGCTTTCCTATTCCTCTGGCTGAACCAGGATGCAGCCGCACCATCATCCTCAGTCAAGCCAGCACAGCATTGCATCGCCACATATCTTTCTCTCTCCTCCCGTGTTTCTCCATGTGCCCATACCACCCGACAGCACCGGACCACCATTTGGCTGCGCCCATGCCAGCTAGGACTCGGCCGCCACGCATCACCGCCCGCTCGCCACGCGCTCGACATGCAAGCGCCATCACTTCACTACTGCTGCCCACCCCGCGCTCATGCCACAGCTCGCCACCACCCATCGTGTGCCCATGCCGAAGCTGGCATCGCCGAGCTCATCGCCCTTTGGCTATAAAGCCGTCACCAAGCACCGAGCCTCCTCCTCTTCGCCCTTCTTCTCCCTCTGTCGCCCCTCCATTATCCTTGCCCCCTGGAGCATGGCCGACGTCGCGCGATTCGTGTCTTCCCCAAATTCGGCGCCGCCGCCCATCACCCAATTCGCCGCTCTGGTGAAGTAATTGCCCAGACAACCACGTCACCACATGTGCCCAACCCTCCTCTACCTTTCCCCTGCCCAATTTGTCTTCTCTCCCACCGAAGAGCTCCCCCACCACCGCCACCTTCGTTCCCATCTCCGGCCCCGTCACGCCGCCCCTCGGCCTTTCCCCGGCCGCCCTAAGTGGTCCTGTGCCATCCTTGTGACCACGCCGTGCCCGTGCACATGCCGCTTTCCCTACCGCGCCGATGACGCCGCAAGACTGTGCCGCCCATGCGCCGCTTTTGCTTGTGCGCATCGCCTCCGGCCACTTGTGCCCACGCTGCCCCCTTGTGTCGCCTCCTCGGGGTCCCGGCCACCCGTTTTTGGGCGTCACCGACTGGCTTCTCCACGCCACCGCTCGCCGGTCGCCCCTTGCCCTGAGCGCCGCCTCCCTCCCCTGTTCTGCGTTGTCCTCCTTTGTCCCTCTCTAGTGTATGACAGGTGGGCCCTCCCCTCTCTCTGGTTCTCTCTTGGTGAAGTTGTGTGCGTGTGATTGCAGGGCAATAGGTAGCCAGTAGTGGCAGCTGATAATGAGCCATTGGATTAGGAGAGTAATCAGAGAAGTTAATCAGAAATTAAGTCGTAGAGTATTAGATTAGTGGTAGCTCAATCAGCCAATTCCATATCGAACTACTTGTAGATAGATCAAGTATAGTAGTAGTCTAGTTAAGTAATATAACTGGTAGGGTTACTAATTAAACATATAGACCAAGATTACACTTATGTTTTGATTAGGTTAGAGGTTGATCAGCTAGTAGCATTTCATTTGCTTACATTGAGTTAATTTAATGAACATGATTAGTGATTAGGGGTTAGCTAGGGGATAGTTCAGAGGATGTTTGTTCAAGCTGACAAGGAGTCCCATATGGGTTAAGTAGTAGTTGATTAAGCACATGAATAGGATTAGTAGCTACTGAATGTTTCCAATTAGCAATCCATGTAGTTGTGTAGTTAGCACAATAAAGGGACTCAGGTAGCTAAATCTAATAGTTAGTACCTTTAACGAAAGTTAACTAGTATCAGGATACGTCACCGACATCTAAAACATATACACACAGACCTATAGGCTAAAGAGTAATATCAGTTCCATTAGGTAATTATAGAGATGAGCAATTACATGTTCATTAGTTTAGCTAGTAAATAACTTGATGGAAAGCCAAAGCAGCAAGAGTAGTAATGATATGGTAAATATGGTTGACCTCAAACCATAACCCTACCGTATGACATATAGAATCACTTACGTTTACGATTTGAAGCAAGTAAATGGCTTAGGCAAATTAGAAGTTAGGTGTTAAAAAAAGGGATATTAGTTTCGATTTAAATGTTTAATTAAAATGTAACTTAAGGTGAGTAGTATGAGGATATTAATAGGCCAATTGGTTGTAGACATTCAGCTGGCTGACTGCACTATCAGATAATGTCAGCAAGCCAAGAAACTAAAAGGGTTAATTAAATTAATTAGTAAGTCAGTATAGTGGTCAGTAAGCATTGAGCTATTAAGCATCAACTAGTACTCCATTAGTGTATGTCTAACAGAGGAGATCATATAAGAGGATTGATTTTGACTGTATGATCATCATAGATGTATACATAGAATGCCTGAAGAGAGAGCATGTGAGTGCTAGGTGGCCTGTTAAAGAAAACAACATCACCTAGGCTCTAGGTATCGCCCCTCGTCATCCGTTCTCAGTAGCATAATCCTTCGTGACCCGAGAGCAGATATGAGAGTACTACCTAACAAGGTAATCTCTCCCATCTAGGTAACCCGCGAGGAATGTTCCTACAAACATTCTCTCTCTCTCTCTCTCTCCCTGTTAGGTTTATCAACTTTTGTCTGTAGTATTTCCTTCATCAGCTCCTTTGGATATACTTTATCTGAAGTATTTCCTTCATCAGCTTCTTTGGTTATGCTTCGTCTGAAGTGTTTCCTTCATCAGCTCTATATGAGTATAAATTTAGATCTCATCTGAAGTACCCCCTTGCTTTCAAAACACTGGTAAGTATGTTTAGTTCTGTTTGAAGTATTTTCATTTGTTTGAATGTCTTTGGATTTATTGGATTTCATTTGATTACTTTCAGTCGCTCTGGAGTTCAATCGTATTATGCGTAAATATGAAGATATAATGGATTAGCAGTCCGAGACAGAACAAGAACAAGACGAGGATTATCAGAATATTGAGCAAGGCGATTATCAACATAATGAGCCTTATTAGAATATTGAGCAAGACAAGTCGTAGGCCTTTGATCATATTGAACCCATTTTATAAAATTATATTGTTTTATATCAACATGCATTACTAAGTTTATAATAAATGCTTTCGGGGATAGTTAAATGCCTAATTGTCATTATGCCTCCTTGTATAATTGCTATTGACATGTACCCTTGAATGACATAAATCCTTGGACACCATAGGATGTGTTATTTTAGTTGGACATATTGTAAGGCCGACATGGGATCATATTATGCTTAGTCATGCTTTAGTTATGCGATGGTCTCTCGATCACATGATTCAATAATGATAAATTTGACTTAATGATATATGGAATTGGGGCGCGGCCCTGTTGTTAAAACTTGTTGTGCTATGGCAAGGGTTGCCATTTGGCCAGGATTGAATCAAAAATGATTTTATACTCAAGCGAATGATCATGCAGTAAAAGGGGAGAATTTTGGGATGAGGTTGCCTCACCTGAGTAGTCACTAAGGATTTAACTTTGTGTGTCATTGATCTGGGCTATATCGTACAACCACATGTCCAGGGTGGGGTAGACCTAGCTAACTAATTAGCGATACTTTGATTCGGTTCTGTTTTGGTGGAAGTGTGAACCCTGGGTTAGACATTCATACTTGGCGCAAGAGGGGGCCCAGAATGGTGAATCCTTAGCGAGCAGAACCGAGTCAAAACAGAACTTTGTAAAGGCATTATCACGTGCTCTAGACTACTTACCTAAGGTAGTGAGCGGTGGTATCGACGGATGCCAAACAAACTAGAGAAGTCGTGTCATGTGGGTAAAACTGTACAACCTCTACAGAGTATAAAACTATTCAAATAGCCGTGTCCTCGGTTATAGACAATGCCTGGTGATTTCACACGAGGGGTAGATTTTCATAAAAATTATGGAAATGGTGGTTTAGTTGGAATGGTTGAGAAGTGAACGGATATTCACTGCTTATTGGTTGGGAAGTGAACGGGGTGTTCACTAGTTGTTTCAAATAAACTGGTTTACTTATGTATTAATCTTTTAAATTATGCTTTTCAATCTAATTACGGTATTTACTGTCAATACTGCTTTCTGCAAAATAGCCATAAAGCTATCCTTGTCAAGCCTTGCATAAATACTATTTGCATACATTTCCTTACGACTTGTTGAGTAATTTATGTACTCACGGCTATACGCTATTTGTTGATCAGTCACCAAGGAAGGACAAGGGAACGTAGAGCTCTTTGAGGAGTACTTCGAAGACTATGTGAACTAGGACGCGTTCTCCACTCGATTGCTGTGGGCATGTCGGATGGCTACCACGAGAGTATTTTATTTCCGCTGCAAGTTTACCCTTTGCCTTAAACCCTGCGTGGCAACCTTTGGAAGACTTGACCATAAGGTCCTTTTGCTACTAAGTAATATTAATTTATCTGCTTCTTAGATACTTTGTTGCATGGATATGATTTCATCGATGTTTCAACTGTGTGAGTTAGCTACTGATCATGGGACTAGTTCAGAATACACAGAGGGCTTGGATCCAGCGACTCGGGTCCCAACACTTTGCTATTCTGGTTGCTAGCATGGAAGTGCATCTCACTGGAATGTGGTTGGTTTGGCTTCAACACAGTTGATGTGGGCTCATCTACGCAACCACTACGTGCCGTCTGGTGATTCCTTGTATCTTGTTGTTGTGCGTCAGGAGTACTCGTTGCAGCATAGAGATGCCACTGTGGACGAGTTTTATGCTCAATTGTCCGTAGTATGACGTCAGATTGACTCTTTGGGACCAGATGTTTGCCACACTTGTCGGTGATGTCAGCGTCAGTAGTCTCACCTGGAGCTTCGTCGCATCTACAACTTCTTGACACGTCTTCGGGTTGAGTATGTGTAGACTTGTGCTTAGTTGCTGACACGCCACCCTCTTGTGACTCTATTGGAGGCCCTTGCATCTGTTCATACTGAGGAGATTCGTCTTCGTGCTACGGGTCTGCTGCCATCACCATCGTTTCCTTCGATTCTGGTAGCTCCTCCAGCTTCTACACGAGTGGTGCCTTCACCAGTGACAGCTACTGTTGGTAGGGGACTACATTGCACCTATTACAACAAGGATAGATATGTGGAACAGTTCTGCTATAGGAAGAAGAAGAATTTACGTCGTGGTGGCCGTCCTCCAAAGGGCACTGGTGGTTCCTCCTCTCAGGGGAGCTCTGGTGCCTCTGATACTCATGAGCTTCTCACACTGATACGTCGCATGACTGCTTTTGCACCGTCTGGTTCAGCTGCACAGTCTTCTAGTGAGAGACCACCTTTTACTCCTTCCACAGGTATATCCCCTAGGATTCTTGACTCTGGTGCTTCCTTTCATATGACATCTGATTCCACCAGTCTCACTTCCATTGGTCCTTTAGCCGCTCCTATCACTATTCAGACAGCAGATGATACCTCTCTCTCTGTCGCAGAATGAGGCACTCTTTCGAATTCCTTTTTTCATGTTCCTACTGTTTCTTATGTTTCCAAACTAACCATGCAGCTCATATCTGCCGGTTAGCTCACCGATCATGATTGTCGTGTTATTCTCAATTCTGAATCTTATTCTGTTCAGGATCTACGTACGAGGACTCTGGTTGGTACTGACCCTCACTGCCGTGACTCACGACGTCTCTAGGAGCTTGACTGGCTTCATCTTACTTCCGCTGCCCCTATCAGTCTTGTCGCCTCCGCTTTTGCTGTATCCTCCAATGCGTCTTTTGCTCAGTAGCATCATCGTTTGGGACATCTTTACGGGTCACATCTATCTTCTTTAGTTCATCGTGGTCTTTTAGGGTCTGTGTCTGGTGATGCTTCTCTAAATTATCAGGGCTGTAAGCTTGCTAAACAGCTTCAACTCCCGTATTCTTCTAGTGAGTCAGTGTCATAACGTCCTTTTGATCTTATTCATTCTAATGTCTGGGGTCCGGCTCCTTTCATTTCGAAAGGAGGCCATCGATATTATATAATTTTTATTGAAGATTTTTCTCGATATACATGGATATACTTTATGTTATCTCGTAGTAAGGTTATATCCATCTACAAGAATTTTACCACCATGATTTGTACTCAGTTTGACTCTCCTATTCGTGTTTTTCGGGCTGATTCCGATAGGGAGTACTTGTCAAGAGTCCTTTGTGGTTTTCTTACCGAGCAGGCCACTCTTTCTCAGTTTTCTTATCCTAGTGCTCATGTCTAGAATGGTATGGCCGAATGACAACATCGTCATCTTCTTGAGACAACTCGTGCTCTTATGCTTGCTTTTGTTGTTCCATCACACTTTTGGGCTGAGGCTGTTTCTACTGCCATTTTTCTGATTAATATTCAGCCTTCTTCTGTTCTTCAAGGTGGGATTCCAGTTGAGTGTCTCTATGGCAAGACTCTTCTTTTGTTTGACATTACATGTGCTATTAGCATTGCTAAAGATCCGGCGAAGCATGAGCTTACAAAGCATATTGGTGTTGATGCTTCCTACATGTGGACACAGGTGTACGACTAGGTTGTTTCTCTTCAGTATGTGCCTTCAGAGCTTTAGTTAACAGACTTTTCACAAAGGCACAGACTAGAGCTCAGTCCAGCTTCTATCTCTCCAAACTTAATGTTGTTGATTAACCATAAGTTTGAGGGGGTGTTAGATGTGTATTTTTCCTATTATATAAGGGGTTATTTTGCATATATGCAATACCTGTACTTGTATATATATCGGTCTATTAGCCTCATAATGAATACAAGCGCTATTCATAACACTAAATTGTCGTGGAAACCACCTACCGCGGTCCAAGATAGCGGCAGAAATGTGCATATACCACCTGCCGTGTTGGCATGCCATCCTGCCACGGATTGGGAGCGCGGCAGGTCGACTGTCGCAGTCTGGGTGTGTGGCACGTGGCTTCCGCGCTGCCACGGATTGGGAGCGCGGCAGGTTGACTGTCGCAGTCTGGGTGTGTGGCACGTGGTTTCCGCGATAATTTAGCGTGGTAGAAGTGCCATTTTTATCATTTTAGACGCGAGAGCTAGTTTTGCTATTTTGTAAAAAAAAAAAAAAGCCTAAATGAGCCTCAAAGAAAACTCGTATGTTATATCACTTGAGTTTTCCACCGTTAAATTGGCTGCTTTTCCGCCACAGGTTAAGTTGCATGGAACTCAATGTAACCATCAATTCTAGTGGTCTTGAGCTCAACGTTCGTCAAATCTAATTCTACACTGGAGGAGTTAGGATTGTACACCGCAACAACAAATGTTCTAGAATTAGTGGTTTTTAAATGAACTACGCGTATGTGTTATTTAATGTACGTGTCTCATGTTTTTATGTATAAAAATTAAGAGAGAGGCTAGCATATTTTGCTTAGCCCTAAGCATTGCTTTTTCTCAAGAGCATGTTTTGTTTCTTTTTTTTAGCAAAAGGAGCATGTTTTGTAACCGAAGGTAAAAGGGAATAATACTTCATCGATTAACAAATTAGACTTGTTGGTTTAACTGGGCCATAAGATCGGCACAAGGAGACGATGACAATTTGTCGTTGTCAGATTTTACATGGCGCTTGCAATGAGATGTTGATGCGATGCTGTAACCTCTCCTAGTTTTGTAGCTGAATCAAACCATTTGAAACTATTTTGCACACAATTTGGTTAGAGAATAAAGCTGCGGTGTTTATACGACTAGAATTGTAGCAAAACCTTTTATCGCGGTTCAAATGCTAACAAAACTTATTTGTCGTAACCAAAACCCATGATTTTAACAAACATAGCTTGCAAAATTATAGGCCTTGTAAAGTGAAATGGAGGGTGGCACCACAACGAAGAGTCAGAGTGTGCGTTTAGTGATAACACGCATGTCCACGTTCTGTTATGTCCTGGTGTGGTGTCTTCGTAGAATTCTCAGCATGTGTAATAAGAGATGCGATGTTGAGTGTGTGCGTCTGCTTTGTACCTCTCAAAAGAAACCCTGTCGGTGCAACTGCTCGAATCTAAAGCGATTGCTCTAGCGAGTTAATGCCAAGCTACTCTATCGATTCGCCATCCTGGATGATTGATCGATTTCATTCATGAACACCAGGAGCGGTGCCGATCTCCTACTCAGATGGCGTCGATTTGCTAGCGACGACAGAGTAGAGTGTGCTCATGACGAATTAATTTGATCTCCATCGTCAGCGAATGATCTCAATAACATGCATGTATGCCCCGTATCATGGTCCAGTGCACCATTCACCGATATGGGCCATGCATGCGTACGTGCTCTTAACTATGTGCAAATCATTGCTAATTTTGACGTGATGACGAGGCAGTGCCATTTACGGATGATTTACTGCAGTTATGGGCCTTGCGTGTGTTTAGCGACGTGCAAATCATTGCTGGTTTTGATGCGATGAGGTACGATCTACGAATGATCTACTGGTACTATTTTCCCTCGGGATGGTGTAATGGTGGTGATTAGTTTGGATGCTGCGAAGTGGACGGAGAACACTTTTGTTCTGAATTATCATTAGGGAAGTATCACGGTGTCAGAGAGTTCTTTTATCAGCTCTCTCTTGGCCGGATTGCATCTTGAGACAGCTCTATGCAAGGGTCACATGTGCTACTCATATGTACAGACAACATCCTTATACATATTCTTTGCACCAAGAAAAAAAGAAAAGAAAAAACGCAAAACGACAGTCAGTAGGATACAACCCTTGTTTCTTCTTCCTGGGATTTAGATCGGCTACAGTCAGTGGCGCAGGCCTAGCCTCGCCGGTGAACCACTGTTGATACCCCAGTTGAACCTCACTGAATATGACGTCTTTCGAGCTATAGTTAGCCTTTCCCAAGCTTTAAATTTTTTATGCCTCCACCACTGGCTACAGTCAAAGCTCAAACCGCACGTTACATTGCCCCGAAACCAATGTGTATGCATGCCAAAGTTTGGCTTACCAAAATTTAGTAACTTTTGCCATGATTAGGCATTCATACATCTTTATTGGTTCATTTTTCCTGCCAAAACTTAGTCCAATACATATGCAATCAGATTGGTGAACAGACTCTGATAACATCAAGTTTTGACAAGGCCCGGTGATATCAATTTTTGTCACTAGCCAAACACCACCTAACCTTTCGCGTATAATTTGATTTCCGTAGAGAGCCGAGCTCAGTTGGCGAAAGGGGACGTGAGTATCCTCCATCTGCCCACGTTCGAGCCGAGCTCGGCACGCGCACTTGGGCTTATACCCCGTTTATTCTTCAATGTAGACCAGGCAAAACCTGACCACTAAAAAAAAATTGATTTCTGTAGAACGCGTGGCTTGTAGTTGATCTGAACCGTTGTTCGGTCAATCGGACAGCCCAAGGGGCCTACACCAGTAACCCTCGTGCTACCTTCCTCTCCGCTGGTTTTTAGCATTTCCGTGCAACTCGCGCGTTCGGTAGCCTCGTGCCTGTGCCCCCCACCGCACGTTGCGCCTTCGCTCTTCCCCCCGTTTTTTTTGCCAGGTCGCCACCGAAAAGTGTCGCTCTATCGATCTCACCAACCAGCCAGCCAGCCCACTCGTCGCCTCGGTTCGGTTCAGTTTGCTTGCTCTGCATCGCGTCGCTGCCCCCACATGCCTCAGACCGTGTCATTATTGACATTTGACGCTACTACAGGCGCTGCACTGTACGATCCGCTGCCTACATGAAGCCACGAACAGCTGCATCAATGCTCAAAACCAGATGGATGAAGACTTGAAGAGATCGTTTATTTCTCTCTTTCGTGACATTTTCTTCTTCTTTTGAGATCGCTATAGATCTTGAACCATGAATCAAAAGGGAGCAAGAAATTTCAGGCTCATGGGACCTTTGTTGTCACCTGCAGCTGCAGGTTTTCTTTACAAGATTCCTTGTGACAGTTTGATAGGAGTACAAAGTTTTACCGGCATCAAAAGTTTTATGTGCAGCTATGCATATAGAGCTCCGACAGAATCTCAGAACCAGGACAAGTAAAGGGAATCATCATTCATACACACATCAGCTGTCTTGACACAGCGACATGCTGAAATAAAAGAGGAGAAAATAGAAACAGACCAACATGACAAGGATCAGCCACATGACTCGTAACTTCTTGCATGCTTGTATCCCAGGCCCAAAAAAAAGGAGTTATACAGGTAGAACAAAGAGAAGATGCTCAAGACGCTCTTTCTGAAGGAGATAAAATTGGATTAACGACAATCAGACACACATCAGCTGCAGACAAAACCTTAATCAAACTTACTCCAATTTCATAAAGAAACACGGAGGTTGACACAACTTGCAAGGCCCCTTCTTTACTTGCCGTTCATCAAAGCCTGTTTGGAAACCTTCCAGGCTCTGCCGAGGATGTCTCGAATTCCTGGTCCATTTCCATCGTTGGCTCCAAGTACAGATAATCCATCACTTCAGGTAACTGAATCGCACATTTTGTATAGGCGAAGCGGAATGACAAGCTATTGGTTGCTGACTTTCCACTAGTGCTTGAAACCAAATGGGTCATTGCATTGCAGCTCTGTTACAACAAAATCGACGGTGGCATTCTAAGAGTCTGTTTGGTAGGGCTCATACTCTCGGATTCTCAACCGAAGCAGTGGAAGCCCTGCGAAATGCCCCAAATCCTTGTTTTAGAGAATTAGGATTACATGAGGAGCGAAGCACCCTATAGTTCATTTTTGCGCAGCGAGGTTGGGGCTGCCCCCCGCAAGAATCCGTCCCCCAGTTACATACTACATGTGGAGCGAAGCAGCCTGTAGTTCATTTTTGCGGAGCGAGGTTGGGGCTGCTCCACGCAAGAATCTGTCCCCCAGTTATGTAAATGCCCTTGGAGTTGAGATGTAATTACTCACCATTTACCGTTACACAAAACCACCAATCACCTCTCCCCGTTCGGGTCACCCTGCATTTCTCACGTGTCGCCCCTCTCTCCTCTCTTTTGCCCGCATGGAGATCTCCAAGTCCTAGTCGTCGTCGCTCTGCGGTCTCCTCTTCGCCGGCCAATAGGGTTCTAGTCGCCGGAGTTCCTCGCCCCCAGCCTCGCTCCCCCTCGCCGCTTCACTCCGAGTCATCGGTGCCAGATTTAGTCCTCGCCGCCGACACCAGATCTTCGGTGCCAGTCTAGCACTTCGTCGGCGTCGGAGTTCCTCGCTCGCAGCCTTGCTCCCCCTCGCCGCTTCTTCACTCCGAGCCATCAGCCCTAGATCCAGTCCCCGCTGCTGACACCAGATCCCGCCGTCACCTGTCCTGCAACGGCCTTGATGTCGACCACCGACACCCTCCTCATTGGCCTTCCTCCTCCCCCTATGGTTTGGATTGTGTAGTTTTATATGAGATTTGCAAATCTGAAAATAATGATTATATTAGATGAACGTGTCATTACAGACGGCTCCAAACCGCTATCACAGACGATTTTTGAACCGTCTAAATTTATGTGTCTGTGATAACAGGCGGTTATCACAGACGGTTTTTTATTGAAACGGTCTGTGAAGACCTACTATCATAGACGGTTTCCACCAACAACCGTCTGTAATTGAAAACATACCATAGACAGTTCTATTTACAAACCGTCTGTGATTTGAAACATATCACAGACGGTTAGTAAAAATAACCGTCTATGATATACGACATATCATAGATGGTTTTTGGTGAAAACTGTTTGTGATAATAGGACTTCACAGACGGTTTATACGATAAAACAGCGCGTGATAGTCCGTTATACCTAACTAAATTTTTTCGGATCCTCGGCCAGCCTCAAGAATTGCTAGCCATGCCATCTGAAAACAAGCAAGCAGAAAACGGATAAATCATAGATGAATTAATTGTTGACAACTCAAAGTAATCATTTACAACTCAAAATCAATTACAAAAGAATATGTTCAAGTATTGTCGCTAGAGTTACAATTGAATTACAACTACTCAAAGTGAATTATAATTGAATCAATTGTTTAAAGGTCGTTCTGCGGTGTTGATGGAGTGAAACTCTCCGCTGGCGTTAATTATCTCCGTCTTGATGAAGCTGCAAAGCATCCCTCGAACCTCCGAGATTTCGGTCATAACCAATGCATCTAAATCTAGTATCGGGCCCTGTCGCTAGCAGGAGTAAAAGTAGTAAGCATATATATTTAAATTTATAATTAGAAAATAATTATTGTGAGATTGACAAACATCTGGATCATTTGTCTTAACACTCATGATTTGCTGCATGTGACGGAAAACATAGAATGCACATAGGTGATCTTGTTTTTGCTGGTGGCACTGCTAAAATAGAATTACATATATAAGTATAGTCAGTTCGAGATGCATTATTACAAAATATGATGTATGATTATTGTGTTGTAGCGCGTACCAAAAATCGCGTCCTGTGTTGCAGTTTGGCGCTCGATTCCTTGTATGTCCCTCTGTCGGCAACATAGGCGCTAAACGACCTACGTGATTGCAAAAATTTATCCTCGCCCATTTCAAACGAAGGAAGACTATAATAGAGTTATGTATAGAGGAAATGAGCATACCTGTCGAGTATTCCTTGCAGAAGGACGAAGTCGTGGTTTTTGTTGAGTAGGGAATCAAGGTATATTACCTTGTTTCTCTTTGGTACAATGACTAAAAGGATCCAGTAGAACCTACTCATGTATATCGCTATAGTCATTAAAACTAAGTTCGTGCTGCGTATAAAATACAAATGAAATATTTATAGCAAGTAGTAAAGCACTTATTTCTGGTTGTAGGACACCAGTATGTAGTCCTTGTTGCCTTGAGCAAGCAATCTCGTCGTTATGTATTTTACGACATAGGATGCGTCTTCGATGATGTATTGCTCAGAGACCAGGTGTGGGTCGAGGAAACCCACCGGTTCTAGCCATCGTTGGGTATTTTTCATCATATATCTGTACATAACCAATGAGTTGTGATATTTATCGGTATTATACAAATGTAGAACTTGATTGTACACACTTACAGTGTCCAGCATCATAGAAGCGAGGCATCGAGGGCATTGAGGTTGAATAGGTCAAATATTCGTCGAAGCCCACGACAAAGTGGCCCGGCTCGTGGAAGAAATACTCCTTCATGTATCTGACGGTGATTCCAGTATCGCACCCCTTCTCTTTGGTCTTCCACATGTACCAGACATGCAAAGACTGGCAACCTAGTCCAGCGTGGGCTAATACTGTGTTGGGGGCCAACGGACTTCCGAGAGAGTATGTCCCGGGCTTGAGAGGCGCCTTAATGTTTTTCTATTTTGATTTGGCCTTAACGACTCGCCCGCTACACATATTTCCGTGAAATGACTCGGGAATTGACACGACGACATGCTTTTCTTGTTCCTTCAGCGTCTTCTCCACGGGAACCGATGAGGTGGCCTTCTGAAGCAAAGGATGAGATGGAGTTATCGAGGGTCCTGTTGGAGAGGCATGATCGTGTGGAGATCACGGCACTGCAGGGTCCAGGGCGATGTACTTCTTGGGCTACTGGATAAAAGTGTACATAGCATCCCCTAGTGTTCTGATATCTTCGTTCGGGCGAATCTCCAGCAGGACGGCCATGAAATGGTCATGTACCATGTCCACTTGGACCTTGGCGTAACCCTACGCCAGCTGGACACCTTGTAGCGCTGTCCCTTTCTGGCATCGATACGCTATCCCTTGCCCAGCCTCAATAGAAATGGACCCAACCAGCCTCACTTGGAGCTTGCAGGGCGTCGACTCCTACAAAACGATACACAATTAGCTAAGGAGTCCTATAGGTCTATCTTTGGAGCATTCCAGAGATGTACATTACCTTGATGTTGTCGATAGGTAATTGGACGTCGCCATGTTCAGAATTTTGCGTGGACGCGACACCACTTCGATGTTGAGGAGGACTGCCTCCCAAAATAATGGGGGCGGCTTGCGATTGGTTGAGGAGTTGATTCATTTGATCCTGCAATCTTGTTATCTGTCCTTGAAATTTTGTAGTAAGCTTCTCTACCAACCGTTCCTCGCGCTCAGCCCTGGATCGTTTGGGAATCCATCCTTCCAAGGTATGTAAACCCCAAGGCCTCGCGTGCGACCCGGGTGCTCTTTGTTTTCCAGGGCCGTAGATAGTATATCCTTCACCTTGACTGCTTTGAAGGAGCATCGGGAAGATTCGGTAGTCAATGCGTGCTGTAAGAAGCCATCATGTTATTTTAGACACTATGTAGTTATGGACTTATTAACAACTAGGTAGTTCGACATATTTACCAAACGTTGGGACACTTCCTCGTCTGCCGGGTTTGTGAAAGAGATGCTGCCCGAAGACATGGCTGATGCCCTCGATCTTAACCAACTTCGGGCGCACTCGTCTGTGATCCCAGCAAATGGCCCGGTTGCATTCTCATCCTCCGCCGTCCATTGCGTGGTTTGACCCGTGTACCTAGCGATGCCGAGTTTGTGGGGGTGAGTGTTTTGTGCCTGGAGAGCCTTGTGGGCCGCACTTCGCTCCTGAAATTTGCCCGTCGTCTTCATCCGCACAAAGGTGTCCCATATATCCCGTGACAAGAATTTGTACTTCGTGAACGGCGTCCGACCTGTGTTCACGTACTTCGTAACAAGCGTGCTCTTGAAGGTCTTCCATGCGTGTCCCATCGCGAGCAACGCCTGCCATTCTATGTGTGCCTGGTCTGCTTCTGGGATAGTGAATGAGCTTGAAATATCAGTCCACACCTGGCCTCTCTCTACGTTCGTTAGAGACTTCCAGCTTGGTGTAGTGATGGGGACCCGTTCTCTTCCAAGTATGCCACAGATGGTCCGGAATTTTGCTGTTGCTTTCTTGGGACTCAGAGGGACCTCAGAGGTACTGACCTCCATGATGGTCATTCGGCCCGCATGCAATTTCGATATTCATCTGCCATCTCGCTTACGTATCACTTTCCTCGGAGATCCAGACGCATTCGACGGCGAAGATGGTGCGGACGCCATCTCTCTTACTTGCTATCTATATGAGTTACATACACAGTGAACTAAAATTTCAAAATTCAAAGTATAAATAAAATGGATTGTAAGTTGATATCCACTAGGTATTTTCGAAGATAATTTCCCTTGGAAACATTTTTTATACAGAAAAAATAGAAGTTACCCAACCAATGAACTAAAATTACCTTGTAAACAAATTAACTATATAAACAAATAGAAGTTACCCAACCAATGAACTAAAAACATAATATCCCACATAAAGAATAATATGCTCAATACAATCATCATGTATACAAAAGAAATCATCATAAAGCTAAGATTTAAAAGATTAATGATTGCTCTCAGACGGCTAGATGCACAAGACAAAATCTTGGCTATCACAACACACATATCAATACCTCTTCACTAATTGAATATGACAACTCCAGAGCAGACCTTGAGCTCAAATTAACAGAATATCTATGCAAATGTACAGAGATAAATCACAAATATTTCAGTACAAAGCCTCTCAGACAAACTGAATAGAATAGAGCAAATGTGTCACAGAAGTTTAAAAAGATCACATGATAAAAGATCAAACCTCATCCAGTCCGAATTGGACTACAGTGAGCAGCAAAGATGCTAGATCAAACTGACACTAGAAAGCGATTAAATTTGGCTCTAGTATGTTTTCAATTATCACTTCAATTTCAGATTTTGATAATCATCATCGAGCTATCCAACAGAACTCACTAAAATCTCTTTGCAATATATCTCCTAGTGCTAGTATAGCAGAGCAAATGTATATGGACAAGACAAAGGAAAGCACCACCAGGATGCATCTCCCCCATATAAGCTCTTTGCTTCACAAAGCCAACCAAGCCTCATTTCTTCTCAGCTGAAAACACCTCCAGCACAAGCAACCAAGCACTGCCTCACTTCACAAAGCCAAACAAAACCAGAAGGCCATCACAAGACAAGCAAGCAAGCCACCACCAAACAAGCAAGCCGCTGCCATCCTTTGCTCACCAAGCCACAAATAGAGAGATAACGAAGGGAAGGAGGACAGGAGCAAGGGAGAAGAGGAGTGACCAAGAACCAGCATCAACCACTGGAGACCAAGGCGACCAACCAGAGCACCCGAGAGCACCACCGCGACCATACCATTGCTGTCCCATTTCCAAAACAAACTTAACAAGGTAAACCATCATTGCCCCCATATTCCTTTTAACCCATTCGAAAATCCTTCTCACTCACTAACTCCCCTTGCTTCAACCAGAGAGGAGTATATGTATATGGACAGACATACTCACAGAGCCGACGTGGAGGAGGAGGCCGAGCGGCGTGGTGGAGGCGTGGAGGTGGCGACGCTCGGGTGGGGAGGGGAATGGGCGAGAGTGGCTTTGGGTAGTCGAACGAGCGAGTGACGCGAGAATAAGGGCGCAAACCCTAGTGGTTCCCTGTGATATGCTACTATGTGATAGTTCATTCTATAGCTACTATGTTTTTTGGCTAGCACGGGGCCAAATAGGTTGTTCAAGTGCATAATATTACCATTCCACATTACAATGAAGTTCACATTGACAACAAAATCAGAGATGACAAATCCATAACACATTAACACATGACAATTCCACATTAACATCAAAATAAGAGATTACAAGTCCATAACACATGACAAGTCCACATTGACGGCGAAATAACAACCAAGAGTAGAAAACACAGATTATGTCTCATGTTATGGAATAAATTACAATGGAATAAATTATTAATTAAAATATAGCCCTTCATGATGATCGATGCGGATATAGCTAGTTTCTTCTCTGGGTTCTTCCTCGAGCCTGATACCGTCTCCGAAAGGAGGTAACTCGTCAAATTGATTGTACTCTTCCTCATCCACGACATTCTCAACTTCGACAATTCTTCTTTTTCCATAAAGAACTACATGGCGGTTCTTATTTGTCGGGTCCGTTACATAAAAAAACTTGAACAACTTGCTTAGTGAGTACGAATGGTTCGTCCTTGTATCCGACACATTTGATATCCACAGTAGTGACGCTGTACTTGTCGACCTTTACACCCTGCGGAAGTTTAACCCAAAGGCATCGAAACAAGGGGATCTTGAAAAGTACGTAGTCGAGCTCCCAAATCTCCTCTATGAACCCATAGTAGGAGTTCAACCCATGTAGCCCAGCGGTATTGAACTGCTCGTGAAGCACATCTACGTGGATACCGCTGTTCTGGACTGTGCTTTTCCTATCCTGAGCTGTCGTATAAAATGTGTACCCATTTATGTTGTATCCTTGTGATGTCACAATTGTAAATTTTGGACCTTTTGCCAACCATAGCAGCGTATCATCACTTGATGACCTCCTAGTGAATCACACCTCAAACCATTCATTGAACCGACGGTTGTGCTCTCTTGTGATCCAAACCTCTGACCAGTCTGGATTCTGTTGGCGTACCATGTCTTTGTGCTCGTCAATGTACGGTGACACTTGGTTCATGTGTTGTAAGACCATGAAATAGGCTTGAGCGTACGTATCCAGATCAGGAGTGATTGCTTTCCTTTTGATGGTCTCGATACCCTCCAGTCTCCCCTCATGATGAGATAGAGGCACACCTATCGGTTCCACTTGAGCTATGTAGCCGACGCAGAACTCAATGACCTTTTCGGTTGCATAACCTTCGATGATGCTGCCCTCTGGTCGAGATCGATTCTGTACGTAGGACTTGAGAATTCCCATGTAGCTCTCGAACGGGTACATATAACGCAGGAACATAGGGCCGTATATATTTATCTCTTTCATAATGTGAACACTGAGATGGACCATGATATCAAAAAATGACGGAAGAAAATACATCTCAAGATAACATAGAGTCGTCACCACCTTGGCCTGTAGAGCATCTAGTCTTTCGAGATCGATGACTTTCTGAGCAATTGAGTTAAAGAAATAACATAGCCTCTAGATTGCCACTCAGACTTTGTTCGGCAAGATACTCCTAATTGCAACAGGAAATATTTATGTCATCAGCATATGACAATCATGAGACTTTATACCAATTAATTTTAAATCTTCCATAGAAACAAGTTTCTTAATGCTGGCGGAGTAACCGGATGGAACTTTCACACCATGCAAGTTCTGGCACAGTTCAGTTCTCTCGGTCTTGGACAGGGTGTAGCAAGCTGGGGGAAGGTACGTTCGGCCTTTATCGGTCTCTTTCGATGCTAGCTCGGTCCTTATGTTCATATCAACCAAGTCACACCGTGCGTTGACATCATTCTTTGTTTTGCCACTAATGTTTAGTAAGAGACCAATCAAGCTACCACATACATTCTTCTCTACGTGTATGACGTCGATGCATTGGCGAACATCTAAGTGCTCCCAATTAGGTAAGTCTAAAAAAATTGACCGCTTCTTCCAGATGTTCTTCTGACGGGTCCTCAATTTACATCCCTTTCTAAGCACAATATCGATATCCTTAACTATATCATAGATCTCTTTCTCTCTAAAAGCCCTTAGAGCTGAACTGTCATCCTTATTTTCGTTGAATTGTTTTTTCATCTTGCGGTTTGGGTGAATCCTGGGAAGGAACCTACGGTAACGCATGTACACAGTTTTTGGCTCCTTTTGTTATGAATCCCGATAGGTTATCAAGGGCAGAAAAATCATTGATGGTGCAGAACAATATGGCGCGTAAAGTGAAGTTCTCTCGTTTGTACGCATCCCATACTTGTACCCCTTCGTTCCATAGTGTCACAAGATCTTCCAGTAATGGTGCTAGGTACACATCAATATCGTTCCTAGGTTGCTTCGGCTCTTGGATAAGTAGTGGCACCAAAATGTACTTCCGCTTCATACACATCTAAGGAGGAAGGTTGTACATACATAGATTCACGGGCCAGGTGCTATGTCAGCTGCTCATGTTACCGAAAGGATTCATTCCATCTGTACTCAACCCTAACCTTATGTTCCTCGGTTCTGCACGAACTCTTCAAAGCTCCGATCAAAGTTTCTCCACTAGGCAGAATCAGTAGGATGTCTTAGCTTTCCATCTTTCTTACGCTCCTCTGAGTGCCAACGCAGCAATCTTGCCTCCTTTCGATTTGCAAATAAACGCTTCAAACGTGAGATTACAGGCAGATACCACAACATTTTAGCAGGAGGTCCTTGCTTCACCTTAGTAGAATTCTTACGCTTATATCGAGATGCTTTGCACATGGGATATACATGCATGTCTGCATACTCTTTACGATAGATGATACAATCGTTCAGACATGCATGTATTCTTTCTACTTCCATTTCCAATGTACAAAGAACCTTTTTGGTTTGGCAGGTGGTGTTGAGCAACACGTTTTCCTTTGAAAGGATGTCCGCTAGGAGACCTAACAACATCGTGAGACTCTTGTCGGACCAACCATTGCTTGCCTTTAATTTCAGCAGTTCAAGCACAGACGACAACCTTGTGTATTCCAGTTTACAGCCAAGGAACAAATGTTTCCCCGAGTCCTCTATTAAGCCCTCGAATTTATCAAACTCTCTCTCTCTCATTGTAGTTCCCTTCTGCATCGCGTAGCATCTGATCCAGATTGTTATTGTGTGACCTATCCTCATCAAAAGCACAGTCCACATCTGACATATCGTTGACTTCCTCGACGATGTCGTTATTATTAACTTTCTGTATAATCTGCTCTTCACTGTGACTAGTCCAACATGTATACCTCATTTTGAAACCCCTTCGAATTAAGTGCGCTTCGATCTGCCCTGGGTTGTTAAACATTTTCAGATTACCATAATCAATGCATGAACAATACATAGATTTTATCCCATTCTTCAACATATCCTACTCAGCGGCTCTTCTAAAAGCAAATACGCTATTAATGTACTCTTCACTCACACAGTTCTCACCGTACATCCAGTTTCGGTCCATCTACACTACGCACGTAACAAATTAGTGTTAAATTAGATTAATAAACTACAAGTACTCTTCCTATTGACCAAACATACTAAAATTATTAGCGATTAACCTAGGGCAAATATAAATGGTTACAGATCGTTACCCTCGGAGCTCACGACGAAAATCCCAAATATCCCACAAGATCCTCCTCCCTTTAGTTTCATCCTTTCCTTCTCCTCCCCGCCTTCTCCTCTCTTTAGCTTCATCCTTTCCTTCTCCTCCCTGCCTCCTTCCTTCCCTTCCTTCTCCTCTCTAAGGTAGCGTAATGGGGAGGAGGCAGCAGGGGTGGCGGCTCAAATAAGAAGGGGGTGGAGGCGCTTGGGGCAAGGGGGTCTGTTGGGACGGCCGGGTATATTAATGCCTGCATATCACAGACGATTCTTAATAAGAACTGTTTGTGACGTTTCACTATCAGAGACGGTTTGTAAATAGAATCGTCTGTGATAATTCACAGACGGTTTTTAATAATAGCCGTTTGCGATTATCACCGACAATTCTATTTACAAACCGTCTGTGATAATTACGTATCACAGACAGTTATTAAGAAACCATCTGTGATGAAGCGTCTAGTATAGACTGTTTTATAGTAGCGTATATTTTGCACACAATTTGGTTAGAGAATAAAGCTGCGGTGTTCATACAACTAGAATTGTAGCAAAACCTTTTATCGCGGTTCAAATGCTAACAAAACTTATTTGTTGTAACCAAAACCCATGATTTTAACAAACATAACTTGCAAAATTATAGGCCTTGTAAAGTGAAATGGTGGGTGGCACCGCAACGAAGAGTCACGAGTGTGCGTTTAGTGAGAAAGTGCGTGTCCGTGTTTCGTGAGGTCTTAGTGTCTTCGTAAAATTCTCAGCATGTGTAATAAGGGATGAGTACACGCGTTTGTATGTGCGCGTCTGTTTTGTACCTCTCAAAAAAAAAACCTGTCGGTGCAACTGCTAGAATCTAAAGCGATTGCTCTAGCGAGTTAATGCCAAGCTACTCTATCGATTTGATCGATTTCATTCATGAACACCAGGAGCGGTGCTGATCTCCTACTCAGATAGATGGCGTCGATGTGCTTGCAATGAGACGATGACAATTTGTCGTTGTCAGATTTTACATGGCGCTTGCAATGAGATGTTGATGCGATGCTGTAACCTCTCCTAGTTTTGTAGCTGAATCAAACCATTTGAAACTATTTTGCACACAATTTGGTTAGAGAATAAAGCTGCGGTGTTTATACGACTAGAATTGTAGCAAAACCTTTTATCGCGGTTCAAATGCTAACAAAACTTATTTGTCGTAACCAAAACCCATGATTTTAACAAACATAGCTTGCAAAATTATAGGCCTTGTAAAGTGAAATGGAGGGTGGCACCACAACGAAGAGTCAGAGTGTGCGTTTAGTGAGAAAACACATGTTCCACGTTCTGTTATGTTCTGGTGTCTCCGTGAAGTTCTCAGCATGTGTAATAAGAGATGCGACGTTGAGTGTATGCGTCTGCTTTGTATCTCTCGAAAGAAACCCTGTCGGTGCAACTGCTCGAATCTAAAGCGATTGCTCTAGCGAGTAAATGCCAAGCTACTCTATCGATTCGCCATCCTGGATGATTGATCGATTTCATTCATGAACACCAGGAGGATCTCCTACTCAGATGGCGTCGATTTGCTAGCGACGACAGGGTAAAGTGTGCTCATGACGAATTAATTTGCTCTCGATCGTCAGCGATTGATCTCAAGAACATGCATGTATGCCCCGTATCATGGTCCAGTGCACCATTCACCGATATGGGCCATTCATGCGTACGTGCTCTTAACTATGTGCAAATCATTGCTAATTTTGACGTGATGACGAGGCAGTGCCATTTACGGATGATTTACTGCAGTTATGGGCCTAGCGTGTGTTTAGCGACGTGCAAATCATTGCTGGTTTTGATGCGATGAGGTACGATCTACGAATGATCTACTGGTACTATTTTCCCTCGGGATGGTGTAATGGTGGTGATTAGTTTGGATGCTGCGAAGTGGACGGAGAATACCTTTGCTCTGAATTATCATTAGAGAAGTATCACGGTGTCGGAGAGTTCTTTTATCAGCTTTCTCTTGGCCGGATTGCATCTTGAGACAGCTCTATGCAAGGGTCACATGTGCTACTCATATGTACAGACAACATCCTTATACATATTCTTTGCACCAAGAAAAAAAGGAAAGAAAAAAAAGAGCAAAACGACAGTCACTAGGATACAACCCTTGTTTCTTCTTCCTAGGATTTAGATCGGCTACAGTAAGTGGCGGAGCCACCGTTTAGGGCCTGCCCGGGCTCGCCGGTGAACCACTGTTGATACCCTAGTTGAACCTCGCTGAATATGACGTTTTTTGAGCTATAGTTAGCCTTGCCCATGCTTTAAATTTTTTATGCCTCCACCACTGGCTATAGTTCAAAGCTCAAACCGCACGGTTACATTGTCTCGAAGCCAAAACTCGCGATTAAAACCCATCTTAAATAGGAAAACCGCACACGCTCATACAAGATCCTAAACCAAGGATCAATACTCCGGAGAGGTGTTTTGGTTTGATGCGTATGCATGCCAAAGTTTGGCTTACCAAAATTTTGTAACTTTTGTCATGATCAGGCATTCATACATCTGTTGCACATGCATTCCATCTTTATTGGTTCATTTTTCCTGCCAAAACTTAGTCCAATACATATACAATCAGATTGGTGAACAGACTTTGATAACGTCAAATTTTGACAAAGCCCGATGATATCAATTTTTGTCACTAGCCAAACACCACCTAATCTTTCGCACACAATTTGATTTCCGTAAAGAGCCGAGCTCAGTTGGCGAAAGGGGACGTGAGTGTCCTTCGCCCGCCCACGTTCGAGCTGAGCTCGGTGCGTGCTCGCGAGAGAGCTTAGACCCCATTTCTTCTTTAATGTAGCCTGCAAAACCTGACCACAAAAAAAATATGATTTCTGTAGAACCCGTGGCTTGTAGTTGATCTGAACCGTTGATCGGTCAATCGGACAGCCAAGGGGCCTACACCAGTAACCCTCGTGCTACCTTCCTCTCCGCTGGTTTTTAGCATTTCCGTGCAACTCGCTCGTTCGGCATGGGCTGGAGGGTACCCTCGTCCTCGTGCCTGTGCCCCCCACCACACGTTGCGCCTTCGCTCTTCTCCCCGTTTTATTGCCAGGTCGCCACCGAAAAGTGTCGCTCTATCGTCGCCTCGGTTCGGTTCGGTTTGCTTGCTCTGCATCGCGTCGCTGCCCCCACATGCCTCAGACCGTCTCATTATTGACATTTGACGCTACTACAGGCGCTGCACTGTACGATCCGCTGCCTACATGAAGCCACGAACAGCTGCATCAATGCTCAAAACCAGATGGATGAAGACTTGAAGAGATCGTTTATTTTTCTCTTTCGTGACATTTTCTTCTTCTCTTGAGATCGCTATAGATCTTGAACCATGAAGCAAAAGGGAGCAAGAAATTTCAGGCTCATAGGACCTTTGTTGTCACCTGCAGCTGCAGGTTTTCTTTACAAGATTACTTGTGACAGTAGCAGGGTGTAGGGCTGGCTCATATGGCGCCATGCCGACCTGGCTGCTGTATCACATTTGGTAGGAGTACGAAGTTTTACCGGCATCAAAAGTTTTATGTGCAGCTATGCATTTAGAGCTCCGACAGAATCTCAGAACCAGGACAAGTAAAGGGAATCATCGTTCATACACCCATCAGCTCTGTCTCGACACAGCGACATTTGGAAATAAAAGAGGAGAAAATAGAAACAGACCAACATGACAAGGATCAGCCACATGACTCGTAACTTCTTGCATGCTTGTATCCCAGGCCGAAAAAAGAGGAGTTATACAGGTAGAACAAAGACAAGATGCTCAAGACGCTCTTTCTGAAGGAGATAAAATTGGATTAACGACAATCAGACACACACATCAGCTGCAGACAAAACCAAAATCAAACTTACTCCAATTTCATAAAGAAACACGGAGGTTGACACAACTCGCAAGGCCCCTTCTTTACTTGCCGTTCATCAAAGCCTGTTTGGAAACCTTCCAGGCTCTGCTGAGGATGTCCCGAAGTCCTGGTCCATTTCCATCGTCGGCTCCGATCTATCACTTCAGGTAACTGAATCACACATTTTGTATAGGCGAGGCAGAATGACAAGCTATTGGTTGCTGACTTTCCACTAGTGTTTGAAACCAAATGGGTCATTGCATTGCAGCTCTGTTACAACAAAATCGACAATGGCATTCTAAAGGTCTGTTTGGTAGGACTTATGCTCCCGGATTTTCAACCGGAGCAGTGGGAGCCCTACCAAATGCCCCAAATCCTTGTTTTAGAGAACTAGGATTACATGAGGAGCGAAGCAGCCTATAGTTCATTTTTGCGCAGCAAGGTTGGGGCTGCCCCCTGCAAGAATCCGTCCCCCAGTTACGTACTACATGAGGAGCGAAGCAGCCTGTAGTTCATTTTTGCGGAGCGAGGTTGGGGCTGCTTCACGCAAGAATCTGTCCCCCAGTTACGTAAATGCCCTTGGAGTTGAGATGAAATTACTCACCATTTACCGTTACACAAAACCACCACTCACCTCTCCCTGTTCGACTCACCCTGCATTTCTCACACGTCGCCCCTCTCTCCTCTCTTTCGCCCGCGTGGAGGTCTGCAAGTCCTAGTCATCATCGCTCCATGATTTCCTCTTCGCTGGCCAATAGGGTTCTAGTCGCCGGAGTTCCTCGCCCCCAGCCTCGCTCCCCCTCGCCGTTTCACTCTGAGTCATCAGCGCCAGATTCAGTCCTCGTCGTCGACACCAGATCTTCGGTGCCAGTCCAGCACTTCGTCAACATCGGAGTTCCTCGCTCGTAGCCTTGCTTCCCCTCGCTGCTTCTTCACTCCAAGCCGTCGGCCCTAGATCCAGTCCCTGCCACTGACACCAGATCCCGCCGTCGCTTGTCCTGCAACGGACTTGATGTCGACCACCGACACCCTCCTCATTGGCCTTCCTCCTCCCCATGTGGTTTGGATTGTGTAGTTTGATATGAGATTTGCAAATCTGAAAATAATGATTATATTAGATGAATGTGTCATCACAGATGGCTCCAAACCGCTATCACAGATGGTTATAAGCGGTTATCACAGACGGTTTTTTTTGTTGAAACCGTCTGTGAAGGCTTACTATCACAGATGGTTTCCACCAACAACCGTCTATGATTGAAAACATATCACAGACAGTTCTATTTACAAACCGTCTGTGATTTAAGACATATCGCAGACGGTTAGTAAAAATAACCAGATGTGAGATACGACATATCATAGACAGTTTTTGGTGGAAACCGTTTGTGATAATAGGACTTCACAGACGATTTATATGATAAAACCGTGTGTGATAGTTCGTTATACCTAACTAAATTTTTTCTTATTCTCGGCCAGCCTCAGGAATTACTAGCCATGCCCTCTAAAAACAAGCAAGAAGAAAACGGATAAATCATAGATGAATTAATTGTTGACAACTCAAAGTGATCATTTACAACTCAAAATCAATTACAAAAGAATATGTTCAAGTATTGTCGCTAGAGTTACAATTGAATTACAACTACTCAAAGTGAATTATAATTGAATCAATTGTTTAAAGGTCGTTCAGCGGTGTCGACGGAGTGAAACTCTCCGCTGGCGTTAACTATCTCCGTCTTGATGAAGCTGCAGAGCATCCCTCGAACCTCTGAGATTTCGGTCATAACCAATGCATCTAAATCTAGTATTGGGCCCTGTCGCTAGCAGGAGTAAAGTAGTAAGCATATATATTTAAATTTATAATTAGGAAATAATTATTGTGAGATTAACAAACCTCTGGATCATTTGTCTTAGTACTCATGATTTGCTGCATATGACGGCAAACGTAGAATGCACACAGATGATCTTGTTTTTGCTGGTGGCACTGCAAAAATAGAATTACATATATAAGTATAGTCAGTTCGAGATGCATTATTATGAAATGTGATATATGATTATTGTGTTGTAGCGCGTACCGAAAATCACGTCCTGTGTTGCAGTTTGGCGCTCGATTCCTTGTGTGTCCCTCCCTCAGCAACATAGGCGCTAAACAACCTACGTGATTCTAAAAATTTATCCTCGGCCATTTCAAACGAAGGAAGACTACAATAGAGTTATGTATGGAGGAAATGAGCATACCTGTCGAGTATTCCTTGCAGAAGGGCGAAGTTGTGGTTTTTGTTGAGTAGGGAATTAAGGTATATTACCTTATTCCTCTTTGGGACAATGACTAAAAGGATCCAGTAGAACCTACTCATGTATGTAGCTATAGTCATTAAACCTAAGTTCGTGCTGCGTATAACGTACAAACGAAATTTGTATAGCAAGTAGTGAAGCACTTATTTCTGTTTGCAGGGCACCTGTATGTAGTCCTTGTCGCCCTGAGCAAGCAATCCTGTCGTTATGTATTTTACGATATAGGATGCGTCTTCGATGATGTATTGCTCAGAGACCAAGTGTGGGTCGAGGAAACCTACCGGTTCTAGCCATCGTTGGGTATTTTTCATCATATATCTGTACATAACCAATGAGTTGTGATATTTATCGGTATTATATGAATGTAGAACTTGAT
The DNA here is from genome assembly GCA_036346405.1 of Phyllostachys edulis. Lineage (NCBI taxonomy): Eukaryota > Viridiplantae > Streptophyta > Magnoliopsida > Poales > Poaceae > Phyllostachys > Phyllostachys edulis. The sequence continues at coordinate 69,631,445 of CM070562.1, read as the reverse complement.
TGAATATACTTACAGTGTCCAGCATCATAGAAGCGAGGCGTCGAGGGTATTGAGGTTGAATAGGTCGAATAACTCGTTGAAGCCCACGACGAAGTGGCCCAGCTCGTGGAAGAAATGCTCTTTCATGTATCTGACGGTGATTCCAGTATCACACCCCTTCTCTTTGGGCTTCCGCATGTACCAGACATGCAAAGACTGGCAACCTAGTCCAGCGTGGGCTAATATTGTGTCGGGGGCCAACGGACTTCTGAGGGAGTATGTCCCGGGCTTGAGAGACACCTTAATGTTTTTCAATTTTTATTTGTCCTCAACGACTCGCCCGTTACACATCTTTCCGTGAGACGACTCGGGAATCGATACGGCGATATGCCTTTCTTGTTCCTTCGGCGTCTTCTCCACGGGAACTGATGAGGCGGCCTTCTGAAGCGAAGGATGAGGTGGAGTCATTGAGGGTCCTGTTGGAGAGGCATGGTTGTGTGGACATCATGGCAATGCAGGGTCCAGGGCGATGTCCTTCTTGGGCCACTGGATAAAAGTGTACATGGTATCCCCTAGTGTTCTAATGTCTTCGTTCAGGTGAATCTCCAGCAGGACGGCCATGAAATGGTCATATACCATGTCCATCTAGACCCTGGCGTAACCCTGCGCCAGCTAGGCACCTTGCAGCGCTGTCCCTTCGTGGCATGGATACGCCATCCCCCGCTAGCCTCAATAGAAATGGACCCAACCAGCCTCACTTGGAGCTTGCAGGGCATCGGCTCCTACAAAATGATACACAATTAGCTAAGGAGTCATGTAGGTCTTTCTTTGGAGTATTCCGGAGATGTACATTACCTTGATGTCGTCGATAGGTAATTGGACGTCACCATGTTTAGAATTTTGCGTGGACGCAACACTACTCCGATGTTGAGGAGGACTGGCTCCCAAAATAACAGGGACGGCTTGCGATTGGTTGAGGAGTTGATTCATTTGATCTTGTAATCTTGTTATCTGTCCTTGAAATTTTGTAGTAAGCTTCTGTACCAATCGTTCCTCATGCTCGGCCTTGGATATCTTTCTACTCCTATATGTCTCAGAGTCATATGGGAATCCATCCCTCCAAGGTATGTAAGCCCCAAGGCCTCGTGTGCGACCCGGGTGCTCCTTATTTTCCAGGACCGTAGATAGTATATCCTTCACCTTGACTGCTTTGAAGGAGCCTTGGGAAGATTCGGTAGTCAATATGTGCTGCAAGAGGCCATCATGTTATTTTAGACAGTATGTAGTTATAGATTTATTAACAACTAGGTAGTTCGACATATTTACCGGGCGTTGGGACACTTTCTCGTCTGTCGGGTTTGTGAAAGAGATGCTGCCTGAAGACGTGGCTGATGCCCTCGCTCTTAACCAGCTTCGGGCGCGCTCTTTTGTGATCCCAGCAAACGGCCCGGGTTGCATTCTCGTCATCCGCTGTCCATTGCGTGGTTTGACTCGTGTACCTAGCGGTGTCGAGTTTGTGGGGGTGAGTATTTTGTGCTTGTAGGGCCTTATACGCCGCACTTTGCTCCTGAAATTCGACTGTCGTCTTCATCCGTACAAAGGCGTCCCATATATCTCGCGACAAGAATTTGTACTTCGTGAACGGCGTCTGACCCGTGTTCACGTACTTCGTGACAAGTATGCTTTTGAAGGTCTTCCACGTGTGTCCCATCGTGAGTAACGCTTGCCATTCCACACTTGCTTGGTCTGCTTCTGGGATAGTGAATGAGCTTGAAATATCAGTCCACAGCTGGCCTCTCTCTACGTCCGTTAGAGACTTCCAGCTTGGTGTGGTGATGGGGACCTGTTCCCTTCCAAGTATCTCATAGATGGTTCGGAATTTTGTCGCTGCTTTCTTGGGACTCAGAGGGACTCCAGAGGTATTGACCTCCGTGATGGTCATTTGGCCTGCATGTAATTTCGATATTAATTTGCCATCTCGCTTACGTACCACTTTTCTCGGAGATCCAGACGCATTCGGCGGCGAAGACGGTGAGGACGCCATCTCTCTTACTTGCTATCTATATGAGTTACATACTCAATGAACTAAAATTTCAGAATTCAAAGTATAAATAAAATGGATTGTAAGTTGATATCCACTAGGTATTTTCGAAGATAATTTCCCTTGGAAACATATTTTATACAGAAAAAATAAAAGTTGCCCAACCAATGAACTAAAATTACCTGGTAAATAGATTAACTATATAAACAAATAGAAGTTACCCAACCAATAAACTAAAAACATAATATCCTGCATAAAGAATAATATGCTCAATACAATCATCATATATACAAAAGAAATCAGCATAAAGCTAAGATTTAAAAGATTAATGATTGCTCTCAGACGGCTAGATGCACAAGACAAAATCTTGGCCATCACAGCACACATGTCAATATCTCTTCACTAATTGAATATGACAGCTCCAGAACAGACCTTGAGCTCAATTAACAGAATATCTATGCAAATGTACAGAGATAAATCACAAATATTTCAGTACAAAGCCTCTCAGACAAACCGAATATAACAGAGCAAATGTGTCACAGAAGATTAACAAGATCATAGGATAAAAGATCAAACTTCATCCAGTTCGAACTGGACTACAGTGAGCAGCAAATATGCTAGATCAAACTGACACTAGAAAGCAATTAAATTTGGCTCAAGTCTGTTTTCAATTATCACTTCAATTTCAGATTTTGACAATCTTCATCGAGCTATCCAATAGAACCCACTAAAAGCTCTTTGCAATATTATCTTCTAGTGCTAGTATAACAGAGCAAATGTATATGGACAAGACAAAGGAAAGCACCACCAGGATGCATCTCTCCCATATAAGCTCTTTGCTTCACAAAGCCAACCAAGCCTCATTTCTTCTCAACCGAAGCACCTCCAGCACAAGCAACCAAGCACTGCCTCATTTCACAAAACCAAACAAAACCAGAAGGCCATCACAAGACAAGCAAGCAAGCCACCACCAAACAAGCAACCCACTGTCATCCTTTGCCCACCAAGCCACAAACAGACATATAGCGAAGGGAAGGAGGAGAGGAGCAAGGGAGAAGAGGAGTGACCAAGAACCAGCATCAACCACTAGAGACCAAGGCGACCAACCAGAGCACCCGAGAGCACCACCGTGACCATACCACTGCTATCCTATTTCCAAAATGAACTCAACAAGGTAAACCATCATTGCCCCCATATTTCTTTTGCCCCATCCGAAAATCCTCCTCACTCACTGACTCCCCTTGCTTCAACCAGAGAGGAGTATATGTATATGGACGGACATACTCACAGAGCCGGCGTGGAGGAGGCGTGGAGGTGGTGACGCTCAGGTGGGGGGGGGGGGAACGGGCGAGAGTGGCTTTGGGTAGTCGAACGGGCGAGTGACGCGAGAATAAGGACGCAAACCCTAGTGGTTTCCTACTAATAAAGGGATATCACAGACGGTTCTATTATGGAACCGTCTGTGATATGCTACTATGTGATAGTTTATTCTATAGCTACTATATTTTTCGGCTAGCACGTGACCAAATAGGTTGTACAAGTGCATAATATCACCATTCCACATTACAATGAAGTCCACATTGATAGCAGAATTAGAGATGACAAATTCATAACACATTAACACATGACAATTCCACATTAACATCAAAATAAGAGATTACAAGTCCATAACACATGACAAGTCCACATTGACAGTGAAATAACAACCAAGAGTAGAAAACACAGATCATGTCTTATGTTATGGAATAAATTACAATGGAATAAATTATTAATTAAAATATAGCCCTTCAAGATGATCGACGCGGATATAGCTAGTTTCCTCACTGGGTTCTTCCTCGAGTCTGATGCCGTCTCCGAAAGGAGGCAACTCGTCAAATTGATTGTACTCTTCCTCATCCATGACATTCTCAACTTCGACAATCCTTCTTTTTCCATGAAGAACTACGTGGCGGTTCTTATTTTTCAGGTCCATTACATAAAAAACTTGAACAACTTGCTTAGCGAGTACGAATGGTTCGTCCTTGTATCCGACACATTTGAGGTCCACAGTAGTGACGTTGTACTTATCGACCTTTACACCCTGCGGAAGTTTAACCCAAAGGCATCGAAACAGGGGGATCTTGAAAATTACTTAGTCGAGCTCCCAAATCTCCCCTATGAACCCATAGTAGGAGTTCAACCCATGTGGCCCGGCGGTATTGAACTGCTCGTGAAGCGCATCTATGCGGACACCGCTGTTCTGGACTGTGCTCTTCCTATCCCGAGTTGTCGTATAAAATGTGTACCCATTTATGTCGTATCCTTGCGATGTCACAATTGTAAATTTTAGCCATTTTGCCAACCATAGCAGCGTATCATCACTTGATGATCTCCCAATGAATCGCACATCAAACCATTCGTTGAACCGACGGTTGTGCTCTCTCGTGATCCAAAGCTCCGACCGGTCTGGATTCTGTTGGCGTACCATGTCTTTGTGCTTGTCGATGTACGGTGACACTTGGTTCATATGTTGTAAGACTGTGAAATGGGTTTAAGCGTACGTATCCAGATCGGGAGTGATTGCTTTCCTTCTGATGCTCTCGATACCCTTTAGTCTCCCCTCATGACGAGATAAAGGCACACCTATCAGTTTCACCTGAGCCATGTAGCCGACACAGAACTCAATGACCTTTTCGGTTACATAACCTTCGCTGATGCTGCCCTCCGGTCGAGATCGATTCCGTACGTAGGACCTGAGAATTCCCATGTAGTTCTCGAATGGGTACATATGACGTAGGAACACAGGGCCGCATATCTTTATCTCTTTAACAAGGTGAACACTGAGATGAACCATGATATAAAAAAATGACAGAGGAAAATACATCTCAAGATGATATAGAGTCATCACCACCTTAGCATGAAGAGCATCTAGTCCTTCGGGATCGATGATCTTCTGAGCAATTGACTTAAAGAAATAACACAACCTCAAGATTGCCACTTAGACCTTGTTCAGTAAGATACTCTTAATTGCAACATGAAGCATTTGTGTCATCAGCATGTGACAATCATGAGACTTTATACCAATTAATTTTAAATCTTCCATAAAAACAAGTTTCTTAATTCTGGCGAAGTAACCGGATGGAACTTTCACACCATGCAAGCTTTGGCACAGGTCAGTTCTCTCGGTCTTGGACAGAGTGTAACAAGCTGGGGGAAGGTACGTTCGGCCTTTATCGGTCTCTTTCGGTGCTAGCTCGGTCCTTATGTTTATATCAACCAAGTCACACCGTGCGTTGAAACCATCCTTTGTTTTGCCACCAATGTTTAGTCAGAGACCAATCAAGCTATCACATACATTCTTCTCCACATGCATGGCATCGATGCAGTGACGAACATCTAAGTGCTCCCAATAAGGTAAGTCCTAAAAATTTGACCGCTTCTTCCAGATGTTCTTCTGACGGGTCCTGAATTTACGTCCCTTTCTAAGCACAATATCGATATCCTTAACTATATCATAGACCTCTTTCCCTCTAAAAGTCCTTGGAGCTGAACCGTCCTTCTTATTTTCGTCGAATTGTTTTTATATCTTGCAGTATGGGTGAATCCTAGGAAGGAACCTACGGTAACACATGTACACAGTTTTTGGCTCCTTTTGTACTGAACCCCGATAGGTTATCAAGGGTAGGAAAATCATTGATGATGCAGAACAACATAGCGCGTAAAGTGAAGTTCTCTCGTTTGTACGCATCCCATACTTGTACCCCTTCGTTCCATAGTGTCACAAGATCTTCCAGCAATAGTACTAGGTACACATCAATATCGTTCCTAAGTTGTTTCGGCTCTTGGATAAGTAGTGGCATCAAAATGTACTTTCGCTTCATACACATCTAAGGAGGAAGGTTGTACATACATAGATTCACGGGCCAGGTGCTATGTCGGCTGCTTATGTTACCAAAAGGATTCATTCCATCTATACTCAACCCTAACCTTATGTTCTTCGGTTCCGCATCAAACTCTTCGAAGCTCTGATCGAAGTTTCTCCACTGGGCAGAATCACCAGGGTGTCTTAGCCTTCCATCTTTCTTACGCTCTCCGAGTGCCAACGCAATAATCTTGCCTCCTTTCGGTTCACAAATAAACGCTTCAAACATGGGATTACAGGCAGATACCACAACATCTTAGCAGGAGGTCCTTACGTTACCTTAGCAGGATTCTTACGTTTGTATCGAGATGCTTTGCACATGGGACATACATGCATATCTGCATACTCTTTATGGTAGAGGATACAATCGTTCAGATATGCATGTATTCTTTCTACTTCCATTCCCAATGGACAAAGAACCTTTTTGGCTTGGTAGGTGGTGCTGGACAACACGTTTTCCTCTGAAAAGATGTCTGCTAGGAGACCTAACAATGCCGTGAGACTCTTGTCGGACCAACCATTGCTTGCCTTTAATTTCAGCAGTTCAAGCACGGATGACAACCTTGTGTATTCAGGTTTGCAGCCAGGGAACAAATGTTTCCCCGAGTCCTCTATTAAGCCCTCGAATTTACCAAACTCTCTCTCATTGTAGTTTCTTTCTGCATCACGTAGCATCTGATCCAAATTGTCATCGTGCGACCTGTTCTAATCAAAAGCACAGTCCACATCTGGTATATCGTTGACTTCCTCGACGATATCGTTATTATTAACTTCCTGTATAATCTGCTCTTCACCGTGACTGGTCCAACATGTATACTCCTTTTTGAAACCCCTTCGAATTAAGTGTGCTTCGATCTGCGCTGGGTTGTTAAACATCTTCAGATTACCACAATCAATGCATGGTCAGAACATAAATTTTATCCCCTTCTTCAACATATACTGCTCAGCGGCTCTTCTAAAAGCAAACACACCATTAATGTACTCTTCACTCACATGGTTCTCACTGTACATCCAGTTTCGGTCCATCTACACTACGCACGTAACAAATTCGTGTTAAATTAGATTAATAAACTGCAAGTACTTTTCCTATTGACCAAACATACTAAAGTTATTAGCGATTAACCTAGGACAAATATAATGGGTAACAGATTGTTACCCTCGGAACTCACGACGAAAATCCCAAATATCCTACGAGATCCTCTTCCTTTTCTTCCTCATCTCCTTCCCTTCTCCCCTCTTTAGCTTCATCCTTTCCTTCTTCTCCTTGCCTCCTTCCTTCCCTTCCTTCTCCTCTCTAAGGTGGCGTCATGGGGAGGAGGCAGCAGAGGTGGCGGCTTAAATAGGAAGGGGGTGGAGGCGTCAGGGGTAGGGGGTTCTGTTGGGACGGCCGGGTATATTAATGCCTGCATATCACAGACGATTCTTAATAAGAACTGTCTGTGACGTTTCACTATCACAGACGGTTTATAAATAGAACCGTATGTAATAATTCACAGACGGTTCTTAACAATAGCCATCTATGATGTCTGCGATTATTACAGACAATTCTATTTACAAACCGTCTGTAATAATTACGTATCACATACGGTTATTAAGAAACCATCTGTGATAAGTACAACGGACCGTCTGTGATGAGACATCCAGTATAGCCTGTTTTGTAATAGTGTATATTTTGCACACAATTTGGTTAGAGAATAAAGCTGTGGTGTTTACACAACTAGAATTGTAGCTACACCTTTTATTGCGGTTCAAATGCTAACAAAACTTATTTGTTGTAACCAAAAACCGTGATTTTAACAAACATAACTTGCAAAATTATAGGCCTTGTAAAGTGAAATGGAGGGTGGCACCACAACGAAGAGTCGTGTTTAGTGAGAAAGCGCGCGTATACATGCTCCATGAGGTCTTGATGTCTTCGTAAAATTCTTAGCATGTATAATAAAGGATGTGTACGTATGTTTGTATGTGTGCGTCTGCTTTGTACCTCTCGAAAAAAAACCCTGTCGGTGCAACTGCTAGAATCTAAAGCGATTGCTCTAGCAAGTTAATGCCAAGCTACTCTATCGATTCGCCATCCTGGATGATTGATTGATTTCATTCATGAACACCAGGAGCGGTGCCGATCTCCTACTCTGATGGCGTCGATGTGCTGAATTTTTTTCTTCAAATAATCTATTTTTTATTATTAATTACAACATTATACCTGCGATAATATTTTTTACAGAAATATACTCCTGTCGCTCAACCGTTGAGCGATCGGGTCCAATAACTCAACCGTTGAGCGATCGGACACTTGTCGCTCAACGGTTGGTTCTAGTGTGCGACTCACTTATCTAGCGAGACATGCATTGTGCGGGCTGATTGCGTCAAGTAGCCGCTAACCGCTGAGCGATCGGAACCAATACCAACGGTTGAGCTTATTATGAGTATATTTCTGTAAAAAATATTATTGCAGGTATAATGTTGTAATTAATAATAAAAAATAGATTATTTGAAAAAAAATTCTCGATGTGCTAGCGACGACAGAGTAAAGTGTGCTCATGACGAATTAATTTGCTCTCGATCGTCAGCCATTGATCTCAAGAACATGCATGTATGCCCATCATGGTCCAGTGCACCATTCACCGATATGGGCCATGGATTTTTTTTTTAATTTTGGCCCTCCGACGACACGTGAATTGAAAAAATGATTCCCATGTCTTTGTATTTGTAAATGTAGCCTCCTTCCGAGCACGGAATGTCCTAAGCATGACACATGTCCATTTTCGCGCTCGTAGACCGCAGAAGCTCGGTGGCCAGCGCGGCAATTCTCCTAGCGCGGAACTAACGGTGACAGTGGAAGGTGGTGGGCCCGGGCTCTTTCCGCGTTCGGGGACCGCGAAAGGTGGTGGGCCTAGACCCTTTCCGCGCTCGGCCACCGCAGGAGGAGGCCTGCCCCCTTACCGCGCTTTGCCACCGCAGTAAGTGGCCGCCCATTCCGCGCCGTTTGCCTTGGTCCCGCGCTCGGCCACCTCTCGCTCATTTTCCACGCTCGCCGACCGCAGAAGGAGGCACGTGTCGGCGTCCAGTGTTTTCGTGCTCGGGAGGGGGCCAGATTCGTAAATACGATGTCAAGAGAGCTATTTTTGTATTTATGGTGATAACATGAGACCAAATTTTAAAAAAATTCTGGGCCATGCATGCGTACGTGCTCTTAACTATGTGCAAATCATTGCTAATTTTGACGTGATGACGAGGTAGTGCCATTTACGAATGATTTACTGCAGTTATGGGCCTTGCGATTGTTTAGCGACGTGCAAATCATTGCTGGTTTTGATGCGATGAGGTACGATCTACGAATGATCTACTGGTACTATTTTCCCTCGGGATGGTGTAATGGTGGTGATTAGTTTGGATGCTGCGAAGTGGACGGAGACACCTTTGTTCTGAATTATCATTAGAGAAGTATCACGGTGTCAGAGAGTTCTTTTATCAGCTTTCTCTTGGCCGGATTGCATCTTGAGACAGCTCTATGCAAGGGTCACATGTGCTACTCATATGTACAGACAACATCCTTATACATATTCTTTGCACCAAGAAAAAAAAGAAAAGAACAAAAGAGCAAAACGACAGTCAATAGGATACAACCCTTGTTTATTCTTCCTGGGATTTAGATCGGCTACAGTCAGTGGCGGAGCCACCGTTTGGGGCTGCCGGGCTCGACGACGAACCACTGTTGATACCTTAGTTGAACCTCACTGAATATGACGTCTTTCGAGCTATAGCTAGCCCAGTCAGTAGGATACAACCCTTGTTTCTTCTTCCTGGGATTTAGATCGGCTACAGTCAGTGACGGAGGCCTAGCCTCGCCGGTGAATCACTGTTGATACCTTAGTTGAACCTCGCTGAATATGACGTCTTTCGAGCTATAGTTAGTCTTGCCCAAGCTTTAAATTTTTTATGCCTCCACCACTGGCTACAGTTCAAAGCTCCAACCGCACTGTTACATTGCCCCGAAGCCAAAATTCGCGATTAAAACCCATCTCAAATAGGAAAACCGCACATGCTCATACAAGATCCTAAACCAAGGATCAATACTCCGGAGGGGTGTTTTGGTTTGATGTGTATGCGTGCCAATGTTTGGCTTACCAAAATTTAGTAACTTTTGCATCATACGATCTGTTGCACATGCATTCCATCTTTATTGGTTCATTTTCCTACCAAAACTTAGTCCAATACATATGCAATCGGATTGATGACCAGATTTTGATAACGTCAAATTTTGATAAGGCCTGGTGATACTAATTTTTGTCACCAGCCAAACACCACCTAACCTTTCGCGCACAATTTGATTTATGTAGAGAACTGAACCTAGCTCAGTTGGCGAAAGGAGACGGAAGTGTCCTCCGTCCGCCCGTATTCAAGCCAAGCTCGGCGCGCGCACTCGCAAGGGGGCTTAGACCCCGTTTCTTCTTTAATGTAGCCTAGGCAAAAACCTGACCACTAAAAAAAAGTTGATTTGTGTAGAACGCGTGGCTTGTAGTTGATCTGAACCTCCGCTGGTTTTTAGCATTTCCGTTCAACTCGCGCGTTCGGCATGGGCTGGTGGGTAGCCTCGTGCCTGTGCCCCCCACCGCACGTTGCGCCTTCGCTCTTCCCCACGTTTTTTTGCCAGGTCGCCACCGAAAAGTGTCGCTCTATCGATCTCACCAGCCAGCCCACTCGTCACCTCGGTTCGGTTTGGTTCGGTTTGCTTGCTCTGCATCGCGTCGCTGCCCCCACATGCCTCAGACCGTCTCATTATTGACATTTGACGCTACTACAGGCGCTGCACTGTACGATCCGCTGCCTACATGAAGCCACGAACAGCTGCATCAATGCTCAAAACCAGATGGATGAAGACTCGAAGAGATCGTTTATTTCTCTCTTTCGTGACATTTTCTTCTTTTGAGATCGCTATAGATCTTGAACCATGAAGCAAAAGGGAGCAAGAAATTTCAGGCTCATAGGACCTTTGTTGTCACCTGCAGCTGCAGGTTTTCTTTACAAGATTCCTTGTGACAGTAGCAGGGCGTAGGGCTGGCTCATATGAGTGCACGGGCCATGGCGCCATGCCGACCTGGCTGCTGTATGCCTGTATCACATTTGATAGGAGTACGAAGTTTTACCGGCATCAAAAGTTTTATGCGCAGCTCTGCATTTAGAGCTCCGACAGAATCTCAGAACCAGGACAAGTAAAGGGAATCATCATTCATACGCACATCAGCTCTGTCTTGACTGTTAGCCCACTCGGTGTTTACGCACGCGAAAACGCTTAGACCTCTAGAACAAACACACTCACTGGACAACAAGAGAACACACTGATTTTGATGCTGCCAAACTACACAGCGTTTTCCTGGGTTTTCTCTCACTTTTATTCTGATCAAGCACTAAACTCCCACTAATACTAAACAATAAACACACACGCACTAAACTACACTAAACACCCACTAGTGCTGCATGTTTCTACCCACATGCAAGGAACGGCAGCAATGAACTGTTTTAATACTGCTAATGCAAATGCTAATGGCGTACTAGAAACGTCTAAACGGCTAAAGGACTAATGCTGACTGCTAGTGCACATTGATCGGCATTACTAGCAGTCGTGAGCATTAGTACTACAAACGGAAACATTACTGCTAATAAAAAAACAAGAAACGGCTCACAGGATTAATCAACATTGACACAGCGACATGCTGAAATAAAAGAGGAGAAAATAGAAACAGACCAACATGACAAGGATCAGCCACATGACTCGTAACTTCTTGCATGCTTGTATCCCAGGCCGAAAAAACAGGAGTTATACAGGTAGAACAAAGAGAAGGTGCTCAAGACGCTCCTTCTGAAGGAGATAAAATTGGATTAACGACAATCAGACACACACATCAGCTGCAGACAAAATGTAGGACCGAAAAGACGACTAGGGAGGGGGGGGGGGTTGAATAGGAGTACGCTCAATTTTTCACAAAGATCAGATTCAACACTAATCTCACTTCAATAGCTATGAAACTATGAAGATCAATAAACAAGTACAGCAGAAGACTTGTATTGGATCCATTCTACCCCAAAGCAAAAGATCAAACCATAAGGTTCAAATCTTTTGGGCGGTTAGACCGGAGGTCGGTCTGACCGACGGCAAACTTGCGGTCTGACCGCTGGGTGGTCTGACCGGTCAAAATCGAAAAATGATCTAACAACTTGCTCGTGGGTGATTGATGATCAAGATGTGTTCCCACCTGTCACAGCAAGCAAAATCATGGCCAGAACCAAAGAGAAATCTTGCGAATCAAAGAAAGACTCAAAATCATCAAATAGAGAGAAAGAACACAAAGAGACTCATCTTTGAGAAATCATGCATAGATTGATTTGAGATTGAGAGGGTTTACAGCCACTCCATCCAGGAGGACAAGAGCTCAATTCATGAGCACACACTCAACTCAACTCTCTAGAGACCTAAACCTCTCCTTTCCTTTCTAAGTCCCTAAAACAAAACTAGGGTTTTCCAAATGAAGTGCTTAAGGGTGCTGGACAACAACCACCCCTATTTATAGTAGAGGCCTAGCTTCTAGAAGAGTAAACCCTAATGGGCACCCGTTAAGCCCACACACAAATGGGTCACATACGCACACATTTTAAAGCATCGTCTTCATCTCCTCTTGACCTAAACCACTTCTCCATGCGTCGTCTCGCGCCGTGGTTTAGCCAAAAGGTTACCAAGGCGGTATTTGGTGAAATTACCAAAATACCCCTTCTCGATCTTTCTTCGAAGACCGAGTCCAATCTTGGTGAAGCAATCGCTTGCTTCGCCACGTGTAGGTTGATCAACGGCTCTCATCATGTCGGCAAGTCTCTCCTGTTCGGCTCCCGCCGAAACTACCATGGCACTTGCACCGACCCCCGCGCCGCTTGATCCAACCCATCGTACCGAACTGCCCGTTTGGTCATCCTTGTCCATTCTGCGCCATGCTTGAGTCCATTGACCTCACCCGGCATCCTCGATCATTCTGAACCTCAGCTCTCCAAGCTTAGTCCCGATCATCCTCGCCGTTGACCGTCGTTGACCTCCAAGCGTCCTGCACAACAATAGATAAAGAAATCGATTCTGGGAACAAGTTCTTCACAACTTGACCCACGTTAGCGAAAACATGCATTATGCAACACATATGCACTAAAGCCCATGAACTTGACCTAACCCAAAGCCAAATCTCCAAAATGCCCGATGAATAAAGATAAAATCACCGACCGCCATTCAATGGACGATCGATCAAGAGTCGGCCTCGATCCGCGCTTTGAACGCCGGCCGACCGCGACTTGACTCGACAAATTTTCAACCTTTGACGAAAACACGTGATTCGACAAACCTTTAACGATATTGCTAATTATAACATCATCCTAAGATCATGAGCATATGCCCATGATATCCACACAAAACCTTAATCAAACTTACTCCAATTTCATAAAGAAACACGGAGGTTGACACAACTCGCAAGGCCCCTTCTTTACTTGCCGTTCATCAAAGCCTGTTTGGAAACCTTCCAGGCTCTGCTGAGGATGTCCCGAAGTCCTGGTCCATTTCCATCGTTGGCCCCAAGTGCGCGCCTCGACCCGGTTCCCCCGCCCCCACCAGCGCACCACCTACGACGCCTCAGAGCTACGCTGCCCATGTTAGCGCGTGAAAGGCCACGCCTCTGCCTCTGTGCCTTGCCCATACCCCCTGGCTCTCTCCCTCTCACTCTCTCTGTGCCGCGCCCGGCTCCGTCGCTCCTACACCGTGCCGCGCCCGCGTGCCCCAAATCCCGCTGTCACAGCGCCACCTTCCTTCTCTCTCTCTCTCTCTCTCTCTCTCTCTCTCTCTCTCTCTCTCTCTCTCTCTCTCTCCCGCGCGCACTCACCGCTCCTGCCGATGCCACCATTCCCCTACCCTAGCGCCGCCCTCCATCTCTGAGGCTATATAAAGCCTCCCTCACCTTCGCCCAGCCTCCAATTGCCTTCCCATCACCTCCTTCATTCTCGAGTGCCACCTGAGCCAGTTCTTCTTCGTCTCTGGTCAAATCATCGCCCCTCAACGCCGATCAAGCTTTGCCGCACCTTGGTCCGGTTGACTGCGCCAAGAGCACCTCGAGGACATCTCAAAGCTTCCCCAAGTCGCCCCGAACTTCACCTTCGTCTCCGGCGAGCTCTCCACGTCGCTCACCTCGCCACTACCTCGGTCCCCGTCACCAGCCACCCTCTATCCACCTCCGTCCTCCCTCTCCACTCCGGTGAGTTCCCTGCTGCTCCTAGATGCTAGTGCGCACCTCCTTTTGCCAAGGGCGCCACTGCTTTGTTGTTTGGGTTGTTGCTGTAGCGCCACCACCACCAAACCTCGTCGTGCTACCGCTAATGGCCACCTTGGCCCTCTCCACCGGCACCATCAGGTGCGCAAGGGAGCGGGGAACCCATTTTGGGCATCCCGAGCCACCCTCGAGGCCAAGCTCGCCGGCGACGAGCACGGGAGGGCAACGCCCTAGGGCTCCTCTATTTGTCGGAAATAGACAAGCACTGTGCATTGTCTTTAATAACCGAATCTCAGTCATGTTAGGGCAAAGCACGTTTAAATGCTGGCTTAACTAATCTGGGTTTCACCGAGTCTCAATGACGCGTGGGCCCGATAATTAATCATTGGAGTTAATGAAGCTCAGCATTGTCATTAAGTCAATGACACGTGGGTCCCATCGCCATAAGTGCACAGTGAACACCTCGGTGGACCGTGCACTGTGCACGTAGACCCTGGTCCATGCCCTGTTCACATAGACCAAGTCTATGACAGCAAGGTCCCACATGTCAGTAGTTAATTTTCTTTAGAAATTTAAAGGAAAAAGAAATTAAATGCCGCGCAAGCGGACCCCACCTACCAGAGAGAGAATTCTCTCTCCTTTGTTCTTTTTCTAGAATTAATTTCCAATTGAACTTTGGAGAGTCTGTTCTCACTCGTTTTAACTCCAAATTTAATGAAATTTATTTCTAAAATGTTATAAATTCAAGATCTTTTTGTCGGCAGTGGTTTCGTTTAATTTGAAGTTCATTTGAATTTTATTTTGTATTTATTTGCTTTGCTCGTTTGTTTGTTTGTTTCCAGCGTGATTGTTCGAGTTGAGTTCGAAGACCCAAAAGAGCCCCTGTTCGAGTAAGTGCAAGAATTTCAAGACCCACTTACTTTTGACCCAGGCGAGTCAATACTTTGATCATATTGAACCTACATTTTATGCAAATCTATATTCTTTTAAAATACCAAATTGCATGCAAAATTCATTATGCAAATGTATGTCAAATCCTAAAGTAGTTAAATGCCAAATTGACACTCTAGTATTATTGTACCATCCTTTGACATTTGAATCACTTAATCCTTGTCACCCTAGATAATTATGTGGTAACTTTACTAGCCATTGATTATACTTAAGCGCAATGCTAGTCTTTCTTAAGTACTGGGCATTGGTTGCCCCAATCATCATCTTTCAAACATAAAACTTGTTTTGGGCAGTCATTGGAGGGAAATGGTTGGTATATTTGAGATAAGCTAGTTTTATGTTTCCCAAAACCCTAATAACTTGCTGTTACTATATCTGGGTGGATGGTAAGATGGTTGGTGCGAATGTAGCACGAGAAATGTTGGTATGTGGTATGCACCACCCAGATGAAGTTAAGGACTTAATCCTGCAATGACCTTCTAATGTAAAACAGTGCAACCACAAGTCTATAATGGTATCGACTTGGCTAAATAATTTGTATTCACCAGTTCGAGTTGCACTATTGGAGTGACCCACGAGTTGTGTCGCTGGTGTAAGCCGTCGTGGACACGGGTCGTGTCGCTGGTGTAAGCCGCCGTGTGGCGCAAGAGGGGGTCTAGGTGTGGCAGACGTAACCACCCTCAGATGAAACCTTAGCGGGTGTAACTTACACTAGGGATGCATTGTAAAGGTCTTGTGATGATCTCTTTGACTCACATGTTGTAACATCCCAAAAATTTGGTTTGTTTTGAAGTTTTAAAAATAAAAATAACCATTTGAATTTTTCTGTTAAAGTTAAAGCTTAATCTGAATTTTCATGAATAAAAAATAATTTAATATGATTAATGTCAATATTAACTATTGTCAAAATTATTTTATTTGGATTCTATGTGCTTGGATATATTTTCTAGATTTTTTTCGAGTTCATTTACTATTTTCTAATTGCCATTGAGATCTTTTGTATTCTCTAAAAAAGAAAAGCTATTAAAATCTCAGAAAAAACTTTTGGGCTGAAATGCCTAAGCCTTTGGCCCATTTCTTGCTTCCAGCCCATTCCCTTTGGTTTGGTCCAATCTTCCGCGCTCGCCCGCGCCCGCTTCTCTTGTCCCTCTGCTAGGTGGGTCCCGTTGCCTTCATCTTCGCCGCGCTCGATTCGGTCTCGTCCGCCATTGCTGCTTCTAGAAACTCCATCTGATAACGAGGTTTCCATCAATAAAATCTTATCTAAACTGTGTCATTTGATCTTCCGTATCTCCCCGCATCCAAAACCGACAAAATCAAATCCCGTATCGCTTTCTATCTACGGATGTAACTCGTGTTCATCTCGGACTCTTTTAGGGCTCCGCCACCGATACGCCCTCTCGGCCACACCCCTGCCCTATAAATACGACCCCGAGGATCGCCTTTGCGCCCTCATCCCAAACCCTCAAGCCACGTCAATCCTAGAGCTCTAGTGCCACCGCAATCCAAGATTTTAGGGTTTCAACTGATCTTCTTGTTTTTCGAATTGCACCGCCGTCATTGCCGCTTCGTCGTCGTTGACCATGCCATCATCTTCAGTGTCGCCCAGGCTACCTCCAGAACCTCTCCACGTCGTCGGAGCATTTTTCGACAAACGGCCGTACCTTTCCACCGCCAAAAACCTCATCGCCAGCCACCACCATCATCCTCAAGCACCCGTAAGTGCACCAATGAGTTCGCAATAGCGTTCTCTACATGTTGGTATCACTCATCGCCGACGAGACACCGCCATGCACTGTTGTCGCCAGAGCCCGTGGGACCTTCTACGATCAGGTAGTCGTAGCCTTCTACGACCCTTCAGTCGTAGTCTTCTGCGACCAGGTAGTCAAAATTTTCAGTCGAGATCGATGAACAGTACTCGATGTACAGTGCTCGATGTACAGTACTCGAAATTCTTTTTTGAGTATTTTCTTTAGATTAGATCTTTCAAAAGCCATATCTTCTTCATCCGAACTCCAATTGAGCACATTCAAATTTCTAAATTTATCTAATTTTGGGATCTATTTATTTGAGATTTGTATTTAATTTTTGGAGTTTGTTTTATCTCTGTTTTTTATTTATTTGGTTTATTTTCTTTGTTTGCGAGTAGACGCTGATACTTCGGGGAATTTAGAGCAAGGAGGAGTGCACCAAGATCAAGATCAATCCCATGATTTATTCCAAGGCAAGTCGTGGTCCTTTGATCATATTGAACCTATGATTTCAAAAGTATGTTGTTTTATACAACTCCATGCTATCTTTATACAAATTCTTTTGGGATTAGCTATCACTTATTGTTATTATGCCCCCATTGATTATTTGAATGTCTTGAATCATTTGTCACCCTAGCATGAATAATTTTAGTTGGACATATTTGTATCACCAATATGGGTATTGTATTGATGCTTAGTCAAGCTTAGTTACGATGGGTTCATTATCACATGTGTCATAATGGTTAATCTTGACTTAATAAAATATGGAATCGTGGTGGTTAGCCACTGTTGATAAAAATTGTGTACCATGACAGGGTATGTCATTGGTATTGGTTAAAAAATGATTTTCACTCAGGCAAGCGGTTGTGCAGTGAGGGCGTGGTTTGACATGTCGTGGGTTTGTGGTAGACTCGCCTGAGTAACTAGTCAAGGACTTAATCTTGTGCGCCATTGAACTGGGCCTTTCGTACAACCACATGCCTGATCGGACGGGCCTTTAGGTAGTATATGGGTGGAGGTGTGCACTCTTTCTAAAGTCACATCATGGGACGGTTCGCTGCTTCCCTGTCCAACGGTGTGCGTCAAACCAACGGTGAGGTTGGGGTAGACCTGTTCACGGGTAGCCTGGCTCGCCGGCCACACTTCAAGCCGGCCGAGTTCTCGACTATGTCCGGCCGGGCTTGGGATCGCAAGTTCGCCTGGCTGAAGTTCTACCGCCCGAAATTCCCAAAAAAACAATAAAAAAATGGAAATATATTATTTTAATCCTGAAAATGAATTAAATAATACTTTTTTATTCTGAAAATATTAAAATAATACATTTTAATAGGAACATCAACTTTTCTTGCCTAAGTTTGTCGGGCTCTGCCCGCTAAATTTCGACCAGGGCTTTTGAGCCCAAATTTCAAAGCTTCGGCCGCCCAAAGATTTGAACATGTCTAGGTTGGGGTGACTGTATGCACAATGGGAGAGTCAATTGTTGAGATGAAATCTCTGAAAGGTTTTGTTATGATTGGTGATCGCTACACTGGTTATATCTTGTGGGTAAATTGTACAACCTCTGCAGAGTGTTAATTGATCTATTCGAATAGCCGCGTTCTCGGTTATGGACAGGTCCAGGGATTTCACACGAGAGATAGAGTTTCTTTATAAATTGTGTCGGGGTGTGAATGAGAAATTCACTTGATGAATATAATGTTGGTTGGTGAATGGGTAATTCACGTGGTGGTTTGTCTGGGGAAGTGAATGGGTAGTTCACTGGTTGTTTCAAAGAAATTTCTTACTTATTTATTATTATTTTCAATTACACATTTGAATCTATTTGTTGTATTTATCGTCAATGTTCCTTTGTACAAAAGAACCATACAACTAACCTTTGTTCAAGCCCTACATGAATACTATTTGCACACATTTCCCCATGACTTGCTGAGTGCTTTATGTACTTATGGCTTTACACCATTGTTGCTCAGTTGAAGAATATCAAGCTGCTCAAGAGTTCTGCGCCCTGGAGTACCATGAGAGTTTTGCGGATTAGGATGCATTTTTCACTCGATTGGTTGTGGGCATGTTGATTGGCTATTTCAAGATTTTCATTCCGCTGCAAGAATTTATTTGTTTCTTTAGCCCTGCGTGACAAGTTAAGTAAACATTGACCATAAGGTCCAGTTATTATTATTTGTTACTTTGAGATCTTCTTAGTTAAATCGAATAAATAGATGGTATTTCATCACTATTTTCTGTGTGAGCTAGCTACTGATTTGAGACTAGTTCAGAATACACAGAGAGTTCCTGAATTACATTTTTCGGTCCCGACACATGTCTACGGGAACGTGTGGAGTACAACAAGATGATTATCTCTTATGGCTACAGTGTAACCTCAGAGGTATTTGCAGGCTAACTTAACTTATTAGGGGCAAAGTACACGAAAATGAGATGAGGGGCAAATTGACAAAGTAGGTGACTTACAGGGTTGTTTATGGATTTTTTTCCCTTTCTCTTATTGCAATCAATGCAATTCTTGATTATAAGGACATGCAAAACATTGATATTGCCACATACATATTCAATGGTGCGTGGGTTAAGAATTTCAAGCTTCGTAATATTCACAAAATAGTCACATGAACATGTAAGTATATATGATGCTTGTTAGAAAAAGGAGTGGCTAGGGTTTTGCTATTCACTACTATACAACTTATTCATTAATGGGACAGTATATATAGAGAAGAGTACTGTAACATCCCAAACAATGGTGTGTGTTTCAAATGTAATAAAATGAGGATAAATTAAAACTTTTGATGCCTCATAATGTCATTTGAAAATTTCTAGAAATTTCCCCTAGTAATTCCTATTTCCTAAGACCAATGTTTCTATGGATGGAAGTTGTTGTCCTTAAAAACTTTCAAATATAATCTTATGATAATCCTCTGGAAATATTTTTCCTATCATCTTGATCATCCTATAAACCTCTCTGCAAAATCTCATAATTTTTAGATTTTATTTGCTATTTCAAAAGAGCAAGTCAAACCAGTTTGAACTCTGGTCAAACCCCTTGGGCAGCAGCTTGTGAATTTTCTAGAGATCAATGAAGTGCATAAAAATTTCTGGAAAAATTACACAAGGTTTTCCTCTGATCCAGAAAGCTTCCATAAAAATTTCAGAATTTTTGGAGGATCGGAGCTACCTCAAAAAATTCCCTATCTTCTCAGCCTTTTTAAATCAAAATCTTAAATCACTGTTTGTCAGGCTCGAACCTGACTCAGGTCCGGCCCGAGCCGACTCGGTCCAACCAAGTCGCTTAACCGCTCCTCGCATGCAGCCGTTCGATCGCGCATCAACGGCCGCGATCGCGTACCGTTTCGGCCAATCTTAACTCCTCGCGCGCAACGTCGACCGTTGGATCCCGATCCAACGGCCCACCTCGATTCCTTTCCGCGCGATCACTCGCCATGGCCGAAGTCATCTGCGTCGCGGGCCTGTGGTGTCGACCTATCCCTTCCTCGCCTGGCGTCCGCACAGAAGTCTGCATACATACGCGCTGCGCTACGCCAACCTCGCCATAGCAGTGCAATGGCAGCGTCAATCCACCGCCCACGCCGACCTATCTTGCGCTTCACCGCTTAACGCCTCCTTCCGTCCATTACCCGAGCTTAAGTCATCTCAAGATCCTCCCTTTTTGCCATTCTCCCTCTCGGTGGTCGAGAGAGAAGGCGCTCTCTCTTGTTCATCGCCCGGGTAAGCTCAACCCTTTGATGTCCCTCATGCTCACCCTTTATTGCCATCTCCATTTTGGCTAATGCCCACTTCTACATTGCCTTGTAGCTCTCGGTCCGCCGTCGTGCTCTCGCTAGCCCTGAAGTGCGCACTGAAAGCCACCGAGCGGCACCTCTTCGCCATCTTCATTTCCGGTGAGCTATACTCTCGATTTTCCGCGTCACCTTGCGTCCCTCGGTGTGAGGAAGTTTTCCCCTCACGTGATTTTGGCTTTCATCCGCATGAGCCTCGGGATCTTGAGTTTTCCCCATTTCCGGCCGCAAGCGCCTCCTTCGTCTCCAACTCCGACAAGGTGAGACTCTGAGCAATTCCTCGCTCTAAGACCATCTCATGCCCTCACTTGTGCTCTCCCGACCACTCATTCCCTTTCTCCTTCACCAGGTCGACCCCTCCTCGGTGAAGCCATCGCCGCCGCCTCGGTTCTCGTCGCCGGCCCAGCTCCGGCAAGCTCCTCCTCTCGGGGTCATCGTGGTGAGTTTACTGAACTCCCCTATTGCCCATGCACGCGCTATTTTGCCGCGGGTGTCGCTTTTCTGCGTTGTGCCATTGTTAGCTGTAGCTCCTCCGCCCTGCTCCGTCGCGCTGCCGCTGTGAGCCACCATAGTCCTCACCGCCGGTATCAATAGCTTCGCCTAGCTGCGAGGGTCCTGTTTTGAGCATCCTCTTGGGCCGCCATGGCGCGTAGTGCCAGACGACCAGCAAGGAAGCTCGCGGTGGCAGCGGCCCGGCGTGGGCGACCGACACCATCAGAAGGCCGCCATTAGCCGTTAATGATGATGATTAGGTTTAAATGATGAATCTTTGTCGGAAATCAATCATTAGCTGAGTCTCTGTCTCTATTACATGTGGGGCCGGGCATAGTAAAACGTGGGGGTAAATACCGGTTTAGCTTTGAGATTGACAAGTGGGCCCGGAAACTTAAGTGCACAGTGGTGAACCCATGAACCGGCCATAGACCCTCGGTCCATGCACTATGCTGTGGACCGGGTGTATGACATGTGGACCCCACATGTCAGGCCGAATCGGAAATTATCTAGAAAATAGAAAAATGGCACTGTTCAAGGGACCCCACTGGTCAGTTAGTTGGGCTAAGTTGAGCTGGGTATAAAAAGTATTGTATGTTATTATAATTTCCGAAATGCTTTATTTGTGAACTGAAAATTGGTTAAACTTCAAAATTGCATAAGTAATTCATATTAGCTCCAAAATTGATGATTCAAATTTTGTTAGTTTCCTCTTTAAATGTACTTTATTATAAAAATGAATTGAATCATGTTAATGTTCCAGAAAACACATTTGGCAAAATTACTTTATGTTTAGTATTATTGTTGCATTAAAAATTGCTCTAACTTTAAAAATGCATAAGTATTTCTCTGTAACTCCAAAATGAGTAACCTCAATTTTGTTAGAATCCTCTGTTAGTGTAGTTTATTGTAAAATAGGCTGTGGGCATGATACTGTTACTGAAAATCTTATTTTGCATGTAACTTGAGTACTACTTTCATAACTTTGAAAAATCTTTCATAACTTTGAAAAATCATAGAAAATTCATCTTAGCTCCAAATGAGGTGAATCAAATTCCATTGTTCATCTCATGAGGTGCTAAGCCTACCATAAAAATTTCAAGTGCACCACTGCTCTGGAAATTTTCACCAAAATAATTAATTCGGATGAACAGTAACTGGTGGCATTTTTATTGGATTTTCCAGAAAACTGACATTCAAACTGTTATAACTTTTGCATAGAATATCCAAATAAATTGATTCTTGTTGCAAAATTCATCTAAAATCATGCTCTACCTTCTGTGAATTGTCCATAATTTTTGGATGAAGTTGAATTTTTGGGTCTTTTCGGTGTTATTCGTTCTTATTGTGCTTTCGAATTCTTTCGCTGGGTTCAAACGAAATTATTGATTGCGCGAGTGACCCTCTACAGCAAGATAATATTCCTCAGCAAGGCAAGTAGTTTGATCATAAATGTCCTATTACTTTCAAGTCTAATACTTTGTTTACAAATTGTATGTATGCATGCTTTTGTGTTAAGTAATTTTCCCTATTAGAGGTAGCTATTCCTATTGCATGGTTGCCCTTAAATTATTATCCCTTGCCACAAAACATAAGTTATTAATATCGCTGGTGAATTAGAGCCCGGTGATTTAATTATGCTCTTTTATTGTCTTTACGGTGTCATGCTTAGAAATGCTTAGCTACCGGTAGAATTGGGCGGTTATCGAATTAGTCGATAACCTTGATCACACAAAATTATTATTATCATTATGCTCAGCACTTTGTGCTTGGTTACTTTGTAAATTCAAAAACAAAATGAACCTGAAAATGAAATGTTTTAGACTTGGGCATATGGTTGATGGTGTGATTATCGGGTATGTGGTGGTATGCCTAAGTCAACAAGGACTAAACATCTTGTGTCACACTATCCAGGCATTTTTGTGTGCAACCACATGAGAGGGATATGGGACCTCTCTTGACTTAGTACTTTGGCGTGTGTTAGCTCCGGGTCGCATGGTGGATGTGTGCGTTGTGTTGAAAAAGAAACTTGTGTGTGTTTGGGTGAGTAGTGGTGGAGGTTATCCACTGCAAGGAGCATCGTCCTTCATAAGGAGATGAGCATCTTTGATGACTCGCATCAACATATGGGGCTTCCTCCCATATGGGCGACTCAGTAGTTAATGCACAATATTGGAAACGCTCAGAGGACTTAGCTGCGCTGCAGCATACCAAAGGAAGTGTGCATAATCATGTGGCGAAAACGCGGTCTGATATGTGGGTAAAGTTGTACACCCCTGCAGGGTTCAATCTATTCGAATAGCCTCGTCCTAGGTTATGGACACGCTTGGTTAGGTTTTGCAAGAGTTACACTATAACATTTAATTAAAACTTGATGTGGGTGGTATGAATGGGGAATTCATGCTATTGTTGTGGTGGCTATTGGGTTAGCCACTTCCAGGATGTCTTGTTATTATTATTACTTGTATCTCTCTGTTTTTATTAAATAAAATCAGATTGTAAAATTGCTTTCAATCTATTACATTATTGCAAATGAAAACTTGCTTTATGCTGAAATTTGAGTCTAGAGCCTGCTCCACTTAAATAAGCTTGCATGTAGCTATTTATATAGGCCTGTTATCCTACACGTAAGTCTTGCGAGTACATTTTTGTACTCATTTGCTATGCTTTAATTAAATTGTTGCAGAGGAGGAAGGTGAACCCCAAGGGTTGCACTTTTGCGAGTTGTGCGGTGGCTTCGACGACTAGGTTGGCGGCCCGGTTGGTTGCCTTGTGGGTTTAAGGCACACTACTTAGCTTTTGTTTATCGTCATCTTATGGCACTTTGCTTCTGCTGTTATTTAAGACTCTCTAGTTGTATTTGGCCGGTCGGCCCCTTTTGTAATAACTATATATTGTATGTCTTTTGGATTGCTTGTTGTGCTTTGGATTCTATTGTGTTGAATGGAATTGATGCATAATTTTTGTATGGGGTATATGTGTTGCACTTCTGGGAAGTACGTATACGCCGAGAGTCGTGATATTTGATTTGTAATGCTTGAATCATCTCAATGGTTAAGTATTACAAGTTAAATACCCCAGGTTCTCACAAGTACATGAGCCTCATGGGCTACATGGGCCACATGGGCTAAGAGAGGGAGAGAATATACAACACTCTTAACACCCCCTTCAAACTCAAGGTGGACTAGGAGGATCTGATACACTGAGTTTGAATAGATGAAGCCGATGCTGTTCTCGAGTCTGAGATTTAGTGAAGAAATCTGCAACTTGAAGCTCTAAGGGAACATACTTGAGGGTGATGGCCAACTGCTGACAATGAGATCATGTGAAGGATGCATCAACACCAATGTACTTTGTCTGCTCATGCTTGACTCGATCACTAGCAATCTGAATGATACTTGTATTATCACCAAAGAGAGGTGTAGGATTGTCACAATGGACATCTAGATAAATCAAGAGCCATCGAAGCCAAATGATCTCTGAGGTGGTAGCGACAAGAGCTCGAAGCTCAGCCTTTGCACTAGAGCGTGACACCACAGTCTGCTTTTTGGACTTCCAGGCAATGAGTGAAGTACCAAGAGAGATACATTAGCCAGTAATAGATCGACAATCAGCAGGATCACTCGCTCAAGTGGAGTTAGAGTAAGCGTGGAGCTGGAGCTGACTCGAACTGACATAGAATAGACGTCTGGACGCAGTTCCGCTCAAGTATCTCAGCACACGAAGAACATGACCATGGTGGACTAATGTGGGAGCACCGACAAACCTGGCCGAGCACATGAACAAGATGAGCAATGTCCGCCCGGTGACAAGGAGATTGTTGGACCAAAAGGCGACTAGAGGGGGGTGAATAGGAGCACGCTCACTTTTTCACAAAGTATGAATTCAACACCAATTTTACTCCAAGAGCTATGAAAGCTATGAAGATCAATCTACAAGTACAATGAAGACTCAGATTGAATTCACACTAAGAACCCCAAAGCAATAGATCAAAGGATAATCAAATCGAGATCGAGCGGTCGACCGATTTTTGTACGGCGATCGACCGGTTCTTCGGCGGTCGACCGGCGATTATGAGCGGTTCCGATCGGGCGGTCTAAAATCGGTCGACCGATTTTGTCCGTAACGAAGATGATCACCGAAAACCAAACTCAAATCGATCTAACTTTTGATCTATGCGCCAAACTCTCTGAAACTTGACACACACCTTCTCAAAGATATTATGAACCTATTCCAATCAAGGATCGCAGAAATCCAAGCCAAGGTTCCTATCTTTTGCAGTTTGAGCAAAGCTAGGTCAAAAACCGAGTAAGAATCAAAATATGATCTAGAGACTTGCTCGTGGGAGATTGATGATCAAGATGATCCTAGATGGATTCTCACAAGTCACAGCAAGTTAGATCAAGCCAAGAAACCAAGCAAACACTCGAGAATCAAAGAAAGGCACCAAATCACCAAATAGAGATAAAAAGAGAGAATAGATTCATCTTGAGAGGATTCTGTTCGGATTGATTTGATGAGTATTGGTTTACAGCCACTCCACCAATGGAGGACAAAGACTCAATACATGAGCATAGAATCCAATCCAACTCTCTAGAACCCTAACCTCCACTAATCCTCTCCCTAAGCAAATTAGGGTTTCAAAACAATGAAAAGGGTTGAGGGGGTGCAGCCACCTCCCTCCTCTATTTATAGCGGAGGCTTAGACCTTCTAGAAGATTGAACCCTAATGGGCTCCCGTTAAGGCCCACACACAAACGGGTCACATACGCACGCGTTTTAAAGCGCCGTCTTCATCTCTTGACCTAATCCACTTCACCTTGCGTCATCTTGCGCCGTGATTTGGAAAAAGGTCACATAGGCGGTATTTGGTAAAATTACCAAAATACCCCTCCTCGATCTTTTGCAAAGACCGAGTCCCAACTGCGTGAAACACATCCATGCTTCACCACGTGTAGGTTGATCCTGCGGTTCTCTTCATGTCGGCAAGTCTCTCCCATCCGGCTCCCACCGAAACCACCATGGCACTTGCACCGACCCCCGCTTGATCCAACTCCGTCGCATCAATCGCTGTTCGGTCATCCTTGTCCATTCTGCGCCATGCTTGAATCCATTGACCTCACCCGGCATCCCCGATCGTTCTGGACCTCAGCTCTCCAAGCCTAGTCCCGATCATCCCCGCCGTTGACTTCCAAGCAACCTGCACAAACATAGACCAAGAAATCATTTCCGGGAACAAGTTCTTCACAACTTGATCCACGTTAGTCAAAACATGCATCATGCAACACATATGCCATGAAACCCATGAACTTGACCTAACTTCAACATCGCCGCCACGGCGACGATTTAAACAGTGAAAACGGTCGATCGCCAACATGGTCGGCCTCGACCGCCCGGCCGGCCTCGATCACCACTGCTGGCGGTCGACCGCCCACCGAGACAACCAAATTTCCATCCCGAAATCCAAAACCTACTGGAATTTTTAAACCAATAGAACTTTTACCTTGAAGCTCCAAAAATTATGGAACCAAGTGCAGAAGAACCCTCTCACTTGCCTACACCTTCTATTTTTGGCCCAGCTCCAAAATCCAAAACATTGCAATGGCGGTCGACCGCTCGAAGCAAGCCGGTCGATCCGCTCCACCGGTCGGTCGATCCACCACTCTGGCCTCGACCGCCACCACCATTTCAAAAAACCACATAGGCATGGCGGTCGATCGCCACAATGGCGGTCGATCACCAAGGCTCGACAGACTTGGAACTTTGCCGAAAACATGTGATTCGACAAACCATCAACGATATTGCCAATTGTAACATCATCCTAAGATCTCAGGCATATCCCCATGATATCCACAATCTCCCCCTTGATGAACACATTGGTAATTTTTCACAAATGCAAATTTAGAGGTTTGAAAAGTAAAAACATGTCGTTTTCGTTCAAAGACACAACTTGGTCCAAAAGCAAGAAAAAGCAAAGGAAATGACCAAGCTGGCTGCAGAGTAGTATCAGCAAGTGAGATACGGCAAAAGAAAGCACGAAAGCTTCAAATTCCAGAAAGGAGTCAAAATCTCACTTAAGGTCCATATTAAAGAACAATTGTTCGATATGACCTTTGATCATTGTGAGGATCAAGAATTGCAATTCAAGTTCAGAAATAGCAATAAAACTATAAGAATGCAAATAAGAAACTCCCCCTCACTATGATCCTTAAAATTCTAATTTTTTCTCCAAGTAGCTCCCCCTTTTTCATAACTCCCCTTTTTTAAACATCTTCTCCCCTTTACACATTTTTTGACATATCTTCTCCCCCTTTGACAATGGAGTCATCAAGGAATCACGCCTTCCTCTCGTCTAGAGATGATAAATGTAGAATGAGGAAAAAGCATAAGAAGGAGCATGCATGAAATGCAATGGAGTGGCTTCATTTTTTTGTATTTTTCAACTGTTGAGTACAAGAAGCTTTAGAGATTACCCAAAAGAACAAGCTAGCATTTCTAAAGTTGCACAAATAACATATTAAGCCTAACAGCGCTAGCAAGATCATGATAAGACATATATAACAAAGCTAAGCATGAAGGCTCAATATAAAGCAATGAGTTTTAGTATTTTAAGCAAAGCTTCAAATCTAGCAAGTTCATCAACAGGGATCCTAAAATGATACTGGCCATGTCAAAATGTCAACGTGAGATCCAAAAGCTAACAAAGACCACATTAAGAGACAAATAGGTCCTGAATTGAATCATTTTGCTCAATTTTCTCAAACGCCCATTTTTCAACTGTTTTTCATTTGCAATGAATATTGAAGTTGACTAATGGTCTAACTTAGTGACAAGATCCTGGACTAGGAGCCATCCACAAACTCATCCTAAGCTTCGACCAAAAGTTGATTAAAGGTATATCTTAGTGAAGAAGATCCTGGACTAGGAGCCATCCACAAACTCTTCCTAAGCTTCTACCAGGGCGACAAATCTTGAGGTTCATGTCAGTTGTGACAAGCAGTCCCCATGAGATCGTCTGGATCATCAAACTATCTCCAAATTCATGTCTTTGACATGCAGTCTCGTAAGAGTAGTTTGGCACAATTTAAGCATAAGACAATCTTGAAGTTTGATTTTTCATTTTTCACAAGAGAAGTTTTAGATTCTTAAGAACACAAGAAGCTCAAGTAATGATCAAAGCTAGATTCAAGAGCTAACAAAGCAATTTTGACAGGGCCAATGTCACAAAAGGAGCACTAATTAAGAATCGCTAAACAATTCACAAATTGCTAATTTCTTAGTTCAAGTTGTTTTTCAAGTTCTAGCTCATACATCAAAGACTTAGCTACACATGTGAAAGCATGATAATTCTAGCAAGTCAAAGATCTAGACATGGCATTGAGCAAGAATTGAAACACTAAAGCTCCAAAAGGGTAATAAGCAAAGCTTTATCAATTTTAAAAGATAAGCATAAAAGCTTATATTACAATGCATTTTTTTGGATTTTTCATATGAATGCAATATGATACAATGAGATGCAAGAAAAGCTCATAAAGCCTAAAAAGCCTAACAAGATCAAAAAGATCAACAAGTTCAAAAGAAGATCAAAAAGAGACCAAAAGAACAAGAAAAGATCAGAAAGGATCCAACTCCCCCTCAAACCAACCCATAGGGATAAATTACCCCTAACTCACTTCTCAAGGTGGCAAACCTTGTTGGGTCTAAAGGCTTGGTGAGGATATCGGCTAACTGAGCCTCGGACTCCACAAAATGCAGCACAATATCACCCTTCTCAACGTGATCTCTAAGGAAGTGATAGCGAATGTCTATGTGCTTGGTCCTAGAATGTTGCACTGGGTTCTTAGCAATGTTAATAGCAGAAGTGTTGTCACAGAAAAGAGGAACACTAGCAAAGGTTAACCCCAAAATCCTTAAGAGTGGAGACCATCCACAAAATCGACTACAAAGAACTAGCAAAGCTGCCTACATATTCAACTTGAAGAAGGAATTGTGCAACAGAAGACCGCTTCCTAGAAGACCAAGAGACAAGAGAAGTGCCTAAGAAATGACATGTGCGGATGTGCTCGTTCTATCTAGCCTCTGACCCGCAAAATCGAATCAAAACCCCGAATGGACAAATAAGAAGAACAAGAATACCAAATGCCATCTCAAGGGTAGAGTGTAAATACTCAAGATGCGCTTAACGACTTAGCGATGTGAAGTCCTCGGTGACGCTCAAACCTCATGCAGAGGCAGATCATGGTGGATGTCCGGTCTTGAGGTCGGTGTGGAGGGAGCCGATCATGTTTGCGGTACTCGCGTGATCCACGGCTTCTCCTTCCTCATCTCGATCTAGAGCGATCGAAATCGCCATGGGAGTGGCGATCGCTTGCGATCACCCATCTCAAAACGCTTGAGTAAATCCTTGGTGTACTTGCTTGATTGATGAAGATCCTTCCTTGCATTGCTTGATTTGTAGCCCCAGAAAGTAATTGAGCTCGCCCATCATGCTCATCTCAAATTCCCTGGACATGGTCTCAGAAAAATTGAAAACAAGAGCATTAGAGGAACCACCAAAGATAATATCATCAACATAAATCTGAACAAGCAGGAAGTCATTGCCATGCCTAAGAATGAAAAGAGTCTTATCTACTTTTTCCATTTCAAAATCATTCTTAAGCAAGAAGGTATTAAGCCTATCATACCAAGCTCTAGGTGCTTGCTTAAGACCATACAAGGCTTTGGATAACTTGTAAACACGATCAGGATGCTTGGGATTCTTAAAGCCAGGGGGTTGTCTAACATAAACTTTCTCCTCTATAAAACCATTCAAAAAGGCACTCTTGACATCCATTTGATACAATTGAAGCCTTTACAAACAGCAAATGCAAGCAGAATCCGAATGGCTTCTAATCTAGCAACACGAGCGAAGGTTTCATCAAAATCTAACCCCTCAACCTGGCTAAAACCCTGAGCTACCAACCTAGCATTGTTTCTAACCACAGAACCATCCTCATTTTGTTTTGTAGGACCGAAATGGCGACAGAGGGGGGGTGAATGTCGACTTTAACTATTTTTCACCTCTAAGAACTGATCAACAAGAACTGCAACTGCTAACCGCACTCACACTAACAGCAAACAGAGATTCAGTCCAATCAAGATGATAGCCCAAGCAATTTACAGCTATTAGCAAACACATATGAGCTGCAGCCTAAGCAATAAGAAGACTCCAATATCATGTCAATACAGAGTACCAAAAAGCTACAGCAAGCTACCATATAAATGAAATTGAAACCTGTAGCAAACATCAGATCAATTGCTCATCCGCATAAAAGAAATGGCAGCCAGCAAAACAGCAAGTGAGGTCCAGAACAATACACGCAGAGGCTGGAACCGAAACCTGGATCGGATCAAGAAAAGCAGCCGTAAGCTTCGGTTTGCAGTAGCAGAACAGGCGAGCAAACAGCAAAAACAAATCAACCAGGGAATCAAACAGGGCACCGCCCAAAAGACTTAGTCTGCACAGATCTCTACGGGAGCCAGTTTCATACAGGTCCATACAGGAGGAGCAGGCAATGAAACCTGAAGTCCTACTCACACCAAAGAGATAAAATGCTATCAACTAGCTGCCGCATCAATCAAAAAGCATCCGGTCTCTGATCGAGCAAGAAGGTCTTTGCGCCGCCAAGTGAAATCGGTTTTTGGGCGTCTCCACACGCACAAGAAAAGAGCTACACAAACCACATCACTGCAGCCGCACAGTCCGTCGACAAGAAACAAAAACTGCTGGCAATCAAATCAAACAAAGAAGCTACCAACCCAACTCATCAAACCGCACACGCACAGAAAAGAAACTCATCAAACCTCACACGCACAGGCGCCGACCAGATCCGATCAACAGCGACAAGAACAAGAACGCCGCCAATTCAAGCGGAAAAGCAAATACCGCAAGATTTTTTCTGTCTACCAAAAGATTCTACAAGCCGCCAACTACTGCTCCCAACAAACAAACAGGACCGACCAGCAAGAACAGCCGCCGCCACTAGCTCCTATGCTATGCAAGAATCAAAACGGCGAGATGTTCCACACGCGCTGCCGAGTCTTCTTACAAGCAAGAACTCAAACACACACAATCTCAGAAATCAACCACAAAAGGAGAACGAAGAACAGAGAGCACAGAGAGTATGAACAGAAGAAAACTTCAGATTTCCATTCAACAAAACATGAGAATACAAGAGGAATGATTAGAAGCTTTCCACTCAATCCTCTCCATCACTCAAACCTCAAGAACACTCAGCCATCTTGAAGAAAAGTAAGGGGACAAGCAGGGAACAACCCTCAACCACTAAAGCCTAAAGCAAAACAAACTCTCTAAAGCCTATTTTGACTAAAGGAAACCCTAAAAACCCTTGGGGTGTTCAGATTTGGGCAGCACCCCCTCCATCCTATTTATAGCCCATGGCTAACGGGTCTCCACCCCGTTACGCCCGCTAAAACCAACGGAGCCCGCTCCCACTTGTGCAGCCTTGCGAAATTCCCGTTTCGCCCCTCCTGCACCTTCCGGAAGCTTCGCGCTCTTGTCTCGACGCCTCGCAACCACCTCGAGTCCACGCTGCGTCTTGACACATCCCGACCGTTCGACCTCGGTGCCACTGCACCTAGTCCGGTCCACCGTGTCTCGCCACGACTCCACCCGATGTCCTGCGGTCACGCACAAGAAACACATCAAATAGCACCGCCGACATATTGTAACCATACAATAGCATCGAGACAAAATATTGAGCCCAAACCATTGAATCAAATGCACCGCATAAACGACATGGTCCGACCACACAAACCAAACTCGACTTCCTAAACCTATGTCAATTACTCATCACACACACGGGACGACCTCCACATGGTCTCTCAATCTCCCCCTTGATGAGTATATTGACAAACACTGATAAAGCGCAAAGATGAGTTTGAGTTTGAAGAATCCAACATGGTCCAAGAAATGAAATGAAGCTAACGCTAGAGCAACAACTGAAAGAGCAAATTGATCTTCAAAGCTCTAAACTGTTCCCAACAGACTTTTTCTTCTCTATTCTCCCCCTTTTGGCAATAAACGCATCAAGATGCAATAGAGAGAATATGACATGTTAATGGATGAAAATGGCTGAAGTTTGTTTATTTAAGCATTTTGAGCCATGAGAATTATCCATAATGACCAACATGTAATACACCAAGCCATAACTCAATAAAAAGGCTAGCTAGATCATGACAAGATATGTATAAGCTAGCTAGAACACATAGATGACAATCTGAAAATGATGTACATTATGTGAGCAAGTCAAGTCATCAATGAGCAAAGTCTCGCTAGAGATATCCAAGGATGATGCAGGCCATGTCAATAAGCTAAGCGGAACTAAGAAGCTTAAATTGAGACCAAATAGAGTGCTATGCTCAAGATTGAAACATTGGTTAAAGTACATGATACTTTTTGTGGCTTTAAGCACATTGAACACATAAACCATTTTTTTTTCTTTTGAAATTCATGGTGGTTTCCAACCAGATTTTTGTTTTATCATGTGCTAGGTCTCAAGCCTTATGCGACTACTCCAAGCGAGAAGCTTAAGAAGATAGTCTAGGTCAACCAAAACTCCCCCTAAGTTCATGCCAAGTGCAATGGCAAGCCGTCTCATAGGAGAGAATTGGTGAGATCAGTTTTTTCGCACAAAAGAGATTTTTTTTTAACAAGTTGTACTAACTCATGCATCATCAAGAGACTAAAACAGCTCAATCTAAGGCTCAATATAGATTCATCACTCTACCCAGCCTATTTGACATGGCATGAATCATAAAAGGATAGCTCAAGAAAGACTAATCTCGAGTGCTAACATGACAAGTTTTAGTTTAAGTTGAGCAATTTTAATTAACTTATCATGGCAAAAGCTAGGCTACACATATGAAGTCATGATAAATCTAGCAAATAAGCACAAGTCATGGCAAGGTGTAAAGCATTGTAAACATGTCATAGCAGGATAATAATCAAGGCTCAATGTAGTTATATTACAATGCGAGAATGCTAGAAATGCGAAAATCCACTCCCCTCAACATTAGATGCAACTTTTAGTTCAAGTTGAGTTAAGTCAATATTAAGCTCGAAGCTCCCAAATGAACTCTCCTTGAACCAAAACAATAAATCGAGAAGTCGCAAAGAAAACATAAAAGCAAATCCTTAAAGCATAGATAAGATATAGAGAATACTATGGCTCGACTTACTCTCATCTACCCCATATGACTCTAGGACTATCAACCGCCCACTTAACACACCTAGGAGCAAACACGCACCTGTCTGCAGGGTGGCCCAACCTCGCTAGAACCTACAAGAAGTGAGTGAGCTCAACCTAGTGAGATAAGTAATGACTAATAAGCAAGATCCTAGAATCACAAGATAAGAGCAAATCTAAACAACTAGACAAAAGAAGCACTCTAATCTATGCTAGGAGGACTAATCCCAAATGCACCCAAAATGCAATGCAATAGTAAGGAGCTAGAGCATAAATAAGATAGTAAAGCGAAGAAACCCAAAGCTCCCTCACTACAGGTCCATAAGGACAAACCACCCCAAGCTCTCCTCATGAGTGAAAACCTCGAACTATCCAATGGCTTGGTGAAAATGTCACCAACCGGTGGTCACTCTCCAAACCTGAGCAAAATATCTCCCTTCTCTACATGGTCTCTAAGGAAGTGGAAGCGGATATCGATGTGCTTGGTCCGGAATCTTTGCTGGGTTCTTGGCAATGTTAATCGCAAAGTGTTATCACAAAAGAGTGGAACAACATGCGATAACTAACCCAAAGTCCCGCAGGTCGAAGCCATCCAGAGCACTTGGCTACAAAGAATCGGCTGCAAAGAACGTGCTCGGCCTCTGCGATCAGGTAACACCAGACCGCTTCCTCGAAGACCAGAAACAAGAGAAGTGCCAAGAAATTGGCGGTCTTGGAAGTGCTCTTCCTATCTATCCTCTGACCAAATGAAGTCGCATCCGAGAAGGCCCTCAAGGAAAGACAGGGATGAGGAAGAGTACCAAATACCATAGTCAATGGTAGCTCGCAGTACGAAGATGCGCTTCACCTTTGGCGGTGAAACGCGAGGAGAAGCTCGAAACGAGCGCACAAACACACGTAAAAATGTATGTCCGGTCTCGAAGCGTTGAGGTACAAGAGGGAGCCAATCATCTTGCGAAACTCCTTTTGATCAAGCGGTTCGCCATCCTCATCTCGGATCAAGATAGGTAGAAGCCATGGGAGTCGACACGGGCTTACCATCACTCATGTCGGTTGTCTCGGAGATCACGAGTGTACTTGCCCCGATGAAGAAAAGTACCTCCCGAGTCCGCTTGATTTGGAAGCCAAGAAAGAAAGTCAACTCACCCATCATGCTCATCTCAAACTCGGTGCTCATGACATCCGAGAACTGTGAAACCAGAGCATGAGAAGAGCTGCCAAAGATGATGTCATCGACATAGATTTGGACGAGCAGAAAGTCACTGCCATGCCTGCGAATGAACAAGGTCTTGTCAACTTTACCCATTTCAAACCCATGACTCAACAAGTAGGACTTAAGCCTCTCATACCAAGCTCTGGGAGCCTGCTTAAGTCCATACAGCACTTTTGAAAGCTTGAAGACATGGTTAGGGTATTTGGGGTTCTCGAAACACGGAGGTCAGCTGGACGAGACTTCCTCTTCAATAAGGCCATTGAGGAAGGCACTCTTCACGTCCATCTGGTAAAGCTTGAAACCCTTAGAAGCCGCAAAGGCAAGCGAGATTCTAATGGCTTCAAGTCGAGCTCTGAGGGCAAAGGTCTCCTCAAGTCTAGACCCTCAACACAGGAAAACCCCGAGCTACCAATCTAGCCTTGTTTCGATGATTACCCCATCCTCACTCTGCTTGTTCTTGAACACCCACTTGGTTCCAATGATATTGTGGCCTCGTGGGGGCTCAACAAGCGACAGCACCTTGTTTCTCTCAAAGTTTTCTAGCTCCTCATGCATGGCATTGACCCAAGACTCATCGAAAAGGGCGTGACAAACGCCCTTGGGCTCAAAGTAGGCAACAAAGGCGAATGGAGATGAAATGAGAAAAGCGGACTTAGAGCGTGTGACACGCTCAAAAAGGTCTCAATCATCTCGCTGAAGGATGACTTTTCTGGATATGTCGGGGAGGTCCTGGATGAGAGGAAGAAGTGGCCTCTACCTCGTGTGCAGACGAGGCAGGGACAGAGCCACTAGCTCCGGAGGAAACGGAAGGCAAAGGCTGATCACCTTGAGGTGCCGAGGAAGAAGGCATCTCAAGGGAGGAAAAGGAGCTGGATCGGAGTAAACAACCATCGCCTCTCCTCGTCCTCATCATCCACAAAGATGGTCTCGGACTGCTCTAAAGAACTCGAGATATCTGGCCTAGTCCTGGTGCCTCGTCAAAAGTCACCTCACGGTTTCTACCATTCTACTAGACTCGCAGCCTGCACCTCAGAAGCCCGAAGAAGTCGAGTAGCCTAGAAAGATACCGCCACAGAACGTGACTCGAACTTGTCTAGGTTCCCGCACTTCAAGATAAAGCACTTGCAACCAAACACACGAAAATGAGAGACGCTGGCTTTAGCAGTATCTCGACTCATAAGAAGTGCGTAGGAGTGCCCAAGAAAAACTCGATTGAAACATGGCACACGGTCGCAATGGCCTCACCAAAACTTCCTCGGTGTAGAGTACTCATCAAGCATCGCCCGGCCATCTCGACCAAGGTACGGTTCTTCCTCTCCACAGCGCCATTTTGCCGAGGGGCGTATGGAGAAGAGAACGGTGCTCTACACTGTCTCACCGCAGAAACTCTCAAAGTAGGAATTCTTGAACTCCGTGCCATTGTCATCATGGATCGCTCGTAAGGCACCCGGAGCTCAACAGACATGACCTACTAAAAAGACCTCGAAATGTGTAAATGTCTCGTCCTTCGAGGCTAAGAAAAACACCCAAGAGTACCTCGAGAAGTCATCGACCACAACAAGAACATACCACTTCCCTCCTGCCGATCAAGATTTGAGCCGTCCAACTGTGTCCATGTGGAGCGGTGTCTTCGGTGCATCGGTCATAATAATCTTGGACCGGAGGATGAGAAGCGGCAACCATCTTGCCGCGTCTTGGCATGGAGTGCAAACAAGGTCTTTGACCATCTTGAGTTTCGCAGACCACGAATGAGATCATGGTCGCTAACTCGGGTCAAATGGTCAAATCAATATGACCAAGTCTCCTATGCGAGAAGAGAGATCGCGGGACTCGTAGCAACTAAACACACGAGAGGATCGCGGAAGACTCGGAGAACTCAAAGACGAAAGATCCTCCCATAACGAAATCCCGCAAACCGGACTACCCAAGAATCAAGAATTTTGCAAGCGTTTTTCTTGAAGCTCACCTCGAAACCGCCATCGGTAAGCCGAGAAACGGAAAGCAAATTGTCTTTGCACTTACTAACCAAGGCAACATCCTTAAGAATAAAAGAAGCATTAATACGCACAGACCTTTGGCGATGACGCGTCCTGCACGAAGCGTCTCCGAAGGTGATCGTCTCATCACCTGGAGCGCGGGCTAGGGAAGAGAACCAACGGGAGTCTCCGGTCATATGACGAGAACAACCGGAGTCTACAAGCCAAACCTTCTCCTTCCCTACCCGGCGAACCTGAGTCAAACAGAGAGTAAAGTCTCAGTACTGGGATAAATCAACAGTGATTTTGGCACCCAATACTGAGTAACACGTCGGCGCGATGAAGTAGTCAAGCCCGACTGACCTCTATCTACCCTACGCTCTCTGTCACTCACAGCAGAAGGTCTAAGAGCAGACCCGAAGCTGTTGCTGAGTCCGACTGCTACGAAGGAGCGAGTCGGAGCACCTGCAACAGACTG
The DNA here is from genome assembly GCA_036346405.1 of Phyllostachys edulis. NCBI lineage: Eukaryota > Viridiplantae > Streptophyta > Magnoliopsida > Poales > Poaceae > Phyllostachys > Phyllostachys edulis. The sequence continues at coordinate 69,594,318 of CM070562.1, read as the reverse complement.
AACACGCCGCGGGTAGCTATCTCGATGGGGAAAACGAGATCTACCCTCAGGACGGCGGAAGTCACGATCGAAAGCGAGATGAGGACGAAAACGAGCTTCTCGAAAAACCAAGTCCTCGATGCTGCACAAACCCATCAGAAGAAACAAGCCTAGACCTCGTGTTGGTCTTAGGTGCACTCAAGATCTGGGGCCGACCCTGAATGCGCCTAACAGACTCAACATGGTCTCTTCGCGCGATCTTGGCACGCCTGAAGCATCGATCGACTGTGTGTCCATCATTCTGACAGAAGGTGCAGTGATACTTCACCTTCTGAGAGGTAGAAGCAGCATGTGAAATTACCTTACTGTTAGAAATCCCCTGGACATAGCCCGCTGACTTGAAATGGACTTTCTCGGTCCCGGGCTCGATCTCAATCACACACAGTGCTATGGGTGCGAGCACGGCGGTGGATGCTTCCTCATGTCCTCAGAGAAGTCATATCCTAGACCCTGATTAAATCTGCAGATCTTAGATTGGTCTAGAATAAGATTGAGCTTCTTCTTGCCTCCTACAAATCTCTCAAGAGTGTTCATAAGGTATCGACACTCCGAAAGAGAGAGGTGCAAGAAGAGCGGGGAAGAAGAGACAATGCAGAAGGTAAGGGAGCAAAGGAAGAACCAAAGAAGAGAGGAAGAATGGCTTGTGCACGCACACCGACTCAAGGGACATCCCATCGCTAGCCGTTGGTTCACGTTGCTAAGCGTCTCAACCTTACCCTGGGGCTTCTCCCCCTTCTCCACAATCATATTGCAAGCACAATGTGACTTCTCTAGAAGGTCCTTAGTTAGCTTCACACATTTCTCATCCAAAGCAATCAAGTCAGATTTTAGTCTGTTACACTTAATGCATGGTGAGCTAACAGGGTCCTTAGAAGCAAACTGAGCCATCTTCCTTTCATGATCAATCATATCTTGAAACTGTTTGGAGACAGCCTCAAGTTCAGCAGTTAACTTAGGACAGTTTAAGCATGAAACAATCGGCTCAAGTAAAGAAGCTTGTAGTTCAGCAATTTTATGATCTGCCCGTTTTAAGTTCATCTTCAAGTTATTGCAATTTTCACAAGACTCAGGCAGATCAAGAAGCATGGCATAAGATCCTCTAGCAGCAATGTTCTTACCCTCACATGAGGTGGGAGAAGTAGTCTCATCAGTAATAAGTAGGGTAATGACCATCCTACTCAACTCTAACTCGCAAGCGCACTAACATTCTCCACCTTAACACTATCAAGTTTGGAGGACACACTATCATGTGAGGTCCTTAACTTCTCCATATCAACTTGACAAAGTAGAGCATGTATCACAATCATCACTAGAAGGGCGGATGTAAGAGCAATAATCTCTAGTGACACTATCTATTTCCTTCTCTAACTCAAAGACACCTAGCCTTAGCTTTAGCATGAAAACCTCCTAGCTTAAGAAAAGCATGATTGAGCTGTTCAGAGGTGGGATCTACCTCGTCCGTGTCGAGTACATTTCATTGTCACGAAGTTCGCCCTCGAGGGCCATGAAGCACATGCCGGAGAAGTCGTCGCCGCCATCCTTGGGCTCTTGGTCACCCGTCCCGTCAACGTCGCTCCATCCCTCCACCTCGCTGAGGTCGAGGTCGTCGAAGGCGGTGAGGACGCGGTGGAAGAGCTTCTTGGCTTTGCCGAAGTTGCGGAACTTCTTCTTGCTGGGCGTCTGAGCTGGAGGCTTCTTGTTGCGGTTCTTGTCGGTGTAGTCGTTCTTGCCCGAACCGCCGTAGTCGTTCTTGCCCTTCTCCAGCTTGGGGCAGTTCGCTCGGATGTGGTTGGGGCCACCACACTCGAAGCAAATCACGGGTCCTCCTCTCTTTCGTCCCTCCTCCTTTGTAAGCGTGGGAGAATCTCGAGCAAGGAGGGCAAGTCGCTCATCCGCGAAGTCGCTCTAACCGATCATCGCTTATGTCACAGAGAAGCGACAAGGAGAAATTGCAAGAGGACTCGGAAGAGAGACCGGTTGAATCGATCGGTGACCAAGGCCATCGATCGTGACTTCGACTCTCGAGAGACAACGTCAATCTCGTGAGTCTTGAGGCGTGAGTCTGGTAGCATCAAGAGTCAAGGTCGAGAGGTCTGTCGTGTCTTTGATGGTGGTCACTTTCATCTCCCACACGCCAGCAGATCGAGTCTTAGTAAGTATCGGACGAGCGTTGTCCGAAGTCGGGTATGTGAGACCGACCGCCCGAGGTTGCTCAAGATCTTGTGAAAACGCATGAAGCACTCATCTAGGGACTCACCAGCAAGCATCTCAAATTTGTTGTATTCTCGTTTGAACCGTCTGTCGAACTGCCTTGATCTGGGTGGTGCCCTCATGGTATCGTCGAGGTCACCCAGATATCGTGGCGCGGACGACAGTGAGATATGCTTGGTCAAACTCACTCGACTCAAACCACGGATGATGATGTTCCTAGCCTTTGCATTTGCCTCAACATCGCCATGTTCCGGCATTGATGTTCTCATCGGCGAGAACAATAATCGAACCTTGACCTTTCGCCAGATGGCATACCGGGCTGGATGTATGTCTCCATTCGGCTCTTCCGAAGGGTAATCGATGCCATCGAAAACGGCGGCAATCGAGTACTTGTCCATCGCCACGGCTCTTGAGACCGGTTAAGATCTATTGAAAAGAGCTAACCGGCTCTGATACCAATTGTAGGACCGAAATGGCGACAGAGGGGGGGTGAATGTCGACTTTAACTATTTTTCACCTCTAAGAACTGATCAACAAGAACTGCAACTGCTAACCGCACTCACACTAACAGCAAACAGAGATTCAGTCCAATCAAGATGATAGCCCAAGCAATTTACAGCTATTAGCAAACACATATGAGCTGCAGCCTAAGCAATAAGAAGACTCCAATATCATGTCAATACAGAGTACCAAAAAGCTACTGACAAGCTACCATATAAATGAAATTGAAACACCTTAGCAAACATCGGATCAATTGCTCATCCAATAAAAAGAAATGGCAGCCAAAAAAGCGACAAGTGAGGTCGAAACAATACACGCAGAGGTCGAACCAAACTCGATCGGATCAAGAAAAGTACCAGAAGCTTCGGTTTGCGATGGCGAAACAAAGCGAGCAAACAGCAAAAACAAATCAACCAGGGAATCAAACAGGGCACCGCCCAAAAGACTTAGTCTCCAGACAGATCTCTCACGGAGCCGCTTCATCTGAGTCCATACAGAGGAGCAGTAATGAAACACAAGTCCTACTCACACCAAAGAGATAAAATGCTATCAACTAGCTGCCGCATCAATCAAAAAGCATCCGGTCTACAGATCAGAGCAAGAAGGTGCTGCCGCCAAGTGAAATCAGTTTTTGCGGGCGTCTCCACACGCACAAGAAAAGAGCTACACAAACCACATCACTGCAGCCGCACAGTCCGTCGACAAGAAACAAAAACTGCTGGCAATCAAATCAAACAAAGAAGCTACCAACCCAACTCATCAAACCGCACACGCACAGAAAAGAAACTCATCAAACCTCACACGCACAGGCGCCGACCAGATCCGATCAACAGCGACAAGAACAAGAAACGCCGGCCAATTCAAACAGGAAAAGCAGCCGCTGGCAAGATTTTTCTGTCTACCAAAAGATTCTACAAGCCGCCAACTACTGCTCCCAACAAACAAACAGGACCGACCAGCAAGAACAGCCGCCGCCACTAGCTCCTATGCTATGCAAGAATCAAAACGGCGAGATGTTCCACACGCGCTGCCGAGTCTTCTTACAAGCAAGAACTCAAACACACACAATCTCAGAAATCAACCACAAAAGGAGAACGAAGAACAGAGAGCACAGAGAGTATGAACAGAAGAAAACTTCAGATTTCCATTCAACAAAACATGAGAATACAAGAGGAATGATTAGAAGCTTTCCACTCAATCCTCTCCATCACTCAAACCTCAAGAACACTCAGCCATCTTGAAGAAAAGTAAGGGGACAAGCAGGGAACAACCCTCAACCACTAAAGCCTAAAGCAAAACAAACTCTCTAAAGCCTATTTTGACTAAAGGAAACCCTAAAAACCCTTGGGGTGTTCAGATTTGGGCAGCACCCCCTCCATCCTATTTATAGCCCATGGCTAACGGGTCTCCACCCGTTCGCCCGCTTAAAACCAACAGAGCCCGCCTCCCACTTGTGCGACCTTGCGAAATTCCCGTTCGCCCCTCCCGCACCTTCCGGAAGCTTCAAGCGCCTTGTCTCAAGACGCCTCGCAACCACCTCGAGTCCACGTCGCCTTGACACATCCCGACTGCTTCGACCTCGGTGCCACTGCACCTAGTCCGGTCCACCGTGTCTCGCCACGACTCCACCCGATGTCCCGCAACACACGCATAAGAAACACATCAAATAGCACCGCCGACATATTGTAACCATACAATAGCATCGACAAAATATTGAGCCCAAACCATTCGAATCAAATGCACCGCGCAAACGACATGGTCCGACCACACAAACCAAACTCGACTTCCTAAACCTATGTCAATTACTCATCACACACACGGGACGACCTCCACATGGTCTCTCATGTTTATTTATGAACACCCAATGGGTTCCTATAACATTATGTCTACTAGGAGATTCTACAAGGTTCCAAACTTTATTTCTTTCAAAATTCTCTAACTCCTCATGCATGGCATTGACCCAACTAGTATCAGATAAAGCATGTGATATATCTTTGGGCTCAAAAGAAGCTACAAATGCAGAGTGAGAGAAAAGACTCGGATCATGATACCTGGAGCGAGTGACTCGCTCATGGAGATTACCAATCATCGATCCTAAGGTGTTGCTTGAATGTGCAAAGGAGCACACAGGGAGATAGCGTCTCCTCGACCTCCAGTATCTTCACGACGAAGAAGTCACAGCAGGAGCCTCAATTGGAGGTGAAGCAGTCGTAGCAGGTTCTAGAGCTTGCGCATCTTGCACAGGAACATCAGCAACAGGTGGAGGAGCAGTATCAAGTTCATCCTCATCTTCTTCAACAAAAATGCTCTCTGTCACCTGTAAGTCACCTGAAACATCGGATCTAGCTCCAGGGCTAGTCTCATCAAAAGTGACATTGCATGTCTCCTGGACAATATTAGTTTCAACATTAAAAACCCGAAAACCCCTCGAATGAGCAGGATAACCCAGAAATAAACCATCATAAGTCCTTGATTCAAATTTATCTAGGTTCCTGTCTTGAGAATAAAACACTTGATCCAAAGACTCGAAAGTGAGAGACGAGGGTTTTCTACCAAAACGAAGCTCATATGAAGTCTTGCCCAAAGACGGTCTAAAAAAGACACGGTTTGAAATATGGCAAGTTGTAGCAATAGCTTCGGCCCAAAATCTCCTCGGTGTGCTATACTCATCTAGCATCGTCCTAGCCATCTCGACTAGGGTCCTGTTCTTCCTTTCCACAATGCCACTTTGTTGAGGGACGTGTGGAGAAGAGAACTGATGCTCAATACCGCGCTCAGCACAAAAAGAGGCAAAAGAAGCATTCTTGAACTCCGTGCCATTGTCACTGCGGATCGCTTTCAAGGCACCAGGAAGTTCAGAAGCCAAACGAAGAACAAGGTCATGATAATGATCAAAAGCCTCATCCTTCGAAGCAAGAAAGAACACCCAAGAGTATCTCGAAAAATCATCGACTATGACAAGAATGTACCATTTGCCACCGACTGACCGAACCCTAGCAGGACCAACAATATCCATATGAAGCAACTGTTCCGGTCCGTCAGTCATGACCATAGTTAATGACGGGTGTGAGGCGGCAACTTGCTTGCCATGCCTACAGAGCGCATATCTGACATCCTTGATGACTTTGAGTTTAGGCAAACCTCTCATGAGATCAAGGCCGCTAACTCGTGTCAGATGATCAAAACCAATGTGCCCCAACCGTTGGTGCCAAAGTCAGATATCAGAAGAAGATGCAATCAAACATTTGAGAGATCCAGCAAGCGATTCAGAAAAGTCAGCTCTAAAAATTCTACCAACTCTAGAAATCCCAAAAACGAGCTCACCAAAAGAATCAAGCACACGACAGGCGTTCTTCTTAAAACGAGTCTCATAACCATCATCAAGAAGCTGTGAGACAGACAGGAGATTGTACCTTAGCTTAGACACAAGCGCGACGTCCTTGAGAATGAACTTGTCGTTCACCCTGATCACTCCAGTTCCTTCAATGCGCCCTTGTGTATCATCTCCAAAGGTGATGAAGTCATCACCGGTTGACCGTGTGAAGGAGGTGAACCATCTTGAGTCTCTGGTCATGTGGTGTGAACACCCGGAGTCGACGAACCATGTGTTCTTCCCCCTTCCGCGGCAATCCTGAAAATCAAGGAGCAAAAGAACGATGTGTCTCAATACTGGAGTTAGTTAAAAGCGACTTGGGAACCCAGTACTGAGACACTCGTCTGCGAGTAGTATGCAAAGCAGATGTGCTATCCTTGACTTTATTAGTAGTTCTATTATGAGCAATGGTAACAGAAACATGAGATGCATCCTGTCTAGGAACATGGTGATGAGCATGTGCAGCAAATCCTAGACTGGGGTTCTTCTTTTGTACGTGACCATGTCTCATAAAAACTCTAGGTTGATTAGATGACATTCTAGCAATATTTTTCTTAGCATTCTTCAACCTACGCCAATAGAACTCAACCAAATGTCCACTCTTCTTGCAATAGGTGCAATGGTATTTTGTACCACTGGGAAAAGCACCTTTTGCCTCAAAAGAAGGTTGGACATACCCTGCAGATTTAAAGACAGTTTTCGCTGGTTGGGTTTTGAATTCAACTAAACCTTTTTCCAAGACCTGAATGACATTAGGTTTGGACATGTCCTGGGCAGAGTTGTATCCTAAACCTTGCTTCTTAAAAGGAGTTTTAGATTTATCTAGAATCATGTTTAACTATTTTTCACCATTAGAGAATCTTTCTAAAGTATCCTTGAGATATGCATTCTCTTTTCCAACATTAGCACATGATTCACAAGTCTTGCCCTTAATGGCTTTAGCATGTTTCTCCTTAAGATGAGCAACTTCAAGCTTATAGGCAGCACAAGAGGCACAAGGTGTAGACTCAATTGTGTCCTTAAGCTTGGCATATTTAGCTTTGACTGCTTCTAGAATATCCTTAACTTCATGTTCGCGTTCTAAGCAGAAAGTGCAAAAACTAGATTTCACATTGCCGGATGCATCCAACTTGCTAGACTCTAAACATTTTTCACATGGAGCAGATTTAACATTAATTAGCTTAGTTCTAGCATTTTCAAGTTGATGCAAAGCAATATCATGAGCAGATTGTAGTTTAGACAGTTCGGAGTGCAAAGCATGGCAGGATGAACATTCATCAACATCTAGACTCTTAGCATTCACAAGCTCTAATGTCAAATTCTCGACTTGTGACTCTAGATCCTTGTTCCTAGCCATGGTGAACTCTAAAGCCTTATCTTGACTAAGCAATTGCTCATACATGTTATCGCATCTAGCAGAAAGAACATCATAGGAGAGAGATACCTCATCGTCGTCATCGGCGTCGTAGTCGACCATGAAGCACATCTTGGGTGAAATCCTTGGCCTTCCCCTTCTTGTCTTGAGGAATCTCCTCCTCCTTGTCCTCCTCGCTCCCGGAGTCCACATCGCTCATGGATTGATCTCCAAAAGCGGCAAGAACTCGGTGAGCAGCCTTCATGAGCTTGGCAGCATCATACTTGGGCTTGCCCCCTTTAGGCTTCTTCCAGGCAAGCTTCTCATCCTTGCGGTTGCCCTTACCTTTCAGCTTGGGGCAGTTGGCCCGGATGTGATATAGCTCTCCACACTCATAGCATGTCACAGGGCCACCTCTCTTTCTGTTTCTTACATTGTTATATGCTCGTGTGACTTTCTTGGTTAAAAGGGCTAAATCAGCCTCAGGAAGACTCTCAAACTCTTCTTCTTGAATAGCAGATAAACACGTAAGAGAAAAACCAGAATAAGACTCAGAAGAACCATCAGGAGTCCCTTTGAGAGGATCAACCACCAAAGCCATGTTATCCTTCTTAGGATTACCGCCTCTCTTGATCTCATGAGTTTTTAGCTTGCTATAAAGTAGCTCCAAAGTGAGATTAGAGAGTTTGACGTTCTCCTCTATGGTAGTTGCCTTTATCTCCCACTCCTTGGTGTTGATTGCAGCCAAGAGGTCGGTGGCATTCTCAGATCGAGAGTACTCAATGTCAACAGCTCTCATCTAATTGATCACCTTGTTAAAGCGAGTAAAAATGTCATCGATGCTCTCACCAGGACGCATCTCAAATTTGTTGTACTCTCGCTTGTAGAGATTCTAACGCACTTGCTTGATCTAGGACGATCCCTCATGATAAGTTTCGAGGGTGTGCCAAATCTCATGTGCGGTCGCAAGATTGCAAATCCTATCGTACTCTTGCCTACCAAGCCCAAAGATATAGAAGGTTCTTTGCCTTGTTGTTGTTAGCCAAGAGAATCACTTTGAAGCCAGAGCAACCGGGCAAAACAAGCGGGGCTCGAACAACCTCCCATATAGCTTGTCCTTCGCTCTCAAGGAAGACTGCATGCGATTCTTCCAATAAGCATAGTCGAGCCCATCGAAGACATGCGGCTTGGTCGAGTACTTATCCATCGCCAAGTTCGATGCTGCTTAAGATCAAGATTGAACTAACCGGGCTCGATACCACTTGTTGGACCGAAAAGGCGACTAGAGGGGGGGGGGGTGAATAGGAGCACGCTCACATTTTCACAAAGTATGAATTCAACACCAATTTTACTCCAGTAGCTATGAAAGCTATGAAGATCAATCTACAAGTACAGCGGAAGACTTGTATTGAATTCACACTAAGAACCCCAAAGCAATAGATCAAAGGATAATCAAATTAGAGATTGAGCGGTCAGACCGATTTTTGTACTGGTGATCGATAGGTTCTTCAGCGATCGACCGGCGTTATGTGAGCGGTCTGACCGGCGGTCTAAAATTGGTCTGACTGATTTTGTCCAGAACAGTATGATCAGCCTGAAAACCGAAACTCAAATCGATCTAACTTTTGATCTATGCGGCCAAACTCAACGAAACTTGACACACACCTTCTCAAAGATATTGTGAACCTATTCCAATCAAGGATCGCAGAAATCCAAGCCAAGGTTCCTATCTTTTGCAGTTTGAGCAAAGCTAGGTCAAAAACCGAGTAAGAATCAAAATATGATCTAGAGACTTGCTCGTGGGAGATTGATGATCAAGATGATCCTAGATGGATTCTCACAAGTCACAGCAAGTTAGATCAAGCCAAGAAACCAAGCAAACACTCGAGAATCAAAGAAAGGCACCAAATCACCAAATAGAGAGAAAAAGAGAGAATAGATTCATCTTGAGAGAATTCTCTTTGAATTGATTTGATGAGTATTGGTTTACAGCCACTCCACCAATGGAGGACAAAGACTCAATACATGAGCATAGAATCCAATCCAACTCTCTAGAACCCTAACCTCCACTAATCCTCTCCCTAAGCAAATTAGGGTTTCAAAACAATGAAAAGGGTTGAGGGGTGAAGCCACCTCCTCCTCTATTTATAGTGGAGGCTTAAACCTTCTAGAAGATTGAACCCCAATGGGCTCCGTTAAAACCCACACACAAGCGGGTCACATACGCACGCGTTTTAAAGCGCTGTCTTCATCTCTTGACCTAATCCACTTCACCTTGCGTCATCTTGCGCCGTGATTTGGCAAAAAGGTCACTACAGTGCGATATTGGTAAAATTACCAAAATACCCTCCTCGATCTTTGCAAAGACCGAGTCCCAATCTGCGTGAAACACATCCATGCTTCACCATGTGTAGGTTGATCCCACGGCTCTCTTCATGTCGGCAAGTCTCTCCCATCCGCTCCCACCAAACCACCATGGCACTTGCACCGACCGCAGCTTGATCCAACCCGTCGTCATCGAATCGCCTGCTTGGTCATCCTTGTCCATTCTGCGCCATGCTTGAATCCATTGACCTCACCCGCATCCCCGATCGTTACGGACCTCGGCTCTCCAAGCCTAGTCCCGATCATCTCATCGCTGACCGTCGTTGACCACCAAGCAACTGCACAAACATAGACCAAGAAATGGTTTAGGAACAAGTTCTTCACAACTTGACCCACGTTAGTGAAAACATGCATCATGCAACACATATACCATGAAACCCATGAACTTGACCTAACTTCCGAACATCGCCGCCACGAAGGACGACGAAACAAGTGAAAATTCGGGATCGCCAACATGGCTTGGCCCGATCGCCTCTAACCGGTCGATCACACTGCTGGCAGTCCTAACCGCCACCGACTTAACAAATTTCCATCATGGAAATCCAAAACCTACTTTAATTTTCGAACCAATAGAACTTTTACCTTGAAGCTCCAAAAATTATGAAACCAAGTGCAGAAGAACCCTCTCACTTGCCTACACCTTCTATTTTGGCCCAGCTCCAAAATCCAAAACATTGCAATGGCCGGTCTGACCGCTCAGGCAAAGCCGGCCGATCCAGCTCCACTAGCTTCTAACCTAATCACTCTGGCGGTCGACCGCCACCACCATTTCGTAAAAAACCACACAGGCATGGCGGTCGGATCACATTAATGGCGGTCGAGGCCGCCACAATGGTTTGGTCGACCGCCAATGGCTTGACAGACTTGGAACTTTGCCGAAAACACGTGATTCGACAAACAGTCAATGACATTGCCAATTGTAACATCATCCTAAGATCTCAGGCATATCCCCATGATATCCACAGAGATGGACAACGCTCCCAACACGCTAGCGATAGCGGAAATGATCTATCAGGGGTACACCGTCTATAGGTCGAAGCTGCAAGTGAAGCTCCATAGGTGTGGCAGCAGTACGAGTATCAATCATCCCAGACCGAGCAAGCAGATCCTGAACATAGCGATGCTGAGAGAGGTAGTAACCATCACCATCAGAATGAACCTCAATCCCTAGAAAATAGCTCAATGGTGCCAAATCAGACATCATAAATTGTTCACTCAATTTCTTCTTAACAAAAGCTACATAGTCCATGTCATCTCCTGTGATCAGCATATCATCTACGTACAGCAGAAGCAAAGTACGACCTAGCTGAGAAGTGTGAATAAATAAGGCAGGGTCATGCACACTCGAAGTGAAACCAGCAGCTCGAATAACAGAACTGAAATGCTCGAACCAAGCACGAGGAGCCTGCTTGAGACCATATAGAGCACGCCTAACATGACAAACATAGCCTGTAGGAGCCTCAACACCAGGGGGTGGCTGCATATAGACCTCCTCATGTAGATCACCATGAAGAAAAGCATTATTGACTTCCATTTGAGATATAGTTCATGTGCGTACCACTGCAACTGCAATAGGAGTACGGACTATGGTTATATGAGCAACTAGAGCAAAAGTCTGATCATAATCTCGACCATAAACCTACTGAAAACCTCTTGCAACAAGATGAGTTTTGTATCGCTCTACTGACCCATCTGACTTGTTCTTTACTTTGTACACCCACTGTAACATCCCGTTTGTCCTTAGTTCCTATAGTTTTCAAAATAAAAATAACCATTTGGTTTTGATGAGAGTTCAAAGCTTAACTTGAGTTTTCAAAAGAGCTTTAATTGTTTAAACCAAACTTGAACTAAATCTGTTCGGTGCCTTCTGTTGTTTGTTGGAGTTTTCCCGTTCTCCCTCTTTTTGCTCTGTGTGCCCTTGTGTTTGGTTTCTCCTTTCCAGACCTCTTTTGTGTCTGGATCTCTTCTCTCGTTCTCTCTCTTTCTCGGCCCAGACCTCCTTTGAGCTAGACCTTTCCTTGCTCGGACCCCCCCCTTGTTGGTCTAAGTCCTCTCTTTTGAGTTTAGACCAGCTCAGGTTTGTGTTTCAAACCTCTTTGATCTTTGGACCTTTTCCTTGTACCTTTCTGTTTGGACTTCCCTTAGTCCAGACCTCCTCTTTGTTGGTTTGAATCTCTTTCTGTTTAGACCTCCCTTTGGTTCTCTTGGCTCTCCCCTTGCTTTTGCGGACCTCCCGATTGCTCCAGGTTCTAGCGCGGTCGTACAGCTTCGCTCTTGCGGTTGTACCGCTTCTCTGTTGCTCTAGGACCTCCCCTTGTTTAGATCTGGCCGTTAGGACCTCCTCTCCAGAGATCTTGACCGCTCAGACCTCCCCCTTGTTTAGATCTGGCCGTTAGGACCTCCTCTCTGGAGATCTTGACCGTTCAGACCTCCCCCTTGTTTAGATCTAGCCGTTAGGACCTCCTCTCTGGTGATCTTGACCGCTCAGACCTCCCCCTTATTTAGATCTGGCCGTTAGGACCCACTCTCTGGAGATCTTGACCGCTCAGACCTCCCCCTTGTTTAGATCTGGCCGTTAGGACCTCCTCTCTGGAGATCTTGACAGCTCAGACCTCCCCCTTGTTTAGATCTGGCCGTTAGGACCTCCTCACCGGAGATCTTGACCGCTCAGACCTCCCCCTTGTTTAGATCTGGCCGTTAGGACCTCCTCACCGGAGATCTTGACCGCTCAGACCTCCCCCTTATTTAGATCTGGCCGTTAGGACCTCCTCTCTGGAGATCTTGACCGCTCAGACCTCCCCCTTGTTTAGTTCTGGCCGTTAGGACCTCTTCTCTGGAGATCTTGACCGCTCAGACCTCTCCCTTGTTTAGATCTGGCCATTAGGACCTCCCCTTTTGGAGATCTCAACCATCCAGATCCCTCTTCTATTTGATCCAAGGGTCCATACCTCTCCGTTGTTTAAACCAACGATCCAAACCTCCTCTTTGTTTGGATCGGAAGGTCCAGACCTCTTTAGGCCTAGGCCTCCCTAGCGTTTGGACTCACCGCTGGCTCTTGCGGTCGTACCGCTTGAGTTTTGCCTTTCTTGCCTTAGGACCGTTTGATCCGCATCAGACGGATTGGCTGAGTTGGCTCATTCGCTTGGTCCGAACGGCCCAGTTGCCTTGCTCCGTCCGATCAAGATCTGACGGTCCCTGTTCCTCCTACGCGTCCTTGCCTCCGCGGACCTTCCCTTTGCCTTTTGATCTTGACCGTTTAGGTCCTCCCCTTTGAGATCTTGGCCGTTCAGGTTCTCCTTTTGAGGATCTAACTGTCAGGGCCTGCTCCTTGAGGATCTGACCGTCAGGACCTGCTCCTTGAGGATCTGACCGTCAGGACCTGCCCTTTTTGGATCTTGCCCTCAGGATCTCCCTGTTTTTGTGTCTTTTGGACCTCCTGTCCATAGGACCTCCCCGTTTTGTGTCTTTTGGACCTCCTGTCCATAGGACCTCCCCGTTTCGTGTCGTTTGGACCTCCTGTCCATAGGACCTCCCCGTTTTGTGTCTTTTGGACCTCCTGTCCATGGGACCTCCTTGTTGTTGCGTTCCTTTGGACCTCCCCGTGTCCTCAGGACTTCCCCCGGGTCGGACCTACCGCTTGCCTGGTCGGACCTACCGCTCGAGTTTGGTCTTCATTGTTTCGAGGACCTCCCTTTTGTTAATCTTATCATCCAGGACCTCCCTGTCCTTTGGGCCTCCTTGTTCTCTCAGACCTCCCTACCTCCCTCTTGTGTGTTTGGACCCCTTCTAGGTTCAAACCTCCCCCTTGTGTGTTTGGACCCCTTCTAGGTTCAAGCCTCCCCCTCGTGTGTTTGGACCTCTTCTAGGTTCAAACCTTCCCCTTGTCTGTCTAGACCTTTGTGGTCTAGACCTCCTCCTTGTGTTTAGACCTTTGTGGTCTAGACCACCACCTCACAGGACCTCCTCTTTGGATATCCTCGCGGGACCTACTCCTTGGACCTCCTCTTCGGGTCTCCCCTTCAGACCACTCCCTTGACTGGTCTGTGCACCTTTTGATTAGCTCCCTTGATAGCCTTAAGTGCATTTGATGTGGGTTGAGTCACATTAAATGCTGCCCCCTACCTTTGTACTTGTCTCTACTTTTTATCACCTCCTTAGCCCGTTTCAAGCCCCTTTTCGTACCTTTGGCAGTGTACCTTTTGTACTAATGCCTTGAACCTGGGTGTCCCTTTGGATGGTGCTCCTATTCTCCCTTTTGCTTTAAATAGAGCACCAGGGGCACCCATTTCCTCCCTGTTCGTCATTTCTTCTCCTTCTCTCTTTCTCTCGGTTCTGGAGAAGCTCTCCTTGCTCCTCTGGGACCCCTTCGGTTTTGGACCTCCTTTCCCTTGTTGGACCTCCCCTTCTGTGGATCTTTTCTTTCTGTTCTTGCTAGTTCTTTTCGGTTTCCTTTTGGAGCTGCTTTATTTAGTTGTTTCTCTTTGCACCGTGTAGATTCCGTTGGCGCTGAGGAGCTCGGTGATCCAGTGGCCCCGGTTGAAGCTCAGCAGCTTGCCACTGAAGGCAAGTCGTGGTCATTGATCATTTTGAACCTATCCTTACAAAAAGTACTTTGTTTTACTACAACCTGCATTGGCTATTTGTATAAAATGGTTTGGGCTCTAGCTAACACTACTACAAAACAGGCTATAGTAGACGCCCCATCATAGATGGTTCCTTTGGAACCGTCTGTGTTGGGTCAGTCCGAACCCGGGGCTGGCGCGGAACAACTATCACAGACGGTATTTTTTAGAACCGTCTGTGATAGTCAACTATCCTGAGCGGTTGAGAAATAGAACCGTCAGGAAGTATCACGCACGGTTCTATTCACAAACCGCTCTGTGATAATCTCTAATCACGAGCGGTTTTACGTTACAACCGTGCGTGTAGTATCACGAGCGGTTCTTATTTAGAACCGTCGTGATATTGAATTATCCTGAGCGGTTCTTATTAAGAACCGCTCAGGATATCCTTCGCCACTTGCGTCAAGTGTCCCTTCTCACCGCCAAGATCGCCGCAGCGGGACGCCGCTCTGCCACTACCGCGGTGGAGCAACTTGGCGGCCCCGCCGCTGCTCCAGATCAACATACCTCCACACTTCATGCATCGATGGGATGAGGATCTAGCTCTTACTATGGGCAAATAGATATAGTAACTTCTCCTCCAAACTTTTTTTAATTTTGGAATTTTCATATATATAGCCAAACAACGTGGCGAGAGCTTACAAAAGATTGAAAAACTAGAAACCTATCTAGTGGTGGAGGTAGGTCGCTATCTCCGTCTTCAATACTTCATAGGCGGCGTCGGGGCGACGGTTTAAAATCGAACGAATCTCGAATACGCCCACTTCTAACGCTCGCTCGAGTGTGTCCCAAGACCCTCGATTTGTTGAATCAAGTCGAAGAGAGCCCATAGGCTCTCTTCTCTGCTTGAGGGGTCTCGGCCGTCGAATCGATCGCTTCTTTGCCTTGATTAAGCGATCAAGTGACGACAAGCCTCCACGAGACGTGCAACTTCGTTTTGGAGGACCACGCCGACGACACGATAAACTTGCCGAAAGTGGGAGATCACCCTAAGACACGGCGGAGGAGAATGTCAAGACGGCGGAAGGTGGCGCCACCCGCTCCGCAAATTCTCGACAGAGGAGTGAAGACATTGTTGAAATAGTGTTCTTCCAAGAACACGACTCAACGTCTGTGAGAGAGGTGCGCGATCGGCGTGTACTAAGAGGAGGCAGCCATTTGCTTTTTGTGGAGAAAGGGATCAAGGAGGTTGTGTGAAATACATTGTAGAAGGGACAAATCTATATATAGAACAATTTCTAAAGCCGAACGGAGACGAAGAGATATTTGGGGAGTCAGAGCGACGTTGGAAAATGAAGAGATGAAGCCGCCGTGTGATCGTGAGACGAAGAGACACACGCAGGAAAATGAAGACGAAGAGACACGCGGAAGAGAGTTATCACAGACGGTTCCGTTGTATAACCGTCTGTGAAAAGGAATCACAGACGGTTCTAGTTAAAAACCGTCTGTGATACGTTCATATCACAGACGGTTGTAGTTAAAAACCGTCTGTGATATTATTATCACAGACGGTTCTCGTTATAAACCGTCTGTGATATACTTTTTATAAGGCGGGAAACGCTAGGGTTTTGCTCTCACTTGTCACTTCCTCTCCCGCGCCCCTTAGGCTCTCGCGCGCTCGTTCGCCTCCTCTAGGGTTTAGGGCTTGCCCGTAGTTCACCTCCGACTACGACCTCGTCGCCGCCGCCCCCGACCTCGGTGCCGCCGCCCCCAACCTCGGCGCCCCCGACCTCGGCGCCTTCAACCTCGGTGCCGCCGCCCCGACCTCGACGCCGACCTCGGTGCCGCCCCGACCACGGCGCCCGTTCACCTCCACGTCCGAAGCCCCGACGTCGCCGCCCGACCTCGACGCCTTGCATCCTCCTCCCGTGATGGGCCTCCTCCTCTCAGACGGCCTTCTCCCATGCCCGTCCTCCTCCTCTCTCAGACTGCCTTCTCCCATGCCCCCTCCTCCCGTGTCGGCCTCCTCCTTGCACCGTGAGTTCTTGTGCGGCATCCTCTCGTGAGTATTGCTCCTCTGTGGCGCTCGGCTTTGTTGATCAAGGGCTTTGTTGACATGCTCTGTGATGAACTATGTCTTATACTTGAGATTGAATGTGATAGTTAGTTCATACTTGAGCTCTATTGTATTACTTGCTCTTGTCAATATGATCTATCGTTAATTGGTTACTTTCGGTTGAGCTCATAGTTCATTTGTAAATTGATCGATGGGCTTTGTTGACATGCTCGTGATGAACTCGCCTTATAATGAGATTGAATGTGATAGTTAGTTCATACTTGAGCTCTATTGTATTACTTGCTACTATCAATATGATGTATCGTTAATTGGTTACTTTCGGTTGAAAGCTAGTTATTCGATTCTTCATGTTCGCCTGCTTGAGAGTATTCAGTTTTCGTTGGTAATCTAATGACTAGTTTGTGATTCTTCTAGTAGTCTCAGATGAGCTCATTCAACTTTTCATTTGCCATCTTGATCTCTCGTAGTCAACCTCTGCTTGATCGAAGTTTAATCTGCTTACGTTAATGGTTGAGATCGTTTGACAGTTAAGCAAAGTATTGTTTAGAGTTATTGTTTAGAGCTCATAGTTTGAATTTATATTATCATATTCATTTAATGAAGAGTATAGACAATAGGATTGAGATGGCAAAGACTTGTTCTTTAGCTACTCTCCTTCTGAGAGCACATAATATCATCAATCAATATGTTGGAATAGTGTCTGTAATTTGTTAATCTCTAGACCTTTTATTGGTCGAGAATTTAATCCGCGGTTCTTATTAAGAACCATCTGTGATTCCTTTGCATTTCCTTAGAGAAGCTGGTGGATTAAGGAGTGTTAAATTCTTTAGAAATTATGCTTTAATGCTAATTAATTTTGTTGGGATTAATTCTGAAATTTTGCTAAAATCGCATTTTTACAACAATCCAAAAAGAAAGTTTTACTTGATTCTATTTTGTTTCTATGTTGGGATTAAACCTTTGCTTAGCATTTCCTTCGTCGATCATTTTACTTGATTCTAGTTCTATGTCTTCATTAAAGGCTAGTCTTCTGTACATGAAGCATTAAACCTTTGCTTAGCATTTTCTTCGTCGATCCTCACACACTTGAGTGTACCTTTGCTTCGTGCCAATCCTCCACGACAAGAAGCAAATGGTACACTCGAAAGGTGTCGAGCTCGATGAAGTAGGCTCGAACAAAGATTTGTATCACTAGTTTCTATCTATACAAAGATCACAAGAGAAGTCGTGGATTAAGGAGTGTTAGGAGTGTTAGAATAGAAGCCGGTGGATTAAGGAGTGTTAGGAATGTTAGTAGTCTGTATGAGCTCATTCAACTTTTCATTTGCCATCTTGATCTCTATAGTCAACCTCTCAGTACTTCTTCTTGAGATTAATTGTTTCATATTTATGCTGGAATTATTTATGATTATTTGCTATGTCTATTTTACTTGATTCTATTTTGTTTCTATGTCTTCATTAAAGGCTAGTCTTACGTACATGAAGCATTAAACCTTTGCTTCGTTGATTAAGGAGTGTTAGGAGTGTTAGAATAGGAGGCAGGAGGCGGCGAGCCCTACAGGATTAAACCTTTGCTTAGCATTTCCTTCGTCGATCCTGACACACTTGAGTGTACCTTTACTTCTTGCCAATCCTCCAAGGCAAGAAGCATATGGTACACTCCAGTGTGTCAGGGTCGATGAAGAGTATAGACAATATGATTGAGATGGCAAAGACTTGTTCTTTAGCTACTCTCCTTCTGAGAGCACATAATAGGAGCAGGGAGGCGGCGAGCCCTACAGGATTAAACCTTTGCTTAGCATTTCCTTCGTCGATCCTGACACACTTGAGTGTGCCTTTGTTTCATGCCAGTCCTCCAAGATGAAACAAATGGCACACTCCAAAGGTGTCGGCCTCGATGAAGTAGGCTTCCTTAGAGAAGCTTGTGGATTAAGGAATGTTAGTACTCAGATGAGCTCATTCAACTTTTCATTTGCCATCTTGATCTCTATAGTCAACCTCTGTATTTCTTCCCGAGATTAATTGTTTCATATTTATGCCGGAATTATTTATGATTATTTGCTAATATTGCACATGTTGAGCATATTATTAAGTTTAAATGTATATGTTAATTTGGGACACTTGCAATCCATTTTATTGCATATGTAACTTATATAGATAGCAAGTGTTTAGATGGCAGAGACATCGTCTTCGCCACGCCACCGACGCCAGAGATGGAAGAGGCGCCGACAAGGTCACCGACACCGACGCCACAGATGGAAGAGGCGGCGACGAGGCCGCCACCGCCGATTTATAATGACACTAAGCGAGATGGCAGAGGACAATCGAAAATGCCTCTGGCCGATCGGGTCATCACGGAGGTCAAGGACTTTGGGGTCCCTCCGAGTCCCAAGAGATCGTGGCGATTCCTGACCATCTGCGGGATACTTGTAAGGAACGGGTCCTCATCACCACACCAACGTGGAAGGACTGACGAAAGAAGCGAAGGCGCTACAGGATGAACTTTCGAGAAGTTCACTATTCCGTATACATATGGCACGCGGCGACGGACGGCGATGCTCACAATGGGTAAATCGTGGAGGACCTTCAAGAGCATTCTTGTCACGGCACGCGAACACGGGTCAAACGCCTTCGCGCGAAGACAAATTCTTGACGCGGAAGCATGGGACACCTTTGTGGCTATGAAAACGACGGCGAATTTAAGGAGCAAAGTGCGCGCACAAAGCTCTCGAGACATCGAAACACTCACCAAGACAGACTTCGGACCGCTGGGTGCGCGGTAAATACGAGGAATGGGCGGCGGAGAAGGAGAACCCGCTTCGAGGTCACGCACCGCGTGCTCCCTAAGCCGGTTAAAAGCGAGGGCACAAGTCTCGTCTTGGCAAAGATCTCCTTCACAAACCCTGAGACTGTGAAGTGTCCCAACGTGTGGTAAATATGTCGAACTACTAAGTTGTTAATAAGTCCATCACTTCATAGTGCCTATAATAACATGATGACCTCTTGCAACAGGACTTGATCGCCTAAGCTTCCCAAGGCTCCTTCCATGCGATGTGGAGAATGATATACTATCTACGGCCTTGGGAAACAAGGAGCACCTGGTCGCACGCGAGGCTTTGGGGTTAACGTACCTTGGAGTCATGGATTCGCGGACGACTCATGCACGATAGGACTAGGAAGAGATCCAAGGTCGAGCACGACAACCGGTTGGTACAGATGATTACTAACCAATTTCAAGTAGAGATGGTAGCATTGCGAGTCAAATGGATATACTCATGAGCCAGTGATGCATAAGCCGCCCGCTAATTCGGGAGGCGTCCTCCTCGACGTCGGAGTAGCGTCGCGTCACAAGATAATTGTGAACATGACGACGTCCGATTCCGATAGACGACATCAAGGTAACGTACATCTATGGACCGCACCAAAGATAGACCTATAGGACGCCTTAGCTAATTGTGTATCGCTTTGTAGGAGCCGACGCCTGAAGCTCCAAGTGAGGATGGATGGGTCCTTTGTATTGAGGTCACAGGGATGGTGTATCCATACGAGGAAGGGCAAGGCAAACGACGGTGCCAGTGGCGCGACGTTACGCCAGGTCCGTGGATATGGTACATGTCAATTTCCGAGCCGTCCCGCCAAGATTTGCCCGAACGAAGAGATCACAACACTAGGGATGCCGTCCTCTCTTTTATCCAAAGGCCCAAGAAGGACATCGCTCGACCCAAAGAAGGTCGCGATCCGACACGACCATTCCTCTCCAACGGACCTCGATGACTCCACCTCATGTTTCACCTCATAAGGCCACCTCTTGATTCCCGTGGAGAAGACGCCAAGGAACAAAAAAGCGTGCCGTCAGATCCGCTCCCGAAGTCGTCTCACAAGAAGACGCCGCCAATCGCTAAGGCCAAATCGAAATCCACAAACGCGTTAAAGCGCCTCCCAAGTCCGGAAGTCCGCGATACCCGGAACTACATCATCGAAAACCATTGTGCTCCGATGCAAGATAATGCACGCCGGATATGCTTGTCGCTTTGCATGCCCGGTACTTGGCGAAGACCCAAAAGAAGGGTGCGATCATCGAATCACCGCCGATACGAGGACAAGCATTTCTTCAACGGACGAGGCACTTCGTCGTGGGCTTCAATGACTTATTTCAACTATTCAACCTCGTTGGCCTCGACGCCTCGCTTCTACGATGTTGGACAATCGTAAGTGCGCATAATCAAGTTCTACATTCATGTAATACCAATAAATATCACAACTCATTGCTTATGTATAGATACATGTCAAAAATGTCCGGAATGGAAAGAACCAAGGGTTTCTCGACCCACATGTGGTATCGCTGCAAACCATCCAACAAGACTCATCCTTCGCCGAGAAATACATAACGAGGTCATTGCTTCGTCGCATTTAACATGAAGTACATAGTGGTGCCCTACAACCGAGGGTAAGTGTCACTACTTGCTATACAAATTTCATTTGTACTTTATACGCAACCACTTAACTTAGGTTTAATGACTATAGCGACATACATGAGTAGGTACCATCGATCCTTTTAGTTATTATACCCAAGAGGAACCATGTGATATACCTTGATTCCCTAAACCGCAACAAGCACGACTTCAAAGACTCTAAGAGGAATACTCGAGAGGTATGCTCATTTCCTCCTTACATAACTCTATTGTAGTCTTCATTCGCTTGAAATGGCCGAGGATAACCTTTTCAATCATGTAGGTCGCTCATCAATTATGTTGCCAACAAAGGAATATACAATGGAAAGAGCGCCTAACTAACACACAGATGGATTTTCCATGACGCGCTACAACACTATAATCCTATATCATACTTCATAATAACGCGTCTCGAACCGACTATACCTATATATGTAATTCTATTTTTGCAAAGGCCGCCAAAGAAAAAGATGATGAGTTATGTGCAATCTACGCCGCTATCATATGCACTAATCCTTACTGACTAGGAAGAAGGATCCCGAGGTTTGTCAATCTCAAATAATTATTTCCTAATTATAAATTTAAATATATATATCTTACCACTTTACTTTTGCTAGCGGCAGCCTTGAATTTACAATGTGATTCACTGCTATGAAGAGATCAAGGACATTCGAGGAAGCTCATACTTTATCAACACGTAAATCATTAACGACAACGGAGAGTTTCACTTCGCCACCAACCCGAGCATCACCCCACTAAAACCTCTCAACGCAAAACAATTGTAATCAAGTTGTAACTATAGCGACAATACTTGAACAAATGCGGATCTTTTGTAATTTATTTTGAGTAATGATCACTTTGAGTTGTCATGGCTCCTTGAATCTGCTTTCGTGAATGCTTGAATCATTTTCGCGAAAGCTTGTTTTCAGAGGGCATGGCTAGCAATTCCCGAGGCTAGCCAGAAAACAAAGAAATTGTGGGCGGGGTACGAAGCTATCACAGACGGTTTTGTGTTAAAACCGTATGTGAAGTAGTATCACGACGGTTTCGACCGCAAACCGCTCAGGATAGCGAAATATCACGCATTCTACAAAAAAGCCGTCAGGATAGGAGAATATCACGCACGGTTCTACACAAAAGCCGCTCGTGATATTCGTAAATCACAACGGGTTTTTATTTAAAACCGCTCGTGATATTCTCCTATCACGCACGGTTTTTATTTAGAACCGCTCGTGATATTCTCATATCACGAGCGGTTTTACGCTCAAACCGCTCGTGATATTGATTTCGCTGCACGGTTTTTAATAAAACCGCTCGTGATATTCGTATCACGCACGGTTTTGTACCGCCTCGTGATAATATCCTCGTTATCATAGACCAACAAACATAGACGGTTCGGAAACCGTCTGTGATGACGGTTCCGAACCGTCTGTGATGTCGGTTCCTGTAGTAGTGTAAATACCTACTGGTTGTTATGCCTCCTTGTCTATTTGGCAATCCACATGTTGACATGTTTCCTTGAAAACCTCAGGATGGTACTGTTAGTTGGTCTCTTATTGCTATTGCCAACATGGGTATCGTTCCTGCTTAGTCTTGCTCTAGTAGACGTTGGTCTCCTCATGAATCATCTTTTATTGTCAACTTGACTAATTGAATTATGGAACTTTGGTTGGTGCCATCGATAAGCAAGCGTGGTTGGAGCCGCGAGTTGTGTTGTTTGTGGTGCGAGACCACTTTGTTAAAATTCTGATGCTGTGACTAGGTGGTCTTGGCCAGTTGAATCCAAAAGCTGTTTTATGCTCTGCAAGTTAGCAAGGTGCGAGTAGTGGGTGCTCCATATGTTGGTGCTATGGAGTCATCTGGGGCTCCATATGTTGGTGCTATGGGGTCACTGGGTGCCCCGAGTTGTAGAGCTCTGGGTCACATTGGGTTTGTGGAAGCCTTGCCTCGAGCGAAGAATTAAGGACTGAACCTTGGGAGCCATTGATCTGGGCCATTTCGTGCAACCACATGTCCATTATGGGGTGGACCGAGTGTAATAACCGGTCATGCTCGTTCGAGTTCCATGGGTGATGAGGTGCCGATAGCGCACCACTGCTCAAGAGGAAGGCCACCAAGTGCTATACGACATTGTGATGGCGATACCTTAGTGTCTTGGGGCCAAGTCGAGCAGACCTTGTAAAGCTCGGTGGTGGTCTCATACTTGATTCACATGTCTAAGGTAACGTGTGTAATATCGCTTACTACCTCTTGTGGGTAAAGTTGTACACCTCTGCAGAGTGTAAATCTATTGAATAGCCGCGTCCCCTGCTATGGACATGCCCGAGATTTGAATGAGGGGTAGAATTCATTTGTGAAATGGTGTTCCTCCCGGGCGCTTTGGTGAGAGGTCATGGCTTTTACCTCAAGAGACCTTGGCCGGCTCGGAGGGGTCGTGGGCTGCTCACAAAGTGGTCCAGGGCTGGTCTTGTGGTGCTCTGGAGTGGGTGCTCCAGAGAGGTTTGGGTTGGTGCCTTGGGTGTGAGTGGGTGCTCACCGTCCCTTTGAAAATCAAATGTACTTATGTATTATGCTTTTAAGCTTGTTGCCTTACAATCTTTTATGTTATTTACCACAAACTTGGCTTTCCTCAAAACTAACCATACAAACTCACCTTGTCAAGCCGCATGATTATTACTTGCATACCTTACCCACGGCTTGTCGAGTACATTCAAAGTACTCATTGGCTTGTGCCCCGCTGTTTTTGATCGTGAGAGGAGGGAGTTCAAGTGATCCAAAGGTGCTCTCGGGAGGGAGCACCCTTGAAGACCTTATGCTTGAGGGTGGCGTCCTCCACTTGGTAGCCTGTGGGTCAGCCAATGGACCTTGTGTTTATGTTTTTGCCTCTGCTGTGTTGTTATTCCCTTTTGTTGTTAGCCTTTAGTGGCACCTCTGTTCAAACCTTGGCAATAAGGCCACTTGTTAATATATTTTGGTCTGCTTTCTCTTTGAGCTTGTTGTATAGATTTGATTACACTTATGTTGGATCTGTGCGAGCTAGCCAATCTGATCCTGAGACTAGCTCGGTGTGCACAGGGCCAAGACCACCAGGAGGTCTTGAGATCTCCTGGGAGGTCCTGGCGGACCTCCTCTCGGATGTACCGAGCGGTACTACCGCTCCTCCATGCGGTAGTACCGCTACTCAAAAAAAAATATGAGCAGTATCTTCCGAGGAGAGCTCCTCACACCCACTTACAAGTGATAGGAACAACTCCAGATGGTAGCGGAACAAGATCCCAAGTGACTGTGCACTCTAATGCTATTAGCTCTTCTGTCATAGCCAACTGCCACTTGGGTACACTGGCAGCCTCTTGATAAGTACTCGGCTCAGCTACTGCACCTGCACGAGAAAAACCCCATCTCTCTGGTGCCTGAATAGAGGAACGGTCACGTAGGGCATACTGTGATGTAGTAGAATGATCGTCAGAGTCGGTGGTACTGGCACTGAGGATCAGAAGGAACTCTCTGTTGGTGACTATAGTGAAAGGGAAAAGTGGAAGTATCAGAAACTGGTGGAGCTAGTGAAGGATACACACTAGAAAGTGAAACTGGTGGAAAAGGTTTATCTGGATAAGACAAGTCTAGTGAAAGATGAGAGGTAGACACAAAAAAGAGGTGGAATCTGTGGAAGGAGTGTGATGTGTAGAAGGATGATAAAAGAAAGGTCGACTCTCATCAAAGGTCACATCATGAGATATGCGAATGCGACATGCCGAGGGATCATAGCAACGATAGCCCTTATGCTTAGGACTATAACCTAGGAAGAAACACTCAACCAACTGAACACTCAACATGGTGCGCTCACGAGGTGCTAGAAGGACATAGCAGACACAACCAAAAACACAAAGATGAGCATAGCGAGAAGGTGCTCTATACAGGACCTCACCAGGACACTTGTCCTAAATCTTGGAAGAGGATTGGTGGTTGATAAGATAGACTGCTATAGAGACTGCTTCCCCCCCAGAAGTGAGAGGGAACAAAGGAGGAGATGAGAAGAGTATGAGCAGTCTCAATGATGTGACGGTGCTTGCGTTCAGCAACACCATTCTGAGCATGAGCACCAGGACATGAGAGCTGAGGAAGAGTACCCTTAGAAGAAAGGAACCGACGAAAGACTGATAAAAGATACTCTCCGCTAAAGTTAGAACGAAAAAACAAATGAAAGTAGAAAACTGTGTATGGACCATCTTAGCAAAAGACCGATAAATGGAAATCAGCTGAGAGCGATGTTTCATAAAATAGATTCATGTATATCGAAAGTGATCATCGACAAATATAACATAATAACTATGACCACCCTTTGAAGCAAAAGGTGATGGACCCCATACATCTGAATGCACCAAATCAAAAGGACTAGAAGACTGAGAGGTACCACTAGAATATGGAAGTTGTAGTTGTTTCACCAGCTTACAACCGGTACAATGAAAACTAGACTCAACAGTGACATGGCATAAGGAACCCTGGTGAACTAGAGTGGCGAGGCGAGCTACACAAAGATGACCAAGCCTATGATGCCACTTGCTGAAGGAAGAACCAATAGGAGACTGAAATGATGACATAACAGTAGACACTGAGGCCTTCGACGTACTAGTGGAAGGAAGATGTAAGGTGTCTAAGACATAGAGACTAGGAGGGCCTCTACGGCGATGGCTAGAACCAATCACTCTTCTGCTCTGACGATCCTGAATAAAACAAGAAGAATCATCAAATCCAATGAAACAGTTCATATCAGTGAGTTGACCAACATAAAGAAGGTTCATAGATAGCTGAGGAACAAAAGACGCATCAGGAATAGAGAAGTGAGATGTAGAGAGCCCTAATGAGTAATAGAGCAAGGTGTACCATCAGCAGTGTGAACATATGCAACATCAGTCATGGGCCTACGAGCAACAAGCTGAGAGCTATCAGATGTGACATGAAAAGAGGCACCAGAGTCCAGAACAGAAGGATGAGCAGTGCTAGAAGCTGAAGGTGCAACTGAGGTCATAGCAGACACTAATCCAGAAGTCACAGTAGGTGTGGGTGTGGGTGTGGTGACTATTCCAGTAAGTGCTCTCGGAGGCCCAGTAGGTGCTCCACGACGACGATCAGATGGATGTCTAGCACGATAATCAACAAACTGATCTGGATTTAACCTGAAGCACTTGTCAACAAGATGACTAGTCCTCTTGTAGTGAGAACATACCAGCACTCCTGTGGGTGTCACTCTGGTAGATCTAGATCGCTGTGAGGGACCCAGGACAACGTGTGGTGAGGATCCTGAGGTAGGCATAAGCGAATGAAGACGAGTCTCCTCTGCAATCAAATTAGAGAGCACCTCAGTCAAGGTCAGTGGAGTAGGATAGTTGAGTAACTGAGTACGAACAGGCTCAAACTCTAATAGTAGCCCTATCACAAACTGATACATGAGCGTCTACTGAGCATACTCATCTTTGGCAACACAAGACTAGCAAACAGTGGCAGTCTTCGGTGTCATAGACTCTAGAGGGCTAGTGATATGAGTGAAAGCACTGTAATACGCATCCACTGTATGATCTTGAAGCTGCTGAATACTATGAAGATTCTTGAGCAATGTGAAGCGAAGAGCACCACTGGACTAAACATATCTCTCCTCAAAGTATGTCCGCATCTGCTTGACTGAAGTATGATACTCAAGATTCATCCTAGAAGAAACGTCAACACTCAGAACATGGCCAGTCATGACACGATCATCCTCTTTCTTCCAAGCCTTTACTGCCTCAACATCAACCTTCTTCGGATCAGGAGGATCGTTAGTCCAATGAGAGGCCAAAGCATAACCCCTAAGAGTAGTCTTGACCGAGAAAGCCCATGCTCGATAATTCAAACCATCGAGCTTTATGTCTGAGAACGCGACAGATGAACTGCCCTCAAACACCGAGTCAGATTTTGCCATCTTAATGGACCCCAACCACAGAGCAGTAAGCAATCAATCCAGTCCAGAGGAACAGTAGCAAGCAATCAACACTAGACCAATACCAAACACAGAGAGCAGTAATACCAAGCGCAAGATGCTGGAGCACAAATACAGAGAGTAGTAGTACCAATCGCCGTTGAGGATCTGCATTGGGCAAGAAGGTCGGGCGCAGATCGAAGGTGCTCGAGCGCAGAGGAGGCACAAATCGAAGATGCTCGAGCGCGAGGACCTCCAGGCGCAGAGTTGCTCAGACGCAGATGGAAGGAGCTTGGGCGCAGATCGAAGGTATGGTGACCTCCAGGCGTAGAGGTGCTCGGGCGCAGATGGATCCGGCGACGAGCTCGGAGGTGCGGCGAGGCACGGCGGTGCAGATGGTTCTGCGCAGAAGAAGAGATCTGGCGACGAGCTCGAGGGTGCAGCAATCTCCAGGTGAGGCGACCTCCAGGCGATACCAAGTGGTAGATCCGGCGATGGAAGATGCGGCGCCAAGAAGAAGAATACTTGGGCGCGACGCTCGGGCGCAGATCGGCATAGATCCAAAGAGGAGACATACGTGCGATACTCAGGCGCAATGAAGACAAGGCACGATGCTGCAGATGGGGCTCCGGCGGTGGACGAGGTGACGGCACCGGTTAGGAGCCTGCCGGTCCGCAGCGGAGGCCTCAAGATGTGATGGGATAGGTTTATGGAAGGAGGATTGGGATTGGAGATAGCTCTGATACCATGTTAGAAAAAAGAGAGGCTAGGGTTTTGCTATTCACAACTATACAACTTATTCATTAATGTGAGAGTATATATAGAGAAGAGTACATGAGCCTCATAGACTACATAAGCCATATGGGCTAAGAGAAGGAGATAATATACAACACTCTTAACAATGCTATGTCAATGTATAGGGATTATTGTTTCTTTTCTCAAGTGAGGAGTTTGATTCTTGTTGTAATATGTTGATAAAAGCAATAAATATTAAATACTAAACGTACAAGATAAAGTTTCCATTTTGGTTGTTGCTACAACTTAGTGGATGGATGGTATTTTATTATGGTCAGAATACGCTTCCTGAATTCTAGTCTATGGTAAGTCGCAGATTGTCCACAAATATTTAAGCATTGTTTCCTAGGTTATTAAGTTGTAAAGTCGAGTTGAGTCGCCAAGCTACCGACTTGCCGAATAGTCGCGACTAGTCAAGACTAGTCACCGACTAGCCTATTACTACATGTTGGCTGTTTCTACTGTTTCCTGCCTTGTACTAGTACTGCTACTTGCTGCTGCTACCACGAGAGCAAAAACAGAGCAGCAAAAATAGAGTGAAGGGAGGAGATCGGGAAAAAAGATTTGAAGGGAGGAGATCGGGGAAAAAAAGATCTAAAGGGAGGAGATCGGGGAAAAAGATCTGAAGGGGAGATCGGGAAAAAAAAGATTTGAAGGGAGGAGATCGGGAAAAAAATCTAAAGGGAGGAGATCAGGGAAAAAAAGATCTGAAGGGAGAGGGGGAGAGGAACCTGGAGGTGCAGGTAACCCTCGCCGACGGCGACTGGAGCAAAGGATGAAGGAGCTGTCGCTATCAATAATCCATCGGCCCCATCGGCAACCCTGCACAGCTCCCTCTTGAGCTCCTCCTCATTGCACCTCACCACCACCGTCACTGCCCCATCATCGCCCGTAGCCCGCTCTTGCTCGCTCCCGGTCGTCGCTCCTCTTCCTCAGCTTCTCCCTTGCTTGGCTCAATTGTGTGTGGCATGGCGGCTGGGTGCCTTGGTTAGGGGTTAGGGTTATCAAGAAGAAGCATGTGGGCGATGTGGGCCTTACAATTTAGAAAATTTCCCACATGCCCATGCCTCCCCAGCTGACATAACACCAATGCAGCTTATAGCCGATGCAGCAACGCCTCCATCGTCTTCTTCCCTAACCCAACTCCTTTGCTCTCTACTTCACGCACCCTGCCACCGCTACATCGCCAACACCACCACTGCCTCTTCCTCCTCCCCCTCCCCATGGTATATCCCTCTCGATCTAACAGTGGGCCACTCATGCGTAGCAAGTCGTGCGACTTGCCATTGCCGATTACTCGTGCCTAGCCACCGATTAGCTGTCTGGTCACCCAACTAGCACTCTAAGTCGAGTCGTTGGCCTATGTCGGCAGCCATGTACCGACTGGTTGATTAATCTACGATTAATCCACGACTAGTTGACGACTTAATAATAGTGTCATTTGTTTCTCATGTTGTCAAGTCATGCAAAAGAATGCTATGAGCTGAACACTAGAAAATCAAGAATTTTTTTTTTAAAAAGATAATTACAAAAATATATAGTCTCCCCAAAAAAATTACAAAAATATGTCCCTGTCGCCAGTTCAACTGGTGACAGGGATCCTCTCCCCCTCCTATCGCTAGTCCAGATACCTGTCGCTAGTTCAACTGGCGACAGGAAGACTGATCCTATAAAATCCCTTTGAAACCCTAAAATTCAGCACATGACTCATTTTTATTCAGAAAAAAGAGAAGGGGAGAGGAGTAGAGGGGAGGAGAGAAGCTAGTGAAGCGCTACCCATTCGATTGCCTATCTCTCAGGTAATTTTTTTTAACCGAATGGATTACATAGTTTTAGATGTACGGTTACGCAATGCAGTATAGTTTTACATAATACTTTTCGGTGGGTAGTATAGTTTTAGATATGCGGTTAATCGTGGAAATATTCTTTATGGTGTAGTGCGTCAAATATGTCTAACGTCGTCAATTTCAAAATTTACTATGGTCAAGGGACTATTATGGAGGGTCCCGAGGGGATTGATTTGCGTTATTTTCAATCGACGATCGTGCCCCTAACAAGACCAGAGCAGCGTACATGGGGCGCTGTGATGCGGTAGTTGTTCCACACATTCCAAGTGGACCGCGATGTGTATGATATGAGATTGAGTTGCCTTTCCCCACAGAGAGGACATCTCACCTATTGGGAGTTAGTGCAGCTTAAGGGACCAAATTCATGGCAGTCATATGTACGCATCGTGAGGGAGGCAGGGTGGAAATTGGTCCTTCTGGTCCAAGCATATGCCAAACCCACTCGTCCACCCGCGACTGAATAAGAAGGGGGTGCTGAGGCCAAAGAGGAAGTCGGGGACTGCAGCCACAACGCGGCGCACATAATGGCTGAAGCTCCTAGAGTTGCTGATGCTGTCGATGAAGACCCTGCGGAAGTAGCTCTTACGGCCAGGCAAGCTAGTGGTCTTGCTGACGAGGGTGAGGAGGTCGAAGACGTAGTGCAAAGGATGGATCTCGAAGACCGAGACTACATGGCATTGTCTGAAGATGAAGATTCCGATGACGAGGATGACATGGACCAGCAGGCGGTTCCATCCGATTGGAACACATACCAGTTCGACAACCTCGTCGTCAACGAAGGCTCCCGTATGCTGTGGGAGTACGACCAGAGTGAGATCAGGCTAGGAGCTATGTACAAATGCAAGGAGGCCGTGCAGGACGCGGTCAAATTCTGGGCCTTATCGGTGCGGCGTACATTTAAAGTCGTCAAGTCTACCCCAAGATTCTACGACGTGAAGTGCGGCATAGAGGGATGCCCTTGGCGAGTGCATGCATTTCAGCCAAAGTGGGACACCTACTGGAAGTGCTCTATATCGTCCTCACACATGCGCTGCTTTACGAGTTAGTGCGGTCCACCTAACTTGTCATCAGGCTTCATCGCCAACCTTACGTACAGTGAGATCGTGGATAATCTAGATTTTAAGCCACGATCCATCATTCGGTCGATTGAGGCAAGGTTCCAATACACAATCAGCTATGCCAAGGCTTGGAGGGCAAAACAGAAGGCATTGGAATCAAGGTGCGGTATGTTCGAGGATTCCTACCACAACCTCCCTGGGCAACTTCGAGTCATACAAGATAGAAATCTTAGCACCCATATCGACATTCAAGACGCCATGCACCCGAAGTGGGCCAATAAGAGGGTATTGAGGCGAGCATTCTTCGCGTTTGGTCCATGCATCAATGCATTCCGGCACTGCCGTCCAATCTTATGCGTAGGTGGCACATTCTTGACTGGGAGGTACAAGGGCCAGATACTGACTGCAATAGCGACGGATGGGAACAATCAAGTTCTTCCTATGGCATTCGCTTTCGTTGAAAGCGAGAACATGAACAGCTGGTTGTGGTTCCTGAAGAACGTGAGGATTTCTGTTGTGCAAGGCCGTCTCAACATATGCCTCATACATGATCGGCATGCAGGCTTGCAGCGTGCAATAACCCAGCTGCAACAAGGAGAGAACATACCACTTCCATGGCCGGATCTGCAGAGCAGGTGGTGCATGAGACACTTGGGTGCAAACTTCTACAAGCAGTTCCGCAACAAAAACTTGATGAACCTATTCAAGCGGTCAGGCAACCGAACCAAAGGCGGAAGTTCAAACACTCGAAGATTCGGATGAGCGAACCAAGACACACTGAAGGGAGGCGGAGAAGGGTCGCCCAGTCTTGACCAGTCCCTCAAGCATTGCCAGAGACACCCACAGATGCTCCCGGATTGACGAGGAGGACGGGGGTGCAGGTGAGATGCTTCTCGGACTGGATTGAGCACGAGCCTAAGAAGAAGTGGTCGTTGCTCCATGACAAGGGTGGTGCTCGATATGGTGTCATGATAACTAATCTAGCTGAGGTGTACAACTGGGTCATGTGCGGCGCAAGGTGCCTCCCTTTAGTGGGTATCGTGGAGGCAAGTCTCCGCGGTATGACGAAATACTTTGTTGACAGAAACAACAACGCGTCGCTCGCATGCCAAATGACAGAATACTCTACTCCGCCATGATCACCAAGTACATGGACGAGAAGAGCAAGAAAGGTACGACGCATCAGGAACGACATGAACAAAGCAGAAGCCGAATGTCGTACGAAGAAGTGCTCCATTTACAAGGAGTCTGGGCACACCTTCAAGAAATGTCCCACGAGAAATCCTCAGGACGAAGGAGACATCAGCACTCCGGACGTCACCGCGGGGACCTCATCCGATCACCTAACTTGAGACAGTCGACATAGGGGACGTTGAGGCTGTAACCAATGTTATTGCCAATGTTCTGAATTATGTTATTGCATGGACAGTAGTAATATGTTATTGCCAATATTCTGAATTATCATTTTGATTAAGTGTTATAATGTTTTACTAAATGTTATTTAATATCAGTGTGATTTATCGTAGTTTTGATAGTAATGTCAAGTTCATATTTAATTCCATACATAATATGCAGTGTATGTACATGAGCAAATGTATGAATTCCCGAGCGCATCGCAATATCACTTACCTTCCTACTTACGAATCATTCATACCTCAATCTTTCTCGTAAAATTCTTTAGAAATTCACTGCACTAGAACAACATACGACGATCACAAAATGTTATTACGAGTCTAATGATTTTGTACCGCCGTAATGTATGAAAATCGTAAATGCAAACTGATTAGAGTTTCATGTACTGTCATGAAATTCAATGGCGACATGAACACATTTTTGTAATTTTTTGAAGAGACTATGTATTTTTGTAATTATTTTTTTTAAAAAAATATTATTTTAAAAAAAATGCAGAAAATCAAACACATGGGAGAATATAATCCATCTACATTTAAACAGAAATGCCAAAGCAAGTCATGTAATTCCAGATTCTTTCAACACATGCCTCCATGTTTTTCCTTTGTGCTTCACTCAAAAGCAACTCACATGTTTTATTCCTAGGTGCCATCTCACTACTAACCATCTCATCAAACAGTCGATACGCCCAGTCAGTCTCACCGACCCTACAAAGACCATGGATCAGAAGGGTGTACGTATCAAGATCCAAACCTAGACTATGTTTATTGATAAGTTCATTCAACAAGTGACGAATGGTGTCATCTTGGCCTCTTCTACTTAAAAACAGTCTGAGAAGTGGCCGATATGTCTGGAGATCAGGCTTACAAGATTGCGCCTCCATTTCTTTCAGCACCCTGAGAGCATCTTCATCTCGGTCATAGTAGCAAAAAGTTGATATCATGGTGTTATAGGTGGCAAGACTACGGGGCACACCATTCATTGGCATCTCTACTTGAAATACTTGGGCAGCTTCGGGCAGATGGTCTGCTTTACCAAGCACGTTAATCAAGGAGTTGTAGAATAGTGTATCAGGCTTACAACCAGAGGACTTCATTCTATGAGATACACTCAAAGCTTCTTCAAACCTCTCACATTTTGCCAATGAGGTCATAATCATGGTGTAAGTGATGACATTTGGATGGCAACCCTGAGAACCCATTGAATCAAGAACTTCATAGACCCTCCTAAAGTTGCGCTGCTTACAATAAGCTTCGAGAACAGTGGTGTACGTTATGACTGATGGTGCAAACCCCTGGGCTTTCATCTCCTCAATTGTCCACATTGCCTCATCGATCCTACGGACACTGCACCACCCATGGACGAAAATGTTGAAAGTGTATGCATCAGGCGGAATGTGTGGGTTGAGCACGAGAAAGATCTCGCGTGCCACTTCAACTTTCTTCTCTTTGCAAAGCGCATCAAGTAGAACATTCATTGTCTCCGTGTTCCTCTCCAGCCCCATGTCCTCCAGCTTATCGAACAACATCACAGCATCCTTCCATCTCCTTGCACCTGCCAGCCTCCTGATGCTCTTTGCAACTGTCTGAACTGTCACAAGCCCTCTGCAGTGCATGTCAGGCAAAAGATCCCACATCCGGTCAATCTGCCTCATCTTCCCAAGCAAGTCAATCATCCGATTGCAAGCATACGGCGTGTGCTTGTAATTACCCCACGACTGAGCCCACTGAAATAAACCCAACGCAGATTTCCAGTCATCCCCAAACTTAAACAGCAAGCTGTCCACAATGTTACTTGTAAGCCGAATTCCTGAACAGTCAACCCCAAGGGACTGAACCAAATCCTGGACACTACCCTTGCGTGCCTTCAAGACGGAATTCTTTATCTGCACCGCCGATGCTTCTTCCTCCACCGTGAGGACAATACTGTTAAGATCTCGAGTAGGGTGCATATACGATGATAACGACAGTCTGCAAAGAGGAAGTAATTGCAGGGCCCTCGCAGCACCGCGGCAGCGCAAGAGACTCCGTGGAGGCATCAGGTGGCGGGACTAGAAAATAGCCACACCGAGGGCTGAAATATTACAGCCTAAAACCAATTCCAAATGCCACCACAACGAAGCTATAACCAATTGCAAATACTGCCTTCTAGTATCACCCGAGGTTTCTACATCCAAGTCCTCAGTTGGTTCCCAAAGCTCAGGATTGACCAACACGCAACGACTTCGTCGGGATAAGCTCAAACACGAGGTTTCTTTCGCTCGGTGCTACTGGATCCAGTCCCCTACATTCCCCAGAACCTACACATGATGACACAAACAGAATAAATTTTAGTTGTAGCAAGATGCATCGGTGCATTCAGTTTGGTGATTAGTGCAAGTCGGGGGAAGGGAGCCAATAGACTCACCAACCACGAAGTCACCTCAGATGGGGGGAGGGAGAAGCCGAGAAAGCCGACGGGGAATCCGGTGGCTCTGGTGCGCTGCAGTAAGGGAGCCCACGCGACGCCTGACGGCAGCGAGTCGGTGAAGGAGGCAGGTGCGTGCCGGTGGCGGGCGAGGAACCCAGGTGAGGAGGGAAACGAGGACGGGAGAAGCGTGGATTCCAGCCGGTTGGTGTCGGCGGCGCGCGCAGCGTCGACCGACGGGCGAGAGGATTGGGGGCGGCGCTCTTGATCGTGGGTGTGACTGTGTGAGCGTGGCTGGGGGAGATGATGGGCCAATGTATGGCTGTGTGTGTGTGTGGGTGGGGGATAGCCTAGCAGGCTGGGGCAGGAGTTAGGCTGGGCCAGTTGGCTATGGGCCACGTTATTGCTACCCACCCAATGGACATCAAGGATCTCAATAATTCCTTTAAAAATTTTAGGGCATCTTGGACTGCAGGAATTTTGGAGGAAATTTGAAGGAATCAGATCTTATATGAAATTTTCCTATATAGCCCTTTGGAACAAAGCATCAGGTTCATATGATTCCTATGAAATTCCTGTGGAATGGCTCATTCCATATGGAAGTTTGGATAGAATTCTAACACCAAGTTCATATGGAATGGCTCGTTCCATAAGAATTTTGGAGAGAATTCTAACACCATGTTCATATGGAATGGCTCGCTCCATAGGAATTTTGGAGGAATTCTAACACCAAATTCATATGGAATGGCTCGTTCCATAGGAATTCTGGAGAAATTCTAACATGAGGTTAGACCTCGTGGAAAAAAAATACTTTGTGTTTTACATGACCCCTCTCTCTCCTCAAATTCCCGCAAATACAATGTGAAGCATCCAAACACCACTTTTAAACATTCATCTACTGGACTTCCAGTAGGGTTCGCCGGCATTCTTATACAATTCCTATGTTTTTCTATTCCCGTATTTTTATTTCCCGCACTCCAAAGTGCCTGCATATGTGCAGAAAAAATGGGTCACCTCGCACCTCGCACACTTGCAACGCAGGCTGCCACCTCCTCTGCACTCGTGGCACCTACGGATAGGCCCATAGTATCAGGTATGTGGGTCAGATCTGGTTGGAGGTGTGCCTTGATGCAAAGTGCAACAGGTTGTACAGTTCGGCGGTGTTATGTGTAAACAAAGATAAAACCTTGTGTTTTGAGCAACGGAGGTCCAATTGGGCGGTAAAAGTGCAGTTTATTCAAAAATGTATCTAGGTCTTTTATAGCAAATCTGAAAATATATACACGTAAATATTATACCTAAACAAAATCTTAGGCACAATCGTGCAACACTGCTTTTTTTTTGGTTTTGCTATATGTATGTTGCCTGATTTTTTTTGTTAAGTCCAAGTTGATTTTCTTGGCCTTTGTTTTAACTTTGGGATGCATGTGTCAGATTCTGGTTTTGATCCAATGGTTTAAAAATATAACTAAGCATAAGTCAGCTTATAAATAAACATCCCTGAGTTATTTATGCAGACAAACAATATTAATGCATGTACTGCTCCTTCCTAGAGATTGCTCTGTCCTACTTTGCCTCACATTATTGTTCAGTTCCTGCTTTATTAATTCTGGTTTTCCTCCTTGAGAACACCAGGAGCATAAATATTCTGTTCTTAATATTGGTTGTTGAGCAATATACACAAGACAAAGTCACTGAAGACTCTATCTCCATGGACAGCGTTACATCTGTTGGAATTAATACGGGTTGGCCTAAATTTTAATTCTAATTAATGTCTGAAAAATCTCAAAGTTTCATGTGCAAATGCTAAAACTGTTTAGTCCCACATGGAGGGATGAAGGGGAGTTACACCACTTTATAAGGTGGAACGCGGTAGCCATTCTTGTGGAATTAGATAGAGCCAACACACGCGCTCGCTCGCCTCGTCGAGCCGAGTTGAGCGGTGCATGTGCGCGCGTATGCAGGTGTGTCGAGTGCGGGCGCGTTTTTCTTTATCTATTTGAAAAGCAAAACGCACCAACTCGTAATTGATAGCGAATCAATGGCAACCGTTGGTCTCCGGTCTCTTTGTTTTTTGGCTATTAAAACGAAGAGAGTTTTGGTTCTTGATGGCAACTGTTGGACTGTTGGCCTTTGGACTCCCTAGCAACTGTTGGCCTTTGGACTCCCTGGCAACTATTGGCCTTTGGACTCCTTGTTTTTTTTGCTATAAAAGGAATAAAGTTCTGCTTCTTCTGGTTGCTTCCACAATACAGATTTCCACATTTTTTTTGTTGCTGTCTCTGATTATCTCCATCCGTGGCGGCGTGTACGATCAAGACCGGAGAGAGCAGCCTCCTAACCTTCGTCCTGATATTTCATTGTTCTCTTCTTACCGTGTCACTCGGATTCAAAGTTCTAATGGGGAACGGGTCACACGCCACTGTTCATGGTGTTGGCACGGTCGATCTGAAGTTTACTCCGGAGAAGATTGTGCAACTGAAGAACGTGCATCATGTGCCATCTATCAATAAGAATCTTGTCAGCGGATCTCTTCTGTGTAGAGATGGCTTTAGACTGGTATTTGAGTCCAATAAATTTGTAGTGTCCAAGTGTGGACAATTTGTTGATAAAGGCTATGTGTGTGGAGGCTTGTTCCGCCTATCTCTTTCAGATTTGTGTGATAATGTTGTGAACCATGTTTGCAGTGGTAATGAGACTACTATTTAGCATTCACGACTTTGTCACATAAATTTTGGTTGCATGACGCTGTTAGCCAGTTTAGAGTTAATCCCGAAATTCACCCTTGCCAAAGGTTCTAAGTGTTAAGTTTGTGTGCAATCAAAGTAGCCTCGTAAGCCTCATAAGGCCGCGGAAATAAGAAACTTGGCACCATTAGAACTCATACATTCAGATCTGTGTGAGATGAATGGTGTGTTGACAAAAGGTGGTAAGAGATATTTTATGACTCTGATTGATGACTCCACTAGGTTTTTCTATGTGTATCTTTTGAAAACTAAAGATGAAGCTCTTCACTACTTTAAAATCTATAAGGCAGAAGCTGAGAACCAACTTGAAAGGAAAATGAAAAGGGTTAGGTCTGATCGTGGCAGCGAGCACTTTTCTAATGAGTTCAATTTCACATAAATTTTGGTTGCATGACACGGTTAGCCAGTTTAGAGTTAATCCGGAAATTCACCCTTGCCAAAGGTTCTAAGTGTCAAGTTTGTGTGCAATCAAAGTAGCCTCGTAAGCCTCATAAGGCCGCGGAAGTAAGAAACTTGGCACCATTAGAACTCATACATTCAGATCTGTGTGAGATGAATGGTGTGTTGACAAAAGGT
This sequence comes from Phyllostachys edulis, assembly GCA_036346405.1. Lineage (NCBI taxonomy): Eukaryota > Viridiplantae > Streptophyta > Magnoliopsida > Poales > Poaceae > Phyllostachys > Phyllostachys edulis. The sequence goes on along the minus strand of CM070562.1, from coordinate 69,556,576 downwards.
GGTAAGAGATATTTTATGACTCTGATTGATGACTCCATTAGGTTTTGCTATGTATATCTTTTGAAAACTAAAGATGAAGCTCTTCACTACTTTAAAATCTATAAGGCAGAAGTTGAGAACCAACTTGAAAGGAAAATAAAAAGGGCTAGGTCTGATCGTGGTGGCGAGCACTTTTCTAATGAGTTCAATTTATTCTGTGAGGAACATGGTATAATTCATGAGAGGATGCCTCCCTATTCACCCCAGTCAAACGGGGTTACTGAAAGAAAGAGCCGCACTCTAATTGATTTGGTTAACGCCATGTTAGACACAGCGGGTCTTTCCAAAGCATGGTGGGGGGAGGCTATATTGATTTCATGTCATGTCCTAAACAGGATTCCTACAAAGAATAAAGAGATAGCCCCATATGAACAATAGGAGAAGAAAAGATTATCACTTTCATACTTGCGCACTTGGGGTTGTTTGGCGAAAGTCAATGTGCCAATTCCCAAAAAGCGTAAGCTTGGATCAAAAACTATGGATTGTGTCTTTTTAGGCTATGCTCACCATAGCGTTGGATATAGATTTCTAGTGGTGAAATCTGGAGTATCAGACGTGCATGTCGGTACAATTATGGAGTCCAGAGATGCTACATTCTTTGAGGATATTTTTTCGATGAAAGATATGTCTAGTTCATCGAGTCAGGAACCTGATACAATTCCTGAACCTGCCATTCCAATGGAATATTTTGAGCAAACCTTTGAGCAAATTCCTAAGGAGAAAGACAATGAAACTTTGAGGAAGAGTAAAAGATAAAGGACTGCAAAGTCTTTTGGTCCTGATTTCATTGTGTACCTTGTGGATGATACTCCAAGTACCATTTCTGAAGCATATGCTTCTCCAGATGCAGAATACTGGAAGGAAGCAATCCGTAATGAAATGGATTCCATTATCTCTAATGGAACTTGGGAGATCGCTGAGCGTCCTTATGGTTGCAAACCTGTAGGATGTAAGTGGGTGTTCAAAAAGAAGCTTAGGCCTGATGGTACTATCGAAAAGTACAAGGCACGGCTTGTGGCCAAGGGTTATATCCAAAAGAAAAGCGAAGATTTCTTTGATACTTATTCGCCTGTGGCTAGATTGACCACTATTCGAGTACTACTATCTCTGGCTGCCTTACACGGTCTTCTCGTTCATCAGATGGACGTTAAGACGACTTTCCTAAATGGAGAGTTGGACAAGGAAATTTACATGGAACAGCCAGATGGATTTGTAGTAGATGGTCAAGAAGGAAAGGTGTGCAAGTTGTTGAAATCTTTATATGGTCCTAAACAAGCACCTAAGCAGTGGCATGAAAAGTTCGACAGAACTTTAACATCTGTAGGTTTTATTGTGAATGAAGCTGACAGATGTGTGTATTATCGCCATGGTGGGGGCGAAGGAGTCATTCTATGTCTGTATGTTGATGACATACTGATATTTGGGACCAACCTTAATGTGATTAAGGAGGTTAAGGATTTCTTGCCTCGGAATTTTGAGATGAAAGATCTGGGAGTAGCTGATGTTATCTTGAACATCAAGCTGTTGAGAGGTGATGATGGTGGGATTACATTGTTGCAATCCCATTATGTGGAAAAGGTTCTGAGTCGTTTTGGTTATAGTGATTACAAACTGTAATATCCCGTTTAAACATAAAATAAATAAGTGATTAATACTAAAAATTAACTAGAATGAGAGAAGGAAATGGAAGTTTTAGAGGGGCGTTTTTGCTTTTATTGGAGAACATGGGCCGTGGGCTTTCGGCCCACGTTGTTTGGTCCAAGGGGAAGCTGATTTAAGGGGCAACCAAAACCCTAAACACATTTTACTGTAGCGTGGTTACTGTAGCAACCCTTCCCTGCTGCTATGCTAAGAGGAGAAGAGGAGAAAGGAAGGAGAAGAAGAAAGGAAGAGGAAGAAGAAGGAAGAAGAAGGGAAGAAGGGAGAGAGGAAGGGGAGGGATCACGGGCTGCTGAGTACGCTCGTCAATGGATCTTCAACGGTAAACCCCGTCCCCCCTTCGAATAGTTGCATAATTTGATTATTAAGCAATGTCAGCTGATAGATCGTGTTCTGTCCAGTAGATTGGACGACGGTTTTCATGTATTTAGATACAGAATCTGGGGATCCATTCTCTTAGAGATATCTGGGTCATGTCCTTAGCTTTACGTGGCCGCCAAGAACGCCCAAATCCGATTAACGTTCAGGGAGATATGAATTGTTTAGTGCCGCTGTCCTGTTAATCTGTCAACATCCTGATAGTCTGTAGAAATCTGAGTTAATCTTTTAGTTAAAGACGAAATCAGAGGATCTCGTTATAATTAAAAAGATGGGTAATTTCCTCACCTTTCCAGAAAGCTAAAGAACGTAAGAATTGAACTTTCGTAGCAAAAGTTATGATAATTTTAGTGTACTGTCCAGAGAACCCGACATGATAATTGATGTTCTGTAGATTGGCTTGGTAGGGGCAGTAGATTGTAGAATCAGAAGGGCTCCCCAACTAAGTTTATTTAGGTAATTTAATTATATTTCCAGAAAGTATTAGAACATCTTATTTGGACTCCTAAGAAGAAAGTTATGTATTTTAGAAGTTGACTGTCCGCAGTGAACACCAAATCGATCGGTAGAAATTGGAAGATTGGAAACGCTTGGGAGTTTAGTGAGTTCAATTGTGTTCTTATTTATGCTTTTGGTCCAGTATGCTTGTCTTAGTTTGGGTTATCATTATGTTCAGGTGGGAGCGTGATCCCAAGGGCAGCGCCCTCTTCGCGTCCACCGTTCTTGCACGGTTGAGGCAAGTATTCGGGTTGTAGAATAATTATGATTGTTTGCTGAGATTGATTGTGTCTTGTTCGTAATAGCCATGCATGGATGTTAATGTGATGAATTACAATATATCTTGGTAAATGCAAGTTATAGTTAAAGCTTCCTGTGTATGTTGTTAATGCTTACATGTTATTATGTACACGTTGAATTCATATGTTTGGAAGATGATGTCATTGTACATATGCATGTAGTAAGCATGATTGAGTCTTGGTCACGTGGTGACCAAGTATGAATAGTTGAGGTCCCCGTCATGTAAATGACGGGCTTGAGGTCCCCACATTTTTAGAATGTGGGCAATGAGTAAAGAGATCCCCATCATGATGATGATGGGCAAAGGTCCCTATACTTGTGGAGTATAGGCTCTTGGACCTCGTGCTGTAGTGCATAGGCAAGGGTATACATCGACGGTTGTATACCCCGCATTACCGGTAAAATGCGAAAAGAGATAAAGTTTAAAAGGTGCATTGCATGGTCGCATTACATAAGCATGAAGGCTATGTTTAGTGTAATGTTTAATTAGGAATATTGATGCTATGGTGTGATTTTAGCTTTAGCCTTGTTGATACTTCTTTGAGTCTTTGGGCTCACTCTTGCTTTGATATGTTTAGGTACAACTGGCAAGAACGGCATGCATGGGAGGGAGTAGATGTTTGGATACACTCACTACCACTCATCCTTAAGGCGACTACCATTTAGATTTTATTCCAATAATAAGTAAACTGCTTGTGAATCACTTATGGATGGTTTTAAGTTTTAGATTAATTGTAATAAGGAGAATAGCAAGTTTTGTCTATGTTTATTAGATTATCTTGCATGCTTGAATGAACTTGAATATTGAGTTTATTGTTAATTGCTATGATTAATTGTTGGAACCTCGGTATAGTTAATTATACAAAGGAGGTTCTGCCGAAAATTGGTAATTGGTCTTAGTTTAGTTTAGTTTGATTTAATTTTAGTAGCATTCCAGGCTCAATGTTGAGCTGGGGTGTTACACAAACCCTCTCAAACACCTTATGATCCTAGCATGTTGCTTAGGAAGAATCGGAGAATAGCCAGAGACCAATTAAGATATTCTCAGATAATTGGTTCACTCATGTATTTAGCTAGTGGTACCAGGCCTGACATCTCATTTGCTGTGAGCAAACTAAGCCGTTTTGTTTCCAATCCGGGTGATGATCATTGGCATGCTCTTGAGAGGGTAATGCACTATCTAAAGGGTACTATGAGCTATGACATTCATTATACCGGGTACCCCAGGGTACTGGAGGGTTATAGCGATTCAAACTGGATATCTGATGCTGATGAGATTAAGACCACAAGTGGATATGTCTTCATACTTGGAGGTGGCGCTGTTTCATGGAAGTCTTGCAAGCAGACCATCTTAACGAAGTCAACAATGGAAGCAGAACTCACAGCATTAGACACTACCACTGTTGAATCCGAATGGCTTCGTGAACTCTTGATGGATTTGCCAGTGGTTGAAAAACCGGTACCGGCTATTCTGATGAACTGTGACAATCAGACTGTGATTGTCAAGGTGAATAGTTCTAAGGATAATATGAAGTCATCAAGACATGTGAAGAGAAGTCTGAAGTCTGTTAGGAAAATGCGAAACTCCAGAGTAATAGCTTTGGATTATATCCAAATAGCTAAGAATCTGGCAGATCCCTTCACAAAGGGTTTATCACGGAATGTGATAGACAATGCATCGAGGGAGATAGGTTTGAGACCCACGTGAGTTATACCATAGTGGTAACTCATCCTATGTGATCGGAGATCCCGTGAAGTAGGATTGGCGAAACAAGCTATTGGTTAACTGGGAGGAGAGTACCTTTATAGACCCACTCCATTGGAGATGCAATTCTCTCCTAAATCAGTATGGCGGTGTTGATTTTTATCTTAATGTGTTACGTGGCTTGTTTAAGCAAAGATCTTTGTCCTCTGAGCGATCTTGAAAGAACATACCTATATGAGCCCGACTGCTAGTCACAGTCTATGAAATAGGGTAATTTCTAGGAATCTCATGAATAGGTCAGGAGTATGACTTATATGCTCCAACCTGCGGGGATGCCTGGCAGCCTAGTATCAGTTAAGGACTTAAGTGAAACTTATTCACACAAAACTGTCAATTCAAGGCTTAGTCCATTGTGCAGTTGTGGATAAGTTTAGCTTCTATTCTAGATGGATGTTCAACCTTAACCAGTCTCCATCAAAACACTGGTATATTAAAACAATATTGTGGATCAAGGCATTTGACATATGCCTTTGGGATCTGGTGGGGGATTGTTGGAATTAATACGGGCTGGGCCCAAATTTGAATTCTAATTAATTCCTGGAAAATCTCAAAGGCCCATGTGCAAGTGCTAAAACTGTTTAGTCCCACATGGAGGGATGAAGTGGAGTTACACCACTTTATAAGGTGGAACATGTAGCCCCCCTCTTGTGGAATTGGAGAGAGCCAACACACGCGCGAGCTCGCTCGCCTCGCCTAGTCGAGCGGTGCGTTGCCTTGCGTTGCGTGTGCGTGTGCGTGTGCGCGCGTACGCAGGCGTGTCGGGTGCGGGCGCGTTTTTCTTTATCTATTCGAAAAGCGAAATGCACCGATTCGTAATTGATGGCGAATCAATGGCAACTGTTGGTCTCTGGTCTATTTGTTTTTGGCTATTAAAACGAAGAGAGTTCTAGTTCTTGATGGCAACTGTTGGACTGTTGGCCTTTGGACTCCCTGGCAACTGTTGGCCTTTGGATTCCCTGGCAACTGTTGGCCATTAGACTCCCTGTTTTTGGCTATAAAAGGAACAGAGTTCTGCTTCTTCTGGTTGCTTCCACAATACAGATTTCCATATTTTTTGTTGCTGTCTCTGGCTATCTCCATCCCGACGAGGCGCGTGTACGGCCGTACGGGGAAAGCAGGCCTCCTGAACCTTCGTCCTTGAAGGCTTGCACGAGCGAGGACGAATAAGGTTTTTGGGGAGCGTTTGCGCGACTGCTCGCTGCTACGTCTACATCAACTACACGACTACGACTCTCTGCTGCGTTCTACACCAACTGCACGACTACTACCACGACGTCCACTACGTCATGATGAACGACGATCTCATCAAGACTTCTGGTGCTGCTTCTTCTTCTACAGAATCTAGGTATGGTTATCTCTCTCTTGTTACTTGGTTTGCTTTACTATACTACACGACTACGACTCTCTGCTACGTTCTACACCAACTGCACGACTACTACCACGACGTCCACTATGCCATGACGAACGACGATCTCATCAAGACTTCTGGTGTTGCTTCTTCTTCTACAGAATCTGGGTATAGTTATCTCTCTCTTGTTACTTGGTTTGCTTTACTATCTGTTGTTGTTTTGAACACTGAGATAGATATGCTAGTTTATGTCATTCTAGAAATTAGTATAGCTATAGTGTTCTTAGTTCCCTGCTTTGTGAAAATAGCTAGAGTATTTTTCCATGATTTATATAGCATATTTCTGGATTAAAGTACTTCGAAAAATGCTTATACTTTCAACAACATCATCACTTGGACTCTTATCTCCTTGTGCAGTTTTGCATATGTGACTGCTCCAGGTATAGTTCTTGTCTGCTTACATGACTTTCTTTGGGAAATACGAGATAACTCCAATGGCGCTATGCACACGAACTAACGACGGCAAAGGCTGACTCCTAACATGCAACATGTAGAAATGAAATTTGGAAACGGCTATATATCTGCTCTAAGACATGTGCTTTTTGTACTTGCTAACTTGCATTCATCCCTCCATAGCCTAAACGCCTAGCTAGCTTGGCCGTGGAGCAAGTCGCGTGCTGGTTGATCTGCGTCTTCTTTGCACTCCTGCTCTTGATCAAGCTGCTAAGGAAGCGTGGCGATAACGGTGTGAGCCTGCCGCTCAGCTCGTGGCGGCTGCCGGTCATCGGCAACCTCCACCAGGTCATGCGCAGCGTGTTGGCCAGCTCCCCTGAGAGAACTCACATATTGGGTCTTCTCTTTGGAACACACACTCAATTCACAGCAGTACACTCGCCGGAATGGGAGATGAACACGAACACACAGAAAGCTTTCTTTGCGACGCACGACTGCTTATGTCGTTGTCTGTTTGTTTTTTGTTTTGTTTTGTTTATTCACCTCAACTAACTCAAACTAAGTACAAGGGGATAAATACTCGCACACGCAGGGGTGGCAACAACCGATCCACTACTCACGCCATGATTCTAATTGACCGCTTCTTGCGCCGACCGAGTGAAGCAACGTGCGCATGCCCACCATTGTCTCACACACACTTAGCTGCATGCAGACACACACTCCTAAAGACTCAGCCAGCTACTCAACTACATGCAAACACATACACACGTACACAACTCACGTGTGACATGTCTACAATACAATGCAGGACTCCACTAACATGTATGACTCAACTTAAGGTGCAAACATATCTAAAACACATACAACAATATTAATATCTAACATTTAATCTTGTTGCACCTTCATCATAACTCGAAGGCTGATTTCCTGACAGGTCTTCAAGAATTTATGCCTTCCCACTTGACACGGGTTAGTAACATAAGCTCACTTTTCATGCCGCCGAACCCACGCAGCCGCTTCTCCACCACAGAGAAGTCCACGATTTTCTCCCCGATGGCACACGTCTTGTTGATCACCGTCGTCAGCCGCATGCCGAATGTGTCGACCAACTCCCCCTTGCGCATATGGAGAGCCTCGAGCTTCGCCTTGAGGGTCTGTACTTTTGTCCTCGTCGCGATCGCCCCCTCACGTAAATGGACTTGAACGGAGCGCATGCCTCTTTGGACATCTTCTTCTGGTGAGGAGGAGGGTCTCACACTTCCTCTATCCTTCACTGCCACCTCTTTGCTACCGGTGACACGATTTGCCGGCGACTTTCACCTCTTCGCCACTTGTGACACAACTTGCCAATGACTCCGACCTCGACCTCAGCTCCAATTCTCCACCGGTGGTGACGTGTCTCGACGGCGACTGAGACTCAGACCAAAGCTTATACACATGAGCACTTGGAAACACACTTACCAGAATTCACGCACATGCTAACACGAATACACAAACACACGCTAATTCACGGTGGAAGAAACAGAAGAACAACACGAGCACACAAAGAGCTTTTGGCGTTCGGCTGCAACTGCTTAGCCAGAGGCCCAGAGCATTTCTCTTTGCTCTCTTTCTATTATTCTCCATATTCTTGAAACATGTATATGTACCACTACGTGTTCATGGCCATGACATGCGACGCTATTGCGTCCGTGCAAACCCCATACGCTGCCTCGACGTGCCAGTGCAGCGCCGCCAACATGTTGGACGCCGCCTCTGAAACAACCCAAAATCTCGATTTTCAAAAGTTTTTGAAGCTTTTGCTTGATTTTCGGTTTTCTTTCCCAATTTGGAAGTTTTTTTTTCGTGTTCGCTTTCCTTTTTTGGCATTTCCGCCTTTCTAGCCCGGTGGCGCATTTCTCCGTAGGCACCACCCCTTCTTCCCCGTGCGTCACTGCCCCGACGCCACGCCGCCATCGTCATCGTCCTCATCGACACCTTCTACCGCCTTCGCCTCGCCACCTCACCAAGCCACCTAGCCTCGCCATTATGCCGGCGCTCAACCCCACCGCCACCTTGCTCGCTCCTAGCGCTGAACGCGGCTGCCTTATCCTCTCGCCGCCACACGCCGCAAGCACCTCTCCCCTCTCCACTGCTCCCACCGCCTCTCCCCGGCCTATAAAAGCCTCCCCAGGCATGCCATCTTTGTTCCCCTCCCACTCCAGCACCCTACCATCACTCATCCCCTCCAAAGCAGACCAATTTTGAAGAAACGCCGCAGCCACTATTCATCTTCCTCGGCGAGCTCGACGCCAAATCGCCACCTTCGTCCACCCAACCTCCCAATTGAGCCCGCGTTAAGCCCCCCTCACCCTCCCGTAGCTTTCCCCCACCATCTTCCCTCCCCAGTGTCACCGGAGCCTCATCGGCACCGAGCTCCTCCGCCGCATCTCCCACGACCACAACCGCCACACCGCCACGAGCCACCCCAAGACCCACCAACGCCACCCCTGAACCCCCTAGCCCCTCTAAAGCTCATACGTCACTCACCTTAGCTGAAGCCTGGCCAGAGCGTCGCCACGTCGCTCCCCTGCCTCGGCCTTGCGCCTCCACCGCCGTGTGCACCTCGCCGAGCTACCTTTGGCCGGGAAAACCCCCAAAATGGGTTGCCCACGCCACCACAAATCTCCCTTCACCAACCGACGCTGTCGCCGACGACCACCGTCGCCGGCTCAGGCAAAGCCGAGCACGCTTTGGCCTTCGGCCAAGCGTAGCTCAAGGCTACCTCGGGCTGGGCCTTTAAGGCTTGGCCTTTTGGCCGCGGGCCGCCACAGTAATTAGGCCGACCCAATTACAGTTCATTCAATCTGGTCCAAACACTGTTCACTCCTTTGCGCCCTTTTACTGTTCAGTAACCAAAACACTGTTCACCACCCAAAACACCAAAATAATTACTATTCATTTCCAGAAAATAGTCCCCTACTTACTGTTTGCTAAACCGTTTTCATATATAAATAGTAAAATAGACCTATTTATCATCCAACACTTGTCATTCCTGAAACCCTAAATCGACATTATATACTCATTTCGACCGGTTCGAGCCTGTGAATCCATTTCTCCACTCTGTTCTGTCTAATTAAGCACCAAATAAATCCTATCCACCACACCATATTTCTTTGCGATTCTTTTTGAATCTATTTACTTGCATGTTGTTCCCAGCTCATTCCTTGTCGAGCCAGATTTTATTTGTTTTATTTTATTTCACGTTAAGACACGACTTCGACGACCAGACTCCAGAAGACACCGTACAAGACCAGTATCTAGAAGAATTTGTGCAAGGAGCCAAGTCGCATTCCTTTTATTATTTTGAGCCTATATTTCATGTATTTGTATTATTAATTTCATTACTGTATTTGTGTCAGTTACTTTAAATATTGAAATAATACTTTTGAATGCCATGCTAAACAAATAAATCCTGTTACCCCATAAAACAAACCCACTTAGCTCTTGTAGGCCATATTCACCTTGATAAGTTTACATAAAATATTATTTATATAAGTAGCTTGGTCACACAAATGTGTTTTTAAATCCTAAAAAATAGTATTGGCGATTCGCCAATGGTTTTGGTGGAGAGTTGAAGGTTGAGATCAGGAAGTTGGATAACCCAATAGACTTGATAAAAGTGAGTCAAAGGTGATATCAAGCAGGTGGACAACCACGAGTTGGTGTTGGTCCATTTCCTCACTAGAGACAAGTAAGGACAAGAACCTTGTGTCAAGTATCAAACATAAAAACCGCTCAACCACAGGTGCGGTCATTCCTCCCTGACTTAGTACACTGCTCTTCCGATTGAATATCTACAGGCAAGGCGTGTGCTCTTGTGTGATAGAGCAGCGCGGAATAGGGGTGGGACAGGAGTGGGTCTGAAGGGACACTTGCTGGTCTACACAACAGTATGGACTTACCGGGTAGAAGCTAGAAATGTTGAGCAGTGGAAACAGTCTTGTTATCTCAACTCAGCCGCATGCTATCGTGTTGCGTGTATATTGCATGATAGTATGAGTATAAGGTATCTTGTGGGTAAAGTTAGGCAACTATGCAGAGTATAATCTAAGGTATTCGAATACGCCGTGCTTCCGGTTACTGAAGTTGTGTTCATGGGTGATTCCAGTACATGAGGCATAAGTAGAGTTTTTGAGATGTTAAGATGGTATGTGCAATTGTTGAGAAACCCCTGATGTTATATTTATTAGTGTTTTACTGTTTTAAAGATAAACTGCTTTAATTCAAAATGTATCCACATACACCTATTATGGTAAAACCTAACCAATCCATTGAACTCCTTGCATGTAATTATTTATCTTTTCCATGTGGCTTGTTGAGTACGCCTGTGTACTCATTCTTACAATATCTTCAAATCATCTATAGAGGAAACCTGGGAAAATGCAGAGGATCTTTATAAGCAGGATTTTTGTGGACCCCCAGATGACATTGATTACTGTTATTAGGTCTCGACCACACTCAAGCGTGTTTGTGGTTTGAAGTTCTTTTTGTCTTGTATTATATTAATTTTGGGCTTGGATGCCGGTGTTAGGTTAAAACTGGCTGTTAAGCCTTAATCTCGTGTAATAAAAGCTTGGTTTTTATTGTAATCAGAAGCTTGCTTGAGATGCTACTTACTTCGCAACTGCACATCCTGAACGGTTGTGAATGATTTAACGATTCCGAAAGTCAGGGCTGTTATAGCCTCGGTGAGCACTGCTATTTGCTTCGCTCCCGCCGTCCTCCTACTCCATGCACAGCACAACCAGACCTTTGTGCCCTGTACGAGAGGTCATGAATTTTGATATACCCGCTGCACATGTGATGTTTTAATAAAGTGGTTCTTTGCTTTCTAAATAAAGACTAACATTTCCTTACAAATCTATATTTTGAAAAGGAATTAAAAGGGTATTATTTCTATTTTGCCCTGGGCCTACAAAATGATACACACGACCTGTTCATTGGCCATAATACTTTAGCCACAAATACTATAGTATCTAGATTTTTTTTAAATAATACTATTTTAATAAAGGAAAAAGTCCGGTTTACTCCCTCGAACTATCAGAAAAGTCTGGTTTACCCCCTGAACTACAAAACCGGTTATTTAACCCCCCCCAAACTTGTCAAATCCGGTCATTTAACCCCTCATAGCGGTTTGAATGGGTGGTTTTGCTGATGTGGCACATATTTTGTCACGTGGACGTCCACATCACCCTCTCTCTCTCCCCTTTCTCTTTTCTTTTCTTATTTTTCTTCTCCTCATTTTCCTCTCCCGCAAGCTCCACGCCCCCACCCCTATCTTCCTCCGCCATGCCTTCTCCACCTCCACCATCGACACCCCCGGAGGTGGCGGCCCCCAGCCCGCCCCGCTGCGAGGAGCCCCTGCACGAGACGATTCTCCGCCCGTGGACCACCCGCCTCGAGAACTCCATCCGCCTGCTCTCCCCCAACCTCGTCGCGCCGCTCGGCCACGACGTCATCTCTGCCACCACCACCGCCGCCATTGGCTGCGCCGATCTCTCGCTCCAGTTCATCCGCTTCGCCTACCGCCACGCCGACTTCCACCCCGAGTCCGCCACCTTCACGCTCCTCGTCCCGATCCTCGCCTCCCGTCGCATGCTCAACCACGCCTGCTGCCTCCTCCTCGACACCACTCGTTGACCCGGCTCTCTCCCTTTCCCTCTCTCTCTGGCGTCGCCGCCGGGCTCGGCCACGCTCGGTCCTGCCTCGGTCCACCGTGCGATGCCTCAGTTCCCCTCGGCTTGGGATCCACTGTTATGCGGCATGATGATCCAGATCCTGCAGCAGTTCTCGGGCATCAACGGCGTGCTCTACTACACGCTGCAGATCCTAGACCAGGCCGGTGTGAGCGTGCTTCTGGCCAACCTCAGCTTGAGCGCCGACTCGACGTCCATCCTCATCAGTGGCCTCGAAAGTCGATCAGCGGTGGTGAGGTCGTAGCAGGGGACGAGCAGCGGCGCAGTGGTGTCCCTAAGCGTCGCGTCTCCGAACACCCACTGGAGTGGGAACTTCTCCGGGCGCCGGAACAACGCCGTCCACCTGCGCCGCCCGTCGCCGTACCAGCCCCCCTTCTCGAGGCTTGCCGCCACGAACGCCAGCACGTCCGCCACCGTGTATCGCGGCCTCCCATCATCCCCCTTCAAGAGCAGCATCGCCACCAAAACTCCCCCCTGCCCGCGCCTTCAACGCCGCCTCCGCAAAGACCGCCAGCCCGCCCCGAACGCATCCCCAAGCCCCGACCGCAGACCATCAATCGCCAAGACCCCTCACCTCACCCCACCCCTCGAAGAACCGCCTCCCGACAACGGCGAGCACCGGCTGCGATGCCATTGGAGCGCGCGGAGCAAGCACGGATGGGGGAGTAATGGAAGGGGCAGGAGAGTGCGAGGGTGACATGGAATTCTTATTTACTAGGAATAAAAGAAAAGAAGAGTGACGTGGACATCCACGTGGCAAAACCACTGCCACATCAGCAAAACCGCCACTTGAAACCGGTCTGAGGAGTTAAATGACCGGATTTGACAAGTTTGGGGGGGGTTAAATAACCAGTTTTGTAGTTCAGGGGGGAAACCAGGCTTTTCTGATAGTTCGAGGGAGTAAACTGGACTTTTTTCTTTAATAAATAATTACAAAAATAAATAGTCATTTAAAAAAAAATAAAAATGGGCTTCTGTTGTTATTCCAAATGAAGAAATATCCCAGTCGCCAGTCGCCATGGAAACAGTGCTATCACCATTCCAAATGGCGACAGGAGCTGGAAATTGACCTAACGTCCGACATCTTCGCATAGTAGTCCAACATCTCCAAGGCCGACCTAATGTTGTGTGAAACAAGTTGAGTGAAGTGTTGTCTGTGGTGGTGTGGTGTTCTCCTCCAGGTCTCTTCTCCACCCTTTTATAAGCGGATAGGGTGTAGTGTTGAGGGTGGAAATTATGACGAATGACAGGGTGAGATTGCTAGTGAGTGGTGTCTACTCACTGCAAAAGGCTGGTGCGTGTGGTCATTTCGGTCTGAAAAGGTGTAGTGGCAGGGTGTGGTCATTTCGGTCTGAAAGGTGTAGTGGCTGGGTGTTGTCATTTCAGCATGAAAATATGTAGTGGCAGGGTGTGATCAATTCAGTCTGAAAAGGTGTAGTGACATTGTGTGGTCATTTCGGTGTTTAAAAAGCTGTAGTGGAAGTGTGTCATCATTTTGGTCTAAAAAGGTGTAGTGGCAAGGTGTGGCCAATTTAGTCTGAAAAGGTGGTGGTAGTGTGTGGTCTTTTCCGTCTGAGATGAACCTGGTTACACAGTTTAATTTCATTGCGGTATTGAAGTGTTATTTTGTAATGCAATTGTCCATTGTCATGTCACGTTCATACAGATCCAGTAGCCAAAAGTTAAAGACACCTTGCAATTCACAAATAAGCATATGACATCGTGCATACATGAATCCCTTTTGCAGACAACGACTATTACTTCATACATATTGAACATACTACCAGTAGGATACACACACATAAGTTTCTCAAACCACTTCAGGTGGTCAAGAATCCTATCCAGGCGCTCGTCTGCAGGTGGCATGTTCACCATTGGACCACATGGAACTAAAGGTGGACGTTCAATTGCTCTTTCCACCACAGCACCAACAGAGTCCGCCAACTGAAAGTGCTGGCATCCGCTAGCCTGAAACCCACACCGAATAGTGAAAAATAAGTAACAAACAAACCCAAAATCCAAATACTAGCATTTGCGAAAATCAAACTCAGTGAGAAATACGGACGCTTGTAGAACACATGCCTCTGTTCTCTTCGGTGTTGGAGTACATGACATTTGCTTAGACCCCACAGTTCGGGCAGTTCACATGCCTTGTATTCACCAGCGCCAGTGCTCTTCAGCTCATCGAACTAGACGACTGAAACATGGCACCGAGTAGAGTAGTTAGTCAAATGTAAGTAGGTGAGAAGAGAAGGGGCTGGAGTTTAGTTGGTTAGATGGACTTTTAAAGAGGTGGGGTTCGACATGCTACCCTGCAGGTAATTTTTTTAAAATATTAAAATTTAGGCAAATGCAATTCGAAATGGCGACACGGACCCTGCAAGAATGACATGGATGAAGGAAAAGGTTGGCCAGTGGCAGAGACGGCGTATCAAGAACAACATGGATGAAGCAGAAGATGGGCGTCGTACGAAGAAGTGATATATTTGCAGGGAGTCCGGGCATACCTACAAAACTTGCCATGTGAGAAATTAACAACATGAAGGAGAGGTCGGCAGTCCGGATGGCGCCGCAGGGACCTTATTCGACCACCCCACTCGAGGCGGGCACCATGGAGGTCGACATGGCAGACATTAATGTCGCGGCCACGGGGATGGTTTATCTTATTGAAATGCTTTGTTCTGAATGTTTTGTTTACTATCATGTGATTTGTCGAGAAACTATATGATGACGTTTGTCCTATTTAGTTGTGTTGTCTGATGTACTGATGTTATGTTATGTGTTGAATTATTATGTGTAACCCATGTACTCCCGCTAATATTGTTTCTTATTACTTTCTGTTTTTGTTTCTTATTATGTCACGTGCAGAATTATAAGGTGAAACTTATGTTTGTCATTACTTTTGGTTTTCTTTTCAAAACAAAATCCTAGATCCTGCCGGCGATTAAATTAGCGAAAGAGACTTAAGTCGTCAATTCAATTGGCGATAGGATCATGTCATAATTCAATTAGCGACAGAGACATTTTCACATTGTTCTAATGTCGACAGGGATCCGGTCGCCATTCCAAATAATGACATGTTTATTTCGTCATTTCAAATGACGATAGTATCACTTTTTTGTAAAAAAAAAAAGACTATTTATTTTTGTAATTCTTTATTAAAATAATATTATTTTAAAAAAATCATAGTAGCTAGGGGTAGTTTCATGACACAAAATGTCATCTATATTATAATATAAAAAGCACTAGTTGGTTCTTTGCTGCATCCACCCCACTTTGTCCACCCAATTGTTCTATAATCGTCCAATCAATGGAAAATAATGGCCCAGGTTTCAAGTTGGCCCTGCCATCCTAGCATTTTGACCATCCATTCATCCATTCCAATGGTCAAAATTTAAAGTTACAGTACTATTTCTCACCATAACCCCCCTAACACTCATCAAAACACCTCAAAACCTACCTCACTTTCCCTTAATTGCCTTATATCGTGAATATATGAACCTTGTATGAGATGGAATAGATTGAACAAATAAATTTGAATATATCAGTAAGCTTATTTTGAAGTAAAACTGTATAAAAAAGTGATCTTTAATATTATATTTACATGGTGACATGGATTCCATGTGCGCACTGACTAGTGCATATTTATTTTTGAGTTTTGAGTTCTTATTGAACAATCAAATCCAATAAAAGCCCGTAGTTTTTTTTTTGCTACATCACATATTATATTTAACTTTCTGAGTTTAAAAAACTGATGCACAAGACATTCCTGTGGCAACTCCCTAGTCCAATTTAAGTCCTGTTTGGTATGACACCACTATAAGTTTTTGCAACTTCAGTTCTAGCTTCACTCTTAGATCCACTCTTTTGAGAAGTTGGAATAGTCTGAGAAGTTTGGTTAGAAAGCTAACTCTCACTCCATAAATAAGAATGATCTATGTAAAAAGACGAGCGTAACATTGGTTTCGTGACTTGTATTTTTATCAGATTTCTTACTGTTTACATGGTATTTCGGCTTATTAACACTAAGATTAACGCTTACTATTTGCTGATTAACAAACAGATTAATGCAATTTCTCGTCGGCATCTGCATTCACGTACGTGAACTGTACTGTTAAGAAACACACGAAGCATGTTACTCGCCTGTTATACTTGTTGCTTGTACCATGAAGATCGCACAGCTGAAGATCAGAAAATAGGAGCTAAGGAACTCATCTGTGCCAAACAATTAGTTAATCGTCGATCAGTAACAAAAGATAGATATATACACACAACTTTAGACTGCAGATTGCTCCATTTTTGGGGGGCGAATAATGAGTATTCACAAGATCTGTATGCAGCTTACTGCATAAATTTGCGTTATTTCCTACTACTATCTCCCGATCTATACAACTCCTTTTACTCGAAGTTAGTACATTTCAGTGACATGACAGATTTATTCATCACTGGATGTTATCAGCGTCGGTATTTGCCCGTTGTTGGTAAAATCGATCTTGTTCAGCCTCACGCAGCACAACACATGCTCAGGTGGCTCCTCAGCCTTTTGTGCCTGCTGCACCAAGATCACACCGTGTTTAAGTTTCAGTTAAGAACATGTTATTCAGGCCAACGATTCTCAAGGCCAGGAGCAAAAGAAAAGTACCTGAATGGTTAGGCCAAGATCAAGAACTCCATGTTTCAGTCGTTCTCGGAAGGCGTCGAGCCCTTTCCGCGATATGAAGCTGAACCGATGCACATCGATATCGATCTCGAAGTTCTTGATCTTGGCCTAACCATTCAAATAAAACGAGATAATCAGATAAGATAGCAAGGGGTGAAGGCCTACCCCTGCCCTAACAATTAATTCGTTGAACGAGTAAATCACAAAATGACGTCTATAAAAAAAGGTTGGACCATAGCTGATTGTAGGAATCAGATAAGATAGCTTCCAGGTATACAAAGTTGGCAAGGCATGACCTTATTACGTGTTGTAGCAAATAAAACGAGAAATAAGAAGAGATCTTGTTAAGTAAACTTCACATCAACTCTCCCAGACAATTCCTCTCCATCAACCTACAAAATCATCTCTTTGAGTAAATTTTACCCAACACTAGAAAGAACATACAAATTGCACACAAACATGCAACCATAAAAAAAGCCATAAGCACCCCAATCCAGGCGCCTTCTCTACTAGCTAGAAACATCCTATTTCTAGCTGAGCACAGTACTTCAAACAGTTGAGCTGGGGCATAGATGCACCAACCACAGTACATACCTTACGCCTAAAATCCTGCTCGAATGGGGATGATGACCGGACGCAGCACACGCGGTAGTAGCGTTGGCACTGGTACGGGGCTGGGTGGGTGTGGGTGAGGGAGGGAGTCCGACGACAGGGATCCGGAGGCGACGGAGTTCGGCAGCGAGGGATCCGGGGTGAGGGAGTCCAGCGATGAGGGATCCAGGGGTGAGGGAGTTCGGCGGTGAGGGATCCCAGGTCGAGGGCATTCAGAACGCAAGTGATGGCGTGCAGGACCGGCGGCGCGGGTCTCCGGGCTGGCGGTGAGCATCTCCGACCGGCGGTGCCTAAGGTTCGGAGGCGATGATGTAGAGGCGAGAGAGAGGACAGAGGGGATGGGGCTTGAGTCAGAAAGAATGTGGGTGTGACTGAGAGGCGAATCGGTGAGGGGTTTTGTGGAGCGGCAAAGGTAGGTAATTACCTCCAACTCTAATGGCATTTTGATAAGGGAGTTGCTGCTCCTTGCAGGGAGCTGGTGGAAGGTTGCTCTAAAAAATTGCACTACGGGCTGCTTTACTCTCGGTTGCTTCAACTCTAAAATTTTTTTTAGAGCAATACCGTTTAGCACAACTCCACCCACTCTAACTATGAAGTTAGGAGTTGGAGCAATACCAAACATAGCCTTAGTATAAATGTACTTTCGTTTCTATTCAAATTCACTTGTCTTCAAAAACATATATAAGATTATGTCTGCAACACTCGTGTGTTTTCCCCGCAAATTCAGTTATTCGGTTGTGTTTTTGGACCGGATCTAACACTCTCGAGTCTCCCACTAACCTCATCCTACCCAAACACTAGCCATCGCCCATGAAACTTTGAGCAAATACGAGTGAGAAAATCCGATCGAAATCCCAAAACTGAGTGTTACATAGCAAATCCAAAAATATATTACCGTCATAGTACCATACATTAACAAAATCTTTTTCGCAATACAATAAATAATTTCAGCAGGTAAACAATATTGATGCACGCAGTAATCATTCCTTGATATTCCTCTGTTCCTATTATTCCTCTCACTATTGCTCAATTCCGGCTTTATTAATGTTGTTTTCTAGAACAGTACAAAGAGGCAAGAGGTGGGCCCTATTATATTTATTTGCTGATTTGTTAAAACCATGGCATCCAAGTGGCATTTACATGAACTTTTTTTATTAAATAATCTTTTTTTAACTTTTATTTTAAAATTAACCTCCGGCGCACTTTATTTTTAAAAATAACCCCTTTGGTCACGCCACCACCCATGGCGTGACCAAACAACACTGTCACGCTAGGGCAAACTCTTATCACGTCATAGGATAAGTCCGCAAAAAAACCCCTTTGGTCACGCCACCACCTATGGCGTGACCAAACAACATTATCACGCCACCACCCATGGCGTGACAAGAGTTTGCCCAGAAACGAGCTGGCGTGACAGTGTTGTTTGGTCACGCTATGGGTGGTGGCGTGACCAAAGGGGTTATTTTTAAAAATAAAATGCGCCGAAGGTTAATTTTAAAATAAAAGTTAAAAAAAGATTATTTAATAAAAAAAATTCCATTTACATCAGCGAAACTTGGCACCTTCCATCCACGTGGTGGTCACGCCGGGGCAAAACCACGCTGAAATGGGTTAGGGGAAAGTAACCTGGTTTTGAGAGTTGAGCGTTGAGTTTCAATCGTTTTTAAGTTGCGGGTTGAAAATCAAAACAAGGCTATGGTTGAGGGTTGTAAAGTGGATATTTTCCTATATATTATTACGGTTTTGCTAATTCTGTGTAACTTCAGATTTTCTTATTATTCAGTCACCTAAAATTACATAATACTAAGCCTAAAAATTGCAGCACTAAGTAATGTGCAATTTTAGCAAATTACAACAAATTTTTTGTTTTATTTGTTTTTGTATTTGTAGGATTTCACCTAGATTTAATTTAACTTTGTCTAGGTTATAATTTTTTGACTTTGTATTTTATAGGGTTTCACCAAACTTAAATCTATTTTGTCTTTTGTTCAGTCTTTGCCCTAGGGGTGACGGGTGCATTTATAAAGGAAGTGAGGGGAGTGAGTGGATCTTCATCCATGGCCTGAAAGAAATGACTGATTTTTTGTTGGTTGAAAAAAATAACGCAAAATTAATTTCAATCGTATCATGAATAGACATGCCCATATTGTTAACGTGGTTTTGCTAATTTCAGTCGTATGAAAATTTCTTATATCTTAGTCACCTCAAATTGTACAGTGCTAAGACTAAATTTACAGTTTTAATTCTATTTGTTTTTATATTTGTAGGGTTCACCTTAGTTAGAATTCCTTTTGTCAATATATTTTGTACAGGTTCACCAAACTTACATGTATAGTTTTGTCTAATTTATTATAATTCTTTGTCCTAGGATGATGTGGGTCTATATAGGAAGTGAGAGGAGTGGTAATAGTGGTTAGATCTTCATCCAAGGTTGAGAAAAATGACTGAAATTTAGCAACTCTTGATGAATAGACAACCCCTTGTTGAGAAATAGATATCTCTATGTATAGGAACGCACGCGGAGCAGATATAGAACCGATCCAATGACCACCAAGGAAGTAATCGAGACTCTTATCTATCTCCATGCATGTAACATCCTAATTTTCTAAGCTTTAAAAATCCTTTTAATTAGTTAGTAGTTGAAAAATTCACCATTTGGATTTGTTTGAATTTAATTCAAAAGCTTAACTTGGACTTTTAATACCAAAACAATTTAATATGATTAAATTCAACATCAACAATTGTCAAAACTATTTTATTTGGATTCTATGTGCTTGAATATATTTTCTAGATTTTTCAAGAATTTTTCTAAGTTCATTTGCTATTTTCTAATTGTCATTTGGAATTTCTAGTATTTATAAAATAGAAAAGCTAATTTAAATCTCGGAATAGTTCTCGGGCTGAATTTCTCTGGCCCAAGTCAATTAAGGACTGGTCTTCGAGCCGTATCTTGCTAGGCACCATCGTACTACCACATGTCCTGAATGGGTAGGATCTGGCTAACTAATTTGCAGTATTTCACCGTGATCGTGCCATCCGGTTGCATGGGTGTTTTTTATGACCTACTTTTATATATTCCCACCTAGCGCAAGAGGGGGCCCGAACCCTGTGGCTTTCTATCCAAAGGGGGCGAAATCTTAGTGAGACGGGACTACGGTGGGATGACGCATTGCAAAGGCCTTGCCACATGCTTTAGACTACTTACCTAAGGTAGTGAGCGGTGGTATCGACAGATGTAAAACAAACTAGAGAAGTCGTGTTATATGGGTAAAGCTGTACAACCTCTGCAGAGTGTAAAACTTTCGAATAGCCGTGTCCACGGTCATGGACATGCTAGCAAAGCCACTCCAAGTTAGATTTTGGTTTTGATTTCAAAAGACTTTATCAAATGGTTTTGGATTTCTATTCAAATGGGCATTGGGCGGGTAGCTATGTGATAGGAGGGTATCCTTCACCACTCGTTGATGAATGCTATCTGACTATAAAATTTGAGAATTTAGAAAATGAATTTTAGTTATAGAATATTTGCTTTGGAATTTAGTATAAGTATTTGGAAAGAAACATTGCTTTATGCAAAACAGCCATATAAGCCTTCTTTTGATATATCCCTACATGCATTATAATACTGCTATTGGGTGTAACTTGCGAAGTACACTCATTTGTACTCACTCTTGCTTAATAAAATGTTGTTGAGAGGAGAAGTACTGTGGGGACCCCGGTTTATTAAGCTTGTAATACTTAGTCATCCATTGACCCTAGCATCACAAACATAATAATCCGTGTCTTCGAGATATGTATACTTCCCAGAATGCAGTATACACACCATTTACAAAATCATGCATCAATTCCATTCAAGACTTAGAACCAAAGCACGACTAGAATAAAAGACATACATAATATAGAGTTATTACAAAAGGGGTCGACCGGCCAAATACAACAATAAAGGTAACACAGCGGAAGCAACATGCCATAAGATGGCGATAAACAAAAGGGAGCCACAAGGTTTGCCTTTAGCCCACAAGGCAACCAACCAAGACGCCTAGCTCGATTCCCAGCCCATGCACATCTCACAAAAGTAAAGCTTTTTAGGCTCTACCTCCTCTGCAACAAAGTTATTAAGCAAAGCAAATGAGTACAAAAATGTACTTGCAAGACTGACGTGTAGTATAACAGAACTATAGTGTAATTACATGCAAGCTTTATTTGGGTGGATGAGGCTTTGGACTTATTTTAGCATAAATCAAGTTTTCATTTGCAATATTTAAATAGATTCCAAAGCAATTTTGTAATTCATTTTACATTTGCAAGAAACAACGAGACAAGTAACAAAAATGATAGATGACATCAACAATCCTGGAAGTGACTAACCCAATAGCCACCACAATAGTATGAACATCCATTCATACCAACCCATCAAGTTTTAATTTAAATGTTGTAGTCTAGTTCTTGCACGACCTTACCAAGCATGTCCATAACCTAGGATGAGGCTATTCGAATAGTTTTAACCCTGCAGGGGTGTACCAATGTACCCACACGTCAGACCGCCTTTTCGCCACATGATTTAGCACACTTCCTTTGGTATGCCGGCACGGCTAAGTCCTACGAGACATTTCCAATGGATGACGCTAATTAAGAGCCGCAACCCACGGGGATAAGGACACACTAGGCAGCCTAACCGGTCTGCTAATGCTCCCCTCCCACACCACACACAACACAATTAAAGCACACCCACCGACCAGCTCATAATTAACACCTCCCAAAATACTTAGTCAAGAGAGGTCCCATATCCCCCTCGTGTGGTTAGCACGCAAGAGCGCTTGGCTTAGTGACACAAGTAACTCGGTCCTTGGGGACCTAGGCACCATTCCATTCACACCCAACATATCACACCAACATCCATTGTACCCAAGTCAATAACAATTTTGTTTTCATTTTTGTTTTATTTGTTTACAAAGTAACAAAACACAAGATGGACAAAATGGAATAAATTTTTTTGTGTGATCAAGGTCATCGACATAATGTCGACAACCGCCCATTTCTACCGTTATCTAAGCATTTCTAAGCATTATATACGTAAACTACTAAGCGATAAGAGTCCATCCATCGAACTCTAAATCGCAGCAAGATAATCCTAGGCTTAGTAGTAGAGAATGAACATTTACTTACAGAATATGCATCTATAGGATTACTAACGACATTTTAACACAAAGTAGCATGCATACATATAAGTGAAACAAAGTATTAAACTTTAAAGTAATGGGACAATAATGGGATATGATCAAACTACTTGCCTTGCTGATTTTGCTCAATATATTGCTGAGGATCACTCACGGGATCAAAGTACTCGTCGGCACCTAACGAAAAGGCGAAAAGAAACGATAAGAACGACGAAAACCACAAAGACAGCACAGCAAACAAACTCCAAATGCTCTAA
Organism: Phyllostachys edulis; assembly: GCA_036346405.1. Lineage (NCBI taxonomy): Eukaryota > Viridiplantae > Streptophyta > Magnoliopsida > Poales > Poaceae > Phyllostachys > Phyllostachys edulis. The sequence goes on along the minus strand of CM070562.1, from coordinate 69,533,692 downwards.
AATTTCTACAGAAGTAAGAGGATGATTTTTAGGGAATTTAGCAACAAGAACCAATTGATTTGGATTCTCAATGCAAAAGTTATGAGCAAAACAAATCTGCTCAGCCCTAAAAATACCAAACTGCCACTATTCACTAATTTAATTATTAGGCAACATTTCCTAGAGAGGTGGTGCAGCTGAGATTTTTACTGTAAAACCAGCACCTCATGAGATGAATAACACAATTGAGTTCATCTCATTTGGAGCTATTATGCATTCTCTATAATTTTTCAAAAACAAGAACTTGAACAAAATTAAAATGCACAAGGAAGCTTTTTGAAAATAGTGACATGCCTAAATCCTATTCTAACATTTAGTGCATTAACAGAGGAAGCCAACAAAGTTGGATTCACTCAAAAATAATCTACAGGGATTTACTTATGCATTTTACAAGTTAATTGAATTTTTAAAGAAATATTTAAAGTTAGTTTTGAAATCTATTTGTAATTCACTTTTCTGGAACAGAACTGAGCTCACAACCATTTTTAGATTAGAGCTCAGCTCAAACCAGAGCTACATAAATTTGAACCACCTCATTTGGATTTAAATTGAATTAGTTATGCATTTTTAAAGTTCATACCTTTTTCAGTTCATAAAATAAGTGTTCTCTGGAAATTTCTAAAAACCATTAAGACCGGGGAGGACATGAGCCATAGATCTTGAATCTAACGGCTCAAGACCTCCCAGAGAACAACGCACAAGCGCGCTCGCAAGGTCCAGAGGACATGGGCCGTGGATCTTGGATCCAACGGTCCATGTCCTCCCAACAACGCGCGCACGAGCAGGGGGGAGGTCGTGGCCGTTGATGCGGCATCCAATGGACCACAACACGGGAGGGAGGACCGGGACGGCCTAGATCAAGCGAGGGAGGTCCTCAACGGTCTAGTTGACCTCGAGTAGGTCCTACGCGGAGGTCTTAACGCCACAACCTCCTGGGGAGGTCTGGACGGCCACGATTGCGCAAGGGGGAGGTCCTGGACGTTCAAGATCTCCTCGGAGGAGGTCATGGACGGCCCAGATCCAGCGCCATCGCGCTCGCGCAGCGTCTGCCAGCCACCGTGTGAGTTAATGCTTGCGCGGACACAAGGAGGTCCAGCGCGAGGTCTTTAATGCGCGCAAAGGGGACAGGGTTAAGAGCAGTAATGGCGAAACCAATGATTAATGAGACTTATCAATGATTAGGGCATTAAAGAGAGGATCTTTGTCCGAACTTGACACGGCACTGCCGTTTACGTCCGACAAAAACCCGAGCTCGAAGAAATGGTCCTCGCCGGCGATGTAGACCTCGCGGCGACATCCAAGGGCACCATTGTGTGCGCAATAGTGTTGCGCACACACTGGGACCACTCTCGACGGCGGCGGCGGCCTTGAACGCCGGCGAGCCGGAGAGGACAAAAGTGACAATCACGGCCAAACGACCAATTCGTGAAGTAAAGCTCCGCGACATCATTCAAGCGTGTGCCCAGCATCTAAGGACTATCAGGAGAGTTACCTGGAGGTCCAAAGGTGTTGAGGAGGTCGAGGAAGGTGAAGACCGGAGCTGGGGAAGACAAGGAGCTTCACGGCCAACTCCAAGCTCCACACTGGCCACCTCTGCGAAAAGCCCAACTAAACAAGTTAGGATCTTGGTTACAGAGGAAAATGGCATGAATTGAAGAAAGGAAGTGAAGAGGAGAGCCACTGGAACAAGGCCACTGAGGAGCTCCAAGGTCTTCAACAATGGCGGCCAAAAGGGGAGGTCAGTGGAGGAAAAGCTCAGCCAAGCACAGGCAAGGCCAAGCTTAAAGGTGTGCAAAAGAAGCCAAGGGCAACAGTGGGGAGGTTATATAGCTAGGGCAAGAGAGGTAATGGACCACGGGTTAAGCTCATGGTGAGCTTAGCCCATGGGAGGTCCACGGGAGGTCCATGGAGTTGACATGATGGAGAGGACAGAGTAGGTTAGGACAGGGCATGGCCTAGGGGCGGAAAGAGGCTGACACGCATTAAATGCGCCTGCACAGAGCCGTTGGACATGACCGGCTCTGACTTTCTCCACCGCCGCAGCTCTTGCACGCGAGCCCAAGCTAGGAGAAGAACAGGACCTCAGGCCCACCGTTGGATTGAGAGGATGGGGAGGTCCTGGCCATCGGATTTTGTCTTTGAACCGGTATGCTATAAGTGACTGGGAGGAGGTCCCAGCCACACGATTTGGAAAGGGGAGGTCATGGCCCTCCGATTTCCATCGCGCAGATGCGCAAGGGAAAAGGGGACAGGAGGTCCAAGGCGTTGGATCTAAATCCAACGGTGCGGACCTCCTGGGAGGACTTAACCGCACGCGACTCTGAGAAAAGAGGGGGAGGTCATGGCCTTTGGATTTAAATCCAAGGGCACACAACCAAAGAGGAGGTCCGGAGCTTGCGCGTAGCGCACAGGAGGTCCTGGCCTTTAGATTTAGATCTAAGGGCAATGACCTCACATGGAGGGGAGGTCTGATGCGCACAAGGCACAGGGAGGTCGTGGCCGTAGATTTTAAATCTAACGGCTACAACACAAGATGGGGGAGGTGCAGTGCGCTGATATTTTGAGGGAGGTCGTGGGCTATTGGATCGATCCAGCAGCTCGACCATGGCAAGGTGGGAGGTTTGATTGGTTTGACAGTGAGGGGAGGTCATGGCCATAGATTTTTGATCCAAGGGCTATGACCTGAACAAGGTGGGAGGACCTCACTGTGAATGTTTGAGGAGGAGGTCTTTGAGGTTTAAAAACAAAGGGGAGGTCATGGCCATGGATTTTTGATCCAACGGCAATGACCTGATGAGGTGGGGGAGGACTTGAACTGCACAGCAGAGGAGGAGGTCATAATCTTTGGATTTGAATCCAATGGTTACGACCTCAACAAGGTGGAAAGGGAGGTCTGCTGAGCCCGGGAGTTGGTTGGGTTGGACCAGCCTTACAAAGCGGCTAGCCCAAGTAACAGTGTAAGTTCTTAAATTCAAATTTATAACAGCTGAGACTTAGAGAATTCATTTGAGATAGCAATTGAACTCCAAAATTTATGAAATTTTAACTGGAGCTTGCTGACATGAAGGTTAACCTTACATAAAATTTCCAGAGGTTTTTATGCATTGCATTTTTCTCAGGAAATTCTTTAAGGCTGTTCAAGGGTTTGTTTTACCTCCAAAAATTATCAAACAAGTTTTATAACTCATGATATCTTTCAGAGGGGTCCCACACCAACCATAGGACCAAGGAAAAATATTTCCAAGGGTTTGGTATAAGATTTTGAGACAAGTTGAACGAGGGTTGGACTTTAGTCCACAGGAGGATTAGGTTTTTGAACTCCACCACTTTTGATAAGGATTTTAGGGGAGTTCAAGAGTTTCAAGATGTGAGAAAAAGTATTTATTTCTACACATTTAATTACATTTGAAACACACACCTGTTTATACAGTTGGGATGTTACAAGTACTTTGCACCTACTGAAGATCTCGACGACTAAGTTGCTACCCTAGCCCATTGCCTGTGGCAGATTAGCTGGGCTCTACTGCTTCTTGTTTCGTTTTCCGCTGTGTTCTATATTGTTGGCTCATAAGCCTTTCTTGTAATCAAGTCTGTTGTTTATTAATAAAGTTTTACGATTATGGTTGTGGTACCATATTTGTTTACTGTGTGAGCTAGCCACTGATCATGGAACTAGTTCAGAAATGCACAGAGGATTTGTGGTGTTAATCTTGGGTCCTTACATACTGTGAGCCATTTCGCTGACCAGTGGGTCCCACATGTCAGATTTTTTTTATTTCTTTTAATTATGAAATTCTCAGGCCTGACGTCAGCCAACGCATTAATCCAAAATTTTCCTTTGGAAAATAATTCGGAAATTCTGATAAATCCAATTTAGGGTATTTTCTTCAGATTTAAACTTCCAAAGCCCATATCTTTTGCATCCGAACTCCGATTGAACCCATTCAAATTTCTAAATTCATCTAAATTCAAGATCTATTTATCTAAGATTTTTATTTAACTTTTTTGGAGTTTGTTTTGCCTCTATTATTTATTTGTTTTGTTTATTTGCCTCATTTGCGAGTAGATGTTGATACTTCGGGGAACTTTGAAGAAGAAGGAGTGCCTCAAGATCAAGACCAGTACCTAGACCTATTCCAAGGCAAGTTATACTTTTGATCATATTGAACCCAGTTTTCTAAAATTACTTTGATTCAAATTACTGCATTTACTTTTAGTATTTATTTAAATGCTTTTGGGTGTAGTTATTAATCTAATTTGTTATATCCACCTTGTCTATTGTTATATCATAATCGTTTGTTACCCTAGATTGGTTCATTATTTAGTTGGTATTATCATAGCACCAACGTGGGTTGGTTAGATACGAGTAGATTGCTTAGCTATGCCATGAGGCATCATTTCATGTGAGTTGCAAATATAAACTTGACTAAGTGATTATGGAACTTTGTGATAAAACTGTGTGTGAGGAGGATCTAATAATCCTCATTTTATCTTTTATCTATAATTCTTATTATGGGTAAATATGATGTCATGTGGTCCCTAGGTATACCCCTTATATTTACAAGGGAGAAGCCTACCAGGTGGTCGTAAGTTCTTCTACGACCACCCCCATAGTCGTAAGTTTTGCTACGACTACCTTATGGTCGTAAGTTCTTCTACGATCACTATCCAGTCATAAGTTATTCTACGACTACCCCATGGTCGTAAGCTCTTCTACGACCAGGTTAGTTACGACCACCTTATGATCAATAAAACCTATAGACGAGTGGGTCCAATTGATTAAGGAATCCAAGCAGTCAACATACACTGTTATTCTACGGAGTAATAGTACATAATACCCCATTATCTCTGATAAATAACTGTCAGGCGGCATGAAGGAGTTAACATTCCGGTGATTACTGCAAACATGCGCCTGTTACAGGACATGATGAGACGCCTCTTCACCTGGAGAAACGGCTACTCCTTCACGACTATATAAAGGCGGCAATCAGAGAAGAAGGGGGGGGGCAATGAGAGAACACAGCAAGCAATCGGGAAGACATGCACTATCTTCTGTAATAGTCTTAGTCTTTTCTCCCGATTATACAAGATACACTCAATACCATACACACACAGGAGTAGGGTTGTTATTCTCCTCGGAGAAGGCCTGAACCTGTATAAAAATACCTGTGCCAATCTCTCTGCGTGATTCCATTCTAGGAAACCCCCGAATCAAACAATCTTTATGTAAGATCGGTTCTAAAACACCGACAGTTGGCGCCGACCGTGGGGATCTTCCGGTAATCTCTTGTCAACATACTCTCTCTTTTCCAAATCCCATGCACTCATGGCAGGAGAATGGAACGAGGAGAACTGGTTTGACTTGGCGGTCTGTGAGACATCGACATGGATGTCGGTTTCGATTCTGAACCGAGTATCGTCTCATCCGATGGTGTTCTTTGCCTCGAGAGATCTTCTGCGCAGATCTAGGAGACCATGTCACTTGATGGAGTTGAGGAGGATCCTTATCCCCACAACAAGATCGTCCAACAGAGGAATCGATTGCCTCAAAGGACAAGGGTCAATCCGACCACAATCAGGACTACACCCAGGCGGGCTCACAACACGACGAGAGTTTTTTCTCCGAGTATCCAAGTCCCCCTAAGGTGGTCCGACTTGGTAAGACAAGTTCTGGAAGCCACAATTCCAGGGCTTTACCAGCATCTGGTGGTCCTTTCTCTCCGGATAACTCCAGAGAGAGCGGGATCAAGCATGCTTTTCCTGCAAATTTGATCATCCCTCTGCAGGTCACACCTGCGGACGGAGACGGTTATAACCCAGAGTTCCCCTTCCTGGAGGGGATTATTCTAAGTCGCCAGATGGTGTCTCTCGACTACTCCTCAAGCAGGGAGGCCTCGAGCGTAAGTGAGAATCATCAACGGGAGGTCTTCGTCCTTCCCTCAGATCAAGGTCACTCTTCTAGAGACCGAGCTAGGGACACTCCCCGAAGATCATGCACTGTGCCCCCTCGTGGCAATTGCAAGGGCACCACCGGTGATGGACAGAACCAACACTTTGATGAGCGTGAGGGAAATCCTCGACATACTCTTACTCCATTGAGGCAGTCTTAAGGATCTGATGTAGAAGATCTTGAGGCTATTCGACGAAAGAAAATTGCAGCCCAAAAAAATCTGCCTGGACGCATCCAGTATCAATCAGAGGAAGCTCAAGAACTCCAGCACATCAACGACTTTCTCAAGAACCCTACTCGAGAGCTTGCCCGAGCGCCAGGCTACGACCTCTTCGTCGAAGAGATTGCACAAAGGCTTCGGACCACGATGGCAAGACTGGAAGCACCTCACGAACATCATTCAGGAAGTCGTAGCAATACAACTTTATCAGCTACCGGTCATTTGAACAATACCCCGCGTAGAGAACGGCGCCAAGACAAGTCGCATCGATCTCCTACTCGGAGAAATGTCCTTCGAACGTCAGATAATCAACAAGCCCCTCAGAGAGGTGATCGCTCACCATTCCGACATGGAAATCTGCAGCAGTAGATGGAATACGAGGAGTATTTCCCTCGTAGGACCGAGACCTACTACAGGTCGAGTCAACCTGTTACTAGGTATCGTCGAATACGATCACCTAGTGATATCAACCCTTCTTTCCTGCAGAGGAGGCGTCAAGAAGTCATTACCGGATGTCGGGCATTCTCGCCTGACCTCCGAGCCGTTCGCTGGCCACCTCGTTTTCGACCAGTGAACATGGAGAAGTTCGATGGATCCCAAAATCCCATCGAGTTCCTTCAAATTTATACAACAGCTATCCGAGCAGCAGGAGGAGGAGAGCATGTAATGGCGAATTACCTTCGAACTATGCTCGAAGGGTCCACTCGATCGTGGTTACTAAACCAACCACTCGAGTCAATCTATTCTTGGTAACACCTCTGCGACCTTATACTGGCGAACTTCCAAGGCACTTACAATCGCCCTGGGAAGGAGGACGACTTGCACTGGATGAGGCAGAACGACCACGAGACCATGCGCCAATTCATCAAGCGCTTTAGTTAGGTTCGTAATTCAATTCTGGAAGTTTTTGACTCATCTGTCATCAGGGCTTTCAAGCAAGGAGTCCGCAGTAGAAGAATAACGGAGGATATCGCTTCGAATCCTCCCGCCATCGTCGCCGAACTCTTTGAGATGGTGATCGATATCTTGTCGCTTCCGAGGCGGTAGAGTGGAACAGATAATTGATCGAGAAGACAATACCTCTCGAGAGCTAGGCGAAGGTGGCAAGAAGAAGGATAAGAAAGCGAAGAAGTCCAAGAACAAGGCGAAGGGTCAAAAATCTCAAGCCAATGGTTCCAAGGAGGTCTTGGCTGTAAACGATAAAGAGCCACGAAGCTCCAAGCCGTACTCCGACCGAGGCAAAGGTAAGCGCCCCGATCGGAAGAACGACAAGCCTAGATGGTGTCCTTTCCATAAAAAGGAAGGGCATGACCTTCGCAACTGCCGAGTTTTCCAACGAAAACTCGAGGACTACTACAACGGCAAAGGACCACTTCCTACTCTCGAGCAGGTAGGGCAAACAAGTGGTCGTAAGTCATCGGATGACGATGAGGAGATGTCGTTCCAGGATCTGCAACATACCGTCGAGCACATCTATGGGGGATCGTCAGCATACGAATCAAAGCGACAGCTTAAAGCTACCGAACATGAGGTAAACTTCATAGACCCTCCTCCCGCCAATAAATTACTGAAGTGGTCGGAAGTCACCATCTCCTTCGAGAAGGGTGACTGCCCGATTCCTTCGACCCGACCAGGTCGATATCCGATCGTGGTCGAACCCACCATCAACAATTGTCGGGTGAATCGAGTTTTAGTTGATGGTGGCAGCTCGTTAAACATCCTATTCTGAGTGCCACGGGCGAGATGCAAGTACCGGGACTAAGGTAAGACCGATGCGATACTCCTTTCATGGGATCGTCATCGGTCTTCACCAAACCTATTGGCCAAGTTTCTCTTCCTTTAACATTTGGTTCTCTAAGTAATTTCAGGACAGAGAAAATCTCCTTTGATGTGGCCGATTTCGATACGGCATATAACACCATACTCGGACGGCCAACTTTGGCAAAATTCTTAATGTCTATTCATTACGGGTATCAATGTCTTAAGATGCCAGGTCCCAAAGGAGTAATCACAATTCATTGTGACAAGAAGATGACGTATACCTGCGACCGTCGATCCCTCAAGATAGTTGGTCAAATACCAACTCAAAAAGAAGTCAGCCTTCGACTAACAAGTCGAAGCCTAAAGCTGTACCAAAGCCGAACGACCAGGTCAAAGAGGTTCCTCTGGACGTAGGGGAGCCCTTGAAGACTGTTCGCATCGGGGATACTTTCGACCCTAAGTAGGAAGACGCCTTCATCACCTTCCTCTGAGCTAACGCAGATTTCTTCGCGTGGCAAGCATCCGATATGCCCGGAGTCCCCAGGGAGGTGATCGAGTACAGGTTAGCTTTACGGCCTGACAAAGTATCCGTAAAACAAAAACTACGGAGATTTGCCCCTGATCGACGCGATGCTATTAAATCAGAATTGGACAAGCTACTTAAAGCAGGCTTTATAAGAGAAGTCGACCACCCAGAGTGGTTGGCTAACCCTGTAATGGTTAGAAAGTCGAACGGCAAATGACGTATGTGCGTAGACTTCACTGATCTTAATAAAGCTTGTCCAAAAGATGATTTTCCTTTACCTCGTATCGATCAGTTGGTTGATTCTACTGCAGGTTGTGAAATGTTAAGTTTTTTAGATGCATATTCTGGATACCACCAGATCAATATGTGTCTAGACAATGAAGAAAAGACCGCATTCATTACACCATTTGTTATATTTTGCTATGTCAAAATGCCATTTGGTCTAAAAAATACCAGCGCTTCTTTTCAACGCTTAATGCAATCGACTTTTTCATCTCAACTAGGCCGAAACCTGGAAGTCTATGTTGATGATCTAGTCGTTAAAAGCATCAAGAGACTTAATCATATCACTGACCTACAAGAAACATTCGACAACCTCAGAAAGCACCGCTTAAAACTCAATCTGAGAAGTGTGTGTTGAATCTCTTGGAAAATTGCTTGGATTAAGTAGTATCTATCACGAGGAATCGAAGCAAATCCTCAAAAAGATAAAGGCCATTCTCCAAATCGTCCTCCGACCACAAAGAAAGAAGTCGAAAACTCACGGGGTGCATGGCGGCTTTAAGTCATTTCATCATACGACTAGGAGAAAAGGACTACCTTTCTTTAAACTTCTAAGGAAACATGAAGGTTTTGAGTGGTCGAATGAGGCAAACGTTGCCTTTGAGGATGTCAAGAGGTATCTTACGAGTGCTCCTATTTTGGTTTCTCCAAGGCCAGAAGAGACGCTCTTAATTTACCTAGCTGTCATGCCATAGGCGATGGCCTTGATCTTGGTTGTAGAACGTGAAAACGTACAACGACCGGTTTACTACGTTAGTGAAGTTTTACACTGGCCTAAGGAGCATTACCCTCAGGTCCAAAAACTTCTATATGCCCTCCTCATGTCCTCGAGAAAACTGCGGCATTATTTTTAGGCACACAAAATAGCTGTACTGTCTGAGTTTCCCTTGGGAGCGATCCTCCATAATAGGGAAATAGCGGGACGCATGGCAAAATGGTCAGTTGAACTTGGGAGTTCGACCTCCATTTCGTGTCCCGAGCGGCTATTAAACTCCAGATCTTGGCAGACTTTGTCGCCGAATGGACAAATCCTGAACCTGTTTAGGATCCCCAGTACGTTTCCTACGACCAGTGGACGATGTAATTTGATGGGTCACTTACTTTAAGTGGCTCGGGGGCTGGGGAGATTCTCAACTAGTCGTGAATCAAGTCGGGAAAGAGTACCAGTGCTCTAACCCGACAATGTCTTGGTACTTATCGGAAGTACGTAAGCTAGAAAAGCATTTTTTCGGTTTCGAGGCATAATTCATCCCTCAAAAGGATAATTTCCTCGCAGACCAGCTTGCTCGAATGGCTTCTTCCCGATCTGTAGTACCAAAAGGAGTCTTCTTGGAACAACTCCAGAAGCCGTCCCTAGTTGAAGAACCAGAGACACCTCCTATTGAGACGACCTCTCTAGAATACGAGGATACCTGGATGGCCCCCATCTACGAGTATCTTCAGAAGGGTTCCATACCCGAAGACATTCCCGAGGCAGATCGCTTAACCCGAAAAGCCAAAATGTATACTTTGGTTGAAGGAGTCCTCTATAAACGAGGTACTCAAGGGGTGCTCATGCGATGCATTCCGCAGAGCGAAGGATTAACACTCCTTCACGACATACACGGTGGCATCTGTGGAACTCATGCTTCCTACAGAACGCTGGTCAGTAAGGCCTTTTGACAAGGTTTCTACTAGCCAACAGCCCTGTACGATGCCAAAGAGTTGGTTAAAAAGTGTGTCCAATGCCAGTTTCATAGCAGGCAAATACACCAACCAACTCAAGCATTACAAACGATACATCTGTCTTGCCCTTTTGCGACCTGGGGTCTCGATATCCTAGGACCATTCCCCAAAGCTCCAGGAGGTTTCGAGTTCCTTTTTGTGGCTATTGATACGTTCACAAAATGGATCAAAGCCGAACCTGTAACTGGGATAACAATGGAAGCAGCAAAACGGTTCATGATGAAATGCGTAATTACTCGATTTGGAGTTCCAAGTCGAATAATCACAGATAATGGTAAACAATTTTGGAGCACAAAATTTCAGGAATTTTGCGACGAGTTGAGTACCAAGTTATGTTATGCTTCTGTAGCCCATCCCCAAAGCATTGGGGCAGTCGAACGTGCAAACGACCAAATAATGCAGTGAATTAAAACTCGAGTCTTCGACCAGCTCGTCAAGCGCTCGGGGGCTTGGGTACAAGAATTACCCTCCGTATTATGGGCAGTTCGTACAACTACTAGTCGGGCTACAGGTGAAACACCATTTTTTCTAGTCTTCGGAGCCGAAGCCATGCTTCCTCCGGAACTAAAGATACGGTCAACACGAGTCAAAACTTTCAATGACTACAACCAAGAACAACTTCGAGCGGATGACATTAACCTGCTCGAAGAAAGGAGAAACTAGGCCTTAATCCATTCAGCAGTCTACCAACAAGCCCTGCGCAGATACTACGATCGTAAGGTCCAACCTCGCAGCCTTGCTGTAGGTGACTTAGTATTGCGGCTTTGCCAATCCAAGTCTAATCGGAATAAACTTTCTCCTAAGTGGGAAGGTCCTTACACAATGGTTGAAGTTACACGGCCAAGGTCAGCACGATTGGCAATGGAAGACAGCCAGGTTCTCTCGAATTCTTGTAACATCGACTAGGTGCGCAAGTTTTATGTGTAACAAACCATTCAGACAATAAAGCCTTAGGTTATCTCTACCTCTATTGTCTTATTTTTGAGTAGTGCTTTCATAATCTTTCAACTACATTCCAAATACCTAGTTTTCTTTACACTGGTCGAAAGGCAGGTAGCATCACCTAGTTGAAGCTTCTCCTCTCTGCACGTGGTACTGCCCACTAGAAGGAGCTTCCTAGTGTCGACTCGTTACTCACTTTTGCTGCCAATACAAAGAGCTCGGGTTCTATTTGGTCGAAATATTTTTAAAGCCAGCTCTTTTTCACCTTAGTTTATTTCTTCAGTTATTTTAAAAAATACTCTAAGCAGAGTGCATTTTCTTATATTTATTCAACCGATTTTGGTGTACTCGTTCGTCCCAACCGGTCGGAGAAAGAAACACATCTAGTCAAAGTCTCTCTCTCTGCGTGGTCACGCCCACTAGAAGGAACTTCCTAACATTGTTCAGTTTCCTACTTTTGCTACCAGGACAGACCTATCGAGTCCACCAAAGAAGGACGAACGAATTTTTTAAAGTCCTCTAGATGTTTGCCTAACTCAAGTTGCCGTTCTCGATTTAATTAATCTGATTGGAGATGGTAATATCACCTAGTCGAAGCTTTTCCTCTCTGCATGTGGTCCTGCCCACTAGAAGGAACTTCCTAGGGTCGATTCATTACTACTCTTTTGACCAGTGCATGACAATCGTGATAAAAAAACTACAAGTTAATCAAACATCTCTGTTTTCAGAAACCCTTTTAACACTACTTACCTAGTTTATCTAAATAAACTAAGCAAATAGTCGGGGGCTAGGATAAAGTTATTAATTTGACTTCAATTCTTAGTCTTTTGTTCGTCAATTATCTTTTGAGTTACTAACTACTCAACAAGATAATTTGCAGGAAACAAGATGGATTATATATTACATCAGCAAAAGCTTGTTTTCACAGGTTTTTATTACAAAACTACTATGAAGAAGGAGATCCCAGTTGCATCTCCTCCGAGACCTTCCTGCCGACTGGCTGCATTTCTTCAATCAAACGACTTGCTTCTGCCTCAAGGCAGTCGAAGTCGGCGTCGATTGGTTGCACATTAAGGCTGGGGTCATGAGCTTTAAGTTTTGCCAATACATAACTTATTGTACCTTCGACCGCCTCCTTTATCGAGTCAGCTTGGTTGGCCTTCAGAGTGGTCACCAGTTCTTGCAAAGTCCCGACTTGTTCCCCAATAGTACTTTTGTGAGCAGCTATCGTGTCTTCTGGAGGAGTTTTTTTCCCTTACCACGCAGCTCACCAAGTATATTGTTCAAGAGCATGACGTTATCTTGAAGATTAATCTTCGTTGACTTCATTTCCTGTTGGTTACGAGTCGAAACCTCGCGGAGTTGTTTATTTTCGACTACTTGCTCTGAAAGGGATAAGACTAGTCAAGCAAAAATAATTCCTAGAAGAGGAAAGAATTAGTTCACAGGTAAAGAATTTTTTACTTGCTAGTCGAGAATCTAACTTCTGGATTTCCTTATTATGGGAAGCAATGGTCTCAGCATGTCGCTTCTCCCATAATTTGATGTGCTTTGCGTTTTCTCTAGCGATGTGGAGGGTCTCGTTAAGGATCATGGTTTTTTCTTAATCCCTAGTTTCGAGCCTTCCCAGCTCGAGCTCAATTTCTAAAAAGAAATGAGAGTTAGAATAAGAAAAGAACTCGTGAAGGACTACGGTAAAGAAGCGCTTACACTTTGCCGAGATCTCGACCTTTCAATCTCTTGATCTTTATCTTTGGCGATCTGAGAAATTTCGTGAATGACCAAAGTTTTATCTTCAACTTCGATTTGGAGCCTTCTCATTTCGTCCTCTTTTTCTGAAAAGAAGTAAGAGTTAAAAAGGTAAAGATCAACGACATAAGCATTCTTAAGTTCAGCACTTATTGTTTATCTCTCCCTGCAATTTTTGAGCTGCAGAGTTATCCTCCTGAATCTTCTTCAAGAGGTCTTCTTTCTCTTCCCTTAGCTTTCTCGTCTCGTCTTTTTCATAATTGAGCGAGTCAGCTAAGGTCTTTTCGTCACTATTTAACCTATAAAGGTTAAAAGTAGACATGAGCACTATCTAACTGGTCGTAAGTCTTTCTACGACTAGCATATAGTCGTGAGTTTTTTCACGACAAACCCCATAAGCACTATATAAGTGGTCAAATAAAAAATGACTACGAATATCAGTGACTTACCACCTCTCTGTCTGTTCACACAATTCCGCTTTTTCTTGTCGTAGCTCTACAAGTTGTTGGTGATATTCACCAACAGTGGCAATTTGTTCTAGAGCTTTCTGCAAAAACAAAGATAGTAAGAAGCAAGGGAAGGCCGCACATATAAGTATCCTTAAATACTTACATTCATGGTTGTCTGAGCAAACATCGAGAAAACCATCGTTGGACACTTCAGCTTATCTATCTTCGCGACTTGATCCCACCAAACCTTCTCGAGGCGCTTGTTGTCAAAAATTTCCCCTCTATTGGGAATATTTTTGGGAAGAGGGACTCGATCGTGAGATCTAAAAGCAGAAGACCCCACAATGGAAGCAGACTCAAAGAAATTAGAACAGAAGTTGAAGTACTCCTCGTCTTCTGATTCTGTAACTGCAGCTTCTCTTTGGAGACTGGGAGGTACGTCTGCAACGACTTCCTTCCCGGCACGGTGGTCAGATACATCACCACCCTGGCCAGAGGCTTCTACCGTTGTCTCTGATGCCTCCACGACCACCTCCGTGGTCGTAGCAACTACCTCAGTGGTTGTAGCGACCACTTTAGAAGCCACGACTTCCTCCGCCACTCGAGCAGTGGGTGATCCTTCGACCACTCCTGCTGTCATCTCTCTATCCGCTGGAGAAGTGACAATAGGCTTCTCAATAGAAGCATCCTCGGGGGCTGAAGGAGTCGGGCTAAGAGCAACAAAAGGAAAGCACGTTAAGTTGTGAAAAGCAAAAGGTAAATGTTGTTCTTACACTTTAGTCTTTCTCACATACCTCTGCACTCTGGACTTAACCAGGAACTTATGAGTCACCTTCCCAACGAAAGATTTCTTCGACTTCTTTTCTACGACCACGTCTGGTCGGAGTTTAAGTTGAAGGATAGGCTCGGCCACGACCACGTCTAGTCGTAGATTTTGAACAGGAGCCACCTCTCTGATCTCCTGACTTTTCGGATGGCCGAGATCAGTCTCGACTACTCCAAGATCGGTGCTTCCCTCGACCATAGGCTCTGCTGGAGTAGCATTGTCCTTCACAAAAGACATAAAGTCCTTCCAGTTCTCATTTTCTAGTCGCTTGACAAAACTAGGAGAGGCAGAAACTACGAAAGTTTTCTTGTCGTAATAGAAGGGTACCTTGGCCTTGTGGGCTTTGCGCTTAAGAGGTTCGGCTGCTTCGACCTCTTCAGCTTCAGCTGCTTATCTGTAGCAAATTTTGCAGAAGATCTTATCGAAATAAAAGAACCTGAGCTTGCCCCTCCCTTGTCAGCGACTTTCACGAGTCAACGCTTCTTAGACGGAGGAGCTGAACTTTTTTCCGCTGTCATCCCTGCGCCGATGGTTATCAATTCGATCTCATGGTCGTCCTGATGATTTTCCATGCCTACTTTCTGTAAGAAAAACAAAAAAAATTACTGACCAGTCGTAAGATTTTCTACGACCAGTATCTAGTCGTAAGTTTTTCTTCGACATTTCCTTGATCATAAGGTTTTCTATGATCACTACCAAGTCGTAAGTTTTTCTACGACAAACAACCAGTTGTAAGTCTTTCTACGACTCTAAAGTCCTAAGGATAAAATCAACCCTTGATTACCTTTAGGCGCTCCATTTTCTCTTCTGCGGAAAAAACCGCAAGGATTTGAGGAACCGCCACTCCAAGTGGCGGAGATTTCTCACAAACAAGTTTGACCCGAACGCCGATCTCTGCTTGTGAAAGATCTGTGCAAACAGATAAGACATTCATTAGACCACTTTGAGAAAGACCAAACTGAGAGATAAGTCGAAGATTCACTTACTTGCCTCGTAGTCCCTGGTCGGGTCTTTTGGCCCTGTGTACCTCCACATAGAAGGTACTCGTTTCTTCAAAGGGCTAATTCGACGTGTGATGAAATCCTTCACCACATGCTATTCGGCCAGTCCCTCCTCTTTCAAGTCCTTGATGGCTTCGATGTAGGGAGCAATCCGGGTGCTCACAAAAGTTGGTATCAGAGCCGTTCTGACCGTAGTAACGCAAGCTTGGTCGTTATTAGGATATTTTGGAAAACCTATTTTCACAATATCAAATGGTTTATGAAAGCTTAAGTAAAGTCTCTTATTTTACTCCTTACCTATCTTAGTGTTCTTCTCTCATCTTGTTCTAATTGAGTTTTAAAAGTTGTTTTCCTTTCCTCCTCTCAAAAGATAGACCCAATTAAACGATAACATTTGGGTTTTGGGGAATCAATGAGTTTGGCAAATTGAAGTGTTAGCTGCCCATTTACAAGGTTTTGAAGCTTGGAATGGCCAATTTCGATTTGGAAGCTTGGATGCAAAATCTGGACAGCAAGCGTCAATTTCGGACAGCAAGCTCAAAGGTTCTAAATAGGGTAGAAAATGAGAGGTTAATCAACTAAAACTTGTGGGAATGAAAGGGTAAGACATGATACTAGTTAGCTAAGTATCTAACACCTATTCTCTTGGTTTTACCTTGCTTTTGAGTAGTGTTAGAAATTGGAGTGGTGTGCTGAAATTTTATCTTCTCAACCAATTACTCGTTCATTTAATACAAGTTAGTTGTGTTGGGAAGTTGGCCTTTAATCTTATGTCTTCCTTGCTGTTTTGGAGTCATTTTGGAAGCTTTTAAAGTGCATTTCCTTGCTGTTTTTGCTTCTCCTTGATTATGCTCCCTATAACTTCTTTTATTCTGCTTGTTTCATTAGTTTACATTTACTATCATCTAATCCATTATTAACTTCGGTAGGGATCTGTACTATCTATTTTGTTGGCCTTGGTTAGGGTGATGTTCCGTTCCCTAGTCGTTGGCATCCTTTTCGCTTTCTTCAACTTCTAGTCCTTGGGTTTCGTGTTAACCCATCTCTTCAGAATGCGAGGATGTCCGAGCGGTCGATGGCGGACTAGGTCGACAAAATTTGGTGGGACGAAATTCTCCTAGCTCAACTATCGAGACAAGACTTGTGTTTACTCCGCTCTGGCAAGTGTTTGGATTGTGGCCCTATTGTTCTGGCGGCAATCGCCTCCTTTTGCCTTGGGCGTGGTGAAGAGGGCATTTTGTCAAGATTGCGAACTAGGAAGAGTCAAGGTGTGTCGGTGTTGTGGTGAGGAAGGACACTACAAAGAACGATGTATCACATCTGTCAAACTGCGTGACAAAGACCACTTACCCGGAGATTGTCGGCTGCCAAAGTTACTTGTTTCCTCTCGTGGGAAGCGATCACTATCCCAAGGAGTGTAGCTTGAACTGGTGATTGCCAAGTCATTGGGCTACGATGGATGTTTCTTGGTCATCTGCAAGCATTGCAATCGCCAATGCCTCCAAATCGAGAAGTTCTTGGGTGATTTATGCGAGGAGTTGCGGACAAATTACAGTCCATGCCTTCCCGACTTTCGACATGGTGAAAATCCTGTTGTTGCTATGGGCGAAAGAGAAAGTCGAGAGGATCGTCGCGGTGTCAAGAGAGGACTCGTGGTGACTCCAAAGCAAGGTCGCCGGTGTTACTTGTTTCTTCGCAATCTCAAGGGCCATTATGCTAATAATTGTCCTAAGAAGCTTGCAACCCTCGTCGTTCGCAGCCGTGCCTCCATCCGTGCACTGCGAAGTCGACAAGGTGGTCCCCGCAAATCGATCTCGGGATCACTTGTTTCTTTTGTAGCAAGAAGGGCACTCGCCAACAATTGCCTGTGAAGCATAGCAATTCATTTGCGGGATCACTTGTTTCTTCGCAACTATAAGGGCATTCGCCAACAATTGCCCTTTGAGCGACAAAAGATCGTTTGTAATCGATCGACTCCATCTCGGTGAAAGCTCGAGGCACGGACGTCGTGTTAGGTGCGCTTCGCTAACTCTTGCGGATATTATTTTATTAGATTCAGAGGCGCCTCATTTCCTTATATCTCCATCTTTTATCATTGTTGGTGATCTGATTTCACTCTTTTATCCGGTGCTTTCGGCACCACCCCTGGTTTCAAAAGGTCTACTAGTCTACCGAACCCCTAAGAAAAATGATGCCATTTGGGTGCGTCATCGATCGATTGACTAAAGTGGCACATTTCCGTCCTTTACATTTTAAAGGCATCACATACCGTTGTTGCCTCGAACCTTCGTGGCCTAAACGGCCATAATCCTTTGTAAGAGACTAGGCTGCGGAGGATGACTCAGTATAGCTAGTTAACCGACCAAGCTCTCGTTTGTTAGTGGAGTAACCAGACAAATTGCTCCACCAACTAAGAACGACCTTAGTCCCTTTAAGATAGCTAGCTGCGGAGGGATGACTCCGCATAGCTAGTTAGCAGGCTGAGATCCCGTTGTTAGTGGAATTAACCAAATAAATCGCTCCGGAATTAACCGCAAGTTGTTAAAATTAATCGAACAAATCATTCCACCAACTAACAACGGCCATGCACCACCAACCATCGAATCAAGAACAAGCTCTCAGTCTGTCAAAAGTAACCTTCTTGTAGGTTTTCCAAAGGATCTCTGCATATTCCGCATCGTAAATTTGCACGGTGTACTGAAGACGATCGTTCTGATCGTGCTTCTCTGCTCACTTCTCAATTTTGGCATAGCCTATAAGAGGCTATGGAAACTCGTGTTTCTTTCAGATCAGCTTACCCTCCTCAAACTGATGGTCAGACCGAAAAGGCCATCAATGTTTCCGCGTCAAGGGCAAGTTAGCTCCTTGATATGTTGATCCTTACCGCATTATCGAAAAGAAAGGGAGCTGTTGCCTATAAGTTGGAGTTGCCAGCTGCACTTGAGGGGGTACATGATGTTTTCCATGTGTCCCAGCTTAAGAAGTGCCTCCGTGTTCCAACTGAGGAAGCTCCGTTGGAAACTCTCGATGTCAGGGAAGATTTGACCTATCGCGAGCACCCTGTTCGCATACTCGATGAGTCTGAACGAAGGACAAGGAATAAGACCATCAAGTTCCTTAAAGTTTAGTGGTCGAACCATTCTGCGTGCGGACTATCCATCTTTCTTTATCGAGTGAGCCAAATCTCGGGACGAGATTTTTGTGAGGGGGGGAGATTTTGTAACATCCCAACTGTATAAACAGGGTTTGTTCAAATATAATTATATATGTAGAAATTAAAACTTTTTCTCACATCTTGAAAACCCCTAATCTCTCCTGTGATTCTAGTCCAAGAGTTGTGTAATCCAAAAACACAAAGCTCTTGTTGACCAAAAGTCAAACTCCTTTTCCAATTATCTTAAATCTTGTGCCAAACATTTGGAAAATATTTTCCTTGGTCCTAAAACTGATGTGGGACCCCTCTGAAAAATATCACAAGTTGTAAAACTTGTTGATAAATTTTGGAGGCAAAACAAATCCTTGAACAACATTCATGAATTTCCTGAGAAAAATGCATTGCATAATAACCTCTAGAAATTTTATGCAAAGTTAATCTCATGGTCAGCAAGCTCCAGTTAAAATTTCATGAATTTTGGAGTTCATTTGCTATCTCAAATAATTCTGCTAAGTTTCAGCTGTTAAAAACTAAACTTAAAAGCCTACACTGTTCCTTGGGCTAGCCGCTGTGCAAAGCTGGTCCAGCCCAACCATGTCTGCACCTCAGCAGACCTTCCTATCCACCTTGATTAGGTCGTAGCCGTTGGATTAACATCCAACCGCCACGACCTCCTCCGATCATCTGGCCAGACCTCCCACCTCATCGAGGTCTTGGCATTGGATCAAAATCCATGGCCATGACCTCCCTCGCGCTCAAACTACTCGAGACCTCCTTTTGCACTCACTTGAGGTCGTGGCCGTTGGATCCAATCCAAAGGCCATGACCTCCCCTCCTTTGTTAAACTAAGCAAACCTCCCACCTAACCGAGGTCGTAGCCGTTGGATCGATCCAACGACCCACGACCTCATTTGCAAGTCAAGCGCTCCCAACCTCCCCATCTTGTGTTGTGCACCGTTAGATTAAAATCTCGGTCACGACCTCCTCCTTTCTCGTCGCATCCGACCTCCCGCAAGACGTGAGGTCGAGCCCTTAGATTTAAATCTAAAGGCCATGATCTCCACAGTGCGTTCGCAAGCTCAGGACCTCCCCCTCTTTTGATCAGAACCGTTGGATCAAAAATCCAAAGGTCCTGACCTCCCTTGCCTTTTGCACAACGTCTCAGACCTCCCTCGCCCTCTCATCACCATTAGATCTTAATCTGATGGCCATAACCTCTTGTGCGCTACGCGTAGTGCTAAGACCTCCCCTTTGGTTGTGCACAACGTCTCGGACCTCCCCTCGGGTTACGAAGTTAGGTAATGCGGTTAAGACCTCACAGAGGTCCGCACTGTTGATTGAGATCCAACGCTTTGGACCTCTGTCCTTTTTCCACGCCACGCGTTCAAGATTATGGAAATCGGAGGGCCACGACCTCCTTTCCAAATCATGTGGCCGGGACCTCCTCCCATCACTTAAAACATAACTTGGTTCAAACTTAAAATCGAGGGCAGGACCTCCCCATCCACGTAATCCAACGGTGGATGTGAGATCCTATTCTTCTCCTACCTTGGGCGCGTGCGAAGCCATGGCGATGGGCAAAGTCGAGCCTTGTCACATCCAACGGCTCTACGTGCTGGGCATTAAATGCATGTCGGTGCTTTTCGCCCCTAGTCCATGCCTGTCTGATCTACTCTGTCCTATCCATCTTGTCCAACTCCATGGACCTCCGTGGACCTCCCTTGGGCTAAGCTCACCATGAGCTTAACCCGTGGTCGAGACCTCTTTGCCCTAGCTATAAAACCCCCACTTGTTGCCCTTGGCTTCTTTTACACACCATCGAGCTTGGCCTTGCTTGTGCTTGGCTGAGCATCCCCTCCACTGACCTCCCCTTTTTGGCCGCCATTGTTGAAGCTTGGAGCCCTCGGTGGCACAGTGCTCCAGTGGCTCCCTCTCAACCTCTTGCTCATTTTCAGCTCCCCCAAATCTCCTGGAGTTGAACCTAACCCATTGTTAGGTTAACATTTTCAGGAGTGGGCTAGTGGAGCTTGGAGCTTGGTCTTGAGCAGCGGAGTTTCCCATCTTCTCCAACTCAGGCCATCGCCATCCTCGACCTACCCGGCATTGTTAGGACCTCCAGGTCCTCCCTGATAGTCCTCGGCGCTGGGCACCCACATGTATGATGTCGCGGAGCTTTTGTTTGGGCACCCGCTTGAATGGCAGCTGCGGAGCTTCTTTTTGCTTCTTGCTCTTACCGTGTGATCTCCTTCGCGTTCCTCTCGGCTCATGGCGTTTAAAACCGCCGCCGTGTGAGGAGGTCCACTTAGTGCGCAAAGTTATTGTGCACTCAGTGGTACCATTGGATGTCGCCGGCGAGGCCTACATCGCCGGCGAGAACCATCTTTTTGAACCCGGGTCTTTGTCGGACAAGGCGGCGGCGCCATTGTCGTTTTTAGGACAAAGATCCGCCGCGATTAATGCGTTCATCATTACTCAAATCATTGTAATCAATGGTGTGTCTTAAATGTATTTAATCCTCCCGTGTCGCACATTTAATCCTCCCGCGCGCGGACCTCCTCGTTGTCCCGCGCGCATTAATCTCTTGTCCGAGCACGTGCGTGCGCGCAAGCACGTGGTCGCGAGCTCTGGGATGTCCATGACCTCCTCCGAGGAGATCTGGGCGTCAAGACCTCCCTTGCGATCGTGGCCGTCGGACCTCCACGGAGGTGCAGTGATGTTAGATCTCCGCTTAGGACCTCCCGAGGCCATCTCAGCCGTTCATGACCTCCCGGGGTAGATCTTGACCGTCAAGGTCCTCCCTCAGACGATCTGAACCATCAAGGACCTCCCTTGGAACATCTGGACCGTCCAGGACCTCCCTTGTGAGGTCCTGACGATGTAGATCTTCCTCGGGGAGATCTTGATAGTTTAGATCTTCCTTTGGAAGATCTCAACCGTTGAGGACCTCCCCCGCGTGATCTGAGCCGCTTATGACCTCCCATGTCTTTATGTTTTTTTTTAATTCCAGTGAGCTCTTTATTTGCAAACAGAAAAAGGTATGAACTTCAAAATATCATAACTAATTCATTCTAAATCCAAATGAGATCATTCAAGTTGTGTTAGCTCTGTCTTGAACTTGAATTTAATCCAAAAATGATTGTAAGTTGAGTTCAGCTCCAGAGCACAGTTTTGCCATTAGATTTTAAAACTCACTTTAAATATACACTCAAATTAATGCTTAACTTGTAAAATACATAACTAATGCTCTGTAGATTATTTTTGAGTGAATCCAACTTTGTTGGCTTCCTCTATTAGCGAACTTACTGTGAAAATTAGCTTTGATCTTGTTGCTGTTGTAGAAAAGAGTTCTTGTGCATTATAATTTTGTTCAAGTTCTTGTTTTTGAAAAATGGTAGAAAGTGCAATCTAGCTCCAAATGAGATGAACTCAATTGTGTTATTCATCTCATGAGGTGCTGGTTTTGCTGTAAAATTTCAGTGTCACCACTTTTCTAGAAAATGTTGCCTCATAATTAAATTAGTGAATAGTGCAGTTTGGTATTTTTAGGGCTGAGCAGAATTGTTTTGCTCATATCTTTTGCATTGAGAATCCAAATCCATTGGTTCTTGTTGCTAAATTCCTAAAATCACCCTCTTGCTGCTGTAGAAAATTCAGAGTGTTTGGAGTTCGTTTGCTGTGCTGTCTTTGTCGTTTTAAATCGTTCTTATCGATTGTTTTCGTCTTTCCGATTAGGTGTCGGCATTTAGTACTTTGAACCCGTGGCGATCCTCAGCAACAAATTGACCAGCAACAGCGAGGCAAGCAGTTTGATCATTTCCATCATTGTCCCATTACTTTAAAGCTTAATATTTTGTTTCACTTATATGTATGCATGCTACTTTGTGTTAAAATATAGCTAGCAATCCTATAGTTGCATAATCTGTAGGAATTGTTTATCCTCTACTACCCATGAGCCTAGGTTATTTGCTGTGGTTTGAGCTCGTTGGATGAGCTTTTATCACTTAGTAGTTTACGTTAACAACTTTAGCCATTCTTAGTTATCGGTAGTAATGGGCGATCATCGGCTTAGTCGATGGTCTTGATCACTCAAAACTGATTATTACTCCTATATGTCCAGCACTTGTGCTTTGATTAATTGTAAAATCAAAATTGAAAATAAAAGATTGATTTAGACTTGGGCATATTGGATGGATGGTGCGGTTTTGGAATGTGGTGGTATGCACAGGTCCCTAAGGACCGAGTTACTTGGGTCACTAAGCCAAGCGCTTTTGCGTGCTAACCACAGAGAGGGGATATGGGACCTCTCTTGACTAAGTACTTTGGGCGGTGCTAATTGGAGTCGCTTTCGGTTGGTGTGTTTTAAAGATAAAATATGTGTGTGTGTGGTGTGGGAATGGAGCGTTGGCGGACCGCTTAGGCTGTCCATTGGGTCCTTATCCCGTGGGTTGTCTTGGTCAAAATTAGCACCGTCCATTGGAAATATCTCGTAGGATTTAGCGTGCTTGGCATACCAAAGGTAGTGTGCTTAAAGGAAAGGCGATGCGGCGTGTGGGTACATTGGTACACCCTGCGAGGTTAAAACTATTGAATAGCCTCGTCCTAGGTTATGGACATGCTTGGTAAGGTCGTTCAAGAACTAGTCTCAACCATTTAATTAAAACTTGATGAGTTGGTATGAATGGATGTTCATGCTATTGTTGTGGTGACTTGGGTTAGTCACTTCCAGGTTGATCTTGTTGTTGTTACTATGTTATTATCTCGTTGTTATTTCAACAATTAAAATGCTTTGCCAAATTGCCTTCAATCTATTATGTTATTGCAAATAAATGTTGCTTTATGCTAAATGAGACATACAACCTCCACTTACATAAAGCTTGCATGTAGCATATGTTATAGGCCTGTTATCTTACACGTAAGTCTTGCGGAGTACTTTATGTACTCATCACTTTGTGGTTGTGGCATTTTGTGGCTTTTGTTGCGGAGGAAGGAGGTGAGCTCCAAGAGCCTCACTTTTGTGCTATGTGTTGCGGCTTCTTGACGACTAGCTTGGCGGTCGGTCGGATGCCTAGGGTTAAGGTACCTTGATTGGCTTTGTGTTATAGCCATCTTTATGGCACTTTTGCTTCTTTGTTATCTTAGTAGTACTTGTTGTTATTTGGCCGAAGGCCCTCTTTTGTAATAACCTATCTTTTTTATATTAACTTCGGTTTGTTGCTTATGTACTATGTGTTATATGGAATTGATACATTCTTTTGTTGTGAGGTATGTATCTTGCGTTCAGGGAGTATACATCTCTCGAGACTGGTTTATTTGGTTGATAATACTAGGGTCAATTGGATGACTAAGTATTATGAGTTTAATAAATCCGGTGCTCCTGATCCAATTGATTAAAGAATCCAAGCGAGACAACATCTGTTTGTTATTCTCGGAGTAATAGCACGTAATACCCCATTATCTCGACAAATAAGCGTCGAGCGGCATGAAGGAGTTAACACTCCGTGATTCTCAAACATGCTTTGTTACAAGACATGATGAGGCGAGAACACGATAAGCAATCGGGAAGACAGGCACTATCTTCTGTAATAGTCTTAGTCTTTTCTCCCGATTGTACAAGATACACTCAATACCATACACACACAGGAGTATGGTTGTTATTCTCCCCAGGGAAGGCCTGAACCTGTATAAAAATACCCGTGTCAATCTCTCTGCGTGATTCCATTCTAAGAGACCCCCCGAATCAAACAATCTTTACGTAAGATCGGTTTAAAAACACCGACAGTGTGCTATTACTCGTTGATGGCATGTGTTGCACTTAACCAACTGGGTGGTAAAGGATTTAGACTAAGGCAAGTGGTGGACATTAAGTGATATGGTGGAGCTGTGTGCCTGGAAATATTAATCTATGTGACAGTTAGAAATTGGAAGTCTTGCCTTGGTCAATTACGGACTTAACTTTGTGCACCATTGAACTGTGCCTTACTGTACAACCACATGCCTGATATGGAACGGGCCTAACTTAGTAAGTTATGGATTCTTGGCATTAATTAGTCAGGTAGTAGGTTAGACTGTGTGCATAGGTGGAGGTGTGGACTACCAAGTAGTACACATTTATGAGCGGTTCGTCGTCTTCAGGCCCAACGGTGAGTGTCGGACTGGCTTCCTGTGTGGGGTAGTCTAGCGGTAAAGTACATCGGGAGTATTAATGTTTAAGGTGAAGTTTCTGAAACGTTTTGTTATGATTAGTGCTAGCTACATTAGTTGTATTGTATGGGTAAAGTGTACAAACTCTGCAGAGTGTTAATTAATCTATTCGAATAGCCTAGAATAGCCGCGTCCACGGTCATGGACATGCTGAGGGATTTCACACGAGGGGTAGTTTTCATAAAACATTTGGGAAGGGAGCTGTGTGATTTAAGTCATATGGTTGTGTGAATAACTTGATTAGACTTTGTGTTCTTTGTGAAACGACTGATAAAGTTAATACTGTTTATTTGTTTTACTTCATGTTTTAATCTATTATTCATATTCAGTTGCAAATATTGCATTTCTGCAAAAGAACCACAGAAGCCATTCCTTTGGAATAAGCCATCATGTATAAATTGCATTCTGTGGTATGAGTTGCGAGTACGGTTGAAGTGGAGGAGTCTTCGCCTGCTTTCGAGGAGGAGTTCTACAAAGGTGCTGACTGTTAGGGTCTTGATCCCAGTCAGTTGCCTGTGCTGAATTGATGGGATTCCGCTGAAGTTATTTGTTTCGTTGCTTATTTCTTTATTGCCAGCCCTGTGTGGCTTAATAAATGTAAACTCGACCATAAGGTCAAAACCATTATTTGCTATTCAAATTAGTCGTTTATGCTATTAATCGTCTTGTGTGGATCGATATTCATTTATGTTGACACTGTGTGCACTAGTGTGATCCTAGACTAGTGCATTATACACAGAGGATCCAGAATTGCATGTTTGGGTCCCGACAATGAACGATGTTACATCATCGCGTAGAACATATCCCTGTGCAGATACGCGTGGGTGACTGCTACGTATATAGCTTTTTGTTGCCTTGCATTAGTTTGTTTTGGAAGCACCATATAACTCCAATGGTGCCAAACAAACTAAAGACGACAAAAGTCTACTATCTTCTCACTTTTCTGGTTATATAATGCTCATGAGACCTGGGCTTTTTGAATAATCCTTGATGCTAGTTATTGCTGCTATTGATTTCTTGTAACGTTTTCATTTAGCAGACATTGAATGTTTTCGTTTCCTTTGTTTTTGGTATTGGCGGCCAAGTCTTGATCTTTGCGTTGTGAGGCAATCAAGTCTTCAGTTACTTGTTGTTGAGGACGTTTTGATGTTGCACGATGTGAGACAGTCAAGTCTTCAGTTACTCGTTGCTAGTAAGAATAAAAGAGAAGAAAAAAAATTGGAAAACGCTGTGGCATCTGGCAACACAAAAACGTCTTTGTGTTCACTTGTTCACCTCTATTGATTGGTGTACCAAGCGAGTGTGTGTGTTCTGTGTTCCAGGCGTCTCGTGTGCGTAGACACCGGCGAGCGGGCTAACAATTGGTATCAGATCTTTGTGCTCTCCTGCCTGTGAAGATGTTGCGCGAAGGTTCACGTTCTCCTACCAGGTCGCCTCCGGTGCAAGGTGACAGCAGCACTACTCGCACGATCAATCTTGGCGGCAATGACAATCGCGAGATTGGATACGGTACCAATGGCGGCCAAGAGCGTATGGTGCAGCAGATGGTAAGGGAGACGATGGGATCAGTGGTCTACCCCACACTAACATGGACAAATTACACCGACTGGGCCCTCGTGATGAGGGTGAACCTGCGGGCACAAGGCCTGTGGAAGGCGATCGAACTTGGCAACGCCGATTACCGTGACGATAGACTGGCGCTGTCGTCGGACATGCTGTCCACGCTAGCGGTGAAGGACGCGGCCAAGCAGGCGTGGGACTCCGTGAAGATGATGCGGATGGGCGTTGAGTGCGTTCATGAGGTGAATGCACAGAAGCTTCGCAAGAATTTGAGGATATCGAATTCATGGACGGTGAGTTGGTGGACGACTTCTCCACGAGGATCACGGGACTCGTCAACAATCTCTGGATCCTAGGTGACACGTTGGAAGAAGCAAAGGTAGTCAATAAATTCCTTCGTGTTGTGCCACCCAGGTATACACAGGTGGCAATTTCGCTCGAGACACTGCTTAACTTGAGTACGTTGTCGATCGAAGAGCTCACCGGTCGGCTTTGATCAGTGGAGCAGCGCTACGCGTGCGACGACTTGGGCGGCTCCAGTGGGTGTCTGCTCCTCACTGAAGAGGAGTGGCTCGCACGCGCCAAGAAGAGGGAGCAAGGCGACAGCTCCTCTAGTGGTGATAACCGTTATCGCGGCAAGCCACGTGGCCTTGGGAGTGGCAAAGGCGGGCATGACGGTAAGGACGGTGGCTCGTCTAGTGTGCGCCGTGACATGTCGCAGGTTCAGTGCTACAACTGCGACAAGTACGAGCATTACTCCAGGGACTGTCGCCAGCCTAAGCGCATCGAGCAAGTTAATCTGACGCAGGTTGACGATGATGAACCTACGCTTCTCATGGCGCAGGAGTGCGCGTTCACCAAGGCTTCCGTTGGCACAAGCACTGATGTGGTGCTCAGCGAGATGCACATGCAGGTGCATCTAGGGCGCGATGAGGATGCCCATGACGACGCTTGGTACCTGAACACCGGTGCCAGCAATCATATGTCTGGGTGCCAGGCAAGCTTCGCGGAGACGGATGAGGGCGTCACTAGCTCTGTCAAGTTCGGCGACGGCTTGGTGGTGGATATACGTGGGCGCGGTACTGTCCTATTCACCTACTAGAACAGGGAGCACCTTATGCTGACGGGGGTGTACTACATCCCACAACTATGCAGCAACATAGTGAGCCTCGGGAAGCTCGATGGGAACGACTACCAAACGCTCATCTAGGATGGTGTGCTCACTATTCGTGACCGGCAGCATCACATACTTGCTTGGGTAAACCGTACTCGCAACCGGCTATATGTGCTCACTCTCAGCATTGCACAGCCGGTCTGCCTGTTCGCGCGGTATAGCAATGGCTCGTGGTGACGTGCATCGGGCGCGGAAGCCGGCGGCGTACGGCGACGTGGCGGAGTGTGAGGCGTGCGCGCGTGTTGTGGCGTGGCAGTGGCCGGGCACACGATGGTCTGCGCAACACGTGTAGAGGTGGCGCGCAGAGCACGCAATGGCGGCGCGGAGGGTGACGACGGCTCGGCGTCGCGCTTGTCGCTGACAAATGCGGCGGCGGCGCCGGCGGCCACTGGGTCGGAAGCGGTTCTTTGGAGGTTCCGCAGAGGCCATGAGCGGGCGTATGATGGGTAGAGGGCCGAGGGCAGCTGCCGGCCGGGTGGCGACGACGACAGTTGACCCGAGGCTCGCATGGCGAGCTCGGCGTGTGGCGCGTTAGCACGGCCTCAGCGCACGTAGGTCGCGGCGCGGCAACCAGCGAACACATGGCACGAGGTCAAGCCGACGGCCAGCGACACAGACGTGGCGCGAAGGGCGCGACAAGCGACACAACAAGTGGCACGGGAGGCCTCACGTCGGCGCGGTTCGTGCGGGCTGCTTGCAGGGTGCGCACGGGTGGCTCGGCCAGCGCTGGCATCAGTGTAAGATCGAGGAGGCCGACTAGAGGGGGGTGAATAGGCGGTTTTAAAAATTCTTTTGGCTAAAACTGATTTCTAGTGCAGAAGCTAATATCAAAACGGTTTTGCACAATCAAAACCTAAATCACCTAGGTTCAACTGAGTGCACCAACAACAATAAGACTATTGATAACAATTAATATCATACAAAGATATGTAAGCAATTATTACAAGGAATATAAATTGCACAATGTAAAGCACAAGAATGCAAATCACGATGACACGTTGATGTTTTACCGTGGTGTTCGGAGACTTGCCGGTCTCCCCTAATCCACGTTGAGGTATGCCCAAACCAATTGGATCGGCTCTACAAATTAAGCCAACACCTCCGAGGTAAGTCCAACCACTTGGACCGGTTCCAAAACGAACCAGCACCTCACTCCACTAGGGTTGCTCTTTCCTCCACTCCGGAGATGGCGAGCACCATACTACTCACAAACCACCCGGGTCTTCTCACAAGCTTCTTTGAGAAGATCACCGACGCACGACGCCTCCACGCCGTCTAGGTGTCGGCAAACACCAAGAGTAACAATTCTTAGATTCTCACTTGAACTAATCAAGTATCTAAGCTCAATGGATATACAATCCACTACCTAAGACAACACATGCACTTAGGGTTTGCTCTCTAAGCTCACTAAGTGCAACACATGCACATATGAGAGGAGAGAACTTGCTCTTACCTCAAAGGAATAGAATGGGATTTCAGCAACATCCCCAAGGTCGGCCAAGGTGGGTATTTATAGTCCACACACACAAACTAGCCGTTGGGAGACGAATTGCTGAAAAATCAGCTCGAGCAGTAGTACCTCCAACTAATGGCTGGTACTATCGCACCACCTCTGACACACAGCAACAGCTACAAAACTAGCCGTTGAGAAGGTGGAGCGGTACTACCACCGTTCAACACGCAATAGTTCTGATCATCGGTCGTACCACTCAACAAGTCCGGTACTACCATTCCAAGGGTTTGCAACCGAAACTAAAATGGAGCTTCTTTGGAAATTACGTACCGCCATTAAAGATTCGGAACGACCGGCCTGCGGTAGTTCTGCGCACACAGCGCCGGTACTACCGTTCCATGAATCTGACCGAAACACACAGTTCCGATCGGACTTCACACGTGGATGGCTCAAATCGATTGGGCTGTTCGGACCACAGTTTAAACCGTTCGATCAAGGGTACGTTCGGACGGTCCGATCGGTAGACGGTAGTTCCGCTCGAGAGCCCGGTACAACTGCATTGCGGTCGTACCACTTAGTACACGCTGGTGCTACCGCACCTTAAGAGCAACACATGCTCAACAGGGTTGTGGTAGTTCCGCACAACATATGTTGGTACTACCGTTTTCCAGAGAAAACACAGATTGCATTCGCTTCAACTCAATTTGCAAAACACATTTGCCAAATTGATGCGTGATGCAAACAAAGCATGAAGGCAAGATTCTCAACAAGTTGTAAAACATATCTGCCAACTTTTAGAATCAAAGCCACAACTAAAAGGTACATAGACTTAAGACATTTGCAAACTAAAGTCACATGCTACAAGGATCAAACATGAGCCTCAACTATTTGCAAAATACATTTGCAAACAAATAGCATCATGCCACAAGGATAAGGTGCATGGACCTAGACCATTTGGAAAATACATTTGCAAACTATAGTCACATGTTACAAGGGTTATCCATGAGCCACAACTATTTGCAAAATACATTCCCAAATATTGGCAACATGTTAAAGAGAGCTAGAGCAAGCATAACGAGCTATCAACACATGACTAACTCAAGCTACTAGTCAAGGCCCCTCTTAATAGTACGACAACCTATACTAGCAGTCCGGTCTTCCATCCAAACACTAAGACCGGTAAAAGACTAGGAACACATCCTTAGCCCTAGCTAGTCATACCTTTGCCTTGAGCAAACACTTGAAGCTTGATGACGCACATCTTCACTTCAAGTCCAGGTTCTTGACTTGAATGCTCATCAACACATGATGAGTTCTTCACTTGACTTGATGATCAACTCATGATCATCTTCTCTTCTTGAACATCATCAACACATGATGACGTCATCTTCTTCAAGAATCTTGATATGATGCTCATCAACACATGATGACATCCTTTTCTTGAACTTGGCTTAATGATCATCAACACATGATGATCTTCTTCACTTCGGGATCTTGACTCAAACATCATGAACACATGATGATTTCCTTTATCCCGAATCTTTACTTGATGACAATCAACACATGATGTCATCCAAAGTCTTTATCATCATGGAATCTAACCTGCTTATCCAACTCATGGAAAATGTTAGTTCCACAATATGATTATCATTAATTACCACACCATGCCATTCACTCATAATGGTGGGACAAGATATCACAATCTTTCCCTCTTTGGTAATTGATGATAATCACTTCAATTGCAAGTAATTGAATAGATTGGTATGAGTATATATGAACTACGCAAGTTGAATATACTCAAAGGGTATATGAACTACACAAGTCTCATATACTCATATGAATATATTAACTACACAAGTTATATATACTCAAGGATATGTTTCAAAGTAAAGATCCTTAATATATGTGGAAAGGGAATATGAATCAATACTAAAGAAACCACAAAACATAGAGTGAACTCCCCCTAAATATGTGCATACACAAATATGTAATGGAACCATATGAACATATTCAAGTTAGACTTTTGGTGGAGTTCATCCTATATTTTGGATCCGAGGAATGCGACAATATATAAGAATATGATGTCAAAAGCATACCTCTTGATCTTTAAATCCAACTAAGACTAAACATGAGATATAGCAATAGAATAGTTAGTCTCACAAATAGATTTATCATTATGAATGCATACCTGTTTGTATTTTTTTTATATCCAAGTTGAGACTAAACATGGTATAACAATAGAAGTGTTAGTCTCACAAATGGATTTGTCATTTGGAATGCATACCTCATTTGATTCTCACCTTTATATCCAAGCTGAGACTAGACAATTGGTATATCTATAAGAATGTTAGTTTCACAAATAGATTTGTCATTAATAACCAAAACTCCATTAACACATAATGGCGGGTCTAGATTCTTCAATCAGGCCGGTAGGGCCACTCACGGGAGCGCACGCATGGCACGCGGCTCAGTGGTCGGTGGCACGGCGCAGCCGATGCACGGTGCCACCATGGTCTGGGTGCGACACCAGGCAACGCGCGGCAGTCAAGCATATACTCCGGTATATTGTTGGTACGCTGAGCTATGACTGTCATTACATGAAGAAGTTGGAGGAGCCACGGTTTGTCTACTACAGTGATAGCGACATGGCCGGTGACATTCTGACAAAGGCGTCGGGCCACGTCAAGTTCCAGGAGCTGCGCACAAGGGTCAGCATCGTTAAAAGAGCATCAAGGATTAGGGGGTATTTGTTGAATAATCCTTGATGCTAGTTATTGCTGCTATTGTTTTCTTGCAACATTTTCGTTTAGTAGACATTGAATGTTTCTGTTTCCTTTGTTTTTGGCTGACTGGCAGCCAAGTCTTGATGCTGCACGTCGTGAGGCAATCAAGTCTTCAGTTACTTGTTGCGGACGTTTTGATGCTGCACGACGTGAGGCAGTCAAGTCTTCAGTTACTCATTGCTAGTAAGAATAAAAGAGAAGGAAAAAACTAGAAGACGCTGTGGCATTTGGCAGCACAAAAAACGTCTTTGTGTTCACTTGTTCACCTCTGTTGATTGGTATACTAGACGAGTGTGTGTTTTTTGTGTTCTAGATGTCTCGTGTGCGTAGACACCGGCGAGCGGGCCAACAGGCTTTTGTACTTTCATCTATCGCTCCATGCATAGCCCAAACATCTAGCTAGCTTGGCCATGGAGCAAGTCGCGCGCTGGTTGATCTGCATCTTCTTGACTCTCCTGCTCCTGATCAAGCTGAGTAAGCGTGGTGAGAATGGCATGAGCCTACTGCCCAGCAAGTGGCGTCTGCCGGTCATCGGCAACCTCCACCAAGTCATGCATAGCCCGCTCGTCCACCTCGTCCACCACACCATGGTAGACCTTGCGTGCCGGTTCGACGTGCCCCTCATGTACCTCAAGCTCGGTGAGGCCCCCGTCGTCGTCGCCGCCTCGTCCCCCGACGCCACCCGCGAGGTCACCCAGACACACGACCTCCACTTCACCACGCACCCGTGGAGCCCCACCATACGGAAGATGAGGGCCGATGGCGACGGAGTACTGTTCGTGCCGTACGGCGCCCTGTGGCGGTAGATTCACAAGATATGCATTGTGGAGCTGCTCAGCGCTTGATGCGTCCAGTCGTTCCGCCGCGCTCGGGAGGAGGAGGTCGGCCGCCTCGTCGCCGGGTCCCCGCCTGGGGAGGCCGTGAATGTGAGCGAATGGATCGCCACGGTCGTCGCGGACTCAATGATGCGCACCATGCTCGGGGACAGGTTCGAGAGGCGGGAGGAGTTCCCGGAGGAGCTCGCGGAGGTAATAAAGCTCACCTCGGGTTTCGGCCTGGATGACCTGTTCCCGTCATCGAGGCTCGCGGGTGCCCTGAGCGGCATAACACCAGAAGAACTACGAGCTGATGGAATGCGCCTTCCGGCAGCGCCAGCAGTGGAGGGATGCAATAGCTGCACAGGCTGAGAGCGCCACGGAGGAGACGGAGGAGGAACTGATGGCTGATGGACGTGTTGGGATTGAATCGCTCAATCTCTCTCTCTCTCTCTCTCTCTCTCTCTCTCTCTCTCTCGGAAACCAATCACTGATCTCTCTCGCATCTCTAGATAAACACACGTAGAGAGAGATAAATACACACACAAAAGAAACTCCTTGGGATTGAATCACTCAATCTCTATTGCTTTTGCTTACTATTTTAATAGGAAAATGCTCGGCTTAAATAAGCCTCATGCACATAAGGTTACACGACCTGTACTCCACGCACCCACTAACTCCACTAGAACCTATTCTCATGCCACGACCTCCTGAATCTCTCCACGATCCAAAAGACACGGCCATGTTATTGACTCAGATTACCGCTTCATTTGGGCGTTCTGGCTGCTATAGTACTCTTACGAGTACATTGCTGCTTCGACCACTGCAGCTTCTACGACCACGGTGCTTCGACCACTGCAGCTTCCACGACCACAGTGCTTCGACCACTGCAGCTTCTACAACCACTGTAGCTTCCGACCACCTGCTTCAACGACTACTGTAGCTTCCGACCACAGCAGCTTCTACGACCACTGTAGCTTCCGACCACCGTGGCTACGACCACCGTAGCTACGCCCACAATTGCTACGACCACAGTAGCTACGACCACTATAGCTACGACCACTCATGCTACGGCCCTTTGCACGTTGCAGATATTGGTGCCTCCATCCGACCGCTTCTCACGGCTCAGCATGCACTCCGACTCAAGCCTCCATACTTGTACATATCGCACGTATTGCCTGTGCTTCTTCTGGTGCCACACACTACTACCATGCAAAGACCTATACAACACGATCACTATATGCAAAAGATCAAAGTAAATATACAGATACAAACTTTATCAAGATTAGTATCTAACAAGACGTGCTCCTTAAGATACAGAAGGAAGGTGACCTCGAGGTGCCTCTCACCATGGTAAACATCGAAGCCGTCATTCTTGTAAGTAATTTCACTACTACTCCGTCCTTGTGAAAAGGCAAACAAATACGTTGTGTCCGTGTGGATTGGTCAGTGCTTCCTTAGCTTGTTCAGAGCTCACTGGGGTTGTATCTTGGAAAAAAATTCTATGGGACGGGGCCTCTCTCCCTCCCCAGGAGAGGCCCCGTCTCCATCTCCATTCATCTCTCCCCCTGATCCAACGGCCCAGAGGGGAGGCATCATCCACCGCTCATCCCTCCCCCCGCTGATCCAACGGCCCTAAGGTGGGGCCTCAGAGGCCCCTCCTGAGGTCCCGTCCCAGAGAATTTTTTTTTCCATCTTGGCATTCCACAGGACCTCTTTGGCGCCGGGAGTGACACGTCAGCAAGTACACTCCAGTGGATCATGTCAGAGCTAACGAGGAGCCCGAGAGTGATGCACAAGGCACAAGCCGAGGTGCGAAACAACCTCCAAGGGAAGCCGACAGTGACCCAGGATGACTTGGCTGACCTGAAGCTGATCATCAAGGAGACCATGAGGCTGCATCCAGTGTTGCCGTTGCTTCTCCCAAGGGAGTGCCGGCAGACGTGCAAGGTGATGGGGTACGACGTGCCCAAAGGCACCACCGTGTTCATAAACGTCTGGGCGATCAACAGGGACCCCAAGTGCTGGGACAAAGACGAGATGTTCATTCCAGAACGGTTTGATGGTGGCACGGTTGACTTCAAGGGCACAGACCACGAGTTCATACCATTTGGGTCTGGCCGGAGGATGTGCCCTGGGTTGGCATTTGCGTTGGCCAACATGGAGCTCATGCTCGCCGCGCTCCTCTACCACTTCGACTGGGAGCTCCCCGGCGGCGTCCCACCCGACGAGCTCGACATGGCAGAGGAGATGGGCATTGCTGTGCGAAGGAAGAATGATCTTTACCTATGTCCAATCGCTCGTGTGCCGTTGCAGGCTGTCGCGTAGCTGCTTTACACACCACCAGTCGCATTTCGATGTCCCGGCTGCGCATGCGGTGACTTAATAAACTAGTTCTTTGCATCTCTCCGTTGTATGACTACTCGTTAATTTGTGCCTTGGCATCTTTTTAAGTTAATGTGTGCGTTGTATGACTTTTCGTTACATTGGATAGATGCAATCCGTTTAAGATGGATGGTGCATTACAGATTTGCTCGCTTGCTAGGGACGTGCTTGATTTACGCTAATGTTCATCGAACTAGCATGTGCCCTGCGTATTTGCGCGGCTAGATTTATTTTGAAGTTTGTATAAGTGCTTGAGAATATATTTACGTATTTTATAGGTTATTTATATTTTTAAAATATCTTAAACATTGAAAATGACAATAGAAGCTTGAAGAAAAATACAACTTGAGAAACGTAACTGAAGTATGAGCTTTGATGGAAGAAAAATATTAAGCATAATAAGTTGTTAGGGTTCTGAGAAACTAACAACTCTTCATCATACATAGATCGTGTAGATGTATGCCCCTATTCTTACTCTATTAGTTTTTTTTTTCCAAATTGTATGCATACATATGTAACTCTATTTAATCTCAAGCAATACGTTGATTGTTTGCGCGGTAAATTATCTTATTAGCTTACATTGTGTTCATTGTGTGTGCGGCAAATTATCTTATTAGTTTACATTGCATTAAAGTACATTGCTCACACATACATCGATGTACTATGGGCGACCAACCTTCAACTTATCTTTCCTTACACGTCGGCTGCCCCACCGAACCATGTGTCTTTTATCTCTTCTCGCCATCACACACTACTACATAAAAGCTCATCACAGACGGTTCGAAAACATCACCACAAATGGCTTCCTGGACCGTCTGTGTTTATGGGTCGGTAATACCCCAATGGCATTACAAACGGTTCTAAGTTAAGAATTGCCTATGATAACACTTATCACAGACGGTTCCTATTACGAACCATCTCTGATAGTCTATTATCACAAACAGTTCTAGTTAAGAACCGTCTGTGATAGCTATACTGTCTATTGCAAGATAGTGATCTCGTTCTCATAAATAGATCTCCTTCAGTTCATCAACATTCTCTTATTACGCTATAAAATAGCGCAATCAAATAATACAGATGAACCAAAGCAGGCCTATTTATATATGATAACGAGATCACCATCGTGCAGTAGACTTTGGCGACATGTCTTCATCCTGCAATAAAACATGAATTTTAACAAGGGCCGAAACCCTAGCCATCCATCAATCATCACAAGAACTAGAGATATCAACAATTAATTTTCACACGCATAAGTATCAAGATTTACATGGCTGAAACCCTAGCCATCCATCAATCATCACAAGAACTAGAGATATCAACAATTAATTTTCACACGCATAAGTATCAAGATTTACATGGCTGAAACCCTAGCCATCCATCAATCATCACAAGAACTAGAGGCATCAACAATTAATTTTCACACGCACAAGCATCAAGATTTACATGGCCGAAACCCTAGCCATCCATCAATTTCGTAATTTCATATCCAAGCATTAAGGAAGAGAGGGGATGGGATCGGAGGGGGGATATCACCGGCGATGAAGGAGAGGCGGCAGCGGCGTCACCATTGTGTTATGACGGTGACACTACAGAAGACACTCTTACGACAAAAGTGCCTTCTATAGTGAACCATGGCATCACAACTGGAGGCTGAGGAGCTCACAGCGGTAGTCAGCGTCGTCGGGGGACGAGGTGCTTCGATCGGTTTAGGAGGAGGCGGCGCCGAAATCGATCTGCTATATCACAATAATATGTTGCCCTGTGTATCTGTGCGCCTCAATTTACTGAATCCTCGTTTCTTCTCTCTTTTCAGCTCTCGCGTGATCGCCCTGATCCGTCACATGCACAGCACCAACTAGACGAGCTAAGGCTTGAAGATACAGGGGAGTTGTGTTTTGCCCCAGAGAGTCTCTTCTGAGAATAAAATTTTGTGTGGAATTATGAATTATGTCAGTGAAAACCTATATTGGTTGTATCCTGGTGGTTGGTTGGGCTGGTTATGGCTCATTTTGTGTCACGTTTATGTACCTGCTTAAACTAAATGCGTTCTTTCACCTATGCAGCTGCTCTATTTTTTTATTCCATAGAAACAACAATAGAAACACATTACATGGAGAGTGGACATAGTAGCTTCTTTTATGTCTCCTTCGATACCATTCGAGCCATCCTCATTATAACTTTTATTTTTATTCAATATTTCAGCTATTTTTATTGGTGTTCGTATACATGTCAAATTGCTAAATCTAATTAATTTATTCCAAATTTTAGTTATTTAGGGATTTTAATTTGAATTTGTATGGAAATCAAATCACAAATTTTCTTTTATTTTTTAGTCCGTATTTCAGTTCTTTTTTTCCTAGGAATTTGTATCTGAATCCAATTGCTAATTTTTCTTTAATTTTTATTCGAATTATAGTTATTTAGAGATTTTATTTTGGAATTAGTATTGAAATCAAATTGCTAATTTTAATTTATTTTATTCCGAATTCTAGTTATTTTTGGTTGGATTTCATATACAAATCTAATTGTCAATTTTTGTTTAATTTGTATTACAAATTATAATTTTTGGAATTCATATAGAAATCAAATTACTAATTTTATTTTATTTTATATTTCAAATTTAAGTTTTGTTGTTGGATTTCGTATACAAATATAATTGCTAATTTTTCTTTATTTTTATTTCAAATTATAATTATTTAGGAATTAGTATAAAAATCGAATTGCTAATTTTGTTTTTATCGATGTTCCTAATTTCAGTATTATTGTACCGATGGGATTCATATAAAAAATCAAATTACTGTTTTATTTTATTTTTCGAATTTCACTTTTACTGGACTTAACAAAAACTCTTTATTTTAATCTAAACCGTTATAATCAACGGCATATATATTTATCTTTTTGCATCGATTAATGTGAGAATTTCTAGGTTAATCCTAGATTGGTTGATATAATTGCTGGCCCGGCTCTATATACTCTGTTAGTCTGTATCGATTTGCAGGCACAATTCATCCCGCATCGAACTCACTTTATACTCGTTCAGCATAATTCGTGTATAAAACCCCAACCCAACCTAACAGCTGCAGCTGACTTAAAATCTGACTAAATCAAATCAATTCCTAGAGCCATCTCACTGACCATACGGGAAACAACGCCAGCAAGCGGATCATTTGAATAAAAAGCAACCAAAATGGAACAGCTGCATAGGTGAAAGAACGCTTGATTTAGTTTAAGCAGGCACATAAACCTGACATAAAATGAGCCATAACCAGCCCAACCAACCACCAGGATACAACCAATATAGGTTTTCACTGACATAATTCCACACAAAATTTTATTCTCGGAAGAGACTCTCTGGGGCAAAACATAACTCCCCTGTATCTTCAAGCCTTAGCCCGTCTAGTTGGTGCTGTGCATGTGACGGATCAGGTCGACCACGCGAGAGCTGAAAAGAGAGAAGAAACAAGGATTCAGTAAATTGAAGCGCACAGATACACAGGGCAGCATATTATTGTGATATAGCAGATACTAACCTGTATCCCCACTCGTTGTCATACCAGGACACAAGCTTCACGAACTTGTCGTTCAAAGCAATACCAGCCTTGGAATCAAAGATGCTGGACCTGTTATAAAAAAAAGCGGAAAAAATTGGTTAAGACATAGGTCAGACGTTATATATTGACTAGTAAGAGGTAATCAAGATGTAATTCATAAAAAGCAAGTTTGAAATTGTGAAGTATAAATACCTGTTGTCACCCTGGAAGTCAGTGGAAACAAGGTCCTCCTCAACGTAACCCAAAATGCCCTTAAGGTTTCCCTCTGCCTCCTCCCTGCAAAGATGCAAGTAAATCAGTAACAATCTCAACATCCAAAATGAAAATGTGGAGCAAACACAAAAGCAACTTCTGCCTACAGCCCATACCCTTTCAAACTGCATCAATTAGTGAAAATTACCAAATTTGCAGACTAAATAGTACACATTAGTACATTACTCACTTGATTGCAGCCTTGATCTGATCATAGGTTGCTGACTTCTCAAGCCGAACGGTCAGGTCAACGACAGAAACATCGACAGTGGGAACACGGAAGGCCATTCCAGTCAACTTTCCATTAAGGGCAGGAAGCACCTTGCCGACAGCCTGTGAGAAATGAATCAGTTAAAACTATTGAACGTACAAATAATAAATCAAAAGGCAGGCTTAATCCAGAATATACTGACTGCAATTATTACAAAAATCCATAATTAAAATGGTAACAACATTTTGCAAGGTATAAACCGATTCATCAGACAAAATGCAGGTAGCATTTCAAAACGCAAGCACTACAATCAACTGGTAATTGAAAACAAATGTAAACAGTAGCACACTTTCAAGGTAAGAGAAAAAAATTGATTGGAAGTCCATGGGCATATTTGGATAAGAGGAACTGGGTTGGGGTTTAGCCAAACCCCCCTCGTCAGCTCATCCAAACAAGGTAACTCCTCTTGTTTAATCTACATTTGGAAAACAGAAACGCAGTTGTTTGATGTTACATTTTTAATACAAAGGCGAACAAATTTACTGGACCTTTTACTGGACCACATGCAATACAACAGGACTAATCATGAGATACGTGAAACATGCTCTACTTTAGTTTCGCTCTAGATAATGTTTACTCCATCCATTGCATACATAAAGGGATTTCAGTATTTAGAGTTGCAAATGTCCCATACAATTGTGGTCAAGTAAGAATATACAGAACAATACACACAAAAAATCAAGAGTTTGATTCTATGTTACCTTTGCAGCTCCAGTGCTGCTAGGAATGATGTTGAAGCTAGCAGCTCTTCCACCCCTCCAGTCCTTGCTTGAGGGCCCATCAACAGTCTTCTGGGTTGCTGTGAGAATTCACATGATTGCCGCATTAACTATAACAGGACACAGATTACCAAACTATTTGTTTGCTCAACCTAAAATGTCTTTCAGTAATGCTTACCAGTGATGGCATGAACAGTGGTCATCAAACCCTCAACGATGCCAAATTTGTCGTTGATGACCTGCAACAAAACAAATTATCAGCGTAAGACTCCACACGAGAGTAGTTATATGAACAGCAAAAAAATCATGATAAAAAGCACCTTAGCAAGAGGAGCAAGACAGTTAGTGGTGCAGCTAGCATTGGAGACAATGTTAATGTCAGACTTGTATTCCTTCTCGTTGACACCAACAACAAACATGGGGGCGTCCTTGCTGGGAGCAGAGATGACGACCTTCTTGGCACCACCCTGTAAATGTAAGCATAGAAAACTATTAGAACCATTCTATACATGAATGATTCAGTTTATCTTGAAATAACAGAATATTTGACAGAAGAATGTACCTTCAAATGAGCTGCAGCCTTGTCCTTGTCAGTGAAAACACCGGTAGACTCAACAACATACTCAGCCCCAGCCTCAGCCCATGGGATCTCCTCCGGGTTCCTACATTAGGACATCATATCAACAGCATGTAATAGTAACTGTATATGAACTGAATTACTATAGAAATGAATGGAAACAAACCTGCAGCCGAACACCGCAACCTCCTTCTCACCAAAGAGAAGGGTTTTGGAGTCCTTGACCCTGACCTCATGATGCTTCCACTGTCCATGGACAGTGTCATACTTGAACATGTATGTCTGCAAGCAAGAACAACACAATTCAGCACCATATCATAAATCAAACCCAATTACATCTTCACTAATCAACTGAAGGAAAATCAAAAGGTGTGCTAAAATA
This sequence comes from Phyllostachys edulis, assembly GCA_036346405.1. NCBI lineage: Eukaryota > Viridiplantae > Streptophyta > Magnoliopsida > Poales > Poaceae > Phyllostachys > Phyllostachys edulis. The sequence continues at coordinate 69,492,945 of CM070562.1, read as the reverse complement.
GCATTAAGTGTACACTCTACACCAATATTATTAAACCCACTGGAAGGCAGAAACTAAAGGATTACAAGAAGACAGCCTGTTGAGAAAATAGAGACCTGGATACTACAAGTACAATCGTGCACATCTTGACTTAAAATACCACGGTGAAATAGATGCTCATCCAAATAACACAATCTATAGACTACAGTCCCCTGTGAGACCGATAAATCTTTTAAATCTGCATATGGATCTACAGGAACATTTCTTCCTGCGGAAATCAGACAGCCTAAATAGCATATCCAAATCGCATGACAGGTACATCATGGTGCAGATATACATTGCATCTAGAGATCAATACCCTAACACCTGAACAACATTCCTACAGATTATTATAGAATCCAAAAGCATCAAATCGTAATCATCGTCAAATCAGTGTGCTTGAAACAGAGTGTGGTGCATCACCAGTGCAGGACGAAAATTGCATCTACAGATCACAGATCCAACCACATTTAAAACAATTCTACACGCTCCCCATCAGCAATTCGTAAGCTATTACAGTATAACCAGGCCACAACCCAAAAAGACCCAAACCGTATAAATGATAAATCTACTTCCGTCGAACAAACACACACTAGAATAATCTAGGAGGAAACAGAACTAGCAATTCACGCCAGATGAGGACAAGATACCATGTAGTCGGTGGTGATGAAGGGGTCGTTGACGGCGACGAGCTCGACATCATCGCTCTGCAGCGCCACCCTGGCCACCAGCCTGCCGATCCTGCCGAACCCTGCAGCACCGAACAAAAACCCATCACAAATCCACCCAAAAAAATCACAAAAAAAACAAGACAGGTCCGATCGGAGGCTCCAACTCACCATTGATGCCGATCTTAATCTTCGCTGAGCAGACCACGGAAAATCCAACAAAAAGTATATCATCAGCTAAAACACCATGAAAATCCCAAAATCACAACAAACTAGATGCACGAAATGACGGGATTACCCATGGGAATCTGGAGCTGAGACGGATGGAGGAAACGAGGATTTCAAATCAAAACAGATCGAGGAATGCGAGTGCGATGCGATCAAGCGAAAACGGAGAGGATTATATAAAGGGGTAGGGTTTGGGTCGTGGTGTGCCGGCGGCGGCTGGTTTCATTAGACGGTGGGGCCCGCCCTGCGCCGCGGGTTGCGGATCGCCTTAGTTTTCGCCTACGGGAATGAGTCGGTGGGTCGAGGTGCCACGTGGCTGACATGCGGGGCTGGGGCGACGGTTTCTAGAATGTTCCTGTGGGTGGAACCTTGGAAACCCTGGGTTGCCACTTGCCGCTGGATTTGGGCCCGCACATCAGAGGACAGAGAGAGCGGTGGTGGGGGATGACCTTTCTTCCTGCCCAAGAAGAACAAACGACCGGCTGGGGTGTGGTTTTTCTACGAAAATAAATTCTATGCGCCTCAGCGAGTGCTCGTATCCGTCATCTGTCGGTTGCCGCGAGAGAGGGATCTTTCGATGAGGCTATAGTGGAATGGCCACTTGGCAAGCGTTTGTATGGATCATGGATGGTCGGATGAAGATAGGGGGATAGTGGAAGCTCTGTTCATTCCGTAGTTGATGAAATTTTTTTTCTTATGTAAAATAATAAAATATTTATACTTTGTATCCTTTAATATTTAGTTCTTATCATATGACTCTCTAGATAAAAAAATTTCTAGATCTATCCCTGCTATGGACATATAAGAAAACTTTACGGTAATACACTTATATGGAATGTATGAAACGGCTTGTTAAATACAATAGCGGTTGCTTTTGTTCATTTTGGCTTCTTTTAATATATGCACTAATGCTGTGGAAAAGGTTGTCGACCGTCTATGAACAAGCTTTTCATTGTCAGCACTCGAGCCACTTTTAATTAGATAGTTTACAAATATGTCAACTTAATATGCAACGATCCCGAAAAGAAAACTTGAAATGCAACCAAATTGGGACAGGATTCAACCCTCGCCGCTGCGATCAAGACGTATGCACAGCATATACTACGGAAACTGAACTTAAACATAGGTCGCTTAGTATATTGTATAAAGTTCCACCCCACCTCTCTTGCTCGGCTCGGCTGTGTGGCTCTCGTGCACACCACATTTTTTTGCATGCGTATAAGTTAACTCGTACGATTTTTTTTACACTGAGAAACACGCACGTAACACACTTCTTCATACGGCAATCTACAGTTGAGCAGCGGCTGCGAGCCACGCTCGGTGGGCTTCGCCGTTCAGGGCCCGCAGGCTGTCGAGACAGTGACCGCCCCACCCCACCCATGGGCCACCGCTTCGATGGGCTGCCATGCGGACTGAGTTGGCCTGTGCTGGTATATGAGTGCTGGTAAAAGACGGCAATTCGATATTCGCCGAAACCAGCCCACGGTACCCCAGCTATTAGCTTGGGATACGATGCAAACGGAGGAGATAGTTCTTCACTATTCATTCCAGTAAATTTGGATCTTATTTAGAGCATGAAATCGGATATTCGGGATTTTTCTCGGATTTTAGATTCGAAGCCGTATAGTTTTTGCCTGATATAGAAACGAAAACTATCGTAGCAACATGACTAGACAGTAAAGAAAAATGGACCCCGGTCACCACGAAGGGGACTAGGGGATCCTCGAGAGGGGGGACCGGTGCCAAAAGAAGGTAGTTTGTATTAATTGCCTTGAAAAAGTCCTCTTCGATTACATGGGAGAGATGACTATTTATAGCCTTCCGTCCGGGGTAGAAAAATGGACCCCGGTCACCACGAAGGGGACTAGGGGATCCTTGAGAGGGGGGACCGGTGCCAAAAGAAGGTAGTTTGTATTAATTGCCTTGAAAAAGTCCTCTTCGATTACATGGGAGAGATGACTATTTATAGCCTTCCGACCGGGGTATATGAGATTACAAATCTACCCTTAAAAAAACCTTATGACCATAGGGGAAGCAACGTTTTTTTTTTCTTCACCTACGCGTAGCCTCCGGTCTATGGTAGACCCTCTTGGTCCTTGTCCATCCGACCGGTGCACGCGGTCCACTGGTACCCTTCTCCTTTCGCATCGTGCAGGGTGCTTCCGGGTCGAGGGGCCCCGGACACCCTTCGGTGCCCCCGAGGTGGCCTCGAACAGGGGCCCCAGGGTCCTCCTCGCTTCTAGGTGTGGCGCTCGGTTGTCTCCCTACACCCTCCAGCGCTTCCGAAGGTACATGCGGTACCCTTCGGGGGAGGGGTGGCGACGTGTGCCTTCGGTCTGCGGCCCTCGGGGGCCTCCTGGTGGCATTCACGCGCCCTTTGGGACCCTTCCAAAGGAGTACTTGGTATCCTTGAGGGCCCCTCATCACGTCCTCGACTCTCGGCCCTCATGGGCCTTCTGGTAGCCTTTGCGCGCCCTTCGGGGCCCTCCCGGAGGTGTACTTGGTACCCTCGAGGGCCCCTCACTACGCCTCTTGCTCTCGGCCCTCGGCCCTCAGGGGGGCTTCTTGCAGTCTTCGCCGGGTCGCTAGGGCCAGTGGGCCGCACCTACGACAAGCCCCTCGCAGTCGAGGTCCTGCTTCGTCATGGCCGAAACCACACCTTTTTTTCCCGAAGGGTCTAGGCACACCACCCCCTTCGGCCTGGCGAAGCTTATTTTGTGCGAGGCTGTCCTTTGAACCGTGTGGGCCGCTGTTGGTTGGCGTGCACCGTAATGCTGGTGGTTGGCAGTAATGGCGTCCCCTCGAATTGCGTGGTGGTTGAGGGGGTGTTGTGCGTGTGGCACGTGTCACTGGGTAACTGGCTTGTGTCTCTTCGGCTTCCATGCCTTGTTCCCTTGTGGTCCTAGGGCTTATAAAAGGGTGGGTGACCCCCCAGTCATTTTCTTATCTCGCGCTTGAAAACCCTAGTTTCCCTCCTTTTTTTGTGCTTTTTGTCCTTCGAGGCTGAGTTGGACCTTCGAGGCTCGGGTGGTGTGACCCTCGGAGCTGCGATACGACGAAGTGCAATAAAGAGGGAGGCGGCAACATGGTCTACACCAGCGACCTCAGGCGGTCTACCATGACAGAGCGGGTTCTCTAGGCCCTCGTGGACGAGGGTAGCTAGAGAGCCTTGAGAAGGTGCAAGTCCCTGGGGTGGAGACGGTGTCGACGCCTCAGTCGGATGAGGTCATGGTCTTCGTCTCCTTCTTCGATGCCGGCCCCCAGATTTTGTGTGTGCCGCTGGTCGCGTGGGTCCTTCGGTTGTACGGGGTGGAGTTGGTGCAGCTGACGCTCAACTCACTAGTCAAGCTGGCTGTCTTTGAGTGGATTATGCGATCCATCAGGATGAGCGGGGAGGGGCGCCTGTTCGCGTATCTACACAACGGGCGCTGCCATCCGAAGAAGAAGAAGAGCACCGACGAGACGCTGAACTTCGGCAGCGTCAACTTCGGTGGCGTGGTGCGGATATTCACGCCTTGAAGCGGCTTTGGGCTCGAGGTGGTTTCACCACCTCTCTCCGGCGTGCGACGGTCTTTGCTCCACCGGAGGGCTGATCCACCTACCGCCACCCCGGAGATCACGCTCACTGTAACGTCCCAAAAATTTGGCTTTTCGAAAGTCTTTTGAGTAGTTTAGGTCGCTGGAAAATTTAACCAATTTTATTTGAATTAATAAACTTAATTGGGAATTTTAAAAAAATTAAATATTTAATCTGACTAATCTAAACATCAATTAAATGAAAAACAATTTTAGTTGGGTTCCTTGTGCTCTAAGAATTTTTTTTGTATTTTCTTGGATTTTTCTGAATTTATTTCCTATTTATTTTGCCTCGTTTGGATTTTTCGCTTTTCTTTAATACCAAAAATCAATTCTTTTTTCCAATTTCTCTGTGGCCCGAATTGGATCGGCCCACTCAACTCTCTCCCTCTCTCTTCCGATTTCCACCTGGCCTGTTCCCACTCTCGCCCAACCTGCCAGCCCGGCCCAACTGCCGCCAAACCCTAGTATCCACACCGCCATCCCCGGGTCCACCTGCCAGCCACCGCCAGCGCGCCTGCGCTGCGTGTGCAACGCGTTCTCCGTCGCCGCCGCCCTTGGTGTCCGTGTTGCCTACGCATCCCAAGGCCATAAATAGGCCCGACCATCCTCGTTTTTGCTCCCTCGCTTTGCCTCACATCACCGCCGTCCATGCCCCAGCCGCCACTACCAAAATACCTTCACGCGCCATCACCATGTTCATCTTCTCCATCACCAGTGCCAAGCTCCACGATGCCAAAACTCCTTCAACATGTTCCCCACCGCCGCGGTCAGTCCCTCGCAAATCTCCTCGCATCATCTCGAGTCTCATCTCCCGATCTATCTCTCCCCCCCCAAGATTTTTAGTTTTATTCACCGTAGCCTGAGATTCTGTTCATCTCCTCCAACTCCGGCCGCCACCCTTCACCGCCCGATTGTGCCTTCTCTGGTGATCTCTGCCTCTCATCTACCCCACTTTCACCTTTCCCGCTCCGTGTTCTACACGATGTTCACTTTCTTTTTGCCCAAAGCCTTTGCCCTCGCCGTTGTCAACATGATTGAGCTTGCGCCGCCACCTCTTTCCTCGCCACCGGTGATCGCCATTGATACTCGTCACTGCAACCGCGTCACCATGTTCACCTCGTCGTGCTCTTTCAGTTTTTCCACTTCGTTGCCTCCTCCGTGACCCATACCATCAGCGAGCCGGTGAGGTCCGAGCACCACCGTGCGCTGCCACGCCGCCAATGCCACCTCACCGCTTCATCTTCTGTGATCGCCATGTCATTGCCATGTCGTTGCCACGTACACGCCATGCAAGCCCTGTTACCACCTAAGTCGCCACCTGTGCATCACCCAAAACCCAAACCCACATAGACCTAATCCACCGTGAGCCAACTCACTTACATGCGGGGCTCGCATGTCAGTAAAACCTTGGTTAAACCCTAACTTCACGAGCTTAGTCCACCGTGGACTAGCAACTCCCCATGGACTTGGTCCATAGACCAGTGGCCCCACTTGTCATCCCCTCATCCCATTTTTTGGAATTTCTTTAATTCTAGAAATTCATAAATCTTACTAGGTCCCACATGTCATACACTCATCTATTTTCCAATTTTCTTGAAATAGAATATTCTGTGGACCCCACATGTCAGTTTCTCTCTCCTTTTTCCTTTTTTAGCATTTTCCTTCCCGATCAAACTTCTGAGAGCTCGTTCTTCCTCGTACGAACTCCGATTGAACCCATTCAAGTTTCTAAATTCATCTAAATTCAATATCTACCTTTCAGTACCATTAAATTTCAATTTGGAGTTATTTTAGTTGTTTTTTTGGATTTTATTTGTTTTGCGCTTTCTTTCTTGTTATACGTTGAAGTTCCGGAATCGTCCGAATGAGCTGAAGGTCAAGAAGTAGAACATCGAAGATAAAAATAAGAACATCATTGCTATAGCAAGGTAAGTTGTACCTTTGACCATGTTGAACCCATTTATCCAAAACTACCTTGAATCAAATTATTGCATTTTACTTTAAGTATTTTATTTAAATGTTTTCGGATGAGCTATTCACCCATTTGATTATATCCACCTTGCTTATTGTATTAACCTGATCTTTTATCACCCTAGCTTGGTTAATTATTAGTTGGTATTACCATAGCACCAACGTGGGTTGGTTAGATACGAATAGTCTGCTTAGCTATGGAACGAGTCGTTGATATCATTTAAATTGCAATTATAAACTTGACTAAGTGATTATGAAACTTGTGTAAAACTATGTTGTGACACCCTGAATTTATTTTAAAATCTTTTTGGAGTTTTTCAAAAATAAAAAGAACCATTTTGTTTTGATGAGAATTCAAAGCTTAACCTGAAATTTCATAATGGATTTAAGCTGCCTAACTCAAACTACAACTAAAGGTTCCTTGTTGGTTTATTGAGTTATTGGAGCTTTGCTGGTCTTTCCCTCTCTGTCCATCTTTTACCCACCTCTGGCCTAGACCTCACCTTTGTTAGGATCCAGAGGTTCGGACCTCCTCTGTGCAGTCCTCCTATGGTCCAGATCTCCTTAGATCTAGACCTCCCAAACGCTTAGACCTCCCCGAGTCCCATTCTCCCTCTCGAGTCCTCTCTGACTCGCAACCCTCCCAAGTCTGTGCCACCCTTGTGTGTATTTGAACTCCCTTGGAATCTTGTGTAGCTTTCCATGTTTTCTTGAATATCCTTCGTTACTTGAAGCCTTGAAACCTTCTCTGGAGGTCCCCTTTGGTACCAGTCTGGTAGTACCGCTTATACTTGGTGGTACTACCGCTTCCTAAGACCTCCCCGTGTCCTTCAGGACCTCTCCATGTCCTCTAGGACCTCCCCTTACATTTATTTGACCTCCCCGGGTCCTCCAGGACCCCCTCCTTGCCTATTTGCATCTCTGTTGATTGTGAGTCGTCCGATTTGCAATGGACGGCTTGATCCTGGTGAGACGTTCGGATGGTCCAAACGTCCCACCTCCTCTGAACCCTTAGATCTTCATTGGATGGCCCGATTTGCTGTGGTGTTCGGGTGGTCCGAACGTCCCAACCATTTTGGACCACCCGATTTAGTTCTAAGACTGAGATCCAGCACTAGCTCTGTTGGTCCGAACGTCCGGGACCTCCTCCTTGCACATCTGGACCGTTAAGACCTCCCCCTTGTAGATCTTAACCGTCCAGACCTCCTCCTTGTAAATCTGGACCGTCAAGACCTCCCCTTGGAAATCCTGGCCGTCCAGACCTCCCCTTATTGGCAGATCCGATCGTTAGGACCTCCCCTTGGAAATCCTAACCGTCCAGACCTCCCCTGGATTGGATCCTACGGTTCTAGACCTCCTTTGCGGGTGAGGTTCTCCTTTTATTGTTGTTGTGGACCTCTCTGTTTGTGTTTAAATCTTGACCGTTGGACCTCCCCTTTAGAGATCCAACCATCAGGACCTCCCTTGCGGGTAAGGACCTCCTCCTTACCCTTGCGGATCTCCTCTGGTGCGCTTGATCTTGACCGTTTGGACCTCCCCTTTGGAGATCCAACCGTCAGGACCTCCCCGGTGGGTGAGGACCTCCCCTTGTTCACTGCAAGACCTCCTCAAGGTCCTTGCAGGACCTCCTTGGCGGGTCTTGGCGCCCACTTGGGCGATCAAGCACCCGATTCTTACCTTTGACTGAGTCCTTTGGGCAAGGAAGTCTTCGTAGCATTTAATGCACGTTGTATCACATTAAATGCCCTCACCTTTGCAGTACTCCTGTCATACCGATTGTCACATTCCTTGCCTACTCTCTTGTCCTATTTACCAACTCTTTTTGACTCATCCTGGGTCATGTGCATGGCTTCCCTTATATATATTTTGGGAAAGCCTTCCTTTATCACTTTCTTCCTCATTGCTGCTCTCTGTCTCAACCGAGCCACCTTAGACCTCCTCTCTCAAATCTCTGGACCTCCTCCAATAGGTCTTGGGACATCCTCTCTGGAGCCCTAAGACCTCTCCAGCGAGCTCCTTGGACCTCCTCTTGACCTCCCGGCTTCTCTGTTGGTTTTATTTTCAAGTTTATTTGGAAGTTCTTTGGATTCTTGTTTGGGATTCAATTGAGTATTTGGTTTTTCACGTGCAGATTGCCCAGACCGTGGGGAGCCTGAGTTCAGTGAGGGAGAGGAAGTAGCTCGAGATCTTGAGCAAGGTAAGTTACACTCTTGAACATGTTGCACCCAATATTTCAAATTACTTATGTCGTTTTCAAGATGTATGCATGCTTACTTTACTAAGTATTTCAATGCCTATCTTTCAATCCATAGTTAAACCTACTGTTTGGTATGACCTCTATCCATGATTGAATCAACCTCATTGTCACCCTAGACAAAATCGGGTTCTTGCAATAGTGAGGACCCGAAGCTCTTGAAAAATGAAATGCTTAGTAATGCTTAGACCAAAATCTTGGTTTGGGGAGTTTAGACCAAAAATATCAAATAATCAAATGTTTTGAGCCATGGCATTGGTGTGCCATGGAGATTTCGGCCGTGACATTGGTGTGTCATGGATGTTTTACTTGGCCTTGGCATTGGTGTGCCATAGAGAATTGTAAAGCATAGTTAACGAAAAATGGTTTTGATTTGGGCGAAACTGGTTGCTTGGTTGGTGCATGTCTATGCACGGGGGTCATGTGATCCGATGCCCCAGGGTTGAGGTTTGTCGCCCAAGTCGATTAAGGACCGGTCTTTGAGACACCACTTGCTAAGCCTATAATGGGCTACGCCAAACTTGTGCAACCACATGTCTCCAGTATGGGGCGTGGGACCTGGCTAATTAATTTGCAAAGCTCTACCATGGTTTACCCTACGGACGCGGTGGGTTTGTCATGTTATGACTAGTTGTAGTCCCACCCGGCTCAAGAGGGGGCTTAAACCCGGCGGATGGTAAGTCCAATGGGAGCGAAACCTTAGAGTGGGTGGACTGTGGTGGAGCAATGCATTGTAAAGGCCTTGTCATGTGCTCTAGACCTCTCACCAAAGAAAGTGTGAGGTGGCATCGACGGATGCCAAGCAAACTAGAGAATTCATGTCATGTGGGTAAAGTGTGCAACCTCTGCAAAGTGTAAATCTATTCGAATAGCCGTGTCCACGGTCATGGACATGCTGGCAATGTCACTCAAAGTTAGCTTTCGGTTTTGGTTTTCAAAAGGTTATGAAAATGGTTTTGGTGGCTTAACCAAAATTGGGTTTGGGCGGGAAGCCTTGTGCAGGAGGGTATCCTTCACCATTTCAATGATGAATGTATCCAACTGAAAATGGATTTGCAAAACTGAATTTTAATTATTGTAACCTGCCTTGAAACTTAATACTTGTATTTGAAATAAAATTGGCTTTATGCAAACCAACCCTAATATGATGTCCTTTGCTATACCCCTATGCATGTCATTCTGTTAATTGACGGGTGTAACTTGCGAGCACGGTTGTTGTGCTCACTCTTGCTTGATTCATGACTTGAGCAGATGAAGACTTCTATGATGATGAAGACGACCCGGCTCAATTAGGCCGCCCTCGGCCCGATCACTGTGGTGTAATGGGTGGACATTGTCTTTGTTCTCCATTGCGTTTGTGTGCTCCTTGTTCTTTGGAGTTGTAAGCAACCCTTGTAACAAACCTCCTTTTCTTTGTTAATAAGTCTTGTGGATGTTTATGTTATCACTTGTTGCTGTGAGAACCAGTCGATGATCTCTGGGGGCTGGTTTGGATCACAGAGGACTTTAGGCTTGCCCTGAACCCCATGACCTCCTCGGGGTGGTTCCCTTCAGACCTCCCTCGGGTGGAGACGTGGAGTTTTGGGGAGGTCTGAGGTCCAGCGACCTTTGCGGGTCAGGACCTCCCAGACCTCCGAGTGGTCCTCTCGGACCTCTCGGGAGGTCTGTGCGGTCCACCGGGATGTCCTCTCGGGATGTCCTTTGCGGACCTCCCAGGAGGTCCTAGGGGACCTCTCGGGATGTCCTAGGGATCCTCTCTGAACCTCCCAGGAGGTCCTGAGGGACCTCCCGGGTGTGCCCTGGGCCGGGTCGTTACATGTGTGCAGTATGCTATTACTTGTTGATGGTATGTGTTGCACTTAACTAATAGGGTGAAAAAAGATTTAGACTGAGTCGAGTGGATGGTACTGTGTGATATGGCGGTTGTGTGATTGGGAAATATGAATTATGGTTACTTAGTTAGAAATTGACAGTCTCGCCTTAGTCAATTAAGGACTTAACTTTGTGCGCTATTGAACTAAGCCATAATTGTACAACCACATGTCTGGTATGGGACGGACCTAACTTAGTGAAAGCATCTAGGCCCCTAAAAATGGTTTTGGTAATTAATGATAATATGTGAATATGGGATTAACATGTTTATTGAGTATTTACAAGGTTAAGTTCCAATGGTGAGTTTGATAACTTGAAGATGCATGCCAAAGGACAACATGGAGATCAATATGGCTCAAAGATAAGGTATGAGTAGTCTAGGATCCTTTTTGTGTTTTACCGGTCTTAGGAGAAATGGTTGGAAGACCAGATTTTAGGTTAAATGCCGTACTATTAAGAGAGATCATGACTAGTAGCTTGATAGCATGTTCTTATGTCATTTGGATCAATTTAGGATCATGCATGCATTTGAATTTGTTTTGGAAAGCAATCTATGAAATTGACATGCCAAACGGTAGTAGCAGAGTTTCCATGTCAGAACTACCGCTTAGCGGTATGACCGTGTATCCTGTGGCGGTACTACCGGAGAACGTTCGGACCGTCCGAAAGTGATCAAATCGTGTGGTTAAAACATGTGGTCTGAATGGCCAAATGAATCTGGGCCGTCCACGTCTTTGGTCCGAACGTGCATAGCCAACTGGTCGCTCAAGCAGTACGACCGGCTCATGGTGCGGTACTACCGCTCTCCGGTCGTTCCGATTTTTAGTTAGTGGTATGTAAATTCCAGAGATACTCCATTTTGGTTTTATTTGCAAACCCTTGGAACGGTAGTACCACCGTTGTTAAAACGGTACTACCGCTCTACGGTAATTCCGGAAAATGGAGCGGTACGTATTTTCTAGAGAGCACCCATTTTGGCTTTTTGAGAAATGGTAGTACCGCTTGTGTGAGCGGTACGACTGGCCTTAGCGGTATGACCGCATGATAGTTGGCGGTAGTACCGCGCCGCGTTTAAAACGGCTATGTCAGAGGTAGTTAGTGCTCCTGTTATAGCCGTTATGGAGCGGTAGGTGGGATGTGGTAGTACCGCATTTCGCTGAAAAGTTGGGGTTTTCTCTCCAACGGTCGTTTTTGTTGGTGGGGGTTATAAATACCCCTCCAACTACTCAAGGGCAAAATGCTAGACCACATTTAACATCCTTAGAGCCTTGAGCATTCTCCCAACACCTCAAATATACTTGTGCATTCATTGTGAGGTAGTTGAGCCAATTCAAGTGCATTTATTCATTCTAGTTGATCCATTTGAACTTGAGTGCCGTCAAGCGAAGGTTGTCGATTTATTACTCTTGGTGTTTTGCTAAACACTTAGACAGCTTGGTGGTAGGAGCATGGTGATCTCTTTAAGAAGATTGTGAAGAGGCCCGGTGCCAAGATTGTGAGTGGTTTGGTGTTCACCATCTCCGGAGTGGAGGAAGAACAACCAATAGTGATCGAGGGAAGGCTTAATTCGTGGAGCCGGCTTGATTCATTCAAACTTCCTCAACGTGGACTAGTGAAGACCGACAAGTCTTCGATACCACGAGAAAAACATCGTTGTCTCAATTGTGGTTATTTCCTGTCTTTACTTATTCCACATTTATAATTCTAGCATTTATCTTGGATTAAATTGCTTAGCTAGAATTGTATCTAGTTTAGACTTAATTCATAATTGGCTTAAATTATTAATTAGTCAAAAAGTTTAAAAACCTCCTATTCACCCCCCTCTAGTCGGTTATCCTTGATCCTACAAGTGATATCAGAGCTTGGTCTCTTATTTGTTGGAGATATGCCCTAGAGGCAATCATAGAGATGATGATATTTCGTTGTATCCATGATTTAATAAATGTTCCTTGAATATTGCCTTTGTGTTGATTAACAAGTATGTGACTTGTTTGTGAAACTCTTTACTTGTATGGTTATTCTAAAGTTGTCCCTAGTTGGAGTTCATGTGAGGACACACGTGAATGATGGATTAGCATATGTATCGGTTGATGACCATGTTTCACAGGTCATAGACATGGAGATGTCAAACCAATAATGTGGACACATGTTTAGAACATGGGGTTGGACCGACCCAACATGAGACATAACAATTATACTTATGGTTCTCTCTACACAATGTGTACGCCTTGTCCTTAGACACGAGATTATGCATGTACTTGAGATGTGAATCGACCTACTTAGGGGCTATCAAACGCTACTCATGGCGGGTAGTTATAAAGGTAGCTTCGGGTTTGTCATGAAGCATGTTGCGAGGCATGGTCGGTCGAGATGGGATTTGCCCTCTCTACGAGAGATATCTCTGGGCCTCGGTGATCGGATCGAAATGCATGGCCATGCTACTTAAGGTTAAGAGTTAACCTAGTAAGGGATTAGGATCACGGGATCGAGATAGAGTGGTTAGCTTGGAGCTCGGCCAGAATATCGTGAGGCAAAGGGATTGGCATGTACATAACGTTGTGATGGTTCGTCCGATATGATCTTTGTGTACGCTTAGGAGTTGTACGTCTTGCTAGAGGCCGCTACCAACTATTGACCAAGTATGTATACTCGCGTCATGTCTAAACATCGTGAACCTATAGGGTCACACACTTAAGAAATTTGAAGCCTAATTCGGATTGGATCCGAATTAGGCTGAGCATTGAGTCCTAATGGGCCTCTATTAGTAGAAGCCCATTGTAAGGACGTCTATAAAAGGAGGGCAAGGCGCCTGAGATTGGTGATGAGTTTTTCGTGACATCCTCAAACCTGGCGCCATCCCTCCCACGCCCTAATCGCTCGCGCGGATCTAGTAGTCCGGCGTCGTCGCTTCCTCCGTGCGTGTGGATACCTTTGGGTATTTGCATCTGTAGCGTTTGGACGAACCGCAAGAGAGGCTGTCGTGGGGCCGCCGCGACGAGGGCGAGGAAGTAGTACGACTACTACTGCCCGACGTCTTGCATCAACTTAGTGCGACTACTCGCCTGACGTGCTACATCAATTTCCGCTTTTCTTGGCGTCTAGTGGTAAGACCGTGATCTATAACTATAGTGATCTTGGTTTACGGGTAGAATTTTTATTAATTTACGCTAGTGTAGCCTACCCGTATCCCTTCATTATTAATTTAGACTTAACCGTCTAAGAGAGAAAAGGTTGGCTAGTGAGGGAATTGCTTTAGGAAAGGCTCCTTTGTTTGATGGCTCTAATTATGCTTATTGGAAAATTAGAATGTCAATTTATTTAAAGACCATGAGTCCAAGCATGTGAAAAATCGTAAATGAGGGTTACGTCATGCCTCTTAATCCACTAGTTCCCACGGATCAAGAGGTGTGTAATGCTCATTTGGATGCCCAAGCTATGAATGCTCTCTTTAGTGCTTTGAACGTGGATGAGTTCAATAGAGTGAGCAATTTGGAAACCGCTCACGAAATTTGGACCACCCTCTCCGAAATTCATGAGGGAACATCCATGGTCAAAGAGACCAAATTGCATAGGCTTCGGATCAAATATGAGACATTCATAATGTTGCCTCATGAAAACATCAATGAGATGTATTCAAGACTCAACAATATTGTGAATGAACTCAAAGGCCTTAGCACTAACCTTCTTGATATTGACATTGTGCGCAAGATACTTAGGGCTCTTCCGGACAAGTATGAGACGTTGGTGACGCTCTTCATCAACTCTCCTGAGTTGCCAAGAATGATACCAACGGGACTCTTGGGCAATCTCATAATAAATAAGTTGTTCAAGAAAGACAAGGAAGAGCTCTTGGAGTCATCTTCCTCAAAGAAGAAAATTACCACTTTCAAGGCCAAAATGGAATCAAGTGATGATGAGGATGAAGAAGGAGACTCCGAAGAGGAGTTTGCCTTTCTTGTCAAAAGAATGAAGAAATTCATGAGAAGATGTCCACATAGAAACTTCAACTTTGACAAAAGCAAGAAAGGGCAATCCTCAAGTGACAACAAGCGTTATAGCAACATCCGGTGCTATAATTGCGAAGAGAAGGGTGTCAGACCCGGGAGTAACACCCCAAATCCTCTGTGCATTTCTGAACTAGTCCCATGATCAGTAGCTAGTTCACATAGTAAACAGATATGGTAACATCCATAAATCGCACAACTTTATTAATAATCAACAAAGTTTATTACAAGAAAGGCTTACAAGCCAACAATAAAGAACACAGCAAAAGACGAAGAAGTAGTGGAGTCCAGCTGATCTGCCATAAGCAATCGACTGGGGTAGCGGCCTAGTCATCGAGATCCACACCGGTAGCAAAGTCCTGCTCCTCTGAAATTTATTTTCATAAAAGTAAGGATGAGCACAACTTCCGTACTCGCAAGTTACACCCAATAACAGAGTTAATGCATGCATGGATATAACAAAGGAAGGCTTATTGGTTAAATTTGCATAAAGTAATGTTTTCTTTAAATATTTGTACTAAGTTCCAAAGCAGTTATTCTATAACTAAAACTCATTTTATAAATTCTCAATTTTATAGTCAGATAACGTTTACACATGATTGGTGAAGGATACCCTCCTATCACATGGCTTCCAGCCCAATTTCCCATTTGCATAATCCATTTGATGAAGTCTTTTAAAAACCAAAAACCAAAGATCTAACCTTGGAGCAGCTTTGCCAGCATGTCCATGATCGTGGACACGGCTATTCGAATAGTTTTACACTCTGCAGAGGTTGTACAGCTTTACCCACAAGACATAATTTCTCTAGTTTGTTTGGTATCCGTCGATACCACCGCTCTCTACCTTAGGTAAGCAGTCTAGAGCACATGACAATGCCTTTACAATGTGCCATCCCACCGTAGTCCCACCTCGCTAAGGATTCGCCCCCTTTGGATTTACCATCCGCCGAGTTCTGGCCCCCTCTTGCGCCAGTGGGAATAAAAGTAGGTCATAATAGACAACCACGCAACTGGATGGTACGACCACGATGGAATGTTACAAATTAGTTGGCCAGATCCTACCCACTTCAGACTTGTGGTAGTACGATAGGGCGTAGCAAAATACACTCGAAGACCGGTCTTAACTGACTTGGGTGACTTTCCAAAACAACCCCTGGGCCTCAACCTTAACCAGCTTGAGCCCGTGCATCAACATGCACCATCCAAACAACCATTTCACCCAAGTACAAACCATCATTTTGTTTTATTTTTCAAAGTCATTTATAAACTTTCATAACACACCAATGCCATGGATACAGTTTAAACAATATTTGATTTTTGGCTGAAATTCCCCAAATCAGATATTTTTGGGTCTAGTTCATACTATTGTACCAACTAGGTTTTATCTAGGGTGACAATATATTCGATTCAAATATCAACATTGGCCATACAAAGGATTTAGGCATATCTATAAATTTAAAACAGGAATTTAAATTACTAAATATAAATAAGCATGCAGTAATAATTTAAAACAAAATTTAAATAATTTGAAATAATGGGTTCAAATATGATCAAAGATGTAACTTGCCTTGCTTGATTAGTTTCTCTCAAACGGGCGTTGAAATCTAACTTCATGAAATTAAATTAAAATCTATCTGTGAAAATAAGCCAAATTCAAACAAAATTCAAATGAAGATTCAAATAAACTCCAAATTAAATAATTTTGATTTAGATAGCTAGATCTTGACTTTATATGAATTTAGAAATTTGAATCGACGAAATCGGAGTTCGTATGAAGGAGAACGAACCTGAGGAAGTTTTAAAATCACATGAAATGATGAATTAGGGTTTTTCAGATTTTTAGAATTATTTTTACAAAGGAAAAACCGATTAATGACATCAGCGGCTGGTTTTCATTGACAGGTGGGCCCAGGTCCATGGTGGACTGGGTGCGCGAAAAGTATGCGGCTTTGCCACGCAGGCGCCACGCAGGCGCCACATGGCAGTCACGCATGCAAATATGCCGAGGTGGCGATGACGTGGGCACGCCACGTCGTGCCGGCGGGTGGTGGTGCACGGAGGCTGAAGATCCAGTGAATGGTGGCGCGGTTGCCGGCGGTGAGGTGCCGAGGAGAAGGAGGGGATGATGGGGAGCATTTCTACTTGACGCAGGTGGCCGGAGAAGGATGGAGGCGACCAGCGTGAGGGGAGAGCGGCGGTGCGCACGGCTCGACGGCTTCGCGGGTGGTCTGGCGATGCTCCGATGAGGGCGAGGTGCGCACCAGGTAGGCGTGGTCGAGGCGAACCCAACGATGAGGTCGGGGTGGTTGGGGGAGGCTTGATGGCATCGGAGGAGACGAGCCGAGTATTGACTCATCCGATGGTATTGCTGCCTTCGGGGATCTTCTCGTAGATCCAGGAGACAATGCCGCTGATGGAGTTGAGGAAGGATCCCTGTCCCCCACAACAGTACGTCCAAGGGAGGAATCTACCCTCTCAAAGGATAAGGGTCAATCTGACCAGAACTACACCCAGGTGGACTCACAACACGACGAGAGTTTTTCCTCCAAGTGTCCGAGTCCCCCTAAGGCGGTCTGACTTGGTGAGACAAGTTCTAGAAGCCACAATTCTAGGACTTCACCAGCATTTGATGATCCTCTCTCTCCGGATGACGCCAGAGAGAGCGGGATCAAGCATGCTTTTCCTACAAATTCGACCATCTCTCCGCAGATCACACCTGCGGATGGAGATGGTTATAACCCAGAGTTCCCCTACCTGGAGGGGATTGCTGTAACGTCCGGTTTTTCCAGAATTTTGAAAAGCTTGTAAAAATAATAACCATTCGCTTTTGTTGAGAGTTCAAAGCTTAATTTGAAGATTTCAGAAATTTGGAGGTTTAACTTGAACTAACCAAATTTCAAATTAATCCCTTCCTGATTGAGCTGGAGTTATTGCTGTTCTTTGGCTTTTAGCCTCTTTTTCTCTACTGGCCTTGTTTGTCCTCCAGGATAGTCTCTCCTCCCTTTTTGGAGACATCCTCCCTTGGGTCTAAGCTTTCATCTTTGACCGGATCTTCCCTTGGTCTAAACCTCTTTCTTTGTTTGGACCTCCCCGTGGACCTCTCTTAGCGTTCTCTTGTAACCTCTGAGGTCATTTGGGCGTCCCAGAGTTCCTTTGGGACCTCCCCTTGCCTCTTTGGATCTCCCTGTGTTCATACAGACCTCCCCCTTGTTGAGATCTGGCCGTTAGGACCTCCTCTCTGGAGATCTTAGCCGCTCAGACCTCCCCCTTGTTGAGATCTGGCCGTTAGGACCTCCTCTCTGGAGATCTTAGCCGCTCAGACCTCCCCTTGTTGAGATCGGCCGTTAGGACCTCCTCTCTGGAGATCTTAGCCGCTCGAGACCTCCCCTTGTTGAGATCTGGCCGTTAGGACCTCCTCTCTGGAGATCTTAGCCGCTCGAGACCTCCCCTTGTTGAGATCTGGCCGTTAGGACCTCCTCTCTGGAGATCTTAGCCGTCCGGTCCTCCTTCGTTGGATCAAGGTCCAGACCTCCTCGAGCCCAAGACCTCCTTAGCGCTTGGACCCTCTTTGACTCTTGTGGTACATATAAGCTTAAGGCTTTACCTTTCTCACCAAAGGGCCGTCGATCTATCGAGCGGCCTAGCCTTCTTGATACTGTTAGCTCGGTCCGAACGGCCCCTCGTTCAGCGCCATCCGATCTGGATCGGCGGCTCAAGCTAGCAGTGGCGTTTGGATGGTCCAAACGTTCCTTTCCTTCTGGACCGCCCGATTACGATCGAGCGGCTCTGCTTTCTTCTGCAGCGTTTTCTTGATCGAGACCTCCCTGGCTGTTTTGCAAGGACCACCTCCTCGATCCTTCTTTGGTCTTTTGTAAAGACCACCCTCCTAATCTTGAATATCCTTGACCGTCGGGACCTCCCGCACCCTTTGATCTAGACCGCTGAGGTCCTCCGTTTGAGATCTTGGCCGTTCGGGCTCTTCTTTTGAGATCTTGGCGCCAGGGACCTCCCTTTGCCTTTCGATCTTGACCATTCAGGTCCTCTCCTTTTGATATCTTGGCAGTCGGATTTTCCCTTTTGGGAGATTTTGGCCGTCGGGACCTCCTTGCTCTCGGCGCCTCCTCGGCGCCTTACCCCTTGCGCTTGGGACCTCTTTTGAGGTCTGGTTCTCTCGTGATTTAAACCTCCTTGGGGTCTAGATCTGTTTGAGGTTGGATCTTCCCTTGAAGTCCGGCTATCTTTGTCTTTTGGACCTCATATCCTTAGGACCTCTTTGTGTTTTGACCTTTGTGGTCTAGACCTCCTGTTGTGTTTGGATCTCCTCTAGGTTGAGACCCCTTGTTGTGTTTGGACCTCCTCGAGGTTCGAGACCTCCTGTTGTGTTTGGACCTCCTCTGGGTTCAGACCTCCTGTTGTGTTTGGACCTCCTTTGGGTTCGAGACCTCCTTGTTGTGTTTGGACCTCCTCTGGGTTCGAGACCTCCTGTTGTGTTGGACCTCCTTTGGGTTCGAGACCTCCTTATTGTGTTTGGACCTCCTCGAGTTCGAGACCTCCTGTTGTGTTTGGACCTCCTCTGGGTTCGAGACCTCCTGTTGTGTTGGACCTCCTTTGGGTTCGAGACCTCCTTGTTTTGTTTGGACCTCCTCGGGTTCGAGCCTCCTGTTGTGTTTGGACCTCCTCTGGGTTCGAGACCTCCTGTTGTGTTTGGACCTCCTTTGGGTTCGAGACCTCCTTGTTGTGTTTGGACCTCCTCTGGGTTTAGACCTCCTGTTGTGTTTGGACCTCCTTTGGGTTCAGACCTCCTTGTTGTGTTTGGACCTCCTCTGGGTTCGAGACCTCCTGTTGTGTTGGACCTCCTTTGGGTTCGAGACCTCCTTGTTGTGTTTGGACCTCCTCGGGTTCGAGACCTCCTGTTGTGTTTGGACCTCCTCTAGGTTGAGACTTCCTGTTGTGTTTGGACCTCCTTTGGGTTCGAGACCTCCTTGTTGTGTTTGGACCTCCTCTGGGTTCGAGACCTCCTGTTGTGTTGGACCTCCTTTGGGTTCGAGACCTCCTTGTTGTGTTTGGACCTCCTTTGAGTTCGAGACCTCCTGTTGTGTTGGACCTCCTAGGTTCGAGACCTCCTTGTTGTGTTTGGACCTCCTTTGGGTTTAGACCTCCCCTTTTGTGTTTAGACCTTTGCGGTCTAGACCTCCCTTTGGTCCTAGGACCTCCTCATGAGACCTCCTTCTTGGACCTCCTCCTTGGACCTCCTATTTGGACCGTGGACCATGTCCTTTGGTGAGTCTGCGCACCTTTGATGGCCCCTTTGGCGGTCTTAGTGCATTAATGTGGGTGAGTCACATTAAATCTTGCCCTACCTTTGTACTCTTTTTCTACTTTGTGTCACATCCCTTGCTTTCTTTATTTCTTTTAGTACCTTGTGGCGGTGTGCCCTTGTCCTAAAACCTTGAACACAGTAAGCTTCTTTGGGTTGGTGCTCTGTTCCCTTGCTCTTTAAATAGAGCACCGGAGGGCACCATTGCCTCCTGCTCCTCATTTCAACTCCTCGGTTCCTTCGACTGGTGGATCTCCTCCTCCTCCTGTGGATCTCCTCTTCTCTCTTGGTTTTGAGTAAGTTCTTTTGGTTTTCTTGAAAATTATTTGCTTATTTGGTTTCTTTTGCTAACGTGTAGATCTCGGGTGATCGTTGAGAAACTTCGTGAATCAAGCTCCTTGGTAGAAGCTTTTCTTTCTCCAACAGAGGCAAGTCGTGGCCCTTGATCATCTTGATCCCACTTTGCAAAGCTATTTTGATTCATTAAACTTGCATGGCTATCTTTATAAAGCATGTTTTGGGCGGTAGCTATCCTCCTACTTGACATTATGCCTCCTTGATATACTTGAACCGATCATGTTGACATGAACTCTTTGGACACCTTAGGATGGATATTTTGGTTGGTATTCCTTGTTATTGCCAACTTTGGGACCGTATGTTGTATGCTTAGCCTTGCTTTAGAAACCGTGGATGCATGAATCATGCCTCATCAATTAATAATCTTGACTAATTGAAATATGGAACTGTGGTTGGTGCCATTGTTAAGCAACTATGGTAGGATGCCTAAGTTGTGTTGATTGTGGTGCGAGATCACATTAATAATTGTTGTGCCAGGACTGGGTGGTCTTTTGGCAGGGTTAATTACAAATTGTTTTGCTCGGGCAAGAAGGTCGGGAGTGAGTAGTGGATGCTTCATTTTGGGGTTGTGGATGTCTTGCTGAGCACAAATAAGGACTTTACTTTGTGTGCATTGATCTGGGCCAATCGGTGCAACCACAAGATCATTTTATGGGAATAGTGCAGGTGAATAATTAGCAATGGATTGGCTTGGGGCTCTTTGGGTTGGCGTGTGATTCGTTGGCGCAAGAGGGCACCCATAACCTGCGGACTTCTAGACCAAAGGGGGATTAGGCGAAACCTTAGCGGGCAGCCTAGTCAATTCAAAGCTTTGTAAAAAGCCTTGTCGCTCTCGGTTGCTCACCTTGAAGTGAGCAAGGGTGGCCGGAACCCGTCATTGGAGAGATCGTGGATTGTGGGTAAGTTGTACACCTCTGCAGTGTAAAATCTATTGAATAGCCAAGTCCTTGGTTATGGACATGCTCGATGAAATGGTGCAAGGGGTAGCTTTGTGAACTTGTGCTCCTGGACACTTGGGTGAGAGGTCATGGCTTTGCCTTGAAGAGACCTTGGCGGCTCGGAGGGTCATGGTGGCTCACTAGTTGGTCGAGGGCTGGTTGGGGAACTCTGGAGTGGGTGCTCGGGGTGGTCGTGGGAGAGGTCTGGTCATGGGTATGACCGGACCTCCCACAGTTGGCAGGGTAGTCTGGAGTGGGTGCTCGGGGTGTCTTTGGGTGTGGCGGGTGCTCACGGCCCCTTTGAAATCAAATGTATTTATGTACTAATGTTTTAACTTGAGCTTTTCAATCTACTTATTACTTATTGTCAAACCTTTGCTTTATGCAACTAACCTTCTGACTCTCTTTTGGCAAGCCTTGCATAATTATCTAATGCATACATTCCTCACGGCTTCTTGAGTACATTCAATGTACTCATGGCTTTTGCCCTCTGTTCATATCGGCATTGCGGGAGGTTCGAGGAGCTCAAAGCTCGATGAAGAAGAGGTCTTTGGAGACCTTGAGGCCTAGGGGCGTCCTCCACTCGATAGCGATGGGGTGTCGGTTGGACCTATCGTTGAAGCTTTGCTTTCATTGTTCTGTTATTCTGTTGTAGCCCTTGAGGCATCTCTGTAAAGCTTGGCGGTTTGGTCCTTAATATATTTATATTTATTGTTTTATCTCTTGCTCCTCTTAGCTTGTGTATGGATTTGATTACACTTGTCTTTGGATCTGTCTTGAGCTAGCCAATCATTCTGGGACTAGCTCGGTGCAGGGCGGGACCTCCAGGAGGTCCTCGGGACTTAGCTGGGAGGTCCTGTCGGACCTCTCTGTGATATACTAAGAGGTGCTACCAACTGGTGGTTGGCCACGACCTCTAGGAGGTCTTGCAGACCTCCTGGGAGGTCCTGGTAGACCTCCCTCGGGAAGTACCGCAAAAAAAAAACAAAGGGGTCCTCCCGGACCTTTGCTGTATATCACAGGGTGGTTCGTCACAGGTGGTATCAGAGCTCCATATCGACTGTTGGACGTAACCTTAATTAGCATGGTCGTTTTAGTTTGTTTCAAAACTATTTTCTAAATCAAACCAACTTAAAAGCTGGCTTAGTGGTTCTCCTCTTGTCTTGTTCTACTCTAGTCTCATCTTGCTTGATCTTTTCTCGTCTTACTCTATTCCTTCTTATCTCACCTTTCGATTCTCGAATCTTATCCTTTCTGGAACTCTAATTTGAATTTAATTTGACCTCCTTACCTCGAGAACCGCTATAGGACCGAACCCTCGTGTCCTAGTCTTTGCCGACCGACAGCGGTTGGTGTAGTGAGTGGCTCTGGTTTCTCAAGAGTTGCGTTGCGAGAATAACCTAGGTGTTGGATGCCAAGCTTGGTAGCTTGAAAGAAGCCTTTTGAGTTGATCTTGAGAATTGGAGATTTTGGGGATTCTTTGCTAAGATAAAGGTTGTAAATGGATCCTAGGAGATGTAGGATTGTGAGTTCTTGATGGGATTATTGAAAGATTTTAGACTTTCATCGATTCTAGAGTGAATTATAGCGTTTGGTTGGAAGCTTGATCGAGTATGGACTTTGTGTGCGAGGTTTACCCTTGATGGCGATATAATTATAACTTTTCTTTGGATAATTGGTGAAAATGATTGGTGGATCAATCAAAATTGTGTATTAAAGGAAGACTTTGGGAAAACCTACCTAATTGTTGGATTTTGGTGAATCGAGGAGGTGATTCTAGGTCTCTTAATCTGAAAGTGATGGTTGGATTGAGAATCCTTTTGATATGGAACAAAGGAGCATGCAATTAAAGTCTTAATTGTGGATTTGCTTAAGCCGACCTAGGTAGAAATCAAGAATCTTGTTGATTTACCAACATTAGGGAGATTAATCGTTTGGTGGTTGTTCTAAATGGATGTCTTTAAGATAAGTCATTTGGTGGACCTCCTTAATCATAGGTTTAGGACCTAGCCAAGTTAGGAAGGCCGTTTCTGGCTCTTGGCTAGCACCCAACCCTTGGTGGTGGCAAGTAACTCTGAGAAAAAAGAAGCTTTTTGGGGAAGTGGCGGCGTTGTCCTTGCTCTCCAAGGACATCATTGGACCTCTTGTTGTTAGGAGTTTGTTAATCGACCCAAACCCCTTTAGGCGTTGTTGTTTGGTTTTCTTACATTTAGTGGTCCCCTCGGTTTTGTTTAGTTAGTTAAGCAAATAAGAGCTCGATGGGAGATCCTATTGTGCCTTCTACCTCTTTTGGCCCCTTGGCCTCTTGTTTCCTCGGGTTTAACCTACCTTTCCCGACTAGGATGCTCCATCTGGCTCCCTCGTTCTTTCTCACCTAAGTGTTTTCCCTCTCTTCCTTGGTGCTTCTCCTTCTTATCCCTTAAACTTTGGCGAGGTTTGTTCCAAGATGGACCCGACTAGATCCTCGGCAAGCCTTAGTGAATCGAAGGCCCCAATGCGGTATCGACCCTCTTGCACCTCCTCCTCTAGCGGCCCTGCAGATCCAAACTTGAATCGGTTTTTGGCGGCTCGGACTCGGTTGATGAGCACGGTGATGCGAAATATGAATCAAATGATGGCTCAACAGAATCAAGCTGCGGCTGACCCTAGTTAGCTTGGTGGATCGTGAGAACCAAACCATTGTCGCCCTCACGACAATGGTGAACGAAACTTCATGATGTCGACTCTACCACCACCACCCCGACCATTTCAGCTCTGGAAGCCGGGACCGAAGGGCCAAGTTCCAAAAAGTTCACCCGAAGCGTTCAACTTCGAAGCTCCTTGTGGTCGGCGGGACCTCGGGCTCAAGAAAGAGGATAAATCAAGATCAAGAAGGCGCAAGTAGCCACAAGACTTGTGAGAAGCGACCTCGGCTCAAGAAAACTCCAATAGTTTGATGTCAAAGCCCTCAAAATCAGCTTTTTACCCAGCGATGCGAAGCCTCGAGACAATCTTGATGATCGGACTTTGCGAATAAGACCTCGAGGCGAAGTTCGGTGTTTTCGTTGTCAAGAAGTGGGCCATTTGCGGCCGATGCACCAAAAGTGGTTCAACGCTCTATCTTGACGACCTTCGAAGCCACTCTAATTGCTACAATAACCCGGCCGGTAGAAGAAGCAGAAGGTTTTGTCTCGGTTGTGTGCCCTCGGGAGCTTGGATTTGCGGGGCGCAAGAAATCGATGTCTGACATTCTCTGGGTTTATCACTCCCGGCTCATCCTTGAAAGCCAATCACAAAAGAAGTCCTTGTGCCTCGGATGTTACTGTTTTTATTTGCGGGAGAAAGGACGCCGCCCGACAAATGCCTGAAGAAAGCTTCATCAGCAGAACCTCCATGAGATCTTTAGGACAAGTGTGTCACAACCTACTATTCATCAAGGACTTCCTCGTGAGCTAGGATTTCTGCGAGGCGTCGGCACCTAAGACCTCCTATCACCCTCGGAACCTCGGTGGCGGCACCTCCTTCCACTATTCCTCGGGGTGATCATACCATGGACAACAAAGACGGCAACACAACCCAAAAGCGCCAAATGCGCCCAAGGAATCCGGTGTTTGAATGCGGCGGTGGGGTCATTTACTTTGCCGATGCCCTCTCGTCCCCGAAGAAGGTAGCTCCTCCCGAGCTTCAAGTCAAGTCCTCGAGACCTCGGTGAACCTTGCAACGGTTCCTTTTGAATTTGGGAGTTCCTCCCTTTCCTTGTTTTGCTTCGTGTTATTCTTTGGCCGGTGCTTGTTCTCTGGACCACCACCCCTTTGTTTGACTCTAGGGGCTCAAACCTCCTTTGTTGGTTCGAATCTCTTGGGTCCATCTAAACCTCTTCATGCTTGTTTGGACCTCTTCTTTGCTACTTTGAGCCTCCTGCGTTCAATTGGTCTCCCTAAGATCAATTGAACCCCCCTTGAATCCTTTGCATCTCCCTTAAACTGGGATCTTTCCCTCTCTTCTAACCAGACCACCTCTGCGGGTTTGAATCTCTCTAATGTTTAGACCTCCCTCTTGGTTTGAACTTACCCTTGGTTCTTACCTCTTGTCTTTTGGGTCACAACCACTCCTTGGCTCTCAGCTCGAGTTGGTGTTTCCAACCATTTTTGTTTTCCGAGAGCCCTGTTTGGCTCAATTTGTCCCTTCCTTGGACCTCCCGTGTTCTCGTGGACCTCATACATCCTTGTGAACCTTGTTTTGAATCCTAAGCTTACATCCAGGATTCCGTAGGATTCGGACCTTCTCTGGTGTGGGCGTTTTTGCTCGACCCAGCTCCTGGTGAGTCCCTGGTCAGCGCAGTAATAGTTTGGTTTGCCCCACTCAAAAGAGAAAGTTTCTGGAAGAGTGGGTGAAACCCGGTTCCCTAACCCATTCTCTAGTCAGCCCGAATCTCGGGGTCGAGATTCCCTTTAAGGGGAGTAGGTTTGTAACGTCCGTTTTCGAATTTTGAAAAGCTTGTAAAAATAATAACCATTAAGCTTTTGTTGAGAGTTCAAAGCTTAATTTGAAGATTTGAGAAATTTGGAGGTTTAACTTGAACTAACCAAATTTCAAATTAATCCCTTCTGGTTGAAATTTGGAGTTATTCTTTGTTCTTTGGCTTTTAGCCTCTTTTTCTCTACTGGCCTTGTTTGTCCTCCAGGATAGTCTCTCCTCCCTTTTTGGAGACATCCTCCCTTGGGTCTAAGCTTTCATCTTTGACCGGATCTTCCCTTGGTCTAAACCTCTTTCTTTGTTTGGACCTCCCCGTGGACCTCTCTTAGCGTTCTCTTGTAACCTCTGAGGTCATTTGGGCGTCCCAGAGTTCCTTTGGGACCTCCCCTTGCCTCTTTGGATCTCCCCTGTGTTCATACAGACCTCCCCCTTGTTGAGATCTGGCCGTTAGGACCTCCTCTCTGGAGATCTTAGCCGCTCAGACCTCCCCCTTGTTGAGATATGGCCGTTAGGACCTCCTCTCTGGAGATCTTAGCCGCTCAGACCTCCCCCTTGTTGAGATCTGGCCGTTAGGACCTCCTCTCTGGAGATCTTAGCCGCTCAGACCTCCCCCTTGTTGAGATCTGGCCGTTAGGACCTCCTCTCTGGAGATCTTAGCCGCTCAGACCTCCCCTTGTTGAGATCTGGCCGTTAGGACCTCCTCTCTGGAGATCTTAGCCGCTCAGACCTCCCCCTTGTTGAGATCTGGCCGTTAGGACCTCCTCTCTGAGATCTTAGCCGTCGAGGTCCTCCTTCGTTGGATCAAGGTCGAGACCTCCTCAAGCCCAAGACCTCCTTAGCGCTTGGACCCTCTTTGACTCTTGTGGTCATATCGCTTAAGGCTTTACCTTTCTCACCAAAGGGCCGTCCGATCATCGAGCAGCCTAGCCTTCTTGATCTGTTCGCTCGGTCGAAACGGCCCCTCGTTCAGCGCCATCCGATCTGGATCGGCGGCTCAAGCTAGCAGTGACGTTTGGATGGTCCAAACGTTCCTTTCCTTCTGGACCGCCCGATTACGATCGAGCGGCTCTGCTTTCTTCGCGCGTTTTCTTGATCGAGGACCTCCCACGGCTGTTTTGCAAGGACCACCTCCTCGATCCTTCTTTGGTCTTTTGTAAAGACCACCCTCCTAATCTTGAATATCCTTGACCGTCGGGACCTCCCGCACCCTTTGATCTAGACCGAGGTCCTCCGTTTTGAGATCTTGGCGTTCGGGCTCTTCTTTTGAGATCTTGGCGCCAGGACCTCCCTTTGCCTTTCGATCTTGACCATTGGGTCCTCTCCTTTTGATATCTTGGCCGTCGGATTTTCCCTTTTGGGAGATTTTGACCGTCGGGACCTCCTTGCTCTCGGCGCCTCCTCGGCGCCTTACCCCTTGCGCTTGGGACCTCTTTTGAGGTCTGGTTCTCTCGTGATTTAAACCTCCTTGGGGTCTAGATCTGTTTGAGGTTGGATCTTCCTTGAAGTCCGGCTATCTTTTGTCTTTTGGACCTCATATCCTTAGGACCTCTTTGTGTTTTGACCTTTGTGGTCTAGACCTCCTGTTGTGTTTGGACCTCCTCTGGGTTCGAGACCCCTTGTTGTGTTTGGACCTCCTCGGGTTCGAGACCTCCTGTTGTGTTTGGACCTCCTCTGGGTTCGAGACCTCCTGTTGTGTTTGGACCTCCTTTGGGTTCGAGACCTCCTTGTTGTGTTTGGACCTCCTCTGGGTTCGAGACCTCCTGTTGTGTTGGACCTCCTTTGGGTTCGAGACCTCCTTGTTGTGTTTGGACCTCCTCGGGTTCGAGACCTCCTGTTGTGTTTGGACCTCCTCTGGGTTCGAGACCTCCTGTTGTGTTGGACCTCCTTTGGGTTCGAGACCTCCTGTTGTGTTTGGACCTCCTTTGGGTTCGAGACCTCCTTGTTGTGTTTGGACCTCCTCTGGGTTTAGACCTCCTGTTGTGTTTGGACCTCCTTTGGGTTCGAGACCTCCTTGTTGTGTTTGGACCTCCTCTGGGTTCGAGACCTCCTGTTGTGTTGGACCTCCTTTGGGTTCGAGACCTCCTTGTTGTGTTTGGACCTCCTCGGGTTCGAGACCTCCTGTTGTGTTTGGACCTCCTCTGGGTTCGAGACCTCCTGTTGTGTTTGGACCTCCTTTGGGTTCGAGACCTCCTTGTTGTGTTTGGACCTCCTCTGGGTTCGAGACCTCCTGTTGTGTTGGACCTCCTTTGGGTTCAAACCTCCTTATTGTGTTTGGACCTCCTCTAGGTTCAGACCTCCCTGTTGTGTTGGACCTCCTTTAGGTTCAGACCTCCTTGTTGTGTTTGGACCTCCTTTAGGTTTCGACCTCCCCTTTTGTGTTTAGACCTTTGCGGTCTAGACCTCACTTTTGGTCCTAGGACCTCCTCATGAGACCTCCTTCTTGGACCTCCTCCTTGGACCTCCTATTTGGACCGTGGACCATGTCCTTTGGTAGTCTGCGCACCTTTGGATCGCCCTTTGGCGGTCCTAGTGCATTAATGTGGGTGAGTCACATTAAATCTTGCCCCTACCTTTTACTCTTTTTCTACTTTGTGTCACATCCCTTGCTTTCTTTATTTCTTTTAGTACCTTGTGGCGGTGTGCCTTTGTCCTAAAACCTTGAACACAGTAGCTTCTTTGGGTTGGTGCTCTGTTCCCTTGCTCTTTAAATAGAGCACCGGAGAACACCGCCTCCTCCTGCTCCTCATTTCAACTCCTCGGTTCCTTCTGACTGGTGGATCTCCTCCTCCTCCTGTGGATCTCCTCTTCTCTCTTGGTTTTGAGTAAGTTCTTTTGGTTTTCTTGGAAATTATTTGCTTATTTGGTTTCTTTTTGCGAACGTGTAGATCTCGGGTGATCGTTGAGAACTTCGTGAATCAAGCTCCTTGACCAAGCTTTTCTTTCTCCAACAGAGGCAAGTCGTGGCCCTTGATCATCTTGATCCCACTTTGCAAAGCTATTTTGATTCATTAAACTTGCATGGCTATCTTTATAAAGCATGTTTTGGGCGTAGCTATCCTCCTACTTGACATTATGCCTCCTTGATATACTTGAGCCGATCATGTTGACATGAACTCTTTGGACACCTTAGGATGGATATTTTGGTTGGTATTCCTTGTTATTGCCAACTTTGGGACCGTATGTTGTATGCTTAGCCTTGCTTTAGAAACCGTGGATGCGTGAATCATGCCTCATCAATTAATAATCTTGACTAATTGAAATATGGAACACGTGGTTGGTGCCATTGTTAAGCAACTATGGCGGGATGCCTAAGTTGTGTTGATTGTGGTGCGAGATCACATTAATAATTGTTGTGCGGAGACCGGGTGGTCTTTTGGCGGGGTTAATTACAAATTGTTTTGCTTTCGGGCAAGAAGGTCGGGAGTGAGTAGTGGATGCTTCATTTTGGGGTTGTGGATGTCTTGCTGAGCACAAATAAGGACTTTACTTTGTGTCTGTTGATCAGGCCAATCGATTGCAACCACAAGATCATTTTATGGGAATAGTGCAGGCTGAATAATTAGCAATGGATTGGCTTGGGGCTCTTTGGGTTGGCGTGTGATTAGTTGGCGCAGAGGGCACCCATAACCTGCGGACTTCTAGACCAAAGGGGATTAGCGAAACCTTAGCGGGCAGCCTAGTCAATTCAAAGCTTTGTAAAAAGCCTTGTCGCTCTCGGTGCTCACCTTGAAGTGAGCAAGGGTGGCCGGAACCCGTCCTTTGGAGAGATCGTGGATTGTGGGTAAGTTGTACACCTCTGCAGTGTAAAATCTATTGAATAGCCAAGTCCTTGGTTATGGACATGCTTTCGATGAAATGGTGCAAGGGGTAGCTTTGTGAACTTGTGCTCCTGGACACTTGGGTGAGAGGTCATGGCTTTGCCTTGAAGAGACCTTGGCGGCTCGGAGGGGTCATGGTGGCTCACTAGTTGGTCGAGGGCTGGTTGGGGAACTCTGGAGTGGGTGCTCGGGGTGGTCGTGGGAGAGGTCTGGTCATGGGTATGACCGGACCTCCCACAGTTGGCTTGGGTAGTCTGGAGTGGGTGCTCGGGGTGTCTTTGGGTGTGGCGGGTGCTCACGGCCCTTTAAATCAAATGTATTTATGTACTAATGTTTTAACTTGAGCTTTTCAATCTACTTATTACTTATTGTCAAACACCGCTTTATGCAACTAACCTTCTGACTCTCTTTTGGCAAGCCTTGCATAATTATCTAATGCATACATTCCTCACGGCTTCTTGAGTACATTCAATGTACTCATGGCTTTTGCCCTCTGTTCATATCGGCATTGCAGGAGGTTCGAGGAGCTCAAAGCTCGATGAAGAAGAGGTCTTTGGAGACCTTGAGACCTAGGGGATGTCCTCCACTCGATAGCGATGGGCTGATCGGTTGGACCTATCGTTGAAGCTTTGCTTTCATTGCTTCTGTTATTCATTTGTAGCCCTTGAGGCATCTCTGTAAAGCTTGGCGGTTTGGTCCTTAATATATTTATATTTATTGTTTTGTCTCTTGCTCCTCTTAGCTTGTGTATGGATTTGATTACACTTGTCTTTGGATCTGTCTTGAGCTAGCCAACTGCTTCTGGGACTAGCTCGGTGCAGAGGCGGACCTCCGGGAGGTCCTCGGGACTTAGCACAGGAGGTCTGTCGGACCTCTCTGTGATATACTAAGAGGTGCTACCAATCGGTGGTTGGCCACGACCTCCGGGAGGTCTTGCAGACCTCCTGGGAGGTCCTGGTAGACCTCCCTCGGGAAGTACCGCAAAAAAAAAAACAAAGGGGTCCTCCCGGACCTTTGCTGTATATCACAGGGTGGTTCGTCACAATTGCTCCAAGTCGCCAGATGGTGTCTCTCGACTACTCCTCAAGCGGGGAGGCCTCGAGCGCAAGTGAGAATCATCAGTAGGAGGTCTTCGTCCTTCCCTCAGATCAAGGTCACTCTTCTAGAGACCAAGCTAGGGACACTCCCCGAAGATCACGCACTGCGCCTCCTCGTGACAATGGCAAGGGCACCACCGATGGTGGACAGGACCAACACCTTCATGAACGCGAGGAAAATCCTCGACATACTCGCACTCCATTGAGGCAGCCTCAAGAGTCTAACATGGAAGATCTTGAGGCTATTCAACGAAAGAAGATTGCAGCCCAGAAGAATTTGCTTGGGCGCATCCAATATCAATCAGAGGAAGCTCAAGAACTCCAGCACATCAATGACTTGCTCGAGAATCCAACTCAAGAACTCGCCCGAGCGCAAGGATATGATCTCTTCGTTGAAGAGATCGCACAAAGGCTTTGGTCCACGATGGCAAGACTGGAAGCACCTCGCCGACATCATTCAGGAAATTGTAGCAATACGACTTCTTTAGCTACCAGTCGATCAAACATATCACCACGAGAATCGGCGCAAGCGATGAAGTCGCATCGATCTCCTACTCGGAGAAATGTCTTTCGAGCGGTGATGATCAACAAACCCCTCGAGAGGTGATCGCTCACCATTAGGCATGGAAACTGCGGTGCGAGATGAACTACGAGAGTATTCCCTCGTGGGACCGAGACCTATTACAGTCAAGTCAACTTTATTCTTGGGTATCGTCGAGTCGACCTTTGATGATATCAACCCTTCTTTCCCGCAAAGAAGGGGCCAAGAAGATTATTCTTGGATGTCGGGCATTTTACTTTGATCTCCGAGCTTATTTGGCCACCTCGTTTTCGACCAGTGTACATGGAAAAGTTCGATGGATTCCAAAATCCCATCGAATTCCTTCAAATCTATACAACAATTTGTCAGAAGCGGCGGGAGGAGAGAACATGTAATGGCAAATTACCTTCCAACTATGCTCGAAGGGTCTACTCGATCGTGGTTCTTGAACCAACTACTCGAGTCGATCTATTCTTAGCAACACCTCTGCGACCTTCTCTTGGCGAAATTCCAAGGCACCTACAATGCATACAGGAAGGAGGGCGACTTGCCCGGATGAGGCAGAGCGACAACGAGACCTTGCGCCAATTCATCAAGTGCTTTAGTCAGGTTCGTAATTCAATTCCGGAAGTTTCTAACTGATCTGTCATCAGGGCTTTCAAGCAAGGAGTCCGCAGTAGAAGGATAACAGAAGATATTGCTTTAAATCCTCCTACCACTATCACTGAACTCTTTGAGATGGTTGATCGGTATGCGACTGCCTCTGAGGCGGTCGAATGGAACAACACAATCAATCAAGAAGATAATACCTCTCGAGAGCTAGGTGACATTGGTAAGAAGAAAGATAAGAAAGCAAAAAAGTCCAAGAACAAGGCGAAGGGTCAAAAACTCCAAGCCAGCAGTTCCAAGGAGGTAAGCGCTCCGATCGAAAAAATGATAAGCCTAGGTGGTGTCCTTTTCATAAAAAGGAAGGACATGACCTTCGCAACTGCCGGGTCTTTCAACGAAAGCTTGAAGACTACTACAACGGCAAAGGACCACTTCCCACTCTCGAGCAGGTAGGACAAATGAGTGGTCATAAGTCCTCAGACGAGGAGGAGGAGATGCCGTTCCAGGATCCACAACATACCGTCGAGCACATCTACGGGGGATCATCGGCATATGAATCAAAGCAACAGCTTAAAGCTGCTGAACGTGAGGTAAACTCCATAGATCCTCCTCTCGTCAATAAATAACCGAAGTGGTCGGAAGTCATCATCTCCTTTGAGAAGGGTGACTGCCCGATTCCTTCGACTCGACCAGGTCGGTATCCGATCGTGGTCGAACCCACCATCAACAATTGTCGGGTCAATCGAGTTTTGGTTGATGGTTGCAGCTCGTTAAACATCTTGTTTACGAGTGCCCTGGACGAGATGCAAGTACCCAGGACTAAGGTAAGACCGGTACGATACTCTTTCCATGGGATCGTACCGGGATCTTCAGCCAAACCAATTGGCCAAGTCTCTCTTCCTTTAACATTTGGTTCACCAAGTAATTTCAGGACAGAGAATATCTCCTTTGATGTGGTCGATTTCGATACGGCATATAACGCCATACTCGGACGACCAACTTTGGCAAAATTCCTAATGGCTACTCATTACGGGTATCAATGTATTAAGATGCGAGTCCCAAAGGAGTAATCACAATTCATTGTGACAAGAAGATGGCGCACACTGCGGCCGTCGATCCCTCGAGATGGTTGGACAAATACCAACTCGAGAAGAAAGTCAACAACCGACCCGACAAGTCGAAGCCTAAAAACTGCACCAAAGCCGAACGACAAGGTCAAAGAGGTTCCTCTAGACGCAGGGGAGCCCTCGAAAACTGTTCGCATCGGGGATACTTCCGACCCCAAGTAGGAAGACACCCTCATCACCTTCCTCCAAGGTAACGCAGATGTCTTGGCGTGGCAAGCATCCGACATGCGGAGTCCCGGGGAGGTGATCGAGCCGCGAGCTAGCTACGGCGACAAAGTACCGTAAAACAAAAATTACGGAGATTTGCCTGATCGACGAGATGCTATCAAATCGAATGGATAAGCTACTTAAGCGGGCTTTATAAGAGGTCAACCACCCGAATGGTTGGCTAATCTGTAATGGTTAGAAAGTCAAGCGGCAAATGGCGTATGTCGTGAACTTTCTTGATCTTAATAAAGCTTGTCCAAAAGCGATTTTCCTTTACCTCGCATCGATCGGTTGGTTGATTCTCTGCGGGTTGTGAAATGTTAAGTTTTTAGATGCATATTGCGGATACCACGGATCAATATGTGTCTAGACGATGAAGAAAAGACGCATTTATTACACCAATTGGTATATTTTGCTATGTCAAAATGCCATTTGGTCTAAAAATGCCGGTAACTTCTTTTCAGCGCTTGATGCAATCAACTTTTTCATCTCAACTAGGCGAAATCTAGAGGCCTATGTTGATGATCTAGTCGTTAAAAGCATGAAAAGACCTAATCATATCACTGACCTACAAGAAACATTCGACAACCTCAGAAAACATCGTTTAAAACTCAATCCTGAGAAGTGTGTGTTGGAATCTTTTCAAGAAAATTGCTTGGATTCCTAGTATCTATCGAGGAATCGAAGCAAATCAAAAGATAAAGGCCATTCTCCAAATCGCCCTCAACCACAAGGAAAGAAGTCCGAGAAACTCACGGGGTGCATGGCGGCTTTAAGTCGTTTCATCGCACGACTAGGAGAAAAGGGACTACCTTTCTTTAAGTTTCTAAGGAAACATGAAGGTTTTGAGTGGTCAAAAGAGGCAAACGCGCCTTTGAGGATGTCAAGAGGTACCTTCTGAGTGCTCCTATTACGGTCTCTCAAGGCGGAGAAGCATCTTAATTTACATAGCTGCCACGCCACGGTAGTAAGCGCAATCTTGGTCGTAGAACGTGGCGCACAACGACAGGTTTACTCGTAAGTGAAGTTTTACACGGCCTAAGGGCGTTACCCTCGGTCCAAAAGCTTCTATATGCCCTCCTCATGTCTTCGAGAAGCTGCGGCATTATTTTGGTAGCACAAAATAGTTTGTGCCATCTGAGTTTCCTTGGGGCGATCCTCTAGAATTGGGAAGCAATGGGGCGCATGGCAAAATGGTCGGTCGAACTTGGGAGTTCGACATCCATTTCATGTCGACGGCCATTAAATCCCAGATCTTGGCGGACTTTGTCGCGAATGGACAAATCTGAACTGTTCAGGATCCCGATCTGATTCCCGACCCGATGGGCGATGTACTGACGGGTCACTTACTTTAAGTGGCTCGGGTCGGAAGTGGTCTGGTATCTCCTACGGAGAGACCTTAAAGTATGCCATACAATTAAACTTTCGGGCCATTAACAACGTGGCGAGAATCTGAAGGTTTGCTAGGCGGCATATGAGTCATGAAAGCTCTCGATTAAATCGACTACTCGTGAGTGGAGAATCTCAACTAGTCGTGAATCAAGTTGGGAAAGAGTACGAGTGCTCTAACCCGACAATGTTTCGGTATTTATCGGAAGTCGTAAGCTAGAAAAGCATTTTTAGGTTTGAGGCACAATTCATCCCTCGAAAGGATAATTTCTCGCAGACCAGCTTGCTCGAATAGCTTCTTCCCGATCTGTAGTACCAAAAGGAGTCTTCTTGGAACAACTCCAGAAGCCGTCTATGGTCGAAGAACCAGAAACACCTCCTATTGAGACAGCCTCTCTAGAATACGAGGATACCTGGATGGCTCCCATCTATGAGTATCTTCAGAAGGGTTCCATACAGAAGATGATCCGAGGCGGTCGATTATCGAGAAGCCAAAATGTATACTTTGGTTGAAGGAGTCCTTTATAAACGAGGTACTCAAGGGGTGCTCATGCGATGCATTCCGCAGAGTGAAGGATTAACACTCCTTCACGACATACACGGTGGCATCTGTGGAAGTCATGCTTCCTATAGAACGCTGGTCAGTAAGGCCTTTTGACAAGGTTTTTACTGGCCAATAGCCCTGTATGATGCTAAAGAGTTGGTTAAAAAGTGTGTCAATGCCAATTTCATAGCGAGCAAATACACCAACCACTCGGGCATTACAAGCGATACCTCTATCTTGGCCTTTTGCGACACAGGGTCTCGATATCCTAGGACCGTTCCCCAAAGCTCCGGGAGGTTTGAGTTCCTTTTGTGGCTATTCATCGTTCACAAAATGGATTGAAGCGAACATGTGGATTGGGATAACAACGGAAGCGGCAAAACGGTTCATGATGAGATGCGTAATTACTCGATTTGGAGTACCGAGTCGAATAATTACAGATAATGGTAAGTAATTTTTGAGCACAAAATTTCAGGAATTTTGCGACGAGTTGGGTACCAAGTTATGTTATGCTTATGTGGCCCATCCCCAAAGCAATGGAGCAGTCGAACGTGCGAACGGCCAAATAATGAGAGGAATTAAAACCCGAGTCTTCGACCAGCTCATTAAGCGCTCGGGGGCTTGGGTACAAGAATTACCCTCTGTATTATGGGCGGTTAAATGCGACTACTAATCGAACTCTGGTGAAACACCATTTTTTTGGTTTTGAGTCGAAAGCCATGCTTCCTCTGGAACTAACGATACGGTCAGCGAGTCGAAACTTTCAAAGACTCCAACCAGGAACAACTTCGAGCGGATGACATTAATCTACTCGAAGAAAGGAGAAACCAAGCCTTAATCCGTTCAGTAGTCTACCAACAAGCCCTGCACAGATACTACGATCGTAAGGTCCAACCTCGCAGCCTTGCTGTAGGTGACTTGGTATTGAGGCTCTGCCAATCCAAGTCTAATTGGAACAAACTTTCTCCCAAGTGGGAAGGTCCTTACACAGTGGTCAAAGTTACTCGGCCAAGGTCAGTACGATTGGCAATGGAAGACGGCCAGGTTCTCTCGAATTCTTGGAACATCGACCAGTTACGTAAGTTTTATGTGTAACTAACCATTCAGACAATAAAGACTCAGGTTCTTTCTACCTCTATTGTCTTACTTTTGAGTAGTGCTTTCATAATCTTTCGACTACATTCCAAACACCCAGTTTTCTTTACACTGGTTGAAAGGAAGGTAACATCACCTAATCGAAGTCTCTCCTCTATGCACGTGGTCCTGCCCACTAGAAGGAACTTCATAGTGTCGACTCGTTACTCACTTTTGCCGTCAATACAAAGAGCTTGGGTTCTTTTTGGTCGAAATATTTCTAAAGCTAGCTCTTTTCCCATTAGATTATTTCTTCAGCTATTTTGAAAAGTATTCTAAGTAGAGTGCACTTTCTTAGATTTATTCAACTGTATTTGGTGTATTCGATCCGTCTCAACTAAGTCAGAGGAAGAAACACATCTAGTCGAAGTCTCTCCTCTCTGCACATGGTCCTACCCACTAGAAGGAACTTTCTAGCATTGTTCAGTTTCCTACTTTTGCTACCAGGACAGACTTATCGAGTCCACCAAGGAAGGGGGAAAGAATTTTTTGAAGTCCTCTAGACGTTTGCTTAACTCAAGTTGCTGTTCTCGATTTAATTAATCTAGTCGAAAATGCTAACATCACCTAGTCGAAGACGTTCCTCTCTGCACGTGGTCCTGCCTACTAGAAGGAACTTCCTCGTGTCGATTCGTTCCCACTTTTTCGACTAGTTCATGACAATCGTGACCAAAAAACTATAAGTTAACCAAACATCTCTGTTTTCAGAAACCCTTTTTAACACTATTTACTTAGTTTGTCTAAACAAACTAAGCAAATAGTCGGGGGCTAGGATAAAGTTATTGACCTGACTTCAACTCTTAGTTTTTCTTTCGTTAACTATCTTTTGAGTTACTAACTACTCGACAAGATGGTTTGCAGGAAACAAGATGCATTACATAATACATCAATAAAAGCTTGTTTTTCACAGGTTTTTTACAAACTACTCTGAAGAGGGAGAGCCCAGTCGCATCTCCTCCGAAACCTTCACCTTAGCGGCTTGCATTTCTTCTATAAGACGACTTGCTTCTGCCTCAGGGCAGTCGAAGTCGACTTCAATTGGCTGTACATTAAGGTTGGGGTCACGAGCTTTAAGTTTTGCCAATGCATAACTTACTGCACCTTCAACCGCCTCCATGATTGACTCAGCTTGGTTGGCCTTTAGAGTGGTCACCAGTTCTTACAAAGTCCCGACTTGTTCCCCAATAGTACTTATGTGAGCAGCTATTGTATCATCTTGATGAGTTTTTCCCTCACTACATAGCTCACCAAGTATATTGTTCAGGAGCATGATGTTCTCTTGAAGATTAATCTTCATTGACTTCATCTCCTGTTGGTTCTGATCGAAGCCTCATGAGTTGTTTATTTTTGACCACTTGCTCTGAAAAGAATAAGACTGGTCAAGCAAAAAATAAACTCCTAGAGGAGAAAACAAAAGTAATCATAGGTAAAAGAATTCCTCACCTACTAATTGAGAATCTAACTTCTTGATTTCTTCATTATGGGAAGCAATGGTCTCAGCATGCCGCTTCTCCCATAATTTGATGTCCTTTGCATTTTCCTAGCAATACGGACGGTCTCTTCAAGGATCATGAATTTTCACGATCCACGGTTTGAAACCTTTCAATTCAAGCTCAATTTCTAAAAAGAAATGGGAGTTAGAGAAGGAAAGAACTTCGTAAGGACTACTGAGTAAAAATTGCTTACCTGCTCGGCGAGATCTCAGCCTCTCAATTTCTTGATCTTTATCTTTGGCTATACGAGAAATCTTGTGAATAACCACAGTTTTATCTTTGACTTCATTTTGAAGCTTTCTCATGTTGTCTTCTTTTTTCTGAAAAGAAGCAAGAGTTAGGTAAAGATCAACAATATAAGCAGTTTTAAGTTCAGCACTTACTATTTAGCTCTTCCTGCATTTTTACAGTTGCAGAGTCAGCCTCATGAAGCTTCTTCAAGAGGTCTCTAGCCTTTTCTCCTAGTTTTTTTCGACTCGTCTTTTTCATAATCGAGCGAGTCGGCCAGGGTCTTTTCATTGCTATTTAACCTGTAAAGGTTAAAAGTAGATATAAACATTATTTAACTAGTCGTAAGTCTTTCTACGACTAGCACCTAGTCGTGAGTTTTTCCACGACAAGCCTCATAAGCACTGTATAAGTAGTCAAACCCTAAAACGACTACGAATAACAGTGACTTACCACCTCTTTGCCTGTTCGCAGAGTTCCGCTTTTTCCTGTCGTAACTCTATGAGTTGTCGATGGTATTCACCAACAGTGGCAATTTGTTCCAGAGCTTTCTGCAAAAAGAAAGACAGTAAGAAGCAAGGGAAGACCATATATATATAAGTATCCTTAATACTTACATTCATGGTCGACCGAGCAAACATCGAGTAAACCAACGACAGACTCTTCAGCTTGTCAATCTTCGCGACTTGATCCCACCAAACCTTCTCAAGACGCTCATTGTCAAAAGTTTCCCTATGTTGGGAATATCTTTGGGATGAGGGACTCGATCGCGAGATCTAAAAGTCAAGACCCTCGATGGAAGTAGGCCCAAAGAAATCGGCCGAAGTTGAAATATTCCTTGTCTTGATTACAGAATGCGGTTTCTCTTTGGGTGCGGGAGGAACGTCTTCAACGACTTCCTTTCGGCCACGGTGGTCAAGTACATCACCACCTTGGCGAGGCTTCTATGACTGCCTCTGCTGCCTCCACGACCACCTCAGTAGTCGTAGCTACTACCTCAGTGGTTGTGGTAACCACTTCAGGAGCCACGACTTCCTCCACTACCCGAGCTATGGATGATCCTTCGACCACTTCCTCTGTCATCTCTCCAACTCTGCTGGAGGCGACAGCGGGCTTCTCGATAGAAGCGTCCTCGGGTTTGAAGAGTCGAGCTAAAATCAACAAAAGGAAAGCGAGTTAGGTTGTGAAAAGCAAAAAGGTAAATCTTTGTTCTTATACTTTAGTTCATTTCACATACCTCTGCATCCTAGACTCGACCGGGAACTTAGGAGTTATCTTCCGACGGAAGATTTCTTCGACTTCTTTTCTCGACCATGTGCAGTCGAGTTCAAGTTGAAGAATAGGCTCGTACGACCACGTCAGTGCGTGGATCTTGAACGAGAACCATCTCTCGGTCTCGACTTTCCGGATGGCCGAGATCAGTCTCGGCCACTCCAAGAGCAGCGCTACCCTCAATTGTATGCTCTGCTAGATCAGCATTATCCTTCACAAAAGACATAAAGTCCTTCCAGTTCTCCTTTTCTAGTTGCTTGACAAAACTAGGAGTGGCAGAAACTGTGAAAGTTTTCTTGTCATAATAAAAAGGTACCTTGGCCTTGCGGGCTTTGCGCCTAAGAGGTTTTTCGGCCTCCTCAGCTTCAGCTGCTTCAACCCCGGCTTCTGTTACAGCCGAATCCTTGGCCTTGCGGGCTTTACGCCTAAGAGGTTCTTCAGCTTCCTCAGCTTCAGCTGTTTCAACCTCGGCTTCTGTTGCAACCATGTGTGTCGCAGACTTTGCCGAGGACCTGGTCGAAATAAAAGAACTTGAGCTTGCTCCTCCCTTGTCGGCAACTTTCGTGAGTCGACGCTTTTTAGTCGGAGGAGCTGAGCCCTTGTCCGTTATCATCCCTACGTCGATGGTCATCAGTTCGGCCTCTTCGTCGTCCTGACAGTTTTCCATACCTACTTTCTATAAAGAAAAATTGAAAAAGAAGAATCACTAACCGGTTGTAAGATTTTCTACGACCAGTATCCAGTCATAAGCTTTTCTACGACATTTCCTTGATCGTAAGATTTTCTACGACCTTTACCTAGTCGTAAGTTCTTTCTACGACTATGAAGTCCTAAGGATAGAATCAACTTTTGATTACCTTTAGGCGCTCCGTCTTTTCCTCTGCGGATAAAACCGCAAGGATTTGAGGAACTACCACTCTAAGTGGGAGAGACTTCTCACAAACGAGTTTGACTCGAACATCAATCTCTACCTGTGAAAGATCTGTGTAAAACAGATAAAGATATTCATTAGACAATTTTGAAGAAGACCAAACTGAGAGTTAAGTCAAAAAACTACTTACCCTCCTCGTAGTCCCTGGTCGGGTCTTTTGGCCCCATGTACCTCCACATAGGAGGTACTCGTTTCTTCAAAGGGCTAATTCGACGTGTGATGAAATCCTTCACCACATGCCATCCGGTTAACCCCTCTTCTCTCAAGTCCTTTATGGCTTGAATATAGGGGGCAATTCGTTTGATATCCTTGGGAGTCGAATCCCATGAAGATTTCTTTTCAGCAGCCTTCCCCTCGAAAGTAAGGCCGTCTTCTGGGGTGATTTTCCAGTAAAACCACCTCTTCCTCCATCCCGGCCACGAAGATCTAGTAAACATCTGAATATACTCCTTCGATTTCCCGTCATGGAGCTTCAGACCACAACTTCCAGCTATTCCAGTTTGTCGAGTCATTCCATAGAAATATTGAAAGAGCTCTAGGTCCGCTGGAATTCCCAGGTATGCCTCAC
The DNA here is from genome assembly GCA_036346405.1 of Phyllostachys edulis. Classification (NCBI taxonomy): domain Eukaryota; kingdom Viridiplantae; phylum Streptophyta; class Magnoliopsida; order Poales; family Poaceae; genus Phyllostachys; species Phyllostachys edulis. The sequence goes on along the minus strand of CM070562.1, from coordinate 69,452,326 downwards.
ATAGATATACAAATACACTTAGCATTGTGATAGAATTAGGACCGAGGTTCACCAATTCCACCCCAAAATGCTCGAGTACAAGTGTGAGAAAGGGGTGAGTATGCAATCGAAGGCCACACTCACAATATGCCTGGAAGACGGGGATTTGTTCAGTCTCCCCCGACGGCCAATGCTGTCCAGACGCCGTAAACCACTTCACGAGAATTTTCTCTGGAATCTTCCCGGCGTCGACCAGGGCTTGAATCTTCACCGCATCCATCTCCGATTCAGCCCACTCAGAAACTCTCCCAGCTATTTCTCTCAGAAAGGGGAGATTTTCGATTGAGATGGTGGCGGAGAAGACAAGAACTCGATGAACAGCGGGAGCGATTTGGAGAAAAGTATAAATCTAAGTTTTACCCCTGGTAAGTATTTATAACCGTGTGCCTTGGGCTGAAGGCGTGGTATTCCAAAGGTTGCCACCGCTTCGGGAACCGCTCCAACGGACAGACTTGTGGGAGTCGTTTGTGATTCTCTAACTTGTCCGTTCAAGAAAATCAGGTTCGTTTTTACACCTCAAGTGAAATTACTTCCTTGGTCAGATCCTTTTGACCAAATGAAATATTAATCAGAAAGGTTTTTTCTTTCGATCACCAAACTACGACCACCTCGTGATCGTAGGAGTTTTCTATGGCTATTTGATAGTCGTAAGCTACCTTCTTGACCAAACATATTTCTGGTCAAAGTAGTACATAAATGTCGAAGAGTTTTTCCTTCGACCATCTTTCTACGACCCTCTCGTGGCCGTAAGACCATCTATGACTCCTTCACCAAGTAAGTTACTTTCACTTGAAACAGGGGGGCTAGATGACGAGGATCTAATAATCCTCATTTTATCTTTTATCTATAATTCTTATTATAAGTAAATATGACGTCATGTGGTCCCTGGGTATACCCCTTAAATTTACAAGGGAGAAGCTTACTAGGTGGTCGTAAGTTCTTCTACGACCACCCCCATAGTCGTAAGTCTTGTTACGACTACCTTATGGTCGTAAGATCTTCTACCACTGTGTCTCTCATTTACCACCTTATGATCAATAAAACCTACAGCAAATGGGTCCAATTGATTAAGGAATCCAAGCAATCAATATCTTATTTGTTATTATGCGAAATAATAACACGCAATACCCCATTATCTCCGATAAGTAATCGCCAAAGGCGTGAAGGAGTTACCAACCCGATGATTATCGCAAGCGTCGCTCACTTCGGATTTGATGAGGCGTCTCTTCAGTAGGGGAAAACGGCTATTCCTTCATGACTATATAAAGGCAACAGTCAGAGAAGAAGGCAATCGAGGCGTATACACATGCTATCGAGGGCTATCAGGAAGACAAGAACTATCATCTGTAATAGTCTTAGCTTTTCTCCTAATTGTTCAGAATACACTCAATACCATACACACACAGGAGTAGGGTTGTTATTCTCTCCGGAGAAGGCCTGAACCTGTATAAAAATACCCGTGTCAATCTCTCTGCGTGATTCTATTCTAGGAGACCCCTCGAATCAAACAATCTTTACGTAAGATCGGTTCTAAAACACCGATAGGAGTTGTAGAAAGGAAAAAACGTACATTAATTGAAATGGCTAGGACAATTCTTGATGAGTATAATACTTCCGATAGCTTTTGGACGGAAGCAATTAACACCACTTGTCATGCCTTAAATCGTCTTTATTTGCATCGCCTTTTGAAAAAGACTTCTTATGAGCTTCTAGTTGAAAGAAAACCGAACATCTCTTATTTTCGTGTATTTGGTTGCAAATGTTATATTTTGAAGAAGGGTGTTCATCTTTCAAAATTTGCAAGTCATTGTGATGTTGGTTTCTTGCTTGGTTATTCTTCAAATAGCAAAGCTTATCGTGTCTTTAACAAAAACCTCGGTTTAGTTGAAGAAAGGCACGATGTGCAATTTGATGAAACTAATGGTTCTCAAGAAGAGCATGAGAATTTGGATGATGTAGGTGATGAAGCCTTAAGAAAAGCCATGGAGAACATGCAAATTGGCGACATCAAGCCTAAGGATGATCCATCATCTTCCACTCAAGTTGAACCTCCTACCTCTTCCACAAATCAAATTTAAATTGATGAAGAGGACAATAAGAAAGATAATTAACTATCCAACTTACCACCATGAATCCACAATGCAATTGCAAAAGATCATCCAATAGATCAAATATTGGGTGATGTAAGTAAGGGTGTTCAAACTCGATCTCGTATTGCTTCTTTTTGTGAACATTATTCTTTTGTTTCTTCTATTGAGCCAAAGCATGTAGAAGAAGCACTTGATGATCCGGATTGGGTGAACGCAATACATGAAGAACTCAATAACTTCACCCGTAATGAAGTTTGGACATTGGTGGATAGACCCAAAGAACACAATGTCATTGGCATCAAATGGGTCTTTAGGAACAAGCAAGATGAGAATGGTATGGTTGGCCGCTCAAGGATATTCACAAGTTGAAGGTTTGGATTTTGGTGAAACCTTTGCTCTGTAGCTAGATTTGAGTCAATTCGGATATTACTTACTTTTGCATGTTGCTTTAATATTAAATTATTTCAAATAGATGTTAAAAGTGCTTTCCTAAATGGTAAAATATCCGAACTTGTTTTTGTTGAACAACCTCCCGGTTTTGAAGATCCAAAGAATCCAAATCATGTCTACAAACTCTCCAAGACGCTCTATGGTCTTAAACAAGCTCCTAGAGCATGGTATGAATGTCTTAGAGATTTTCTAGTCTCAAAAGGATTCACAATCGGGAAAATTGATTCAACTTTATTTACTAAAGTCTTAGAAGATAATTTCTTTGGTTGTCAAATTTATGTTGATGATATCATTTTTGGGTCTACTAATCAAGATTTTTGAAAAGAATTTGGTGATATGATGTCTAGGGAATTTGAAATGTCCATGATCGGAGAATTGAGCTATTTCCTTGGACTTCAAATCAAGCAACTCAAAAATGGAACCTTCGGAAGCCAAACAAAGTATGCAAAAGACTTGATCAGGAGATTTGGCATGGAAAATGCAAAACCCATCAAGACTCCCATGGCAACCAACGGTCATCTCGACCTAAATGAGGGAGGTAAATTGGTAGATTTAAAGCTTTATAGGTCTATGATTGGTAGTTTGCTTTATCTTACTGTGGATATCATGGGGATATGCTCATGATCTTAGGATGATGAAACAATTGGCAATGGTGCTTTTGGTTTGAAGTTTCATGCGTTTTCGGCGAAGTTAGAAAGGCTGTCAGGTCATAAGCGGTCGATCCATTGTGTTGAGCGCTCGATCGTTCTGGGCGGTCGATCGGCCTTTGAACGCAATGATCGATCGGTTTTGTGCTGAATGTTGATATAATTGGCAAATTGATTATGGGTTATGTCATATCCATGTGTGTTAATACATATGTGTTGCATATTGCATGTTTTGGCTAACGTGGGTCAAGTTGTGAAGAACTTGTTCCCGGAGATGATTTCTTGGTCTATTGCTGTGCAGGTGGCTTGTAGGTCAACGATGGTCAACGGCGAGGAGGATCGGGACTAAGCTTGGAGTGTTGAGATCCAGAGCGATCATGGATGCCGGGTGAGGTCGAGTGACTCAAGCATGGTGTAGAATGGACGAGAATGATCGAACGGGCAGTTCGATGTAGCTGGTTGGATCAAGTGGCGCGGGGGTCGGTGCAAGTGCCTTGGAGGTTCTGATGAGATTCGGACGGGAGAGACTTGCCGACATGATGAGAGCCGTTGATCAACCTACACGTGGCGAAGCAGGCGATTGCTGCGACAGGATTGGACTCGGTCTTCGGAGAAGGATCGAGAAGGGGTATTTTGGTAATTTCACCAAATACTGCCTTTGTGACTTTTGACTAAACCGTGGCGCGGGTCGGCGCATGTTGAAGTGGTTTAGGTCATGAGAAGATGAAAGTGTCGCTTTAAAATGCGTGCATATGTGTCCCGTTTGTTTGGGCCTTAACGGGAGCCCGTTAGGTTAACTCTTCTAGAAGCTAGGCCTCTCTATAAATAGGTGGTGGCTGCTGTCAAACAGCCCCAAGCACTTCATTTGGAGAAACCCTAGTTTGTCTTAGGGATTAGAGAGGAGAGGAGAGGCTTAGGCTCTAGAGAGATGAGTTGAGTGTGTGCTCGTGGATTGAGCTCTTGTCCTCCTTGAGGGAGTGGCTGTAACCAGTAACCAATCTTGAATCAATCTATGGATGATTATTCAAAGATGAGTCTTCTTGTGTTCTTCCTTCCTTTTTGATGATTTTGAGTGCTTCCTTGATCAAGTGGTTTTTGGTTGGTTTCTTGCCCTCATTTACCTTGCTGTGATGTGTGGGAATACATCTAGGATCATTTAGATCATCAATCTCCCACGAGCAAGTTTTGGATCAAGTTTTTCGTTTTGCTCGGTTTTGAACCCTCCTTCGGTAAAATAGAAAAAGGTCAAAACTTTGACGTAGATCTGGATGATCGTTGCTTGTAATAGGTTCCAGATATTCTTGGGAAGGTGTGTTCCAAGTTTCGTTAAGTTTGGCCATGTAGATCAAAAGTTTGATCGATTTTCGTTTTGGAACCCGAGCTGTTTTCACTGTTTCTGGTTAGGGCCGGTCAGACCACCCATATGCCATCGGTCAGACCGCACCCTGGTCTGACCACCCAATGAACGCCGGTCTGACCGCTCCAAAGAACTTGGTCTCCATATCTTGGGCCATTTGCATTGGGGGTTAATTAGATTCAGCACAAGGCTTTCACTGTGCATTTACTGATCTTCTTAGCTTTCATAGCTATTGGAGAAAGGTTCGTGTTGAATCTATTTAAGGTGAAAATCAAGAAAGCGTCTATTCACCCCCCCCGCCCTCTAGTCGCCTTTCTGGTCCTACAAGTGGTATCAGAGCTCGGTTAGCTCTTCTCATAGATCTTAACTGGTCTTTGGAGCCATAGCGACTGACAAGTATTCAACCAAACCACCTGTCTTCGATGGAGTTGATTTTGTTTACTGGAAGGCACGCACGCATGCCTACATTAAGGCTCAAGGGCACACTATTTGGCTTAAGGTCAAAAATCCATATGCTGTGCCGGCCAATGACGATGTGATCACTCCAGATGTTGAGGCTAATAGCAAAGCTCGCAACTTCTTGATGCAAGGTCTTAGTCGATCTGAGTTTGAGCGTGTGGCTCATTTGAGGTCTGCTCACGAGATCTGGAAGACTCTCTGTGATTACCACGAGGGCTCTACTGCGATCAAGGAAGTGAGACAGAACCAGCTCAAGAAAGAATAGTCAAAGATCGAGCAAAGGCCTAGTGAGTCATTGGATGAGCTGTGGGGAAGGTTCTCCAAGATCCTTCATGATCTTCGCGTTGTTGATCTTGTTTTCACTGAGTTTGAGAATGCATGCCAGCTTTTGGGTGCTCTTGATGTGAAGGTCTGGGGGATGAAGATCACATCCATCAATGACAACACTGTCATGAGTGATTTTACCATGGATAAGCTCTACTCCAGGTTGAAGATGCATGAGATTGACTTTATCTAGCGTCTCCCCAAGACAGAGTCGATGATTTTGGTGGTCGACCCATCTAAAGGTAGTTCTTCTGATTCATTGGATTTTGGCTCATCTGGTTTTTCCTTGTCCGCTTTGCATTCTCTGAGTGATGAGCAGCTAGAGAAGCTACCTGAGGATGACCACGCCCTCCTATCCACAAAATTCTCCAGAGTGTACAACAAGGTGAGGAACAGGAGGAGAGGTGGCCCTGTCACTTGTTTTGAGTGTGGTAAACCGAACTACATTCGCTCCAAGTGCCCCAGGCTGAAGGGCAAGATGGAGAAGGACTCTCAGAGGCGTCCTCAAGCTAAAGACACGAAAGGCAAGAAGCCCAACTATCGCAAGTTCGTCAGCTAAGTCCTTGCCGCTCTTCAGAGTGTTGACATGAGCGATGTGGACTCGGAGACGGAGGACGACGACGATGACTCTCATGGCAAGAAGAAGGCCCAGGATTTCACCAGTATGTGCTTCATGGCTAGGGACAACCATGGTGTCGACTCCTCCACTGACGACGACCTTTTCAGTGATCCCGATGAGGTACGTCCTTCACTTGCTGATATGAAATGTGCTTTGGTCCTTGCTGAACAAAAACTGAATAAGCAAGAAAAAAGATTATGAAATAGGATACCATGATTGATGACTTGAACCTAGAAGTTGTTAGGCTCAAATCCATTAATCTTGCTGATTGTGATTCTTGCTCTAGCTTGCTTAATGAACTAGCAAATCTGAAATCTGCTCATTCCTCTATTGCTAACCAACTGAAAGATGCTTTTGATGAACTAGATTCTCTCAAGTCGAGTCCTAGTCAGGTTTGCATGAATGCTATTGCTTTAGATGTGACTGCTGTAGATGCTATTCCTTTACCTTGCTCAAATTGTTCTTTGCTTGAATTAAAATTGGATAGCGCTACAAAAGAATTAATGAAATTTGATGCTAGTCACACTTGCTGTTATTGTGAGATTAATAAGACTAAAATAAAAGAAATGACTGAAATGGTCCTTCACTCTAAATCTGCATCCTGTGAAAATTGTCTTAAGCTCACAATTGAAAATGAAGCTCTAAACAAGACACTAGAGGAGAAAGCTAAAATTGAACAATCCATGTCTATGACTGCTTCCAAGAAAATTGTTGATTCTGCTTCTTGTGTTTTGTGTGCTGAAGTTGGGCATAATGTAGATAAGATACAAGAAGCGTTTAGAGTTAAGTTCAAAGAGCAGTTGGATAGGATTAGGGATGACTATTGTGTGTCTTGTGAGGCTTTGAAAGCTGAGGTAGCTCACTATAAGGAAAGATATGATAGAGCTGTCAAGTCAAATAAGTGTGCCTCATGTGAGGAGCTAGCTAAAGAAATTGACTACCTTAACAGGACTCTTGAGAGATTTACTAGTGGGAAGAAGAACCTAAACATGATCCTTGATCAATCTAAGGTGAGTGTGAAGAATAGTGGCCTAGGTTTTAATCCCCTAGAGCATTCCAAGAACCATCCACCTAAAATTACGAGAGTTGTTGAGAGTGGCTTGTTTGAGGTAGAACCCCCTGAGCCATCTAAGATTGTCTTTAGATCTGCGGGTTTTGCTCAAACTCTTTCTAGCAAGACAGGTGCTTCTGCTTCATCAGGTCAGACCCCTCAAAAGGTCAAGTACCATTGCACCTTTTGCAAGAAGGATGATCATATCGTTGAGTTCTGCTTCCGTAGAGCCAAGATTGAGAGGAAGAAGAGGATGAGTGCTTTGAGAACCATTAGAGGAGTTCCTCCACCTACAGTAGTCTCTAGAGCCAAGCAGCCCGTCTTTCCTGCTAGACATAGGGCCAGGTTTATAGATGACTTCTTTGACTCCTTTGGTGGTTCTAGGCAGCGCTTTGGGTTAGGATATCGTGAGGAGAGACCACGGGTAGCATCTAGATAGGGGGAGTACCAACCTTTTGGTAGGTCGATTCGGAGAGGTCTAGGTGGTTTTCGTGTGCATTTTTATGATTTTGCTCCTAACCATTTTACTGCTGCTTCTACTGCTTTGCTCAAGCATCGTGTGACTCAGTACTGGATTCCCAAGTCTTTTATCACTAACTCCAGTACTGAGGCACAGATGTTTCCTGTTCGTGCTTTGTAGGTCCATCGTGCGAGGAAGGAGGACATATGGCTTGTTGACTCCGGGTGTTCTCGTATGAGACCCTCAAATATTGGAATGTGCCGAATTATAATTATATTGGTAGCATAATTCTTAATTAAGGAACAGTGTAATTCCCTCATTAAAAATCATACTAGAAGCATAATAATAACAAGTAACAATTCCAACATTTAGGTTCCCGAATATATGTCTAGCAATAGTTCCCAGGATCAGTGACTATTGCACATATATTCTTAAACAACATTGCATCATACACATACAAGACATACATTCACATAATTATACATCACTGATTACATCATATTTCGGTTGCTACAGTAACAGGTTTGCTACAGGAACAGATGACCTTGGGTCATCACAAAAAAACAACAGCGGAAACAAAATAAACATAAACCACCAATGGCCCCATCCCGCAGGCTATTGTGTGGAGACTAGAACTAGCATCACTCGTTAGCGTCACCCAGATCGGCGCTAACGGGCATCTCATAAAGATAACCATCTTCACCTGCAACAAGAGGTCATAAAACCCTGAGTACGAAAGGTACTCAGCAAGACTTACACAAACTAATAAAAGAAAGTGTCTGATAGAACCTATACAAGGAATAGAAAGTTTTATATGCATACGGTTAACAACAGAAGGCTTAAATGGTTAAATTTTGCATAAAGCGATACACCTTAACCTACAGTACTAAGTTTTAACAAAGCAATTTTTAGTAAATCCATTTGGACTAAAACAGTAAGTAATGGAAAACAAAAGCATAAATAGTAACAATACTAAGTCACAATTCAATATCAACGGTGCATGACACCATCATGCCGAAATTATCCCCAATACCAAACTTAGAGCAAAATCTATATAGGTGACATCAATTCAAGTATCGTCCGTAACCGTGGACACGGCTATTCGAATAGTTTTAAACTTTGCAAGGGTGTACATCTTTACCCACACGACTTAGTTAGCCCGTAAGCCTCCGGAATAATAGCACACTGCCTTTGGTATGCCGGCCGGGGAGACTAAGATTTGGTATGTTTCCACAAGTTGATACTATTGAGTTGGATGACCCATGTGAGACTGATCCCGCTTAAACAACGACTGATAGCATATATTCAACCGGGGCTCACGTGTTGTACCGGGAATGCCGACCCAATCAATTAAATGCAAACTCGTGTTAGCCACACATATTAGACCGCAGTCGGGGCCCTGAAGGTACGTACATGCGATGGAACACATCTACGCCCTTACCCTTCTAAGAACATCTGATATCAATATAAGCTCCACATGGCATATGACACGGCCCGAAGACTTAAGCATCTATGCCATATGAAATCAATACACATGTCCTTACTCTCCTGTTTCCAACTCGATAGTATTAACCCTTTACTTAACCAAACAGTGCCCATACACCGCGTGTGGAAGTACGTTGGGGCTTGAATTGGTAGTCAGAGTTCAGTCCTTAATCAACCCAGACAAGACATCCACATTTCCCAATTCTCGTGCACAAAGGCACCATCACTAGCATCCACTTGTCCAGATTTGAATTTAGTTTATCAACAAGATTTAGGATCATTTCAGATTCAAATAAACTGAACAAGAATAAAAAATAAATGAATTTATTTGTTGTTACCAGGTTTGACAAGATAAGCTTGCCAAACACTACCGTTCTATGGACTGCATGGCTAAGGCCAAAATTTAAAACTAAGTATTATAATACCACAGACTACCTTAGGTTGAGTGTATGATCCAAATTAAGGTAAGCCACAAGTTCAGGTTGTAACTAACTAAAAACAGAGCACAAATAATTTTAGAAAAATTTGCATGCAGCAGCTTATCACCGTATTTTATAAATCTACGCTTCAAAAGAGTAGGATCAATATGGTGCGTAGAGGTAGCTTGCCTTGGTAGTAATATATAACCTTGTTGCTCGTGTTCGTTGCTCAACAAAAGACTCGACAATTTCGTAAGAACCAAAGATATCTAAAAGAAAATAAAATCCAATGAATCCGGGAAAAAAGCAGAGAGCAATATGCATAGAAAGAATGCATGGTCAAAGGATTATTGCATCATTAGCAACATGCTGAGGTATAATAATTTAATTAAGAATAGTCAACTATAACTAATCTTTATTAATACTATTACCACAATTTAAAGTTTGGATTTGAGCTACGATTAATCGATTTTAGCAAGCGAACAGACAACTAGTAAATAAATTCTTCGCCTAGCCAAAGATATTAAAAATGAAATATGGTCTTTGGAGCTAAGTGCATTTATACCAAAGGTGGAACCTAAGTAATCATTTAGTGCTATTAATAGCAATTTAGGACTTTGGACTTTTGCTGTCTGTTTTGTCGGTTGGACCAACAACAAAAACAGCAAGGAGTCTTTTTACCAAATTCGGTTGGCTTGGAGAACCGCACAAGACACAGAATTTAAGTGAAGCTATAACTATCTGGGAAGTAATCAATACTACCACCCATTACTGCTAACCCTAGCTACCTGGTTAACAGAAGAAAAAAGACAGAAAGGATCTTTGTCAGTTTAGACCAAAAACAGCAAAGGAGCTTTTCCAGATTTTGGCTATTTTGGAGTAATACACGAAATGAAAGCCCTACATGGAGGTTAGGACTATCTGGAAGGAGATTAATATCATAAGTCATCAATACTAACCCTAACCACCCGATTTAAAGAAGGAAAGTGAAGATTAACCATTTGTCGGTTTTGACCGACAACAATTTAACAGAGAGAGGGTTAGCAACAATAAATGAACTGGTGACTCTAAAACTTTGAAGAAAGGTCACGGGTGCTGCTAGGGTTTCTCTTAGGACCTAAACAAACTACTACACTGGTATGAGAAACCTTAAGTTTTGAAAACGATATGAAAGACCGAAAAGTTATAATAACAACTTTTTAGTTTAAAGAAGCTGGAGCATCACATGAGCAAATAAGTGATGTCCTTTGAGAGCTTAAGCTATCAGGAGGCAAGATCTAAACTTACCAGCTAGGGTTGGAGAAGAAAAGATCAAGCTCTTGGTCAACAGAAAGACCCAAGTCCTTTCCTTGGGTCTGACCAAAACAAGAATGGTAGAACTAAGTCTCTAGGGATCATTAGGCACATTCTTGTTAAGAAAATATGGAACCCAACTCACCAGGATGAGGTTTCACCAAGGTGGTCCTCCACCGCTCAAAGTTGACAGAGAGAAGAACCTAAGTCCAACCCTACAAAGATGCCCAACCACATTAGCATGAGATTAAGGCATACTTGTAGTTGAACAAAGGTAGAAGAACAAGAAGGCTTCACCGGGAAGGAAGACAAAGGCTGGAAGCTCCTTCTTGGTCAACAATGGCGAGAATGGAAGACTAGGGTTTATATAGTGGTGAGGTCCCTAGAGCACACGAGAGCTCTCTAGAACCAATGAGGTGGCACTAAGGATAATTATCAAGAGAAAATATCCTCAAATTCACTGTACACTGCCACCATTTCGGCGAAAATAGTGTCTACGGTGTACAGCAAGAGAAGGAGCAAAGAAGTGCAGCTGACACGCGGGTCCCAGGAGCAGTATCAGCCATGCACAGCACGCAGCCAGTCCCAAAGAACAACAGCCATCCGATTCTACTTGAGCGGCTGTGATGCAGTGGCTAAAAACACACTGAAACGGTATCAAACGATATGGACCATGCGATTTCCAGCGGACGGCCACGATCGAGGGGGTTCCGGAATGGTCCGAACATCCCACCCCACGAGAGCTGTGCGATCTTGCTTCAATGGCCCAAGATGCAGTGTGCGCTGGTGAGCTTCGGCCCACAAAGGCCATCGCCGTTAAATCGCAAACCAACGGCCAGGATTGAGGGAAGGTACGGATGGTCCGAACGACCCAATGGTTGTGGTTCGTCCGATCTAGTTTCAACGGTGGATCTTGAGTGGCACCTTCGGCCGGTCCGAACGGCACAAAGGATCAGGGCGGTCCATAGCAGATCCAACAGTGGCCGTATTTGAAGAGGGTTTCAGAGATTGGAATAGGATGCGATGCCGTAGGATTACGGTCCAACGGTGGAGATTGCATGGGTGTTAGGACAGTCCGAACAGCCCATTAGATCAGGGCCACACGTTGAGATTTCAACGGCCCAGATGTTTTCCATTTTCGGCCATTTAGGGATGACTTAGTTTGGAGATCGTGCACTGCATGTTGTTGATCCAACGGTCAATATTGGAAGATGGATTGGAGCGGTCCGAACGGCCCATTGGATCTGGCCCATTCGCGCGGAAATGGACGGCTGGGATTTGCAGAGGGTTCGGACGCGCGTGCGCGACGTGACCGAGCCGGATCTGCGCATTGGGTTGGACTCAGCTGCGTTGAGTTGAGCCGCTACAGTGCTAGGGTCGGGTTCAGGCCGAGAGGTTTGACCAGAACATTTCAAAATTGCAAGAACTTTGACTGGGACTTTAGAAATAGCAAATAAATTTGTAAAATCATGAAATTTTGCAGAATTGCTACTGGGATGATATATTCCCCAAATAAATTTTGAAACCACTGTTTCTTCTTTAGAAATACATAAATAATTCATTTAGACCTAATAGGGTTTATTTAAAGACAAATATTTTTACGAGAATCAAAATAATTTCTAAAAATTCAACAAAATTATTTTTGGCCATAATAATTCATCGGCCTTTAAATAAAATACTTCCCATCTTAATACCAACATTGGGTGGTATTTCCTTTTGAAATTTTGATCAAGTTGGAGTTTGTAATTAGAAATTTGGGGAAAATAGATTGTAACTTGTTGCCTAAATTGCCAAAATGAACAAAGGATGCTATGAACAACACCTTATTATCGTATTAGAAATTTGAGGTCATTACATCTCGACACATATTTGGAGATTCTAGATGGTTCTCCTCCTCACACGTGCATCCGGCATTGAATTGATCACATTTGGGGATGCTTTTCTTTGGGGCCGTGATGACCAAGAGCACAAGGTCTTGGCGTCAACAACAAGTTCATGCTCAAGGACATCGCTTTGGTAAGCAAGCTGAGGTATAATCTTTTATCTGTTTCCTGGCTTCTTGATGAGGGCCTAGAAGTGAGATTTAAAAGCGGTGAGTGTAGAGTTCTAGATTCCTCAGGTGAGCTTGTCTTTGAGATCTCTAGGTTTGAGAGGATCTTTTGTGCTGATTTCGGTATCTCTTCTACTTCTAGCCCTAGGTGTCTTGTGGCTTCTGACTCCCATGATCTAGTGCTGTCGCATCGTAGGCTTGGACACATAGGCTTCGATCACTTAACTAGAGTCAGTTGCAAGGACCTGATTAGAGGTTTGCCTAGACTGAAGGCTGTTAGAGACCTTATTTGCTCACCCTGTAGACATGGTAAGATGGTTTATGCTTCTCATCCACCTCTTACCTTAGTGATGACTGATGGACCTGGTCAGCTCTTGCACTTAGACACAGTTGGCCCTTCTAAAGTCCAGTTTGCAGGTGGGAAATAGTATGTGCTCGTGATTGTGGATGATTTCTCCAGGTATTCATGGGTCTATTTTCTGGTTTCTAAGGACGAGACTTTTGGCTATTTTAGAGAATTGGTCCTAAGACTAGCTATTGACCTTCATGGAGCTTTGAGAGCCATTAGGAGTGACAATGGGACAGAATTCAAGAATTCTTCCTTTTCTACCTTCTGCACAGATAGGGGAATTGAGCACCAGTTCTCTTCTCCTAGAGTTCCCCAGCAGAATGGTGTTGTAGAAAGGAAGAACAGGACCCTGGTAGAGATGGCTAGGACCATGCTAGATGAGCATTCCACACCTAGGAGGTTTTGGGCTGAGGCGATCTCTACTGCTTGCTATGTGTCAAATAGGGTGTTCTTGAGATCTGTTATTGGTAAGACTTCTTTTGAGCTTAGATTTGGTCATAAGCCCAAAGTCTCTCATTTCAAGATTTTTGGTTGCAAGTGCTTCATTCTTAAACATGGCAACCTTGATAAATTTGAATCTAGATGTTCTGATGGCATATTTCTTGGATATCCTGCTCATTCTCGTGGCTATCGTGTATTTAATTTTGACACTAACAAAATTGTTGAGACTTGCAAAGTCACTTTTGATGAGACTAGTCCTAGTACTAGACCCGATACTGCAGGTACACAGGTTCCTGATATTCGAGAAAGCATCTTCGTCGATGATGACTCTGAGGATGAGGACCCAATCCATCCTCAAGTCCCTTCTGACATGGTTGGAGAGCCTGTTTCTACTACACCAGCTTCAGATGAGCAGCCTCTTCCTACCTTCACCGACGATCAGAGTGGCTCTGTCCCTACCTCCACAGTAAGTGAGATAGAGGCCACTTCTGCACCAGGAGCCCCTCTTCGCATTCAGCGACAGCATCCACCTGAGCAGATCATTGGAGATCTCCATGAGCGAGTCACTCGCTCCAGGTTTATTTCTCCTGATTCTCATGCACATTCTACTTTTGTCGCTTCTTTTGAACCCCGAGATGTCACCCATGCTTTATCTGATTCCTCTTGGGTCAATGCCATGCATGAAGAGCTTGAAAATTTTGAAAGAAACAAAGTCTAGACCTTAGTTGAACCTCCACCCAATCATAATATAATTGGAACAAAATGAGTTTTCAAAAATAAGCAAAGTGAGGATGGGTTGGTAGTTCGCAATAAGGCTAGGCTTGTAGCTCAAGGTTTTTCCCAAGTAGAAGGCTTAGACTTTGAGGAGACATTTGCTCCTATAGCTAGATTGGAAGCCATTCGCATTTTGCTAGCATTTGCGACATCTAAGGGCTTTAAGCTTTATCAAATGGATGTCAAGAGTGCTTTCCTGAATGGTTTCATAGAAGAAGAGGTCTTTGTCAAGCAACCTCCTGGTTTTGAAAATCCCAAGTTCCCAAATCATGTTTTTAAACTCTCTAAAGTCTTGTATGGACTGAAGCAAGCCCCTAAAGCTTGGTATGATAGGCTTAAGAGTTTCCTGCTTAAAAATGATTTCAAAATGGAAATGGTTGATAAAACCTTGTTCACTCTCAAGCATGGCAGTGATTTTCTGTTGGTTCAGATTTATGTGGATGACATTATATTCGGTGGTTCCTCTCATGCTTTGGTGTCTAGATTTTCAGATTCTATGAGCAGGGAGTTCGAGATGAGCATGATGGGCGAATTGACCTTCTTCCTTGGTCTTCAAGTCAAGCAACTGAAAGAAGGCACCTTCATTCATCAAAGTAAATACACAAAGGACCTTCTTCGTAACTCGACATGGGAAGCGATGAGGCCAATGTCTACTCCCATTGCCACAACCACCGTCTTTGGACCACGATGAGGATGGAGAGCTCGTGGACCGTAAGAGTACCGCAAAGATGATTGGCTCCTCCTCTATCTTCTTGCTTCGAGGTTTGGACATACAGATTATTTGTGTCTGTCTTTCCGATTTCAGAGCTTCCCTTGTGCCTCTTATCGTCAAGTAGTGCGTCGCATTTTCAGGTACCTCCAGGATACTCTTGACTTTGGACTTTGGTATTCTTCTGACTCTGCCCTCTCTATTCGAGCTTTTTCTAATGCTGATTTTGCGGGGTGTAGAGTAGACAGGAAGAATACCTCTGGCACTTGTCATTTCTTAGGCTCATCTCTTATCTCTTGGTCATCTAGGAAATAGTCCTTTGTTGCACAGTTCACTGCCGAGGCCGAGTATGTAGCTGCAGCCAGTAGTTGCTCTCAGGTTCTCTAGATTTTATCTACTCGTCGGAACTATGGGTTGTCTTTGGGTAGTGTTCCTCTTTTATGTGACAACACTAGCGCCATTAATATTGCCAAAAACCCAGTGCAACATTCTAGGACTAAGCATATTGACATTCGCTACCATTTCCTTAGAGACCATGTTGAGAAGGGTGACGTTGTGCTTCACTTTGTAGAGTATGAGCAGTAGGTTGCGGATATTTTCACTAAAGCTCTTGATTCTTCTCGTTTTGCTTCTTTGCGGGGAGAGTTGGGGGTTATTAGTTCTCTTGGCCTGCTTTGAGGGGGAGTTTGCTCCTTTTTGCATTCATTGTACCATAATGCATTTTAAAATTCAACAACTTGCATTGTAATATAAACTTGTGGAGCTTTGATTATTATCCTTGTATGACTTGATTTCATACTTTATACCCTGCCATGTCTTGTGCTAGTTTGCTAGACTTCTTTTATGACTTTTCCTGTTTAGCGTAGCTTTTGCCATGCTAGCTTTATTATCTGTGAGCAAATTGAATCAAAACATGACTTCCTGGATCTTGTGACTAGTTTTGCTATAGTGATCCTCTTATGATTCATGCCACGTCATATAGGCTAAATTGAGTCTTGAACTTATTTTGAGTTTTAAATTGAGCTATGATAATTCTTAAGTCAAGCAAATGAAAAATGAGCTTTTTTGTGCGAAAAAACGGATCTCACCAATTCTTTCTTATGAGACGGCTTGCTATTGCACTAGGCATGAACTCAGGGGGAGTTTTGGATGACCTAGACCACTCTCTTAAGTTTTTGTTGCTTGGGATGGCCGCAGTGAGGCTTGAGATCTAGCACAATGCTAAGAAAACAAATTGGCAATTGGATGAAGCTTAGGAGGCAGTTGTGGATGGCTCCTAGTCCAGGACTTGCTTTACTAAGATAAGACCAAATTTTTTCAAAAATATGCTCAATATGCTAAATTCTATATGCTTGATCAATTTGCTTCAAAACTGAACTCAAAATGCTCAAAATTGACTCATTTTCTAGCTTCTGGCTCCATTTAGCTTATAGACATGGCCTGACTCATTTTTGAACTCCTTTAGTTAAACTATGATCTTGAGCACCATGTCACGCTATCAATTTATTTAATTTCAGATTATTGCTATTTTGGCCTTAGCTTTGCTATACATGTTTTGCCATAATTGAACATAACTTCTTCACATAATATGGCTTGGTGTAATACTTGTATAGTCTTCTTGGATAATCTTCATGGCTCCTTTTGCTCAATTTATTAAAAAAAACCCTAAAAAAATGGAAAAATTAAAAAATTACAGCCATTCCATTACATTCATGCTCTATCTTCTTCTATACACCTTGATGAATTCATTGTCAAAGGGGGAGAAAGATTGGTAAAAAATGTTGTTTTAGAGCTTTTTGGAGTCATAGGGGGGAGAAAATGGATTTTCTGGAAAATTGGTAATCATAGTGAGTGGGAGCATCTCAATTGCGTTCTTTTGGTCTTATTGCCTTTTCTGATTTTGAATTGCAATTCTTGAAGACTCACGATGGTCGAAGGTCAAATAGAACAATTATTCTTTCATATGGACCTAAGTGAGATTTTTGGCTATTCTCTGGAATTTGAAGCCTTTGTGCTTTCTTTGCCTTATCTCACTTACCTATGCTATTCTAGAGCCAGCTTGGTCATTTCCCTTGCTCTTTCTTGCATTTGGACCAAGCTGTGCCTCTGCGCGAAAACGTCGAGTATTTTCATTTTCAAACCTCAAAACTACATTTCTTGGGAAATTACCAATGTGTTCATCAAGAGGGAGATTGTGGATATCATGGGGATATGCTCATGATCTTAGGATGATGAAACAATTGGCAATGGTGCTTTTGGTTTGAAGTTTCATGCGTTTTCGGCGAAGTTAGAAAGGCTGTCAGGTCATAAGCGATCAGACCACCGTGTTGAGAGCGGTCAGACCGGCCTGGGCGGTCATACCGACCTTTGAACGGCGGTCTGACCGGTTTTGTGCTGAATGTTGATATAATTGGCAAATTGATTATGGGTTATGTCATATCCATGTGTGTTAATGCATATGTGTTGCATATTGCATGTTTTGGCTAACATGGGTCAAGTTGTGAAGAACTTGTTCCCGGAGACGATTTCTTGGTCTATTGCTGTGCAGGTGGCTTGTAGGTCAACGACGGTCAACAGCGAGGAGGATCGGGACTAAGCTTGGAGAGCTGAGGTTCAGAGCGATCATGGATGCCGGGTGAGGTCGAGTGACTCAAGCATGGCGCAGAATGGACAAGAATGATCGAACGGGCAGTTTTATGCAGCTGGTTGGATCAAGTGGCGCGGGGGTCGTTGCAAGTGCCTTGGAGGTTCCGATGAGATTCGGATGGGAGAGACTTGCCGACATGATGAGAGCCGTTGATCAATCTACATGTGGCGAAGCAGGCGATTGCTGCGACAAGATTTGACTCGGTCTTCGGAGAAGGATCGAGAAGGGGTATTTTGGTAATTTCACCAAATACCGCCTTTGTGACTTTTGACTAAACCGCGGCGCGGGTCGGCACATGGTGAAGTGGTTTAGGTCATGAGAAGATGAAAACGGTGCTTTAAAATGTACGCGTATGTGTCCCGTTTGTTTGGGCCTTAACGGGAGCCCATTAGGTTAACTCTTCTAGAAGATAGGCCTCTCTATAAATAGGTGGTGGCTGCTATCAAATAGCCCCAAGCACTTCGTCTTAGGGATTAGAGAGGAGAGGAGAGGCTTAGGCTCTAGAGAGATTAGTTGAGTGTGTGCTTGTGAGACCCCGATGTTTATTAGGCTCATAATACTTAGTCATCCGATTGACCCTAGTATTATCAACCAAATAAACCCGGTCTCGAGAGATGTATACTTCCTGAATGCAAGATACATACCTCACAACAAAAGAATGTATCAATTCCATACAACACATAGAACATAAGCAACAAACCGAAGTTAATATTAATATGGAATAGATATTACAAAAGAGAGGCCCTTAGGCCAAATAGCAACAATTCTACAAAGGTAACAATGAAGCAAAAGGTGCCATAAAGATGGCTATAACACAAAGCCAATCGGTGTGCCTTAACCCTAGGCATCTGACCGACCGCCAAGCTAGTCGTCAAGAAAGCGCAACACGTAGCACAAAAGAGAGGCTCTTGGAGCTCTCCTTCCTCTGCAACAAAAACCACAAAATTGCCACAACCACGGGCGATGAGTACATAAAGTACTCCGCAAGACTTACGTGTGAGATAACAGAACTATAAATAGCTACATGCAAGCTTTATTTAAGTGGATGAGGCTTTGGACTCATTTTAGCATAAAGCAACATTTATTTGCAATAACATAATAGATTGAAGGCAATTTGGCAAAGCATTTTTAAATGTTGAAGTAACAACGAGATAATAACATAATAACAACAACAAGAACAATCACGAAGTGACTAACCCAAGTCACCACAACAATAGCATGAACTCCCGTTCATACCAACCATGTCAAGTTTTAATTAAAGGTTGTAGTCTAGTCTTGAACGACCTTACCAAGCATGTCCATAACCTAGGGCGAGGCTATTCAATAGTTTTATCCTGCAGGTGTACCACTGTACCCACACGCCAGACCGCCTTTCCTTTAAGCACACTTCCGAAGGTGTGCCGGCACGGCTAAGTCCTACGAGACCTTTCCAAAGGATGAATGCTAATTACGAGCTGCACAACCCACGGGGAGAAGGAGACATCACAACCTTCCCTAAGCTAATGCTCCCTCCCACACTATACATATACATTTGTTTTTGAAAACACACCAACCGAGCTCGCTCATAATTAACACCTCCTAGAGTACTTAGTCAAGAGGGGTTCCATATGCCCTCGCGTGGTTAGTACGCGAAATCGCTTGGCTTAGTGACCCAAGTACTCGGTCCTTAGGGACCCAGCATACCACCACATCCAAAAACGCACCATCCATCCAATATGCCCAAGTCTAAATCAATCTTTTATTTTCAGTTTTTGATTTTACAAATTAATCAAAGCACAAGTGCTGGACATATAGGAGTAATAATCAGTTTTGAGTGATCAAGACCATTGACTAAGTCGATGATCGCCCATTTCTACCGATAACTACGCATGTCTAAGCAATTTACATCGAAACTACTATGTGATAGGAGCTCATCCAACGAGCTCCCACCACAGCAAATAACCTAGGCTCATGGTAGTAGAGGATAAACAATTCCTACAGATTATGCAACTATAGGCTTGCTAGCGACATTTAACACAAAGTAGCATGCATACATAGAAGTAAAACAAAGTATTAATCTTTAAAGTAATGGGACAATTATGGAAATGGTCAAACTGCTTGCCTTGTTGCTGGTGGTCAAATTGTGGCAGAGGGTCGCTCTTGGGATCACCACAAATGTCGAAACCTAGCGGAAAAGCGATAAAGAACCGATAAGAATGACGAAAGGCAACAAAGATAGCACAGCAAACGAACTCCAAATTCTCTGAAAATTTTACAGCAGCAAGACAATGATTTATCATGAATTTAGCAATAAGAACCAATTGATTTGGATTCTCAATGCAAAAGATATGATGAAATCAATTCTGCTCAGCCTACTAAAATACCAAACTGCACTATTCACTAATTTAATTATGAGGCAACATTTTCTAGAACAGCAGCGAAGCTGAAATTTTTACTGTAAAACCAGCACCTCATGAGATGAATAACACAATTGAGTTCATCTCATTTGGAGCTATATTGCACTTTCTATAAATTTTCAAAAACAAGAACTTGAACAAAATTATAATGCACAAGTCCTCATCTTCCTAACAGCAACATGCTCAAAACTAATTTTCACAGTGAGTCCACTAAGAGAGGAAACCAACAAAGTTGGTCTCACCCAAAAATAACCTATAGAGCATTAGTTATGTACTTTACAAGTTAAGCATTGATTTAAGTGCACATTTTAAAGTTGGTTTTAAAATCTAATGGCAAACTGTGCTCTGGAGCTGAACTCAACTTGCAATCATTTTTGGATTAAAGTCAAGTTCAATACAGAGCTAACACAATTTGAATGACCTCATTTGGAAATAAAATGAAAGAGATATGAAATTCTAAAGTCTATACCTTATTTCAGTTTAACTAAGACCACACTGGAATTCCTAAAACTCACAAGGGTATGGGAGGACGTGAGCCACCGATCTTAAATCCAACGGCTCAAGATCTCCAGGAGAACATCACACACGCGCACGTGAAAGTCCAGAGGTCCTGGACCTCTTAGCAACTCACATGCGCGAGGTGAGGGGGAGGTCGTGGCCGTAGATGGGAGATCCAACGGACCACAACACAGAAAGGAGGTCCGGAACGGACCAGATCTAAAGGGGAGGTCCTCAACGGTGAGATCTTCCAAAGGAAGATCTAAACTACCAAGATCTCCCCAAGGAAGATCTGCATCGTCAAGACCTCACAGAGGAGGTCCTGGACGGTCCAGATGTTCCAAGGGAGGTCCTCGATGGTTCAGATCGTCCGAGGGAGGACCTTGACGGTCAAGATCTACCCGGGGAGGTCATGAACGGCTGAGACAACCTAGGGAGGTCTAAGGAGGTCCTAATGTCCGCAGACCTCCGTGGAGGTCTGGACGGCCAAGATTGCGCAAGGGAGGTCTTGGGCGCTCGGATCTCCTCGAGGAGGTCCGATGTCCTGCACCAGCCACAAGCACGAGCTTTGGACATGAGATAAATGCGCCGGACCACGAGGAGGTCCGCGAGGGTTTTAATGCGCGCAAAGGGGCGGGGTTAATGGCGGTTAAGACACCAATGATTGCGATGATTGGGCATTTAAAACGGTGAATTTATGTCCTAAAACGACAATGACACGCCGGGGCGTCCGACAAAATCCCGGCGTGAAGAAGTGATCTCGCCGGCGATGTAGAGCTCGCCGGTGAGGTCAATGATACCACCGAGTGCACAATAACGCTTGCGCGCAGTGGACCCTCTCGGCGGCGGCGGCGGCTTTGAACGCCGGCGAGCCGAGAGGGCAAAGATGACCCGCGACGGCCAAACACGAAAATGCAAAAAGCAGCTCCGCGCAACATTCAAGCTTGTGCCAAGAAAAGCTCCGCAAAATCATTCATGCGGTGCGGCATCTAAAGGACTACGGGAGGAGTACCGGAGGTCCTAAGGTGCTTTGGGAGGTCGTGGAGGTGATGGCGGTGTTGGGGAAGACAAGGAAGCTTCACCGCCCAAGACACCGGCTCCAGCTCCACTTTGTCCTCCTCTCGAAAAGTGCCCAAACAACTAAGTCGGGATAACTTCCAAGAGGTGTTGGGAGCAAAAGCGAACAAGGGTTTGAAAAGGAAGCCACTTGGATCTTCTTGTGCCACCGAGGAGCTCCAAGGACTCAACAATGGCAGCCACCAAGGAGGAAGTGAGTGAGGAGGAGCTCACCACGCACAAGTGCAAGACCGAGATCAATTGGGTGTAAAGGAAGCCAAGGAGGCTCCCAAAGGATACTTTATAGCTGAGTGAAGGTTTTGAACTGGGGCTAAGCTCCATGGTGAGCTTAGCCCACGGGTTGGTCCATGGGTGGACAAGACATAAAGGTTGACAAGGGGCGGTCAGGCCGACTGAGAGGAAAGTCGACCATTAATTAAATGCGGTCGAGAAAGAGTCATTGAAAGGACACAATGGGCAAGCCGACATTAACTCCCCGCTCAGAGCACGCATGCGCGCCGGAGGAAGGAGAAGAACAGGAGGTCCTTATGACCGTTGGATAAGACACGGGAGGTCATAACCATCGGATCTCATTTTCAACCGTTATGTTTTAAGTGGTGGGAGGAGGTCCCACCACACGATCAAGGATGGGAGGTCGTGGCCCTCCGATTTCATGTAATCGCAGCAACGCACGTGAGGAAAAGGGACAGAGGTGCAAAGCGTTGGATCTCCATCCAGCAGTGCGGACCTCCAGTGAGGACTTAACTGCACGCGATCAAAAGACATGAGGGAGGTCATGGCCTTTGGATTTAAATCAAGGGCACACAATGACCGGGAGGTCTGATATGATGCTAATGCGAGCAAGGGAGGTCAGACCGCTAGATTTAGATCTAAGGGTTCGATCAAAGGAGGTGGAGGTCTGAGCTTGCGCAACGCACAAGGGAGGTCATGGCCTTTAGATTTAGATCTAAGGGCTACGATCTCACGTCTTGTTGAGGTCTCAAAAGCATGAGACAAAAAGGAGGTCGTGACCGTAGATTTTAAATCTAACGGTGCACAACAAAAGATGGGGAAGGTTGTGAGTGCTTGATAACGCAGGGAGGTCGTGAGCTGTTGGATTTGATCCAATGGCTACGACCTAGGTTAGGTGGAAGGTTTGTTTAGTTTAACAAGAGGGAGGAGGTCAGGGCCATGGATCTTGGATCCAAGGGCTATGACCTCACGCAGGTGGGATGACCTGACCGAGTATGTTGAGGAGGAGGTCGTGGCTGTTGGATTTGATCCAACGGCTACGACCTCAACAAATGGGATGACCTCATTGCGATGGTTTACAAATCGAGGAGGTCTTTGAGGTTTAACACATGGGGAGGTCATGACCATGGATCAGCGATCCAACGGCAATGACCTCATGAGGTGGGAGGTCCTCGCGGTGTTGATCATGGAGGAGGTCGTGGCTGTTGGATGTAAATCCAACGGCCATGACTGATCAAGTGGAGATGAGGTCTGTGAGGTGCGGACATGGTTGGGCTGGACCAACTTTGAATATGGCTAGCCCAAGGAACAGTGTAGGCTTTTAAATTTAGTTTTAACAAAATGAAACTTAGCAGAATTATTTGAGATAGCAAATGAACTCCAAATTTGATGAAATTTTAACTGGAGCTTGCTGACAATGAGACCAACCTTGCATAAAATTTCCAGAGGTTATTATGCAATGCATTTTCTCAGGAAATTCATGAAGGTTGTTTAAAGGATTGTTTTGCCTCCAAAAATTATCAACAAGTGTTATAACTCATGATATTTTTCAGAGGGGTCCCATATCAGTTTTTGGGACCAAGGAAAATATATTCCAAATGTTTGACACAAGATTTAAGATAATTGGAGAATGAGTTTGATTTTTGGTCAACAAGAGCTTTGTGTTTTTGGATTACACAACTCTTGGACAAGAATTACATAAGATTTTAGGGTTTTTCAAGATGTGAGAAAAAGTTTTAATTTCTACACATATAATTATACTTGATTAACCCTAATTATACATTTGGGATGTTACAAAATCTCTCCCCCTTACAGAAATCTCGTCCCGAGATTTGGCTCACTCGGTAAAGAAAGATGGATAGTCCGCACGCAGACGATCTTCTCTTTCCCAAGTAGCCTCATCCTCAGAATGGTTTGACCACTTGAACTTTAAGGAACTTGATGGTCTTATTCCTTGTCCTTCGTTCGAGACTCATCGAGTCGCCAGCAGGTGCTCGCGATAGGTCAAATCTTCACGGACATCGAGAGTTTCAACGAGCTTCCTCGGTTGGAACACGGAGGCACTTCTTAAGCCGGGACACATGGAAAACATCATGTACCCCTCAAGTGCAGTAGCAACTCCAACTTATAGGCAACAGCTCCTTCTTCTCGATAACGCGGTAGGGACCGACATATCGAGGAGCCAACTGCCCTTGACGCCAAACGTTGATGGCCCTTCAAAGGAGAGACTTTGAGATAAACAAAGTCATTAGGCTCAAAACGTAACTCACGTCGACGGCGATCCGCATAGCTCTTTTGCCTGGATTGAGCTGTGCGCAAACGCTCACGAATAAGTTGGACTTGGCGCTCGGCCTCATTGATTGAGTCCGGGCCAAAGAGAGGTCTCTCACCGGTCTCTGACCAGTTCAACGGGGTCCTACACTTTCTCCCATATAAGGCCTCAAATGGTGCTATGCCGAGACTGGCCTGAAAGCTGTTGTTATAAGAAAACTCGGCGAATGGCAAGCATTTCTCCCAATGCTTCCCATATGAAAGGACACAAGCACGAAGCATGTCTTCCAAAACTTGGTTGACCCTCTCGGTCGACCATCGGTTTGGGGGTGATATGCCGTCTTTAAAAGCAAGACAGTGCCCATAGCCTCTTGCAAGCTATGCCAAAACGAGGCGTGAAAAGGATCCACGATCCGACACGATCGTCTTGACACACCGTGCAAACTCACGATCTTGCGGCGATATAGAGTTCCGCCAAAAGACCTACCCAAGTTCGGTCTTGGCGGAAGGAAATGTGCCACCTTAGTCAATCGATCGATGGCGACCCAAATGGCATCATTCTTCTTCGGGTTGTGGGTAGACCGTGATGAAATCCATTCGATCGAATCCCACTTCCACTCGAGAATTGGCAAAGGTCAAGCGATCCAAACGACGCCGATGCTCGGCCTTGACACGACGACACGCGTCGCACTCGGCAACGAACTTCGCGATCTCCCTCTTCATTCGGGTCCACCAAAATCTCTGGCGGAGATCTTGATACATCTTTGTGGCCCCGGGATGAATGGATAAAGGCGAATCATGGGCTTCGCGGAGGATTAAATTCCGCAACTCCATGTCCTTTGGAACCACAAGGCGCTGCCCGAACCTCACAACACCATGCTCATCCTCAGAGAAGCACTTGGTCGTTCCGTTCGTGACATTTGCCTTAATGTGGCTCACTCCAACATCCGACTGCTGGGCGGACTTGATCCGATCCACCAAGGTTGGTTGGACAACCATGGCAGCGAGAGATCCATGCTCAACTATCTCCAAGTTGAGACGCTGGAATGCCTCGAGAAGAGAGGGCGAATGCTCCTTGAGCACTAAGGCATTACAATGAGCTTTGCGACTAAGCGCATCGGCAACGACATTAGCCTTGCCCGGATGGTAGTGAATACCCATATCATAATCCTTGATCAACTCCAACCATCTCCTTTGCACGAGGTTCAGTCGGGTTGGGTGAACAAGTACTTGAGGCTTTGTGATCCGAATACACTTCTAGCGATTACCCATTAGGTAATGTTGCCAAATCTTAAGTGCATGAATCACAGCAGCCAACTCCAAATCATGAATAGGGTAGTTGAGTTCATGAGGTCTCAATTGCCTTGATGCATAGGCCACTACCTTGCCTTCTTGCATAAGGACACAACCGAGGCCTCGACGAGAAGCATCGCAAAAGATATCGAAGTCGCGATGGATATCGGGAAGAACAAGAATGGGAGCGGTGGTCAAACGCTTCTTGAGTATATGGAAACTTGCCATGCAAGCATCGGACCACAAGAACTTCTTGTCCTTCTTGAGCAACTCCGTCATCGGCCCGCGATCTTGGAGAAGTTCTCGATAAGCGGCGATAATATCCCGCTAAACCAAGAAAACTCCGCGCCGGTGACCGAAGTGGGCGGACTCCATGAAAGAACATCGGTGACCTTGCTAGGATCAACACTCGCCTCCGCTGAAAGAATATGGCCTAAAAAGCCACTTCCTTCAACCGAACGCACACTTGCTTGAACTTCGTGTCAAACTGGTGCTCACGTAGCTTGCCTAACACAAGCTTCAGATGCTCGGCATGATCCTCATCGTTCTTGGAATAGATAAGAATATCATCGATGAAGACCACGATAAACTTATCCAAATACTCCATGAATACCGAATTCATGAGGTTCATGAACAAGGCAGGAGCATTGGTTAAGCGAGCGACATGACGGTGTACTCGTACAAGCCGTAGCGAGTAGAGAACGCCGTCTTTGGAATATCCTCAGGCCGAATTCGAACCTGATGATATCCCACTCTCAAATCAATCTTGGAGAAAACTCGAGCTCCAGTCAATTGATCGAAGAGATCGTCAATGCGGGGCAATGGATACTTGTTCTTTACCGTCACTTCATTAAGTGGGCGGTAATCAACGCACATGCGCAAAGTGCCGTCCTTCTTCTTTACGAAGATTGCTGGACAACCCCACGGAGATGAGCTAGGCGAATGAAACCCTTCTCTTGCAGCTCACTTAGCGCTTCTTCAATTCTACCAACTCGTTCGGTGGCATCCGATAAGGCCTCTTTGAGATAGGGGCGTACCAGAGCCAACTCAATGACAAACTCGAGGTCTCGAACGGGTGGCATCCCTGGAAGATCAGCGGGAAAGACATCAACAAAGTCACAAACTGTTGGGACTTCGCTAATATCTAGAGCGGGCTTCGCTTCAAGCCAAGAAGATGCGGATCTAGCGACTTGGCGAAAAGCTTAACCCGCTTGCCGAGGGACTAGATAGAGATGAGCTTCTGGCGCAATCGATTTGCCCCATGTCTTTGGGACAACCAATCCATGCCAAGAATCACATCAAGACTCGCTGAATGGAGAAGGATAAGGTTTGCTAAGAAACCTACGCCTTCGATCTCGATAGGAACATCCCTACACTCGGATTCAGCTCTCAACTCCGAACCAGGAGAGCGAATGAGTAGCGGGACTGACAATGGAGAGAAAAGAAGCTCTCCGACAGCAGCAAAAGACTCAGAAACAAAGGAATGAGATGCTCCTGAATCAAACAAAAGCGATGGCGGGATGAGAGTTAACGAAAGTGTACCTAGCACGGCGTCGGGTGCCTCTGAGCCTCCTCTGTGGTGATGGCGTTGACGCGACCACTACCCACGCCTTGGGTAGCGGGACGATCTTCCGGTCTGGTGCACCACCTCTCGCCCGCGTCCTCCATTAGGGCGAGGGCTACTCTGTCTTCTTAGGGCATTGGTTCGCATAATGCCCCTTCGGTTGCATGAGAAACATGTGACCCGGCACGAGGTTAGGGGCCGCTCACGACTCGCAGTGCGTGGTGAGACACGCCTGCGAAGGACGAGGAACAGGCGTGACCTCGGGGCGCCAAGAGTGAGACTGGTACTTCCCAGATGCCTCAAGCGGGGCGGGAGGAAGCCTGGATGACTTATGGGCCTCCCACTTGCGCTTGGGGAGTCCATAAGCTCTCGAGCCGCATGCTCACGACAATGGCCTTGTCGACCAAGGTCTGAAAATCGGGAAAGTCGACAATGGATAGCTTGTCCTTCACTCCTCGGACAAGCCACGCTGAACTTGGCACCTTAGCCATATCGGTGGCCACATCCTCGGGAGCATAACGAGCTAGATGGTTGAACTTCGTAGACATACTCCATGGTGAGCTCGCCCTTGCTTGGCGCAAGAAACTCTCCTTCTTGATCTCCATCAAGCCGCAGGATGTGAGCCCGTCGGAAGGCGTCTGAAACTCCTCCCAAGAGACGGTGTGATCCACGGGCTGCATGGCGAGAAAGCTCTCCCACCATGACAAAGCTGCACCCTCCACCGGTGCGATCGAACAGCGCCTTCTCGTGCTCCATCATGCGCGATCTGGCTTACGCTCCACAAGACGAAGCCAATCATCCGCATCAAAGGATCCTCGGGCGGGAAAAGGTAGGGGGCTGAGTACGAAGAAACTCCGCGAGTCCTCCACGCGGCTGATGGGCATTCCCTGGCCCAGATCCTGAAGCTCCGGTAAGTGCAGTGGTGTTGCGCGCGATGACGTCCAGTAGAACTCTCCTGTCATCCGCGCGGTTGCGCTCGATCTGAAGAAGAACCTCGGCCATGGTCGGAGGAGGAGGAAGCTCCTCGTCCGGACCAGCTGACTGGCCTTGGCCGCTACGAGTGCGTCCGGCCATCCTGTTACAAGGAATTTTTGGTTAGCAACTAGACCCAAAAACAAAGCCTTAAAGAAAGCAAAAGCGATCGACTAGGGGAATGGAATATCACCCTAAACGAAAGCCAAAACAGCGAGTATTTAAACTTTAAAAAGGCTTCTAAAAGACTCTAAAAACAGCCAAGAAACTCCAAAAGCAAGGCTCAACTTCTCAACTCAACTAACCCGTATTGAATGAACGAGTAATTGGTCGAGAAGATCAAAAATCAGATTGTAAGGTGAGAGCTAATGCTACTAAAGAGCAAGGTTAATGCAGCGAAATAAGTGTTAGATACTTAGCTAACTAGTATCACATCTTACCCTTTTATTCCCACAAGTTTTAGTTGATTAACCTCTCATTATCTATCCTAATTAGACACCTTTGAGACTGCTGTCCGAAAATTTGATGCTTGCTGTCGGGTTTAGCATCCAAGCTCCATGTCGAATCACCGACTCGAAACTTCAAAACCTTGTAGTGGGCAGCTCACACTTCAATTTGCCAATCTCATTGGTTCTCCCAAAAACCAGTGTTAATCGATAACAACTATTTTGTAGAAGGAAGAGAGGAAAACAACTTTTAAAACTCAAATTAGAGTGGGATGAGAAGAAAGCTAAGATAGGTAAGGAATAAAATCCGAGAATTTACCTAAGCTTTCAAAACTCATTTGATGCTTTGAAAATAGGTTTTCAAAATATCCTAAGGATCGACCAAGCTTGCGTTACTACGGTCATAACGGCTCGATACCAACTTTTGTGAGACCCGATGTTTATTAGGCTCATAATACTTAGTCATCCGATTGACCCTAGTATTATCAACCAAATAAACCGGGTCTCGAGAGATGTATACTTCCCGAATGCAAGATACATACCTCACAACAAAAGAATGTATCAATTCCATACAACACATAGAACATAAGCAACAAACCGAAGTTAATATTAATATGGAATAGATATTACAAAAGAGAGGCCCTTAGGCCAAATAGCAACAATTCTACAAAGATAACAATGGAAGCAAAAGGTGCCATAAAGATGGCTATAACACAAAGCCAATCGGTGTGCCTTAACCCCTAGGCATCTCGACCGACCGCCAAGCTAGTCGTCAAGAAAGCGCAACACGTAGCACAAAAGAGAGGCTCTTGGAGCTCTCCTTCTTCCTCTGCAACAAAAACCACAAAATTGCCACAACCACGGCGATGAGTACATAAAGTACTCCGCAAGACTTACGTGTGAGATAACAGAACTATAAATAGCTACATGCAAGCTTTATTTAAGTGGATGAGGCTTTGGACTCATTTTAGCATAAAGCAACATTTATTTGCAATAACATAATAGATTGAAGGCAATTTGGCAAAGCATTTTTAAATGTTGAAGTAACAACGAGATAATAACATAATAACAACAACAAGAACAATCACGAAGTGACTAACCCAAGTCACCACAACAATAGCATGAACTCCCGTTCATACCAACCATGTCAAGTTTTAATTAAAGGTTGTAGTCTAGTCTTGAACGACCTTACCAAGCATGTCCATAACCTAGGATGAGGCTATTGAATAGTTTTATCCTGCGGGTGTACCACTGCACTCCCACGTCGCACCGCCTTTCCTTTACGCACACTTCCAAGGTGTCTTTGCACGGCTAAGTCCTCTGAGACCTTTCCAAAGGATGAATGCTAATTACGAGCTGCACAACCCACGGGAGAAGGAGACATCACAACCTTCCCTAAGCTAATGCTCCCTCCCACACTATACATATACATTTGTTTTTGAAAACACACCAACCGAGCTCGCTCATAATTAACACCTCCTAGAGTACTTAGTCAAGAGGGTTCCATATGCCCCTCGCGTGGTTAGTCTGTGAAATCGCTTAACTTAGTGACCCAAGTACTCGGTCCTTAGGGACCCGGCATACCACCACATCCAAAACCGCACCATCCATCCAATATGCCCAAGTCTAAATCAATCTTTTATTTTCAGTTTTGATTTTACAAATTAATCAAAGCACAAGTGCTGGACATATAGGAGTAATAATCAGTTTTGAGTGATCAAGACCATTGACTAAGTCGATGATCGCCCATTTCTACCGATAACTACGCATGTCTAAGCAATTTACATCGAAACTACTAAGTGATAGGAGCTCATCCAACGAGCTCCCACCACAGCAAATAACCTAGGCTCATGGTAGTAGAGGATAAACAATTCCTACAGATTATGCAACTATAGGCTTGCTAGCGACATTTAACACAAAGTAGCATGCATACATAGAAGTAAAACAAAGTATTAAGCTTTAAAGTAATGGGACAATGATGGAAATGGTCAAACTGCTTGCCTTGTTGCTGGTGGTCAAATTGTGGCAGAGGGTCGCTCTCGGGATCACCACAAATGTCGAAACCTAACGGAAAAGCGATAAAGAACCGATAAGAACGACGAAAGGCAACAAAGATAGCACAGCAAACGAACTCCAAATTCTCTGAAAATTTTACAGCAGCAAGACAATGATTTATCATGAATTTAGCAACAACAACCAATTGATTTGGATTCTCAATGCAAAAGATATGATGAAATCAATTCTGCTCAGCCTACTAAAATACCAAACTGCACTATTCACTAATTTAATTATGAGGCAACATTTTCTAGAACAGCAGCGAAGCTGAAATTTTACTGTAAAACCAGCACCTCATGAGATGAATAACACAATTGAGTTCATCTCATTTGGAGCTATATTGCACTTTCTATAAATTTTCAAAAACAAGAACTTGAACAAAATTATAATGCACAAGTCCTCATCTTCCTAACAGCAACATGCTCAAAACTAATTTTCACAGTGAGTTCACTAAGAGGAAACCAACAAAGTTGGTCTCACCCAAAAATAACCTATAGAGCATTAGTTATGTATTTTACAAGTTAAGCATTGATTTAAGTGCACATTTTAAAGTTGGTTTTAAAATCTAATGGCAAACTGTGCTCTGGAGCTGAACTCAACTTGCAATCATTTTTGGATTAAAGTCAAGTTCAATACAGAGCTAACACAATTTGAATGACCTCATTTGGAAATAAAATGAAAGAGATATGAAATTCTAAAGTCTATACCTTATTTCAGTTTAACTAAGACCTCCTTTGGAATTCCTAAAACTCACAAGGGTATGGGAGGGCGTGAGCCACCGATCTTAAATCCAGCGGCTCAAGATCTCCAGAGAACATCACACACGCCAAGCGTGAAAGTCCAGAGGTCTGGACCTCTTAGCAACTCACATGCGCGAGGTGAGGGGAGGTCGTGGCCGTAGATGGGAGATCCAACGGACCACAACACGAAAGGAGGTCCGAGCGGACCAGATCTAAAGGGAGGTCCTCAGCGGTGAGATCTTCCAAAGGAAGATCTAAACTATCAAGATCTCCCCAAGGAAGATCTGCATCGTCAAGACCTCACGAGAGGAGGTCTGGGCGGTCCAGATGTTCAAGGAGGTCCTCGATGGTTCGGATCGTCAGGGGAGGACCTTGACGGTCAAGATCTACAGGGAGGTCATGAGCAGTGAGACAACCTAGGGAGGTCTAAGGGAGGTCCTAACGTCCACAGACCTCCGGGAGGTCTGGACGGCCAAGATTGCGCAAGGGAGGTCTTGGGCGCTCGGATCTCCTGAGGAGGTCAGATGTCCCGAACTCAGCGCGCATGAGCTTTGGACATGAGATAAATCTTGGCGGGACCACGAGGAGGTCAGCGAGGTTTTAATGCGCGCAAAGGGGCGGGGTTAATGGCGGTTAAGACACCAATGATTGCGATGATTGGGCATTTAAAGCGGTGAATTTATGTCCTAAAACGACAATGACACGCTCGGGGCGTCAGACAAAATCCCGGCGTGAAGAAGTGATCTCGCGGCGATGTAGAGCTCGCCGGTGAGGTCAATATACCTGCGAGTGCACAATAACGTTGCGCGCACTAAAGGACCCCTCTCGGCGGCGACGGCGGCTTTGAGCGCCGGCGAGCCGAGAGGGCAAAAGATGACCCGCACGGCCAAACACGAAAATGCAAAAAGCACTCAGCGCAACATTCAAGCTTGTGCCAAGAAAAGCTCCGCAAAATCATTCATGCGGTGCGGCATCTAAGGACTACAGGAGGAGTACACGGAGGTCCTAAGGTCTTTGGGAGGTCGTGGAGGTGATGGCGGTGTTGGGGAAGACGGTGAAGCTTCACCGCCCAAGACACCGGCCAGCTCGGCTTTGTCCTCCTCTGAAAAGTGCCCAAACAACTAAGTCGGGGATAACTTCCAAGAGGTGTTGGGAGCAAAAGCGAACAAGGGTTTGAAAAGGAAGCCATTTGGATCTTCTTGTGCCACCGAGGAGCTCAAGGACTCAACAATGGCAGCCACCAAGAGGAAGTGAGTGAGGAGGAGCTCGACCACGCACAAGTGCAAGGCCGAGATCAATTGGGTGTAAAGGAAGCCAAGGAGGCTCCCAAAGGATACTTTATAGCCCGAGTGAAGGTTTTGAGCTGGGGCTAAGCTCCATGGTGAGCTTAGCCCACGGGTTGGTCCATGGGTGGACAAGACATAAAGGTTGACAAGGGCGGTGTCTTGACTGATAGGCGGAAAGTGACTGCATTAAATCTTGGTCGACAAAGAGTCATTGAAAGGACACAAATGGGCAAGTGGACATTAACTCCTTTCGAGCACGCATGCGCGCCAGAGAAGGAGAAGAACAGGAGGTCCTTATGACCGTTGGATAAGACACAGGGAGGTCCTAACCATCGGATCTCATTTTGAACCGTTATGTTTTAAGTGGTGGGAGGAGGTCCCACCACACGATCAAGATGGGGAGGTCGTGGCCCTCCGATTTCATGTCGCAGCATACGTGAGGAAAAGGGACAGAGGTCCAAAGCGTTGGAACTCCATCCAGCAGTCTTGGACCTCGGTGAGGACTTAACTGCACGCGATCAAAAGACATGAGGGAGGTCATGGCCTTTGGATTTAAATCAAGGGCACACAATGACCGGGAGTGCGATATGATGCGCGAGGCAAGGGAGGTCGGGACCGCTAGATTTAGATCTAAGGGTTCGATCAAAGGAGGTGGAGGTCTGAGCTTGCATACGCACAAGGGAGGTCATGGCCTTTAGATTTAGATCTAAGGGCTACGATCTCACGTGCGCTGGGGAGGACTGGTGCGCATTAGACAAAAAGGAGGTCGTGACCGTAGATTTTAAATCTAACGGTGCACAACAAAAGATGGGGAAGGTTGTGAGTGCTTGATAACGCAGGGAGGTCGTGAGCTGTTGGATTTGATCCAATGGCTACGACCTAGGTTAGGTGGAAGGTTTGTTTAGTTTAACAGTAAGGGGAGGAGGTCGGGCCATGGATCTTGGATCCAAGGGCTATGACCTCACGTGAAATGGGATGACTGACCGTATGTTGAGGAGGAGGTCGTGGTGTTGGATTTGATCCAGCGGCTCGACCTCAACAAATGGGATGACCTCATTGCGATGGTTTCTGACTCGAGGAGGTCTTTGAGGTTTAACACAGGGAGGTCATGACCATGGATCAGCGATCCAACGGCAATGACCTCATGAGGTGAGGAGGTCCTCGCGGTGTTGATCATGGAGGAGGTCGTGGTGTTGGATGTAAATCCAGCAGTGCACTTGATCAAAATGGAGATGAGGTCTGGCTGAGGTGCGGACATGGTTGGGCTGGACCAACTTTGAATATAGCTAGCCAAAGGAGCAGTGTAGGCTTTTAAATTTAGTTTTAACAAATGAAACTTAGCAGAATTATTTGAGATAGCAAATGAACTCCAAATTTGATGAAATTTTAACTGGAGCTTGCTGACAATGAGACCAACCTTGAATAAAATTTCCAGAGGTTATTATGCAATGCATTTTTCTCAGGAAATTCATGAAGGTTGTTTAAAGGATTGTTTTGCCTCCAAAAATTATCAACAAGTGTTATAACTCATGATATTTTTCAGAGGGGTCCCATATCAGTTTTTGGGACCAAGGAAAATATATTCCAAATGTTTGACACAAGATTTAAGATAATTGGAGAATGAGTTTGATTTTTGGTCAACAAGAGCTTTGTGTTTTTGGATTACACAACTCTTGGACAAGAATTACATAAGATTTTAGGGTTTTTCAAGATGTGAGAAAAAGTTTTAATTTCTACACATATAATTATACTTGATTAACCCTAATTATACATTTGGGATGTTACAGTGCTCATGTATTGAGCTCTTGTCCTCCTTAAGGGAGTGACTGTAACCAGCAACCAATCTTGAATCAATCTATGGATGATTATTCAAAGATGAGTCTTCTTGTGTTCTTCCTTCCTTTTTGATGATTTTGAGTGCTTCCTTGATCCTGTGGTTTTTGGTTGGTTTCTTGCCCTCATTTACCTTGCTGTGATGTGTGGGAATACAGCTAGGATTATTTAGATCATCAATCTCCCACGAGCAAGTTTTAGATCAAGTTTTTCGTTTTGCTCAGTTTTGAACCCTCCTTCGGTAAAACAAAAAAAGGTCAAAACTTTGACGTAGATCTGGACGATCGTTGCTTGGAATAGGTTCCAGATATCCTTGGGAAGGTGTGTTCCAAGTTTTGTTAAGTTTGGCCGTGTAGATCAAAAGTTTGATCGATTTTCGTTTTGGAACCCGAGCTGTTTTCACTGTTTCTAGTCAGGGCCGGTCAGACCGCCCATATGGCGTCGGTCAGACCGCACCCCGGTCTGACCGCCCAATGAACGCCGGTCTGACCGCTCCAGAGAACTTGGTCTCCATATCTTGGGCCATTTGCATTGGGGGTTAATTAGATTCAGCACAAGGCTTCCACTGTGCATTTACTGATCTTCTTAGCTTTCATAGCTATTGGATAAAGGTTCGTGTTGAATCTATTTAAGGTGAAAATCGAGAAAGCGTCTATTCACCCCCCTCTAGTCACCTTTCCGGTCCTACACTTACCGCATCTAGGTATGATATTATGTTTAGTGTTTGCATGTGTACACGCTTTCAAGCAACTCCAAAAGAGTGCCATTTAATGGCCGTAAAAAAATACTAAGATATTTAAAACATTCCTCTAGCATTGGCCTATGGTTTCCTAAATGTGCTAAATTTGATTTAATTGGATATTCGGATTCCGATTATGCGGGTTGTAAAGTGGATAGAAAAGGAACCTCAAGTAGTTGTCAATTCTTAGGAAGATCTTTAGTATCATGGTCATCTAAGAAATAAAATTCCGTAGCTTTATCCACCGCCGAAGCCGAATATGTTTCCGCGGGAAGTTGTTGTGCTCAATTGCTATGGATGAGGCAAACTTTGATGGATTATGGAATTAAATTTGATAAAATGCCTCTTTTGTGTGACAATGATAGTGCGGTGAAAATAGCCAATAACCCCATCCAACACTCAAGAACCAAGCATATAGATATTCACTACCATTTCTTGAGAGATCATGTGAGCAAGGGAGATATTGAAATTAGCCACATCAGGACTGAAGACCAATTAGCAGATATTTTCACCAAACCATTAGATGAAGGCCACTTTTGCAAATTGAGGAATGAATTAAATGTCATAGACTATTCAAATGCTGGTTGAACTCTTGCCTCATGTACTTTGCTTTATTTGGTATTATTTGAAGCCTTTTATGAAAATATTTTCAAAACAATTATTAAAGATTATTATATTCATATAAATTATGTTCTTAGATAGACAATAGTCTATTCAATGCATAATGATCCTAAATGATATTTATTTGAGTGCAAAACTAAGGATCATTTGCATAATTCTCAAATCCAGAGTCAAATCCTAAAGTTCTAGGAAAATCTGAACTACCGGCGGGTTAAGCACGGTACGACCGCAGTGTGGTACTACTGGCGTTATAACCACGGTAGTACCGCTTGGTGGTACTACCGGCGGTCCAGAGGCAGTACTACCGCGTCGGTTGGTAAATGGCATTAACTACCTTGCGGTTTCACTTCAACATTTGCCTTCAACCCCAAAACGGTTCGACCGCAGTTCACGCCCGTTTCATTCCCTCTTTTGGCCTCTCTCTCTCCAATCCGAAGAACCCCAAAATTCCCTTTGCAAATCCACAAAGTCCTTCAGTGTTTCTTCAACTTGTGTTGATTCCTTGCATCTCTAGGGTTCATCTCCTTCAATCCCCAAGGTAAAACCCCTTTTGATCTTCGTTTTACCTAGTATTGGAACCCTAGGTCTCACATTTTAGGGTTAATTTAGAATGTGGATGATTATTTGAGGTTCTAGTTGGGCAAAATTGCTAAATTGATGTCTTATGATGCTTGCGCATCTATACCATGGATTCACTCCATGAAAAACATCAAAAATTTCACTCAATTCTTTGCCCTAGAACCTGTTCTGGAAAAGTGGTACTACCGCTCTTTGAGCGCGGTACTACCGCAATGCGGTCGTACCGGCCATAGAACGGCGGTATTACTGATCATCCTGACAGAACAAAAATGACATTCCATTCAAGATTGAGTCTATTTTGTTTGATCATTTGAACTCCTTATAACATATCCTCTCTGTGTGAAGATGCCTAGGACAAGGATCTTAACTCGCAAGTCACATGGACCACCTAGCGGACAATCTTCTTCCTCTCAACCTCCTGCAGCTCCAATTCGAGGAACTCGAGAGGTTCGCCAGAAAGATGCTCATGACAAGGGCAAAGGACAAGCAGCTAGCGAGTCTGAAAGTGAGGAAAGGTCCCCACAAGATGAGTCAGGTTCTGAGTCTGGCTCTGAGACAGAAATAAATACTCATGCAGGAATAGATGAGGAGATGGGAGAGCCTGAAGAGCCTCCAACTGATTTGAGACTTATTTCAGCTGATGAGTATGCCATCAAGCGTCATATTAATCAGTACCTTTTCTCCTCAAACTCCATAAATCCTAGATTCCACACCAAATTTCAAGAGCAAGTCTATGAGCAGCTGTATGGACATCATAGAAAATTTATAGATCATAAGTGGATAAAGTGGCAGCACATCAACTCATTGGACAAGTACAATGGTGTGTATCGACTTTTTCAGTAAGTCGGTCTTCATGATCTCGTTGCCCTAAAGAATGATTATGATGAGGAGATCGTGAGACAGTTTTATGCTACCCTGCATGTTTCCCCAGATTTTTCAACAATGAAATGGGTTGCAGTGACCAGATATGTGGAGTGCACCAAAGAAGATTTTGAGCGTGTTTTGAGAACTCCATCTGGCAAGTGGGAAAAGCTTTATGACAGGCCTGCTTTGCTAGCTCCTGCATGGACTAACTATTATGATTCAACTATCAGGTATACCCCAGGGAAGATACACAGTCTTTAGCCCATTCCTAGTCTGATTAATAGGATTATCAATCATACCATCCTTCCCAAGAGTGGGAACTTTGATGCAGTGAGAGGGCATGCTTGGAACATCATTGACAATATCATGCATGGCAGAAAGTTTGATGTGGTGGATGTCATGATTAGGGGCATAGTAGCATCAAAGAATGACAGAGTCAAGAGAATTTATTATGCTCCCTACATTATGGCCTTGATCCTTAGCAAAATAGAATACCAGGGAGGTTTGGGATCACCCCACAAAGCTTACAAGCCAAGAGAAGGTCCTCCTATTCGTACTGAGGATGCTCCAGGGGAGGCTGCAGCTCATGAGGATGCTCCTGCAGAAGGTCAGGTCACTTTTGCACAGATTCTCAACAATCAGCAGTTGATCCTCAACAATCTGCAAGAGCTTAAGGATACTCAGCTAGAGATGAAGATAGTGCAGATTGAGTTTTAGAATGAGACCCACAAAAGGATAGCTGCCCTGATAGAGAGTGTAATTCTATGGAGTAGTATTTGATTACTCCTCAGCGTTTTGGTCGTCGTCGACCTAACCCTCCTCCACCTTCAGCGGCTTCCACATCATCTGCTCTTGCTACTATCCCTCAGGCTCCAGCTCCTCAGGCCCCAGCTACAGTTCTTCAAGATCCAGCACCTGTTCCTCCTTAGGATTCAGCAACTTGATATGTTTTTGGTACTTTGATGCCAAAGGGGGAGAAGTAGAAGAGAAGCAAGAAGAGAAGAAAGATTTAGGGGGAGCAAGACTTATTATTATCATATACTCCATGTGTGTTTTGTTATTATTGAACTTGTTATTGAATGCTTATGTGCTTGTAATAGTTTTAAAATTTGTTATGATTGTTATCTTGTTGAACTTGATGGTTAATGTTATGATTATGATATTTTCTTGCATTGCAATCTTTATTATGATCATTATATATTGTTGCAATTGTTCCTCAAGTTCCAACATGCAAAAGAAACTATGCCAAAATTTCTAAAAATCTATACATGTGCTTGCAAAAATTCTCTATCATTTATATGCACATGTTTAGGGGGAGCTTTCTTTATTTTGGCTTTAACAAGAAAATAATCCTCTAAACTCATTTGAGCTCATTGCAAGAATTATTTTGTTGTTGAGTCATCAAAATAATATATACTTGTTTCAAAATAAATAGTATATTCAAAACAATCTTTCTCACATATTAGTTGTGTTGTCATCAATTACTGTCGTAGCTAAAACGACTAAACAGTAGAAGAGGGGGACCCCCCGTACCCGAAGGGTCCTCGAAGAGGGGACTGGTGTCAGGAAGCAGATGTGCTTATATTTCAAACCAGATAAAAATACAACTCTCCCCCCTTCATGGGGAAGGTGGCTATTTATAGCCTTTCTATAGAGTACATGAGATTACAAGCCTACCCCTTACAGGGCCCTATGTTGGTAGGGGCTACAGGGACTTTTCCTACCCCTAGGCCTAGCTTCCGGCTCATGGTGGACTGTCTTGGGCTTGGTCCACCCAACTAATGCGCCTGGTCTAGCGGTACAGTGGTTCCTCTGGGCCCCTCGGGCCCTGGGGCCTTCGGAGCCCTTCGGACCCCCTAGGACCCTTTGGGCCCTAGGGGCCTTCGGAGTCCTCCGGGGCCTTCGGAACCCTCCGGGCCCTGGGGACCCTCCGGGGCTGTAACGTCCCGTTTCCCCTTTAGTTCTTGCCAAGTTTTCAAAATAAAAGTAACCATTTGGCTTTATTGAGAATCCAAAGCTTAACCTGACACTTTGAAAATTGGAGAGTTCAACTGGAATTAATCAAACCTTAACTAAGCTCTTTGTTGGTGTTCCTTGCCGATTGTGGCTCTCTGTTGGGTCTTTGCTACCCTTGGGCTGTTGGTTCTTCGAAGCCTCTCTGTGTGCCCCTGGTTTGTCTCTTCTCTTTTAACTTCCTTTGTTGGTTTGAATCTCTTTGAGATCTAGACCTCTCTCTCATTTCCCCCTCTGTTCGGACCTCTCCCGTGCTTTGGATTTTCCTGTTAAGGACCCAGCTCAGGGTCGTGTTTCAAAACCTCCTTGGTCTCATCAAGCCACGCTTGGCTTTGTTTCTTTTGGACCTCCCCATGGACTTCTCCACGCTCTCTCGAGACCCCTGAGTTCTCCTGGGCGCTCCAGAGTCTCTCTGGACCCCCCAGTGCCCCTTTTGGGACCTTCCTAGACCTCCTCGTGGCTATTTGGACCTCCCTTGTGTTCGAATAGACCTCCCTCTGTCCCTACAGACTTTTTTTGTGTCCTTCGGACCTCCTCCGCGTCCTTTAGGACCTCCCCTTGTTGAGATCTGGCCCTTAGGACCTCCTCTCTGGAGATCCTAGCCGCACAGACCTCTCCTTGTTAAGATCTGGCCATTAGGACCTCCTCTCTGGAGATCCTAGCCGCACAGACCTCCCCTTGTTGAGATCTGAGCGTTAGGACCTCCTCGTTGTGAGCTTTGAGGACCTCTTGTCAGGACCTCCTCTTGAGTCCTTGGACCTCCTGTCCAGGACCTCCCCCTCTGAGTGTCTTGGACCTTTTGCCCAGGACCTCACAGAGGTCTTTGGCGGGGATGACTCTTGCGGTGGGGCCACCTCCTTGACCAGGGGTGCACCCTTTTGGCCCCACTTGCAGTCTCTCTCCCTGCAATTATTGCTTTTGCCTCGAGATCTCATGCGCATTTAATAGGTGTCGAGTCAAATTAAATGCGATCACATCTGAGGTACTATTTAATTCTTTTAGGGCAAGTCTGGCCTAACCACCCGTTGCCAACCGTCTCCAACCCTTTTCTTGGTGCACTCCTCCAACTTCAGCTATATATAGCCTGGGTTGGCAAACCCTTGTAACCTTTTGCTTATTTGCCCACCTTGCTCCTGCCTTGCTCGCTCCTGGCTTGCGCTCAAGAGCTTCACCAAGAGTGAGTCACAAGTGTTGACATCTTCCTTGGAAAAAAAAAACCTCCTCGCAGTTTTTGCTGGTCTTTTGTAAAGACCACTCTCCCTTGCTGTGGACCTCCTTTGTTGTCCTGAGCCGCCTGTTTATCTGGTTTTGGTTGGGTTTTGTTTAAGTTCTTTTAGAGCTCTTTTGAAGTTCTTTGGCCCAGTGCGGTTTTGCTTATTTGGTTTTCTTGCGAATGTGTAGGTCACGAGTTTGAGGAGATCTTGGACCCAGCTCTCTCTATTGAAGGCTCTCCACTGCTTGACCAAGGCAAGCCACAGACCTCCCTTTGATCATTTTGAACCTAGTTTCACAAATGTATTTCGGTTTTACTTTATCATGCATGGCTATGTTTATAAGAAAATGGTTTGGGCTGTAGTTACTTGCCTACTTGCTGTTATGCCTCCTTCATACTTTGTCCCTATCATGTTGTCATGTTCTCCTTGTGAACCATAAGGTGGATATTTAGTTGGTGTTCTTTGTTATTTGCCAACATGGGGGCCGTAGGTCTTTATAGCTTTGCTTAAGCGTGGTTGGACGCATCACTGCTTCATCTCAAATAATCTTGATTAATGACTTATGAAATGTGTGGTTGGTGCCACTGTCGGGCAGCTATGGCAGGATGCCTAAGCTGTGTTGAATGTGGTGTGAGACCACTTGTTTAAAAACTGTGGTGCCAAGGCTGGGTGGTCTTTTGGCATGGGTTAATACAAATGGTTTATTTGAGGCAAGAAGGCGGGGAGTGAGTAGTGGGTCTTGTGCACACTGGTTGTGGAAGTCTTGCCTTAGCACAATTAAGGACTTTACTTTGTGTGCATTGGTGGGCCAAGCAGTTGCAACCACAAGATCATTTATGGGAATAGTGCAGGCTAAATAATTAGCAATGAGTTGGCTTGGGGCTGTTGTGGTTGAGCATGTGATTCGTTGGCGTAGAGGGGCACCCCATAACCTGCAGATTTCTAGACCACGGGAGGGATTCTGAAACCTTAGCGGGCGGCGAGTCGGTTCAAAGCTTTGTAAAGGCCTTGCGCTCTCTAGGCTGCTGCGCCTTAGGAAGCGAGCAAGGGTGACCAGAACCCGTCCCGCTAGAGATCGTGGATTGTGGGTAAGTTGTACACCTCTGCGAGTATAAGATCTATTCGAATAGCCAAGTCCTTGGTCATGGACATGCTCGAGTGAAAATGGTGCAAGGGGTAGTTGTTTCAAATTTGTGCCCTTTGGGCGCCTCCATGAGATGCCTTAGCTTTGCCTCGAAGAGACCTTGGCCGGCTCGGAGGGTCGGGGTTGGCTCGGGTGGCGGTCCGGGGCTGGTTCGGACCTCTGGAGTGGGTGCTCTAGAGTGGGTTTTGGGTGAGGACCTGGCCACTGGTGTGACCAGACCCCCCCCCCATTGTTGCTGTGGGTGTGAGTTGGTGCTCACTCCACATTCTCCTCATAAATTGTATCTATGTACTATTGTTTTACCTTGCTGCTTTTCAATCTATTATTATGTTTATTGTCCAAATATGGCTTTGTGCAAAACTAACCATACAGCTCTCAATTGGTAAGCCTTTGCATGAATACTATTGCATACTTGCTCCCTGTGACTTGCTGAGTACGTTCAAAGTACTCATGGCTTAAGCTCTGTGTCAAAGCAGATTATGAAGATGACCAAGTGCAGGGCAGTGTAGACCTTTTTGAGGAGGAGTTCCTCGACGACTAAGCTGCCTAGGATGTCCTCCACCCGACAGCCTGTGGTGCTTGTTGGATGGTTGTGCTCGCTTTTGGTGTTGGAGCCTCAAAGCTCTTTGTTGCTGGGTGTAAGTCCTTGCTGGTTTTGTAAGCCCTCGATGGCGGACCTCTTGTTAACAAGCTTGACCATAAGGTCTGTTATATAAAGCTTAATTTATGCTTCTTCATCTTTGTTGGACCTCGTGGATGTGATATTAGTTTGTGTTCTTGGGTGAGCTAGCTCTGTTGTCACAGGGACTAGCTCGGATGCCTGAGGCGGGACCTCGGGGATGTCTCACGGGACTTAACACAGGAGGTCTGTCGGACCTCTCTTGTGATGTACCGGGAGGTGCTCTGGGGGTTGCGAGCCCAGACCTCGGGAGGACTTGAAGACCTCTGGGAGGTCGATGTGAGCCAAGACCTCGGGAGGTCTGAAGACCTCTGGGAGGTCTGGCGGACCTCCTCGGGAATGCACCGTCTTGGTCTTGCCACTTCTCTCCGTGGTGGTTCCTGGCGCAAAAAAATGGTCCTCCGGACCTCTGCGGAACATCACAAGGTGGGGCGTCACGGGGCCCTCCGGCATCGAGCCATTTGCGATGTCCGTGAGGTGTGCGCTTCCTTTGTTTGCACAGTCGTGGGGGCGTGTGCGCCCCTATGACAAGCCCCTCGTGGTCGAGGTCTTGCTTCTTCATGGCTGAAACCGCGCTTCTTCCCGGAGGGTATAGGTACACCGTCCCCTTCAGCCTGGCGAAGCGTTCTTTGTGCACCCCCGCCCGCTCGTCGTTGACCATCAAGGATGGCCATTGGATAGTGTGCGTTGCCGTTGGGTTCTGTGCATCATAAATTTTCTTACTGCTGGATTGCTTCGTGCGCCGCGCCGGGAGCAAGGTAGTCAGAGTCGAGATCCCGAGTCGGATCGATTTGCCTCGGTAGGATCAGATCGTAATGTCGAATCGTAGAATCGGCGATTCTCTGGTTGTAAAATACACATATTTAACATCTATACTATAAGTTTGTATGATTGTTATATGGTTTACCACTTGCATGTTCCTTAAAAGTAGCTAGACATACTCCGAGAATAAAAAGAGCTTATCATTATCAAGCTCAAGATTGCTCATGCCATAATATAGATATTTGTACTAGCATTACCAGCGATACAATATTTTGCATGCTCCTTGTTTATTTATAGTTTCATTCTCGAAATTAATATCAACAAATTTTGCTCTAAAACAAAATATCGATAAAGCACGGCCTCTAAAAAAATTGCC
This sequence comes from Phyllostachys edulis, assembly GCA_036346405.1. Lineage (NCBI taxonomy): Eukaryota > Viridiplantae > Streptophyta > Magnoliopsida > Poales > Poaceae > Phyllostachys > Phyllostachys edulis. The sequence goes on along the minus strand of CM070562.1, from coordinate 69,409,010 downwards.
CTAAGTCTCTCACGAGTAGGATCGGCAGTGAGATTTGGATCGGCAGTTGTCGTGGGTTAAATAGAACCGTAAGACTCTAAGAGTAGGATCGCGATCCTACCGACCTTGAGTAGGATCGGATCGGCGGTAAGACTTGGATCGGCAGTTTGTCGTGGGTTAAATGAAATCGTAAGACTTTAAGACTTGGATCGCGATCCTAACTACCTTGGCCGGGAGCATGCTCGGCGCGTGTTTTAATGCGGCGCCTCGGTTCTCACGTGTCATAATGCCTGTGTGCGCTGCAGTTTCTTACTTGCCACGCGTCAGGCTTTGTCTGGTCTGGGGCTCCTCGGTTTCTGTGCTTGGCGGTACTGTACGCCTGCTTGCCTATAAATAGGTGGCCTTGGGGCGGACTTCCCCCTACTCGCATGTGCTTGCCCTTTGTTTCTACCACCCCTGCATTGCTTCTCGCGTCTTGCCTTGTGCTCTCGAGATGACAAAGCGGATCAAGGACGGAGGGGGTGGCGTGGCCTACAGTGACGAGCTAGGTCGCTCCACCATGGCATCCCACGTCCTTCGGGCCCTCAAAAACAAGGGAAAGGTGGCGAGCCTGGACGACGTTCGCACCCCCGGGATGGAGGTTGTGCCGACGCCCCGGGAGGATGAAACGATCGTGTTTGTGGCCTTTCTGGATGTGGGTCTTCGCCTGTCGTGCGTTGGCTTGCTGAGCTAGGTCATTTAGCTGTACGGGGTGGACCTGGCCTAGTTGACGCCCAACTCGATCGTGAAGCTTGGCGTCTTTGCGTGGGTGCTCCGCTCCACGGGGGTAACCAGCAGCGAGGCATGGCTCTTCGCGTATCTCCATGACGAGCGGTGCCAACCGAAGAAGAAGAAGGACACTAGGGAGACGCTGAATTTCGGGAGCGTCAATTTCCAGCCGAAGGTGTGCCTTCTTCACTACCTGCCCGCTTCGGCCGCCCGGAATAAGTGGGATACCGACTGGACCCACCCTTGGTTCTACCACAAGTGTGCCTACAAGGCAGGGCTTCGGTCCACCGGGGGCCCCATTCAACTCATTCCAACCCCGGTCATCGAGCTTTCTTCTCGGGAGGATGCACCACGGCGAGTGCTGCTCAGCGCGGCACGGAGGATGTCCACTCGGGACTTTGTGGAGGAGTTATGCACGCTTCGGCTGCGGCCGCTGGTGCAGGGCTGGAGCATGGAGCTCGGTGAATCGAAGGATGGGCTGCCCCTCCTGAAATTTGGGGACCCGCAGTGCTTCCCCAGTGCTCTGTTTTTGACACTGCAGTGCTACCTATTGCGGGCGGCGTGTCGCGGCGGCCACGGGACCCTATCACGGGGAGGAGCATAAAGCGAGTGCGTGGTGCACGAGCCTCGCTTGAACCGTGCGTACATGGATCCAACTGTCCGTTTGTTGGAGCGGTCCGATCTCGATGCAGGGAAGAAGAAATGGGTTCGTGGCTTGGAAGAGCAAGAAGGCCTTAGGCCAATCAACGTGGTAACCTTGCACGTTCTTTGGGCGAGGCGAATAAATCTGGCGGCCTTGGGAGGCCTTGTTGGTGTCTTTGAAGAAGGTGTCCGACGAGCAGGGCCGGGGGTAGCGAGGCGTGGCGGCTGTCGTCGGAGTCCCGGCGGTTCCCACGCCGGTGTAACATCCCAAAGTTATGTTACCAAAATAAAAATTAATAAAGTTATTATTTTATTGGATTTTCTGAAATTTGAAAGAGTTTAATTGCTTTATTTGAATTTCTGGAGTTTTAAAAGTCAAAAATAAAAATTTATTTAAGTTTTTGAAGTTTTATTTGAGTTAAAATTGAAAAATAAAAATTAAATTATTTACGGAATTTTAAAAAGCTTTTTCCTAAATATTTTAAAGCCAAAATAATTTATTTGCAAAATTAAAAGCCAACTTTAAGTTGGAAATAATTTTATTAAGTCCAAAATAACTCTAGGAATTTCAGTGAATTTTTCCAGAATTTTTGGATTTTATTTGCTATTTTCTAAAGCCTTTTGGAATTAATCTGATTAACTAAATTAAGAAATCAATTTAAAATCCGGAATTGCCTTTGGGCCGAATCCTCCACTATGCAGCCCATCTCGATTTCTTTCTGGTCCAACCACCCCTTGCACCCTTCTCCCTCTCACACAGAGGCGGCCCCTTGCTTGATCCTCCCTCTCTTACATGTGGGCCCGCCTACTTCTTCTCCCCCACCCCCTTCTTCTCCGCGCGGATGCGCCCAACCGCCGCCATGACTGAGTCACGGAGCTCAATTACCGCTGCGATTTCCTCCTCCCCTCCACGCGGTTTTCGTGCGCATTGAGGACCGCGCATCACGCCGCCCCACCTCCTGGCCGTTGCCTCCTCGTCCGCATGCATAAACGCCGGATCGCACCGTCCCCGCCGTGACCACTGCGTGCCCGATCTCTGCCCTCACCCCTTCCCGGCCCCTATAAAAGGGAGCACCGGGTAACCCTCACCTCACTCACCATTTCCCCCTCATTCACTCTCCCTCTCTCCCCGTGTGCTCGCCGCAATTGGAGTTTCCCTCGCCGCCGGTTGCAAGCACGCTGCCACCCCTAGCGCCGCCACCGTCGACGCTGCGTCATTGCCGTGACGCCGCGAAGCCGTTGCGCACCTCCGTCACACCGGAGCACCACGGGAGTGCCACTTTGCCATCGAACCGAACCGCGCCGCCGCTTCTTCCGTGCTATCGGTCGCCTCCGTCGTCGCCTCGTCATGTGGGTGAGCGCACTAGGATCACCGTCCCCTCCTCATTCTCTTGCGCACCTTGCTTGCCTTGCATGCCATGTGTACCTTGACGACCATCGGTCCCCGTCTTTGGCCGTCGTCGCTACTGTAACATCCCAAATGTATAATCAGGGTTTGTTTCAAAGGTAATTAAATGTGTAGAAATTAAAACTTTTTCTCACATCTTGAAAACCCTAAAACTCTCATGAGATTCTTGTCCAAGAGTTGTGTAATCCAAAAACATAAGCTCTTGTTGACCAAAAGTCAAACCCATTTCCCATTTGTCACAAATCTTGTGCCAAACCCTTGGAGATATTCTTCCTTGGTCCTAAATTTGATGTGGGACCCCTCTGAAAAATATCATGAGTTATAAAACTTGTTTGATAATTTTTGGAGGTAAAACAATTTCTTGAACAGCCTTCATGAATTTCCTGAGAAAAATGCATAGCATAATAGCCTCTGGAAATTTTATGTAAGGTTAATCATGATGTCAGCAAGCTCCTGTTAAAATTTCATAAATTTTGGAGTTGTTTGGCTATCCCAAACAATTCTGCAAAGTCTCAGCTGTTTAAAAGTTCAAATTCGAAAACCCTGCACTGTTCCTTGGGCTAGCCGCTTTGCAAAGTTGGTCCAACCCAACCCACTCCCGGGCTCATCAGACCTCCCTTCCCGCCTTGATGAGGTCGCAGCCGTTGGATTTCCATCCAACCGCCACGACCTCCTCCTCAGCAAACACCGCAAGGTCCTCTCCCCACCTCATCTGGTCATTGCCCTTGGATCAAAATCCGATGGCCATGACCTCCCCTTGTTGTCAAACCTCAAAGTCCACCTTCCACCTTGGTGAGGTCATAGCCCTTGGATTAAGATCCAACCGCTCATGACCTCCCCGAGCTGTTAAACCACTAAGGCATCCCACCCACATGAGGTCATTGCCCTTGGATCAACGATCCATGGCCATGACCTCTCCTCGCGCTCAAACCACCACTGCGAGGACCTTCCACCTTGTTGAGGTCGTAGCCGTTGGATCCAATCCAACAGCCACGACCTCCTCCTCAAACATTCACAGTGAGGTCCTCCCACCTACATGAGGTCACAGCCCTTGGATCAAAGATCCATGGCCATGACCTCCCCTCACTGTCAAAACCTTCAAGACCTCTCCACCTTGTTGAGGTCGTGGTGTTGAATTTAAATCCAAAGGCCACGACCTCATGCAAATCATCGCAGCCAGGACCTCCCTTCAATTGTTGTGCGCCGTTGGATCAAATCAACAACCCACAACCTCCAGCGATATCGATGCACCAAACCTTCCCCATCTCATGTTGTGCACCGTTGGATTAAGATCACAGTCACGACCTCCTCCTCGCTTTGTGAGCATCGGATCTCCAGGCGCACATGAGGTCGTGGCCGTTAGATGTAAATCTCACGGCCATGACCTCTCTTGTGCGTTCTTGGCGTCTAGGACCTCCCTATCATTATGTGCCCTTGGATTTAAATCCAAAGGCCATGACCTCCACATCTTGAGGCATGGCGTGCCCAAGCGTTAAGTCCCCGGGAGGTCCGCAGTTGGATTTAGATCAACGCCTTGGACCTCTAATCCCTTTTCATGCGCATCTGCGTTATGGAAATCGGAGGGCCACGACCTCCCGTCCAAGATCGTGTGGCTCGGACCTCCTCCCGATCACTTAAACCATAGCGGTTCAAAAATCACATCCGAGGGCTAGGACCTCCCCATCCTTTTCATCTAAAGGTGAAGAGATTAGCCTGTTCTTCTCCTAGGCAGGCGGCGTGTGCAGTGCAGTGCCATGGCGATAAGCAAAGTCGAGCAAGGTCTTGTCCTCTTGCTCTGAGCATAAGCATTAAATCGTGTCGGCTCTTTCGCCCCTAGGCAGAGCCTGTCCTAACCTACTCTGTCCTCTCCATCATGTCAACTCCATGGACTTCCGTGGACCTCCCATGGGCTAAGCTCACCATGAGCTTAACCCGTGGTCGAACCTCTTTGCTCTAGCTATATAACCTCCCATTGTGGCCCTTGGCTTCTTTTACACACCTTGAGCTTGGCCTTGCACGTGCTTGGTGAGCTTGCCCTACACTAACCTCCCCTTTTGCTGCCATTGTTGAAGTCCTTGAAGCTTCTCGGTGGCACAAGAGTTCGATGGCTCCTTTTCAACCCTTGCTCACTTTGTGCTCCCAAAACCTCTTGGAAGTTAACCCTAACTTAAATTGTTTGGCATTTTTGGAGGTGGCCAAAGTGGATCTTGAAGTTGGAGCTTTGGTAGTGGAACACCTTTCTTCCCCGGCACCGGTCCTTCCTTCCTCGACCTCCTCAGCTCCTCTGGACCTCCAGGTAAACTTCTGTTAGTCCTTAGAGCTGGGCACCCGCGTGTATGTTGTTGCGGAGCTTTTCTTGGGCACCCGCTTGAATGGCAGCTGCGGAGCTCAAATTTTGCTTCTTGCCTTTTTGACCGTGTGGTCTCCTTGCTCCTCTCCGGCTCGCCGGCGTTCAAAGCCGTCGCCGCCGTCGAGAGTTGGTCCCTGGTGTGCGCAACACTATTGCGCTGCGTTGGTATCCTTGGTTGGCGCCGGTGAGGTCCTCATCGCGGCGACAAGCTTTGGAGCCCTTCGGGATATTTGTCGGACAAAACGGCGGTATTGTTGTCGTTTAGGACAAAGATTCTCGACTTTGAATACCCCAATCATTGCTAATCATGGGGTTAGCCTTAAATGCCTTTGATCTGTCCTCATCGCGCATTTTAAGACCTCGCGCTGACCTCCTTGTGTCCCGGCGCCTTAACTCCATGTCCACGCAGCAGCGTCTTGGCGTCACGTGTGCGCGAGGGCGCTGGATGCAGGCCGTCCAAGACCTCCTCCAGGAGATCTCGAACGTCCGGGACCTCCCCTTAACGCATCGTGGCCGTCGGATCTCCCACGGAGGTGCGTGGCGTTAAGTCCTCGCGTAGGACCTCCCGAGGTCATCTCGGCCGTTTATGACCTCCCTCGGACGATCTTGACCGTTAAGGTCCTCCCTTGGAAAATCTGGACCGTCTAGGACCTCCCCCGCGAGGTCTAGACGATGTAGATCTTCCTTGGGGAGATCTTGATAGTTTAGATCTTCCTTTGGAAGATATCAACCATTGAGGACCTCCCTTGCTTAATCTGGGCTGTCCCGGTCCTCCCCCTTTCGTTGTGGTCCGTTGGATGTAGCATCAACGGCCACGACCTCTATCTCAGCAGACGCGTCTTGGCGTTTCATTGGGAGGACAAGGACCGTGGGATCCAAGATCCTGACCCGTGTCCTCTAGATCTCGCGAGCGCGTGTGCGCATTATCGTCTGGGAGGTCTTGAGCCATTAGATTCAAAATCTATGGCTCATGTCCTCCCAGTTCGTTCTAGTCCTTTGGACCTCCTGTGAGGTCTTAATTTTAAACTAAAAAAAGACATGAACTTTAAAATTGCATAACTAATTCAATTTAAATCCAAATGAGATCATTCAAATTGTGTTAGCTCTGGTTTGACCTGGGCTCCAATCTAAAAATGGTTATGAGCCCAGTTCAGCTCTAGAACAGGGTTTTGCAAATAGGTTTTAAAACTAACTTTAAATGTAGTGTTTAACTTGTAAAATACATAACTAATGCCCTGTAGATTATTTTTGAGTGAATCTAACTTTGTTGGGTTCCTCTATTGACGAACTTACTGTGAAAATTAGTTTTGAGCAGGTTGCTGTTGTCAAAAAGAATTCTTGAGCATTATAATTTTGTTCAAGTTCTTATTTTTGAAAAATTATAGAAAGTGCATAATAGCTCCAAATGAGATGAACTCAATTGTGTTATTCATCTCATGAGGTGCTGGTTTTACTGTAAAAATCTCAGTATCACCACCCTTCTAGAAAATGTTGCCTCATAATTAAATTAGGAATAGTGGCAGTTTGGTATTTTAGGGCTGAGCAGATTTGTTTTGCTCATAACTTTTGCATTGAGAATCCAAATCAATTAGTTCTTGTTGCTAAATTCCCTAAAAATCATCCTCTTGCTTCTGTAGAAATTTCAGAGTATTTGGAGTTCGGTTGCTGTGCTGTCTTTGTCATTTTCGTCGTTCTTATCGTTTCTTTTCGTCTTTTCGAATAGGTGTCGACGAGTGTGTTGATCCCGTGAGCGATCCTCAGCAACATTTTGACCAGAAACAGTAAGGCAAGCAGTTTGATCATATCTACTTATTGTCCATTACTTTAAAGCTTAATACTTTGTTTCACTTATATGTATGCATGCTACTTTGTGTTAAAATGTCGCTAGTAATCCTATAGATGCATATTCTGTAGGTAAATGTTCATTCTCTACTACTAAGCCTAGGATTATCTTGCTGCGATTTAGAGTTAGCGGATGGACTCTTATAAACAGTAGTTCGTTTATAATGCTTAGCAATGCTTAGATAACGGTAGAAATGGGCGGTTGTCGACATTATGTCGATGACCTTGATCACACTAAAATCTTTATTCCATTTTGTCCTTCTTGTGGCTTGTTACTTTGTAAACAAATAAAACCAAAATGAAAACAAAACTGTTTTTTACTTGGGCACAATGGATGTTGGTGTGATATTTTGGGTGTGATCGGAATGGTGCCTAAGTCCCCAAGGACCGAGTTACTTGTGTCACTAAGCCAAGCGCTCTTGCGTGCTAACCACACGAGGGGGATATGAGACCTCTCTTGACTAAGTACTTTGGGAGGTGTTAATTATGAGCTGGTCGGTGGGTATGTTTTAAATAAAATGTGTGTGTGTGGTGTTGGGAGGGAGCATTAGCAGACCGGTTAGGGCATCTAATGTGTCTTTATCCCCGTGGAGTTCTTGGCTCGTAATTAGCATCATCCATTGGAAATGTCTCGTAGGACTTAGCCGTGCTTGGCATACCAAAGGAAGTGTGCTAAATCATGTGGCGAAAAGGCGATCGGCGTGTGGGTACATTGGTACACCCTGCGAGGTTAAAACTATTGAATAGCCTCGTCCTAGGTTATGGACATGCTTGGTAAGGTCGTGCAAGAACTAGACTACAACATTTAAATTAAAACTTGATGGGTTGGTATGAATGGATGTTCATGCTATTGTGGTGGCTAATGGGTTAGCCACTTCGGAGATTGTTGATGTTATCTATCAATTGTTACTTGTCTCGTTGTTTCTTGCAAATGAAAAATGAATTGCAACATTGCTTTGGAATCTATTTAAATATTGCAAATGAAAACTTGCTTTATGCCAAAATAAGTCCAAAGCCTCATCCACTTAAATAAAGCTTGCATGTAGTTAAACTATAGTTACATTATATTACGTCGGTCTTGCGAGTACATTTTGTACTCAATTGCTTTCTTAATAACTTTGTTGCAGAGGTGGTAGAGCCCAAAGGGCTTTACTTTTGTGATTTGTCTTGGTGGTTGGGAAGCGACTAGCTTGGCGGTCCGGTCGATTGCCTTGTGGGTGAAGGCACCTTTGGTTGGTTCTTGTTTTGGGCCATCTCTATGACACTTTTGCTTCCTTTGTTATCTTAGTAGTCTTGTTGTATTTGGCGGTCGGCCTCTCTTTTGTAATAACTATCCTTTATGTATATTAACTTCGGTTTGTTGCTTGTTACATTCTATGTGTTTGAATGGAATTGATGCAATCTTTTGTAATGAGTTGTGTGTCTTGCATTCTTGGGAAGTACATATATCTCGAGGCCTGATTTATTTAGTTGATAATACTATGGTCAATTGGATGACTAAGTATTATGAGCCTTATAATCGGGGTCTCCTGCTTTACCGTGGCCTTACCCGCCGCAGCATACCGTGTCGCCACCTCGTCGGATCCTATGTGGATCAGGCGTGGCCTAATCGAGGCCACCCTGCGAGCCAAAACCCCGTGGGGCTAGTCCATTTGGACCGTGTCTATGACACGTGGGGCCCACTTGCCAGAAATTGTTTTATTTAGTAAATTTCTGAAAACCTCAGGGCTGATGTCAGCATTGCGCAATAATTAGATTTTCCTTTAGAAAAATAAATCGGGAAATGCTTTTAAATTGCAGATTTAGGTTTAAACTTGTAAAATTCATATCTTTTGCATCCAAACTCCAAATTGGGTGTTTCAAATTGCTAAATTCATATAAAATCATTATCTAGCTAACTAAACTAAAATAATTTTATTTTGAGTTAGTTTGATTTGTATTTTTGAATTTATTTGAATTTCATTTGAATTTGTCGTACTTTCGCGTATAGACTTCGACGATTCCGGAGAGTTAGATCCTTCAGAGGAATTAGAATTTCAAGACTTCAATGAAGGCAAGTTATACCCTTGACCATATTGCTCCCAGTATTTTAAAACTATTTAATCCTGTTTTTAAATTATTAAATGCATGCTTACTTTTATTCAATTATTTCAAGTCCCTGTTTAAATAATTAGATATTCCAATTGTTATTGTATGGCCAATTTTGAATATTGAAATGTCATTCCTTTGTCACCAATAGATAAATTAGTATGAAAAATATTCACATGCTTAGCAAATGCTTAGACCCTGATTATGATTTTTGGGAGGATTTAGCCAAATTAATTCAAATTGGTTTAAACTTGAAACTATGGTATTGTTTTACCATAGAGAATTTGTAAAGGTGGTTTTATCTAAAAATAAAATCAAAAATGGTTTGGACTTAGGCAAAATGGATGAATGGTGGGTGCAGGTTTTTGCACGGGTTTAATCTGGTTAAGATTAAGACCCAGGGTTTAAATTGGAAGACGCCCAAGTCAGTTAAGGACCGGTCTTTGAGCCGCATCTTGCTATGTCTCACTGAACCACCACATGTCTTGTATGGGCAGAACTTGGCTTAATAATTTGTAATACCTCTTAGATATTTCTGCTATGTTGTATGTGTGGGTGTCGGTTAGACAGTAGTCCCACCTGGCGCAAGAGGGGGCTTCCGGAGGACGATCAGTCCAATGGATGCGAAACCTTAGCGGGCATGAGTACTTTGAGGTAGAACATTGTAACAACCATGTGATAATTGCTTTGTCACACGCCTTAGGAAGCGTGGATTGGCCGACACAAAGAGTAGATTATCTCGTGTGGGTAAAGCTGTACAAACTCTGCAGAGTAGAAAACTATTCGAATAGCCACGTCCGCGGTCATAGACATGCTAGCAAAGCCACTCCGAGTTAGACTTGTTTTTGGTTTTAAAATGATTTCAACAGATGATTTCATGATGTTAATCCTTGTAGTAAAATTGGGCGGTTAGCCATGTGATAGGAGGGTATCCTTCACCATTCAAATATGGAGGTTATCCACACTATAAAATTGTCATTTAAAATCTGATTTTATATATAGTATAAAAATGGCCTCAGAAATTAATATGATTATTTAAAAGTTGAAAATGCTGCTTTACGCAAATAAACCCTGCCAACACCCCTTGTTTACTTTATGCATGTATTCAATCTGTTACTTGACGGGTGTAACTTGCGAGCACGGTAGTAGTGCTCATTCTTGCTGAATATCTTTATTCAGGTGAAGACTACTACCAGGATGGTGAGGACACCGGCGGCAAACTCGCCCCAAATGATTGCCTGTGGCGAATCGTTGGGTCTACTACTACTTTTCTGCTTCCGCTGTGTTTTACTTTATTTGGCCTCAGGCCCTTTGTAATAAACTCTGAATAATTATTAATAAAATGCGTGATATGTTTGTGTTATCACTTTTGTTTGACTGTGTACACTAGCAATCCTGGACTAGTGTATGAACACAGAGAATTCGGGATCCTTCGCTCCCGGGTTCGACAGCCGACTGGCGATGCGGAGGCAATGGCTAGCTCGTTTGGGATTGTGAGTATGGCCCTCGAAGAGGTGTTAGACGGGACACCCTCGTAGGTTTACAGTCGGGGTACTAAGGATACACTGGTGGAGGATCGCGTCGATATCGCTGCCACGATACGTGAGCCTCTGTTCCCTACTCGCCCTCGTCTGCTCGTTAGCGGTCGGCTGACTTGCTTTTGTGTCGCGCAGCGTGGATCGTCAAGGGGGAACCTAGCGCCGGTGCTGCCTCCGGGGTCGCGGAGTCCGTGGGGGATCCCTGGGATGGTACGAATGTCGGGGCGTCCGCGAGTGCGTCGGGCTCTAAGCGGGGCGGGGTGGACGCTGCTGCCTTTGCAGCCGTGGGCGTCGCGAATCTGGGGCCGCTACTTTACTCAGATTTCAAGGTCAGCCCTGGGGCTGCTTCCGTCTGTGAGGAAGTGGCTTGTTTTGTCGCCCCGCCTTGCATGTTCGAGCTCTTTGTGCGAATGAGCACGAAGAATTTGTTCTGGAGCATCGAGGCAAACACGATGAAGGTGAGTCCGGGTAAGCACGCCCCTCTGCTCTAAGTGCAGCGTTAACCATATCTTTCTTTGGCAGACGATGATTCTGTCACGCTCGCTCAAGAGGGACATCCAGAGCGGCTACGCGGAGATCCAGGAGAGGATTGACCTAGAGTTCGCGCGGAACACCACACTATCCTCGGAGTGGTCAGCCCTTGTTAAGAAGGCGAAGGGGCTGGAAGCGAGGGTTGCCGTGCAAGAAGGGCAGCACCGCACCCTGCTGGAGGAGGTGGAGTCCTTGCGCAACGCCTGCTCTGTGCTCGAAGCGGAGGTTGCGACGGAGCGGTCTCTTTTGGTCGCTGTGGCGCAGGATACCTGGCATGCGATGGAACGCATGGAGGGTGCTATGACTGAGCTCGACGACATGCCCCCTACTCGGAGGCACACTGTCGACCAGATGGATGCCACCCTAGAACGTCTTCGTCGTGCCGGGGAAGTGTTTCTCCTAGCCGCCCGTGCCTATGGTAACCACTGCGCGAAGGTGGCATGGACGGTGGCCCTCGTTTCTCTTCATTGGGCTAGGTGCGAGCATGTTGTGAGCTTGGTCGCGTCTTGTGCTGTTGCTTTCGCTCTGGAGGTTGCTACGGCGAAAGCGGTGCGTGAGCTAGCAATGCCCTTGCCAAGGATTTTTGGGCCCCGTCCGGCCGGGGTGCTATGATGGAGTCACTCTGGGCCGCCTTGGTGCAGAAAACGAAGGGGAAGGGCTCGGTCGACGGTGCTAGAGTGGTTGAGCGGGGGGCCGCCACTGGAGGCAAGGTGTGACCCTCCTCTCCTCTTCAAGAAGAGTCATTTTGTTTCAGTCCTAGGGTTCTCTTCTCTTCTTTTTTTTTTGTTTCCTGCTTCAGCGTCGCTGCGCGAGCCCGGACAAGATTAGGGACAGCTTGACCTGTAACTACTCATTTTGCTAATGGAAAGAAACCGAAATGGATTCTCCTTCGTTGCTATGCGGGCTTGTTTCATGTTAGTCTCTGTTTTGCTCAGGGGGCCTATTGTTTCGCCGTACTGCCGGACGAGGTGCCTGCCCTCCGTGGTGGCGCACAAAGTCCTATGCCCCTTCGCACGGTACAAGGATGAGCGAACGTTGGTCTGCAAGTGGCCCCTAAAGATTTGCTACCGTGGTATAGTATGCCATGGTGCCAAGCGGCAACGTGAGAAGAAAGCGAACCCGGAGGGGCCGATGAAGAGGTTCCTTCGGCTGCACGAACAGAAGGCTTTGAACGCATGGGATGAGATACTATCTATCTGGTTGAGTCACAGGGTTGGGACTGCGCCCGAGGGGCCTCTTCTGCCTCGCGCCGCTCCTGTGATTTCGTCGAGCTCTTCAGATGTGTCAGATGATTGGGCCGCGGAGAGGGAGTACGTGAAGTTCATGGCTACGCACCCTCTGACGAGGAGCTGCTCGAATGGGTCCTGCGGGAACAACGAGAGCGCGGGGCAGATGATTTCGCGCCCGCCTGCGGTAAGTGTGGTCATGCGTCCGCCTCGTTGCGGGGCAGAGTGTACTGGTAACGTGTCTTCGTTGTGTGGGGCACGCTTCTTGACCTTGTACGGTGTGTGTGTTTGGGAGTGTGGTGAATAATGTACTTGTGATTGTGGTGAATAATGTATTTGTTGTTTGCCGCCGTCCTCGAACCCTTAGGTAGGGCTCTGGGGAGCCCTAACCTGTATTTTTTGCGAGGGGGAGGCGAAGCCTCGCGGCGTCCCCCATATTTTTTAGGTAGGGCTTCGGGGAGCCCTAACCTCTATTTTTGCGAGGGGTAGGTGAAGCCTCGCGCCGTCCCCCATACTTTTTTTAGGTAGGGCTCCAGAGAGCCCTAACCTTTATTTTTATGAGGGGGGCGAGCCTCGCACGCGTCCCCATACTTTTTAGGTGGGGCTCAGGGGCCCTAACCTCAGGCCTGAGGGGGAGGCGAAGCCTGGGTGTAGATCCCCATACATTTTTAGGTAGGGCTCCGGGGAGCCCTAACCTGTATTTTTGCGAGAGGGAGGCGAAGCCTTACGCTGTCCACCATACTTTTTCAGGTAGGGCTCCGGGGAGCCCTAACCTATATTTTTTGCAAGGGGGAGGCGAAGCCTCGCGTCGTCCCCATACTTTTTCAGGTAGGGCTCCGGGGAGTCCTAACATGTATTTTTTGCGAGGGGGAGGTGAAGCCTCGTGCCGTCCCCCATACTTTTTAAGGTAGGGCTCCGGGGAGCCCTAACCTCTATTTTTGCGAGGGGGAGGCGAAGCCTCGCGCCGTCCCCCATACTTTTTTTAGGTAGGGCTCCGGGGAGCCCTAACCTCTATTTTTGTGAGGGGGAGGTGAAGCCTCGCGCCACCCCCATACTTTTTTTTAGGTAGGGCTCTGGGGAGCCCTAACCTCTATTTTTGCGAGGGGGAAGCGAAGCCTCGCGCCGTCCCTATACTTTTTCAGGTAGGGCTCTGGGGAGCCCTAACCTGTATTTTTGCGAGGGCAAGGCAAAGACGACGCCGTCCCCCCTGGCCTGGCTTGGTCTTCGGACCGTGCCATGCTGGGTTCAGCCTTTCACGCTGTCTTCGCTATATATGTTGCTGTGAGGTGCCGCCGTGGGCCCTAGGGCTGTGCGGCATGTATGCCTAGAGGCTGCTCATACAGTCGTGCCCGCAGAGGGCATCTATGTGCACCAGGGCCGAGGGCCATGCGCGGTGGCTTTGTTTATCCACTCGTGCCTACGGAGGGCATCGGTGTGCACCGGGGCCGAGGGCCATGCGCGGTGGCTTTATTTATCCACTCGTGCCTGCGGAGGACATCGGTGTGCACCGGGGCCGAGGGCCATGCGCGGTGGCTTTGTTTATACATTCATGCCTGCGGAGGGCATCGGTGTGTCTGCGGGTCGAGGGCCATCTTGCGGTGGCTTTGTTTATACACTCGTGCGCCGAGAGGGCATCGGTGTGCCGGGGCGAGGGCCATGCAGTGGCTGTTTATACACTCGTACCTCTGAAGGGCATCGGTGTGCACGGGGCGAAGGCCATCTTGTGATAACTTTGTTTTATTGTTGTGTTTGTTCCTTTGCTTGTTCGATACACAGGGGCAAAATGCTACGGGATATACATGGGTTTTGTACATGCCCCGGCCGATCATGGGCGACGAGGCGATCCTCTGGTCATAGCCAGTTTTGACAAAAAGTTTGTACATTCCCTTGCCTATTAATGGTGACAGGGCGGTTCTCCGGGCACAGCCGGCTTTTACAAAGTTCTTAAGGGTAGAACTTCTGGAGGCTCTTTATATTCCAAGTGTGGCCCAGCTGGTCTCCCTCTGGCATCGCGATGCGGAAGGTACCTACCCTCGTTGTGCTGATAACAACGTACGGCCCTTCCCAATTGGACTCCAGCTTGCCAATTGCCGCTTGGTTTGTGGCTCGCTTCAGGACCAAATCGCCTGGGGCGAGGTGATGGGCCCTGACCTTTCTGTTGTATGCCCGGGTGACCCCTTCGCTATACCTTATCATGGTTGAGATGGCCTGCACGCGTTGTTCCTCGAGGAGGTCGAGAGAGACCTCCCATCCTGTCGGGTCGGCCTGGGCTGTGGCTCGGTAGGAACCGATAGCAAACTCCGCTGGTGTCATGGCCTCATCGCCGAAGAGGAGCGTGAACGAGGAGAAACCTGTGGCCCTGGTAGGCGATGTGCGGAGTGCCCATAGAGCCTTTTGGAGCTCTTCGGGCCATAGTCCCTTAGGAAGTCCTACGAGGCGTTTCTTCAACCCATCTAGGAGGTTGCCATTGGCTCGTTTGACGGCCCCGTTGGATTCCGGGTGCCCGACAGACGCGAAGCATATCGTTATGCCTAGGTCTTTGCAAAATGCTCGGAAGGGCTGGGAGTCGAACTGTGTTCCGTTGTCGGTGACGATGTCTGTGTACGCCGCGTCGGCGAATCATGTTCTTCCATGCGAATTCTTTGGCGAGCTGCAGCGATGATCTTAGCGGCGGTTTTGCTTTGACCCATCTGGAGAAGTACTCGATGGCGACGAACGTGAACCGGAGGTTGCTCTTGGCCGCAGGGTACGGCCCGATGATGTCCAGTCCCCAATGTGCGAAGGGCCAGATAGGTGGCAGGGGTTGCAGGGGCTGCGCGGGTGCCTTTGGGTTCGGCGGCCCACGGCACCCCGGCAACGCCGGCGAGTCTGCGCATCTCGAATCTTGTTGGCGGTAAAATCGCCAGCAAACGTCCACCCTACCAGGCCCCGAGGTCCTTAATGCACGCCACATAGCCCTTCGTGGATGTCTTTAAGGAGGGACTGCCCTTCCTTCTGTGACACGCAGCGGAGGAAGGGGGCACAGACACCCTCCTTGTACAGCTCTTCGGCGACCATATAGTAGTTCCTTGCTCGACAACGAAGGCGCTTCGCTTCGGCCGGGTCCTCTGGTTCTTCACCGGCGAGGTACTTAATAATGGTGCCCCGCCAATCTGCTGCAGCCGTCGGTTCCGAGGCTGCCACAGGAAGCACTAGGCATGCAACCCCTTGCGCTTCGGGCGCAGCTCCTTGTGCTTCGGGCGCAACCCCTTGTGCTTCGGATGCAGCGGACGGTTTCGTGAGTATTTAGTAAAAAACATCCACGGGGGCCCCTCGCCGGCACTTGCCATCTTTGCCCATTTATCCGCTGCTTCATTGTTACATCTGGGGATTGCCTGGATGGTAATACCGAGGAAGAAATTTGCCGCTTGTCATACCGCGCCCAGGTAACGGGTCATCTCGGGGCACCTTGCCACGAACGTCTTGTCAAAGTGGCCTACCACGAGGCAAGAATCGCTTTTGATGAGGATGCGCTTCGCTCCCAGGGCTCTTGCTTTGCAGAGGCCCAATAGCAGTGCTTCATACTCTGAGGCATTATTTGTTGTCGGAAAGTCGAGGCGGGCTGCGTGTGACGCGGTCCGTCCGTCTGGGGAGACCAAAATGGCTGCGGTGCTGGCTCCGGCAGCGCACCACGACCCGTCTTTGTACATTATCCACGGTGCCTCGGTTGTGGCCGAGGGGTTGTCTTTTGCATGCGGCGTCCACTCGGCCACGAAGTCCGCGAGGGACTGCGACTTGATGGTGGCTCTTACGGCGAAGGTGAAGTCGAAGGGCGCCAGCTCGGCCGCCCACTTGCCTATCCGGCCCGAGGCATTTTGTTCCGTAGTATCAATGCTAGCAGGTAGGATGTCCGGACCTTGATGGGGTGCGCCAAGAAATAGTGGCGGAGCTTCCGCGAGGCCACCAGCAAGGCGTATACCAGCTTTTCGAGCTCTGTGTACCGGATTTTGGCCCCCTGCAGGGCCTCCGAGACGTAGTATATAGGGCGCTGACCGTCGCGCTCTTGGACGAGCACCGCGCTCACCGATGACGGAGTAGCAGCGATGTATAGTAGAAGATTCGCGCCCTGCTCCGGGCTAGTCAGGCTTGGTAGCTCCGTAAGGTACTGTTTAAGGTCTTCGAACGCTTTCTGGCAGTCGGCTGTTCAACGGAACGACTCCGTTCCTCGGAGTGTTTTGAAGAACGGGAGGGCTCTCTCGGTAAAGGCGGGGCGGGGAATCGGCTAAGGGCGCGAGGCGACTGTCAATTTTGCGCCGAGGCGTTGTCGCGGGGCTTCATCTCTTGGATGACCCTGATTTTCTCGGGGTTGACCTCAATGCCCCTCTCCGACACGAGGAAACCCAGGAGCTTGCCCGCCTTCACGCCGAACGCGCACTTCTCCGGGTTGAGCTTTATTCCCTCCGCCCAGAGGTTGGCGAAGGTTTCTTGAAGGTCCTTCACGTGTGTTCCCGCAAGCTTGCTCTTGATCACTATGTCGTCAACGTACGCTTCTACATTGCGGCCCAGCTGGTTGGCTAAGACCTACGCAATGAGGTGGACAAATGTTGCCCCTGCAGTCTTGAGGCCGAAGGGCATGCGAGTGTAGCAATATGTTCCTATGGGCATGATGAACGTGGTTTTTGGTTCGTCCTCCTTGGCCATGTGCACTTGGTGGTACCCGGAGTAGGCGTCTAGGAAGCTCATGAGCTCGCAGCCCGAGGTGGCATCCACCAGCTGGTCGATGCGGGGCAGGGGAAAATCGTCCTTAGGGCATGCTTTGTTGAGGTCGGTGAAGTTGACACACATGCGCCATTTACCTGTCTCTTTCTTGACGAGGACGGGGTTGGCTTGCCACTCCGAGTACTTGATCTCGCGGATGACCCCCCCCCTTTTAGCAGCTTTGCAATCTCTTTCTTTGCCGCCTGCAGGTGGTCTGCGGACATGCGTCGTAGCTTCTATTTCTTGGGTGTCACGTCGCTTTGGAGGGCTAGCCGGTGCTCAATTGTTCCCCGTGCTACGTCGGGAAGGTCCTCCGGTCCCCAAGCGAAGACATTCGCACTGCTGCGGAGCACTTCGAGGATTTCGTCGCATGCCTCCGCCCGGAGGTCTGACCCGAGGGCCACCGTCTTGTTTGGTGAGCTGTCCCTTAGGGGGATTCTTCAGAGCTGGCCCTACGGCCTGTGCTTCGATGCCCACCTTGCTAACGGTGGCGCTGCATGATCCTTGTCCGGCCTAACTGTGTGGACATGTCGGGCTTGGGATAGAGCCTCGAGCTCTATATGTCTTGCAAGGTCTTGATCTCCCCGAACCGTGATGATGCCCTCCGGGGCAGGGAGCTTCATGCACAGATAATTGTGGTGAGCTATCGCGCCGAAGGTGTTGAGCGTGGACTGGCCGAGGATTGCATTGTATTGGTAGGCCATTTGGACCACATCGAATGTGACGACCTCGGTTCGGGATGCAAAGTCGTCACTGAACATGATGGCCAGGTTGATCTGGCCTAGGGCTGTCACGGGTCTTCCTCCGAAGCCTAGTAGGGGTATGCCCGGAGGGGTCAGACGATCCCGGGGAATCATCATCTTGTCGAAGGCGTCCACGAACAGGAGGTCCGCCGAGCTCCCTCCGTCGATAAGGACACGCCTCACCTCGAAATCTGCAATGTTGGCGGAAATGACGAGGGGATCCTGGTGCGGAAAATACACCCCGCGGGCATCCTCGGGCCCGAAGGATGTGGGTATCTTAGCGTAACAAGGTGGGTTGGACATAAGTGCTGTTGCCCGCGGGTGGATTTGTCGGGCATCATCTGCATTGTCTTTTTCAAGGCATCCCGAGCGAGGATCCTCCGGTGATCATGTTGATGACCCTCTGCTAGTGCTCGGGCTGGCCTCCTTCTATGCGGGGTCTTGGTGGTGGTGCGGGGAGCTGATTGTCAGTTCCTCTCTTGTTATTGGGTTCGGTTGGTTGTTCGCGGTGCATGTAGTCCTGCATAGCCGCGATGGTGCGGCATTCGTTGGTGGTGTGCGTTCCTTCGCCGTGGAGGTCGCAAAACAGTGCAGGTCCATCGGTGCGGTTATTTGGCTGGCGGTCGGCACTTCATCTGCGTCCTCGCCCGCGGCCTCGGCCTCGGCGACCTCCGCGTCTTCCTCCTTCGGGCTGTGGCGCACTGTCAACATGGTATACTCCCCGGCCCTTCTGCCGATAGTCGTTGCTTCGCGGCTTGGCGGGTGCCCCGGTCGGGGTGGTATTGGGCGCTTCTTTTGCAGGTGGCACAGTTGGGGTGGAAGTGGTGGGTGCTCCTCTTCGAATGCTGTCTTCCTCCGCCCGGGCGTACTCTTCCATTTTGTCGAAGAGCTCTGTCACCGTGCGGACGGGCTTGCGGGCAAGTCTCTCCAACAGGGGACCCTTGTGGAGTTCATACGTAGCTGCATTTATGACGGTGGTTTCGTTGACGCCTTTTACCTGACACTTGACCTCCACAAACTTCCTGAAGAAGTTGTGGAGGGATTCACTTGGCGCCTGCTTCACCCCGAACAGGTGCCCCGCGTCCTTTGGCTCCGTGTAATTCCCCTCGAAGTTGTTGCAGAGGAGATCCCAAAGCTATTCCCACGCGTACACGGAGCGAGGGGGATGGTGAAGAACCAAGTCAACGCGACACCTTTGAGCGCGAGGGTGATGCTCTTCGCCTTTGTGGTGTCGTCTCCTCTCGCCGCCTCGACGGCGGTCTTGTACACCCAGAGGAATTCCGAGGGGTCCATGTGCCCTTCGAAGGGCGTGACCTTCGGCATCTTGAAGCCAGGTGGCCAGCGGGCCGTCTCCAGCCCGACACTTAGTGGGGAGTTTGGGTCACCCCGGAGTACTGGTGTGTGGGTTGTAGGGGTGTGTTCCGCTCTGTTCTACAGCGATTGTTGGTGCGGGGCCGCGAGGGATGTCTCCGATGGCTGCCGGAGGTCCGCCAACTCTCGGCGAGACCGCCATCTCTCTTTGGGCGTTTAAATCGATCCTTGGCTTGTGCCCCGTCTTGAGTTATTTGCTTCCTCTTCAAGGCACAGGCGGTGGCGCTTGCGGCCGGCTCTGTTTTCTTGGCCCTCGGGGTGATCGGCGCCGCGGCCATCGCGGCCACTTCAGCTGCCGAGGCCTTGGGCCTAGCCCTCGTTTGGGGGGCCATGCTGGGGTGTAGCTTTCTTGCGTAGGGTTAGTGCTTCACAGCTTTCCTGCTGGTCCCCACAGACGGTGCCAACTGTGAGACCCCAGGGTATTTGGCTTGGGATGCTTAGTCGAACCACCGACCCTAGCATCACAAACAAAATATCCCATGTCTCGGGAAAATATGTACATCCCAGAAGTGCTGTACATACACCCATTTACAAGTTCATGCAATCAATTCCATACAAACATAGATCCAAGCACGAACTAGATTAAACAAAGACATATATAATAGAGAGTCATTACAAAAAGGGAGGCCTACCGGCCAAATACAAGCTAAAGAGAGTAAATAAATAGCGGAAGGAAAAAGCCATAAGATGGCTATAACAAAAAGCCAATCAGTGTGCCTTTAACCCACAAGGCAAACCGACCAAGCCACCAACCTAGTCGTCGAACCCGCAGCACATCTCACAAAAGTGCATCCCTTGGGGACTCACTTCTTCCTCTGCAACAATTACAGTTAAGCAAAGTAAATGAGTACAAAAATGTACTCGCAAGACTGACGTGTAAGGGTAACAGCCTATAATTAGCTACATGCAAGCTTTATTTAAGTGGATGAGGCTTTGGACTCATTTTAGCATAAAGCAAGTTTTCATTTGCAATAATGTAATAGATTTAAAGCAATTTGACAATCCATTTTTAAATGTTCAAATAACAACGATACAAGAATAATAACAACAGTAAAGACAGTCCTGGAAGTGACTAACCCAATAGTCACCACAACAATAGTGTGAACATCCATTCATACCAACCCATCAAATTTTAATTAAATGATGTAGTCTAGTTCTTGAGTGACCTTGCCAAGCTTGTCCATAACCTAGGACGAGGCTATTCAAATAGTTTTAACCCTGCAGGGGTGTACCAATGTACCCACACGTCGGATCGCCTTTTCGCCACATGATTAGCACACTTCCTTTGGTATGCCGGCACAGCTAAGTCCTACGAGACATTTCCAATGGATGATGCTAATTAAGAGCCACAACTCGACAAAGAGAAAGACACATCAGCCAGCTCAAGCCGAATTACAGATGTTCCCCTCATATCATAATAACAATTTTCTTTTAACACCACCAACCAACTCATAATTAACACCCCCCAAAGTACTTAGTCAAGAGAGGTCCCATATCCCTCTCGCATGGTTAGCACGCAATATTGCTCAGTTTAGTGGCCCAAGTAACTCGGTCCTTAGGGACTTAGGCACCATTCCATCACACCATGAGATCACACCAACATCCATTGTGCCCAAGTCAATAACATTTTGTTTTCAATTTTATTTCTTTACAAAGTAACAAAGCACAAGTGCTAGACATAATGGAATAATAGTTTTTGTGTGATCAAGATCATTGACATAAGTCGACAACCGCCCAATTCTACCGGTAGCTAAGCATTTCTAAGCATGACACCGAAAAGACAATAAAAGAGTACAATTCAATCACCAGGCTCTAATTCACCGGCGAGGTTATTATCCTATGGTTTGTGGCAGGGGATAACAATTTAAGGGCAACCATGCAATAGGAATAGCTACCTCTAATCGATAAAATTAATTTGACACAAAAGCATGCATACATACAAGTTGAATACAAAGTATTAGACTTTAAAGTAATGGGATTAGACTAAATATGATCAAACTGCTTGCCTTGCTGGAGATAACTTTCTTGCTGCAGAGGATCACTCTCGTTTTCAATAAAATCATCGGAACCTGTCGAACGAATCGAGAAGTACAAATAAGAACGAATAACACCAAGAATACTCAAAAATTCAAAGTCATCCAAAAATCATGAAAAATTCACAGAAAGAAGAGTCTGATTTTAGATGAATTTAGGTGAAAGAATTACTCCGTTTGGATTTAGTATGTGAGATCTATAGTAGTTTGAAACTCAGATTTCAGAAAAATCAAATTAATTCTCATCTGTTACTGTTCATCCGAATTATTTGTTTAGTGAAATTTTGTAGGATGGTGGTGGATATAAGGATTACAGAAATGGGTAGAGGACAAAATTATATGAACAACCCAATTGGATTCATTCCATTTGGAGTTAAATGAATTTTCTATGAATTTTTAAAGTTAATTCAATTTCTAGTGCAAAACTTGTTCTTTCTAGAAATTAATTCCAATTTCAAAATTTTCTGGGACCATAACATGATTCAAACCTATTCCAAGTTAAATGGCATTAAAAAAGAAAACTAAAAAAATTGGTTTCACTCGTTTTGGAGTAAAATTGAATTAGTTATGCCTTTCTGAAGTTAAGATTATGGCATAAGGTCAAATGTTGTTTTACTAACCACAATTCGATTCTGGACTCATGATTCATTTTTACTCTTATAGATTAAATGCTAAAAGATAACAATTATACTTTCTAATCCAAATGCTTTGGCCATTGAATTAATTCTATCTCATAGTTAGATGAGTATTGCATTCGAAACTTGTTTTCAAGGGCTTGTCTCTGTTAACCTAATGTCCAAAAGCTAACATGAAACAATAAGATTTCCAACTGCTTGTATTAGACAAGTTGTTAGCCTATTGACAATCCTAGTTATCTGCATAATACCTTCTATGATTAAGCATCTTACAACGGAGCAGTTTTCTAAACTAAATGCTAAGTGTTACTAGCTACTTCCTTCATATAACAAAATTCAGATTTGGCTATTTCTGTTAGGTAATTGCAACCTGACTAATTGAATTAAACTCTAACTTAGTACTGTTATCAGACCAATACAACTTGATTAGACCACTTCTCTGTTCATGTATTCAACTAGAGGAAAATTTCTGATTTGGACTGTTTGCCAACTGAACTTCATACTACTTCCATTTTCCATTTGTCAGAAATGTAACTGAGTGTTTTTAACAATCATTCAAGAAGCTTGCTATTGATTCTTGTTATCTTCAGTTTTCACTAATGCTTAGACCTTCCAATATGCTAACTCAAAAGAGCCACATAACTAACATTCATCTAAAATAGTAATTGTTCTCACTGTTGGTTTCAGAAATTCACAACTAAAAAGGTTTTTCAGTTTTACTAATTCATTTGAGGAAACTAAAAGACATTCATAGAATTGGTTGGCAGCAGGTGACATGTATAACATTGAGGTCTTACTGTCAGGCACAGAGAGAGACTTCATAGAGATAATGAATAGGGGGCTCAGGCTGAAATGCGCGGCGCAAGTCACCGGCGAGTGGATGGGCGGCGGCAGTCGAACAAGGGCAAAATGGATTGCTTCGGTCTGGCGATCCTGTGGGTGGTCTTGGCACCAGTGAGGAGGGTTGACGGTGGCCGCTTTCATACCCATAGAGAGTGAGTGAGGGCCTACCTGTAGAGAAACAAGGAGCCTCTTTGAGGCATATTTACAAACACACAGAGGGCAAGGAGGAAGAAACCGAAGGGGCTCGGGCATGTGACGCTAGCAGCGAGGGGGCGGCACGGTTGGTGACGCAGGGGCCCGGAGCGATGGCGGAGGAGGCACAGGGAGCCGGCGGTGCTTAGGATGCTGTGAGCACCCGGATTTATTAAGCTCATAATACTTAGTCATCCAATTGACCCTAGTATTATCAACCAAATAAACCCAGTCTCGAGAGATGTATACTCCCCAGAATGCAGTATACATACCTCACAACAAAAGAATGTATCAATTCCATACAACACATAGTACAAAAGCAACAAACCAGAAGTTAATATTAATAAGGATAGGTTATTACAAAAGAGGGGCCTTCTGGCCAAATAACAACAAGTACTACTAAGATAACAGCGGAAGCAAAAGTGCCATAAAGATGGCTATAACACAAAGCCAATCAGTGTGCCTTAACCCCTAGGCATCTGACCGGACCGCCAAGCTAGTCGTCGAAGAAGCTGCAACACATAGCACAAAAGTGAGGCTCTTGGAGCTCACCTTCTTCCTCTGCAACAAAAGCCACAAAAATGCCACAACCACGGGCAGATGAGTACATAAAGTACTCCGCAAGACTTACGTGTGAGATAACAGAACTATAAATAGCTACATGCAAGCTTTATTTAAGTGGATGAGGCTTTGGACTCATTTTAGCATAAAGCAAGTTTCATTTGCAATAACATAATAGATTGAAGGCAATTTGGCAAAGCATTTTAATTGTTGAAATAACAACGAGATAATAACATAGTAACAACAACAAGATCAACCTGGAAGTGACTAACCCAAGTCACCACAACAATAGCATGAACATCCATTCATACCAACCCATCAAGTTTTAATTAAATGGTTGAGACTAGTTCTTGAACGACCTTACCAAGCATGTCCATAACCTAGGGCGAGGCTATTGAATAGTTTTAACCTGCGGGGGTGTACCAATGTACCCACACGTCGGACCGCCTTTCCTTAAAGCACACTACCTTTGGTATGCCGGCACGCTAAGTCCTCTGAGACATTTCCAATGGGCGGTGCTAATTTTGACCAAGACAACCCACGGGATAAGGACCCAATGGACAGCCTAACCGGTGCCTTGCTGCTCCATTCCCACACCACACACACACACATTTTATCTTTAAAACACACCAACCGAGCGATCCCAATTAGCACCGCCCAAAGTACTTAGTCAAGAGGTCCCATATCCCCTCGTGTGGTTAGCATAAAAAAGCGCTTGGCTTAGTGACCCAAGTAACTCGGTCCTTAGGGACCTAGGCATACCACCACTTTCCAAAAACCGCACCATCCATCCAATATGCCCAAGTCTAAATCAATCTTTTATTTTCAGTTTTTGATTTTACAAATTAATCAAAGCACAAGTGCTGGACATATAGGAGTAATAATCAGTTTTGAGTGATCAAGACCATCGACTAAGTCGATGATCGCCCATAACTACCGAAAACTAAGCATGTCTAAGCAATTTAAATCGAAACTACTAAGTGATAAGAGCTCATCCAACGAGCTCCCACCACAGCAAATAACCTAGGCTCATGGTAGTAGAGGATAAACAATTCCTACAGATTATGCAACTATAGGCTTGCTAGCGATATTTTAACACAAAGTAGCATGCATACATACAAGTAAAACAATATATTAAGCTTTAAAGTAATGGGACAATGATGGAAATGATCAAACTACTTGCCTCGTGGTTGCTGGTCAATTTGTTGCTGAGGATTGCTCACGGGTTCAAAGTACTCGTCGACACCTAACGGAAAGGCGAAAAGAGACGATAAGAACAACGAAAAACAACAAAGACAGCATAGCAAACGAACTCCAATTACTCTGAATTTCCTACAGAAGCAAGAGGATGATTTTTAGGAAATTTTGCAACAAGAACCAATTGATTTGGATTCTCAATGCAAAAGTTATGAGCAAAACAATTCTGCTCAGCCCCTAAAAATACCAAACTGCACTATTCACTAATCTAATTATGAGGCAACATTTTCTAGAAAAGTGGTGATGCTGAGATTTTTACTGTAAAACCAGCACCTCATGAGATGAATAACACAATTGAGTTCATCTCATTTGGAGCTAGATTGCATTTTCTATGATTTTTCAAAAACAAGAACTTGAACCAAATTATAATGCACAAGAACTCTTTTCTATAACAGCAACAAGATCAAAGCTAATTTTCACAGTAAGTTCATTAATAGAGGAAACCAACAAAGTTGGATTCACTCAAAAATAATCTACAGAGCATTAGTTATGTATTTTACAAGTTAGACATTATTTTGAGTGTACTTTTAAAGTTAGTTTTAAAACCTAAAGGCAAAATTGTGCTCTGGAGCTGAACTCAACTTACAATCATTTTTGGATTAAAGTCAAGTTCAAGACAGAGCTAACACAATTTGAATGACCTCAATTGGATTTAAAATGAAAAAGATATGGAATTCTAAAGTTTATACCTTATTTCAGTTTATACTTAAGAGTTCACTGGCATTTCTAAAACCCACAAGGACATGGGAGGGCGTGAGCCACAGATATCAGATCTAACGGCTCAAGACCTCCCGGAGAACAACGCCTGCACGACTTCGAGGTCGGAGGTCTGGACCTCCTAGCAACGCACATGCGCGAGGTGAGGGAGGTCGTGGCCGTAGATGGGGAATCAGCGGACCTAGCGATGGGGAGGTCGGGACGGACCAGATCTAACGAGGAGGTCCTCAGCGGTTGAGATCTTCCAAAGGAAGATCTAAACTATCAAGATCTCCCGAGGAAGATCTACATCGTCGAGACCTCACGGGGAGGTCTGGGCCGGTCCAGATGTTCAAGGAGGACTTTGATGGTCGAGATCGTCAGGGAGGACCTTGGCGGTCAAGATCTACAGGGGAGGTCATGAGCAGGTGAGATGACCTCGGGAGGTCCCAGCCGGAGGTCCTAACGTCCACGAGACCTCCGGGGAGGTGCAGGCGGCCACGATAAGCGCAAGGGAGGTCTTGGGCGCTCCGGATCTCCTCGGAGGAGGTCATGGACGTCCCAGAGCTCACGACCACGTGCTTGCGTGCACGCACGTGCTTGGACAAGAGATTAATGCGCGCGGGACAACGAGGAGGTCCGCGCGCGGGAGGATTAAATGTGCGACACGGGAGGATTAAATACATTTAAGACACGCCATTGATTACAATGATTTGAGTAATGATGAACGCATTAATCGCGGCGGATCTTTGTCCTAAAAACGACAATGGCGCCGCCGTTTTTGTCCGACAAGGACCCGGGTTCAAAGACATGGTCATTGCCGGCGATGCAGACCTCGCCGACGACAACCAAAGACATCCCCGTGTGCGCAATAGTGTTGCGCACACCATGGGCTCACTCTCGACGGCGACGACGGCCTTAAACGCCGGCGAGCCGGAGAGGACAAAGATGACCAGCACGGCCAAAATCCAAAATGCAAAAGGAAGCTCCGCGCGACATTCAAGCGTACGCTCAATGAAAGCTCCGCAACAGCATACATACGGGTGCCCAGCGCCTAGGACTATCAGGGAGTACCTGGAGGTCCTAACGATGCTGGGGAGGTCGAGGATGGTGATGGCCTGAGTTGGAGAAGATGGGAAAGCTCATTGCTCAAGACCAAGCTCAAGCTCCAAGCTCCACTAGCCCTCTCTGAAAATGTTAACCTAACAATGGGTTAGGTTCAACTCGAGAGATTTGGGGGAGCTGAAAATGAGCAAGAGGTTGAGAGGGAGCCACTGGAGCAAGCCTTCACCAAGGGCTCCAAGCTTCAACAATGGCGGCCAAAAAGGGGAGGTCGGAGGAGGATGCTCGATAAGCACAAGCAAGGCCAAGCTCAATGGTGTGTAAAAGAAGCCAAAGGCAACAAAGGGGGGGTTTTATAGCTAGGGCAAAAGAGGTCTGGACCACGGGTTAAGCTCATGGTGAGCTTAGCCCAAGGGAGGTCCACGGGAGGTCCATGGAGTTGGACAAGATGGATAGGACAGAGTAGGTCAGGACAGGGCATGGGCTAGGGGCGGAAAAGCACTGACATGCATTTAATGCCCCGAGCCTGAGCCGTTGGATGTGACAAGGCTCGACTTTGCCTTGCCGGGGCTCGCACGCGCCCAAGGTAGGAGAAGAACGGATCTCACATCCACCGTTGGATTACGTGGATGGGGAGGTCCTGGCCCTCGGATTTTAAGTTTGAACCGTTATGTTTTAAGTGGCTGGGAGGAGGTCCCAGCCACACGATTTGGAAAGGGAGGTCGTGGCCCTCCGATTTCCATAATCTTGAATCTTGCGTGGAAAAAAGGGATAGGAGGTCCAAAGCGTTGGATCTCAATCCAGCAGTCGCGGACCTCTGTGAGGTCTTAACCGCACATGAACTTCAGAACCTGAGGGGAGGTCATGGCCTTTGGATTTAAATCCAAGGGCGCACAACCAAAGGGAGGTCTTAGCACTGCGCGTAGCGCACAAGAGGTTATGGCCATCAGATCAAGATCTAGTGGCGATGAAAGGGCAAGGGAGGTCATGGCCGTGAGATTTATATCTAACGGCTACGACCTCACGTCTTGTGAGGTCGATCGCACAAGGCACTAGGAGGTCGTGGCCGTAGATTTTAAATCTAACGGCTACAACACACGATGGGGAGGTTGGGTGCGCTAGATTTTGAGGGGAGGTCGTGGGCTGTTGGATCTGATCCAACGGCTACGACCTCAACAAAGTGGGAGGACCTCGCAGAGAAGGTTTGCGAGAGGAGGTCGTGCCTTAGGATTGAATCCAGCGACTCGACCTCAAGTGAGTACAAAATGGAGGTCAAGGTGGTTTGAGCTCGCGGGAGGTCGAGGCCATGGATTTTGATCCAGCCAAAGACACGATGAGGTGGGAGGTCTGGCGGTATTGACCGCGGAGGAGGTCGTGGCGGTTGGATGTTAATCCAACGGCTACGACCTGATCAAGGTGGATAGGAGGTCTGAGTGGTTTGATAGCGAGTGGAGGTCATGGCCATGGATCTTTGATCCAACGGCTATGACCTCACCGAGGTGGGAAGGTCCTCGCGGTGTTGACTACGGAGGAGGTCTGGGGCACAAGACAAACAGAGGAGGTCGTGGCGGTTGGATCTTTATCCAACGGCCATGACCTCGCACAGGTGGGAAGGGAGGTCTAATGAGTTGGTTGAGAGGAGGAGGTCGTGGCTGTTAGATATGAATCCAACGGCTACGACCTGATCAAGGTGGAGAGGAGGTCTGACGAGCCAGGGAGAAAAGGTTGGGCTGGACCAGCTTTGGGAAAGTGGCTAGCCCAAGGAACAGTACCAAGCTTTTAAATTCAATTTCAACAGCTGAGATTTTGCAGGGTTGTTTGGAATAGCAGTTGAGCTCCAAAATTTATGAAATTTTAACTGGAGCTTACTGACAATGAGATTAACCTTACATAAAACTTCCAGAGGTTATTATGCAACGCATTTTTCTCAGGAAATTCATTAAGGCTATTCAATGATTTGTTTTGCCTCCAAAAATTATCAACCAAGTTTTACATCTTGTGATATTTTTCAGAGGGGTCCCACATCAACTTTAGGACCAAGGAAAAATATTTCCAAATGTTTGGCACAAGATTTAGACAATTGGAAAATGAGTTTGACTTTTGGTCAACAAGAGCTTTGTGTTTTTGGACTACACAACTCTTGGACAAGAATTACATGAGTGTTTAGGGGTTTTCAAGGTGTGAGAAAAAGTTTTAATTTCTACACATATAATTATACTTGAACAAACCCTGTTTAGGTATTTGGGATATTCTGAATCTGTTGGCACGGGGCGCAATGACGGAGACTAAACCGCGCATGTTGGGGCGACGGGACGGATCTGGTGGCACCATGGCCGGGAGGCACGAGGGAGGAGCTGGGGCAGTGGCACGGCGGCTCCAGTGGCTTGGCGGTGGAGTAGCCGGCCGGGTCGGGCAGAGGGAGGAGCCGGGGAAGTTGGGCGACCGGAAGGCGGCGGCGGTGGCACCAGACACCGGGGGCCGCATGGGGGAGTAGAGGCCGGGGAAGGGGAAGCTGGGAGGCGGCCGGTGCCGTTCGGCAGTGGAGGCGACGGGCTGGCTCGTGGCTCCCTTGCTCTCGGTGGAGAAAAGGAGGAAGGGGAAAAAAGAATGGCCCAGGCAAGAGGGCTACAGAGGAGGGTGAAAAGAGACGGCATTAAATGGGCTGAGGCAAAGAGCCCTTGTAGAGGATGACGGGGAGGGGACAAGACAGGGCACTGCCACTCCCAAACCATGCGCTGGAACTCGCGTGCTTGAGCCAGAGCAAAGGGGAAGAAGAAGACCATGTACAGCGGTGGCCTGTCGGGACCCAAAAATACAATTCTGGACCCTCTGTGTTTAATGCACTAGTCCAGGATCACACTAGTGCACACAGTTTCAACAAAGATGGATATCGATCCACACAAGTGAATAGTAACATAAACAAATAGTTTGATTAATAAATAATGGTTTGACCTTACGGTCGAGTTTACATTTATTAAGCCACGCAGAGCTAACAGAGAAATAAAGCAGCGGAAACAGAAACGGCAGCGGCGTCCCATCGATTCACCACAGGCAACCGACCGTGATCAAGACCCCACGATCAGGCACCTTCGATAAACTCCTCCTCGAATGCTGGCGAAGACTCCTCCTCTTCTGCTTGATTTAGTTTAAAGCAAGCGTGAGTACACACCGTACTCGCAAGTCACACCACAGAAATGCAATTA
This sequence comes from Phyllostachys edulis, assembly GCA_036346405.1. NCBI lineage: Eukaryota > Viridiplantae > Streptophyta > Magnoliopsida > Poales > Poaceae > Phyllostachys > Phyllostachys edulis. The sequence continues at coordinate 69,379,305 of CM070562.1, read as the reverse complement.
TACATGCAGGCTTATTACAAGGGAACGACATTCTGTGGTTCTTTTGCAGAAATGCAACATTTGCACTTGAATACAAATAATAGATCGAAAGCGAGTAAAACAAATAGACAATAATAATTTAACAGTTTGATTTCATAAAGACACACACAACCTAAACAGATTATTCACATAGCCATATGATTTAGATCACATAGCTCCCTTCCCACACAGTTTATGAAGATCTACCCCTCGTGTGAAATCCCCGAGCATTGTCCATCACCGCGGATGCGGCTATTCGAATAGATTGTTTACACTCTGTAGAGTTTGTACACTTTACCCACAAGCTACAACCAGTGTTGCAAGCACTAATCATAACAAAGCATTTCGAAACTTCATCTTAACATAGCTGCTCCCGATGTGCTTATGTCATACCAAACCATACACAGTGTATGGTACAACACACACTGTTGGACAGGGAAGCGGCGAACCGTTGTAAGACCCGGGATTAACACTCCCAAATCCTCTGTGTATTTCTGAACTAGTCCCATGATCGTAGCTAGTCCACACAATGAAACAAATATGGTAACAAAATCATATCACAACTTTATTAATAAATAACAACAGAGTTGATTACAAAGGAGGCTTACAGGCCAACAATAAAATAAACACAATGAAAGACGAAGATGTAGTAGAGTCGAGTTAATACGCCACGAGCAATTGGTAGAGGGAAGCGGCCTAGTCGTCGAGATCCACACCGTGGCAAAGTCCTTCTCCTCTGAAATTATTTGCATTAAGCAAGAATGAGCACAACTACCATGCTACTTAAGTTACACCGTCAAATATGAGAATGACATGCATATATGGATATCTCAAAGGAAAGCTTAATATGGTTGAATTTGCATAAAACAAAGACTTTCGTAAATACTTGTACTAAGTTCCAAAGCAGTTATTCTATAACTAAAATTCATTTTATAAATCAATTTTATAGTCAGATAACATTCACACATGAATGGTGAAGGATACCCTCCTATCACAAGGCTTCCCGCCAAATTCCCATTTGGATAAACCAGTTGACAAAGTCTTTTTGAAATCAAATTCCAAGTCTAACTTTGAGTGGCTTTGCTAGCATGTCCATGACATGCATGACGCTGCTATTCAATAGTTTTACACTCTGCAGAGGTTGTACACTTTAACCACAAGACATGACTTCTCTAGTTTGTTCGGCATATATCTATGCCACCGCTCACTACTTTAGGTAGCGATCTAGAGCACATGACAAAGCCTTTACAATCGCCATCCCACATGATCCACCCCGTTAAGGTTTCGCATCCCTCCTTGGATAGAAATCCATGAGTTTGTAGGGCCCCTCTTACGCCAGATGGGACTAACGAGGTCATATCGACCAGCCATCCGAGATGGACCCACACAATCCATGGATTGACCGCGATGGCACTTTGCAAATTAGTCGGCCAGTCCCTACCCATACTCAGGACATGTGGTTGCACGATATGGCATAGCCCATTATAGGCATAGCAAAGGAACGCTCAGAGGCCGGTCCTCAATTGACTTGGGCGACTTTCCACAAAACCCATGGGCCTCGATCATGGAAATGACTCGATCCCGTGCATTAACATGCACCATCCAAACAACCATTTCGCCCAAGTACAAACCATAATTTTATTTTATTTTTCTCAAATTCATTTACAACAAAACTTCCATGACAAACCAATGCCATGGATTTTTAAACAATATTTGATTTTTGGCTGAAAGTTTCCCAAATCAAACATTTTTGGGTCTAAGCATTGCTAAGCATAATCTTTCTCAAAATGTTCTAGTTCATACTATTGTATCAACTAGATTTTATCTAGGGTGAGGTTAAATGTCCAAGACTTGTCAAGAACGAGATCAAGATGTAAACCATCAATATTGTGATAATTTAATCTTTAGTAATCCAATATCCTTTAGACCAATCTACACCATATAGGTCTATTTCTATGATTCAACTTCAAATGATCCAATATTTAACTATACTCTAATTTTATAATCTGATATCCATCAATCCAATGATTATGTAATCCTATAATCAAATTTGTAGATAATCGATATCCAATAACAATCTATTTCTAGAATCGATATCAATAATTCATGATCGACTATAGTGTCTATCTATCATCCAATCTTTATTAATCCAACATCAATAATTATCTACTTCTAAAATCCTATATTCAATAATTGTTTTATTTCTATAATCCAACCATAATAATCATGTTTTTCTAATAATCCAACATCATTCAATCCGATAATCCAATAATAATCTATGTCTATGATTGACACCTAATATCCAACAATCATACAACTCTAATAATCCCACATCCAACCATATTATATTTCTACAATTCATTCTTCATAAGCCAATATCAATAATTATCTATTTCTGTAATTCAACATCCATTATCTATTAATAATCTTCCTCTAACTTCACCCTTCCATGCACAATCTTCTTTTATTATCTAAACTCCGACAAATTGTAACTCCAAAATATATTGCATTCGATAAATTCTCCATACCACCTCTCTTGACAATAATTGGACATACAAAGGCATTGGGAATAACTATAAAGCTTAAAACAGGAATTTAAATTACTTGAATATAAATACGCATGCAATAATAATTTAAAACAGAATTTAAATAATTTTAAATACTGGGATTAAATATGATCAAGAATGTAACTTGCCTTGCTTAATGGATTATTCTCAAGCGATGTTGAAATCCGATCGTCCAAGTCGTTAAAATCTATCTGGCGTAAACGATTCGAATTCAAATAATATTCAAATAAAATCCAAATAAAATCCAAAAATTATAACATAGATACTGCTAGGAAGGTATCGACTTTTTATGAATTTAGGAAGTTGAATCGACGCAATCGGAGTTCGTATGAGTGAGAACGAAATTCCGGAAGGTTGAGTGTTACATGAAATAATAAAATTCCGAAAATTATACTATTCATCGGAAAATATGGTTTCGGATAATTGGGAACAAAGAAGGAGTTTTAGGGCTATGGCGAGGGAGTACGATGTTGAATGCGTTGAGGCGAACTCAACGGTGTTGACGGCTCGGCGAGAGGATCTTTGATGGCGATGCAGTCCGACGGAGAAATCCTTCGGCGGACGACGGGCGAACGTCGGCGTTGCGGGCAAACGGAGAGGAGTCAGTGAGTGAGGTTGGTGGTGATTTGAAGAGGGAACCGCGGGGAACGTAACGCTCTCCTCGGTTGGGGTGGAAAGTGCACGGTCGGCCGGTAGCGGCAACGACACGTAAAATGGACCAAATAATTAACGGAAATTAAATAAAATCTAAAAATTATGAAATAAATAATAAAAATAGTAGATGAATTTAGATGAATTTAGGTGAAAGAATTGATGGATTTGGAGCTTGTATGTGAGAGAAGGAAATTTTGGAATGATTAAAAGATGTATGTACAAAGGAGCATGCATGAAACTACTAGCAGCCAACACACTGTTCATCTTCATGCTACGGAAGCAGAAAGCTAAGTTGCAACCGAATGAAGAGCATCAAGTAGCCAAACAAGGAGCTCATGGCGATGCCATTACCAGGTGGCAGAGGACTGGCCGTGATGGCAATGGGTGGCCGGAGCAGGAGGTGGTAGTCGAGATGGTGGTTCGGCCAAGCTCCTGACAACGGAGATTGCTATGCTCCGAAAACTCTGAAGCTTGGAGGGAATGCAAAGGCTTGGAGAGAGTGTGAAGGATTGGTGAAGAGATCCCTGCCTTTATATAGCTGCGACTGGAAGCTGAACCAACGGGAAGGCAAAGAGCTACGGCGGCGGCAGTAGTCGGTTCAGTTTGGAATTGAAATAAACAGTGACGAGTGCACTTTGATGGCAGCACAATGAAGATAAAGCGTCGTGGGGGATGTTATTGCAGCCGTAGTGCTTCAAATGAAATCGACTTAAAGGCTTTGAATGGAGATGAATGAGAGAAAGAAAATGGACAGCCATTAATGGAGCTCGGAGCTCGGTTGTAGCAGTTGGAGCAGCAGAGAGAGAGGAGGAGGGGCGGTGTGGTGGCGCGGGGAGGATGCGGCGCGGTGAGTGGCGGCCGGAGGTGGGGTCGGCGCTTGGCCGGTGCTGCCATGAGTGCACACGGCCACACGGGCAACCAACAGAAGCAAAACTCGTTTTGGGGAAGAAGGTGAATAGGAGAGAGAAATAAAAGCATAAGGGAATAAAGAAAGGAACATTATTGATTGTATGCAAAGATGGAAAGTGGCAGCACATGCATTGGGAACTTTGATGTTAAGCATGCATGACCGTGAGCACTAAAGAATGGGTGATCCGCCGGGCACGCTTGGAAAAAAATATTTTTTATTTTTATTATTATTTTTAATCCGAATTACTGTTCACCATGGAGTCATGGACGGTCTGAACAATTCAGCGTACCAGTCCGAACAGAGTTTTCTTTTTTTATTATTATTATTTTCGAAATAAAGATTGAGTAATAAATCAAATATTTTTAGAACATACCAAATAGAGTCCAAAAATTCTAGAAAAAATTCATAAAAATCCTAAAATTATTTTGGACTTAATAAAAATAATTTCAACTTAAGATTGGTAATAGTTTTTGCACATAATTTATTTTGATTTTAAAATAATTAGGAAAGCCTTTAAAATTCCGAAATTAATTAAAATTTCACTTTTCACTTTAAATCCAATAAAATCTTAGAAAATTCCATAAATTTTCTTTTTAACTTTAAAACCAAGAAATTAAATAATTGTTTTTTTTCTTCTTTTAACAAAGAAAACTCTTTTAAATTACAGAAAATCAAGAAAGAACTTAGACAGTCAGAAAATCCAATACAATAATATCTTTATTAATTTTTATTTTGGTAACAGCACTTTGGGATGTTACAAACTACCCCCCTTAAAAGGAATCTCGACCCCGAGATTCGGAGAGGCTAGAAAGAAAACTGTGGATACAAGGTTTTGAACTAGAGCTGTTGTTGATGGCTGGATTTGCTGTCTGTTACTTCCTTGGACATTTATTGGCATAATGTCCCATATCCTGACAATGGAAACATTATATCCCTGCTCTTGATCTTTTGTTCTGCTGAGATTGGCCACCATTGTTGTTGTGGAACGTCTTCTTTGGGGGTCGCAGTGCTAATCCTGGATTCATGAGTGCAGTCGTTGTTGGTGCTTGGTTGGGTTGGGCCTTGGGGCTTCTTCCAACATTCTGTTCTTGATCTTCTAACTTCCTTTTGTGAGGATTGTCCATCTTGTTTTTGAATTGGTCGGAATCCCGTTTGTTAGACTCTTGAGTTTCTTCTGTACTGACTTGGTTCACTTGGCTTCTTATGATGGGTTGAGATATCTTTGCTGCTTGCTGTGTCATCTGAAATTTTTCTGATCTGTACTCCAGTGCTGAGGTTGCTTGTGGTGCCAAGAATGTTTGTAAGGGGCATTGTTGGACAAAGTGTCCTTCTTTGCCTAACGATAACAAACCCGATCTTTGGATTGCCCTTTTTCGGGACACTTGCTGAAACGATGTCCGATGAGACCGCAGTCAATACAAGTAATTTCTTGTTCCGGCTTTCCTTTCTGGGGACATATGTAAGCAATGTGTCCTTGTCCACCACAGATGAAACAGAAAATATATTTCCAAAGGTGGCAACTTACAGGATGAGGTTGGCTTGCTCCTTCATGGCGAGAACCTTCTGGTGACTTATCTTTGGATAACTCTTCACAGAGTTGCTCTTGAAGTCTTTGCGATTCTGCGATAGTTGAGGAGACATTGTTATCATCCATTCGCTGCATTATCTGTTGCATCAGCTGAGTCTGGGTAACGAGAAACTGGTTCAAATTCTGGAGGGTTTCTACTGTCAGACTTTGGTTGGCTTTGTTATTGGCATTACCAGGGACATTGTTGTTTTGGTTGGTTCCACTTCCCAAGCGACGAGTGTTCACCATCTGTTGGTGAATCCAAAGATTTAGGAAAGGAGGACAAAGGATAGGGAAGAGACAAATATGAAGAACTAAGGGGATAGAGTGAAATAACATTCCCAAACAAAAGAACCAACTCAAAAGTTTCAAGAAAACTTATTAGCTTTAAACAACGTTCTATCGATTGAAAATCGAAATATGGTGAAACGACTCAATACACAGAATGGGTCTTGGTAAACTGAGACTATATGGTTTGGCTGACAAAACAATCTTCGATTCACGGTCTTCGATGATCCTTGATGACGATGCCCTCTTGGAAGCTTCATGTCTAGCAGACTTCAACGTAAGGGTTAAGCACGTGTTGACCATCTATAGAAATTTATAGGGAAAAGAAGATCCATTTAACATTATAAAATGGTGAAGAGAGAATTAGGTAAGAAAGAATTGCTATAAGGAAGCTATAGATAGATGACCAAGATGAGGAGAGAACAATTTATTCTTTTTCTTGTTATAAAATAAGTTTTGAAACATTTCAACTAACGGCCATTCTAACTAGGTCACGACCTACAGTCGATATGGCTCTGATACCACTTTGTAAGACCTAGGATTAACACTCCCAAATCCTCTGTGTATTTCTGAACTAGTCCCATGATCAGTAGCTAGTCCACACAGTAAACAAATATGGTAACAAAATCATATCACAACTTTATTAATAAATAACAACAGAGTTGATTACAAAGGAGGCTTATAGGCCAACAATAAAATAAACACAGCGAAAGACGAAGATGTAGTAGAGTCCAGCTAATCGCCACGAGCAATTGGTGAGGAAGCGCCTAGTCGTCGAGATCCACACCGTGGCAAAGTCCTTCTCCTCTGAAATTATTTGCATTAAGCAAGAATGAGCACAACTACCATGCTCACAAGTTACACCGTCAAGCAATGTAATGACATGCATATATGGATATCTCAAAGGAAAGCTTAATATGGTTGAATTTGCATAAAACAAAGACTTTCTAAATACTTGTACTAAGTTCCAAAGCGTTATTCTATAACTAAAATTCATTTTATAAATCAATTTTATAGTCGATAACATTCACACATGAATGGTGAAGAATACCCTCCTATCACAAGGCTTCCCGCCAAATTCCCATTTGGATAAACCAGTTGACAAAGTCTTTTTGAAATCAAATTCCAAGTCTAACTTTGAGTGGCTTTGCTAGCATGTCCATGATCATGACGCTATTATTCAATAGTTTTACACTCTGCAGAGGTTGTACACTTTACCCACAAGACATGACTTCTCTAGTTTTTTCGGCATATATCTATGCCACCGCCACTACTTTAGGTAGCGATCTAGAGCACATGACAAAGCCTTTACAATGCGCCATCCCACCGCAGATCCACCCCGTTAAGGTTTCAGATCCCTCCTTGGATAGAAATCCGCAGAGTTTGTAGGGGCCCCTCTTACGCCGATGGGACTAACGAGGTCATATCGACCAGCCATCCGAGATGGACCCACACAATCCATGGGATTGACCGCGATGGCACTTTGCAAATTAGTCGGTCGGTCCCTACCCATACTCGGGACATGTGGTTGCACGATATGGCATAGCCCATTATAGGCATAGCAAAGGCACGCTCGAGGCGGTCCTCAATTGACTTGGGCGACTTTCCACAAAACCCATGGGCCTCGATCATGGAAATGACTTCGATCCTGCATTAACATGCACCATCCAAACAACCATTTCGCCCAAGTACAAACCATAATTTTATTTTATTTTTCTCAAATTCATTTACAACAAAACTTCCATGACAAACCAATGCCATGGATTTTAAACAATATTTGATTTTTGGTGAAAGTTTCCCAAATCAAACATTTTTGGGTCTAAGCATTGCTAAGCATAATCTTTCTCAAAATGTTCTAGTTCATACTATTGTATCAACTAGATTTTATCTAGGTGAGGTTAAATGTCCAAGACTTGTCAAGAACGAGATCGAGATGTAAACCATCAATATTGTGATAATTTAATCTTTAGTAATCCAATATCCTTTAGACCAATCTACACCATATAGGTCTATTTCTATGATTCAACTTCAAATGATCCAATATTTAACTATACTCTAATTTTATAATCTGATATCCATCAATCCAATGATTATGTAATCCTATAATCAAATTTGTAGATAATCGATATCCAATAACAATCTATTTCTAGAATCGATATCAATAATTCAAGATCGACTATAGTGTCTATCTATCATCCAATCTTTATTAATCCAACATCAATAATTATCTACTTCTAAAATCCTATATTCAATAATTGTTTTATTTCTATAATCCAACCATAATAATCATGTTTTTCTAATAATCCAACATCATTCAATCCGATAATCCAATAATAATCTATGTCTATGATTGACACCTAATATCCAACAATCATACAACTCTAATAATCCCACATCCAACCATATTATATTTCTACAATTCATTCTTCATAAGCCAATATCAATAATTATCTATTTCTGTAATTCAACATCCATTATCTATTAATAATCTTCCTCTAACTTCACCCTTCCATGCACAATCTTCTTTTATTATCTAAACTCCGACAAATTGTAACTCCAAAATATATTGCATTCGATAAATTCTCCATACCACCTCTCTTGACAATAATTGGACATACAAAGGCATTGGGAATAACTATAAAGCTTAAAACAGGAATTTAAATTACTTGAATATAAATACGCATGCAATAATAATTTAAAACAGAATTTAAATAATTTTAAATACTGGGATTAAATATGATCAAGAATGTAACTTGCCTTGCTTAATGGATTATTCTCAAGCGATGTTGAAATCCGATCGTCCAAGTCGTTAAATCTATCTGGCGTAAGCGATTCAATTCAAATAATATTCAAATAAAATCCAAATAAAATCCAAAAATTATAACATAGATACTGCTAGGAAGGTATCGACTTTTTATGAATTTAGGAAGTTGAATCGGCGCAATCGGAGTTCGTATGAGTGAGAACGAAATTCGGAAGGTTGAGTGTTACATGAAATAATAAAATTCCGAAAATTATACTATTCATCGGAAAATATGGTTTGGATAATTGGGAACAAAGAAGGAGTTTTAGGGCTATGGCGAGTACGATGTTGAATGCGTTGAGGCGAACTCAGCGGTGTTGGCGGCTCGGCGAGAGGATCTTTGATGGCGATGCGGTCCGACGGAGAAATCCTTCGCGACGACGGCGAACGTCGGCGTTACGGGCAAACGGAGAGGAGTCAGTGAGTGAGGTTGGTGGTGATTTGAAGAGGGAACCGCGGGGAACGTAACGCTCTCCTCGGTTGGGGTGGAAAGTGCACGGTCGGCCGGTAGCGGCAACGACACGTAAAATGGACCAAATAATTAACGGAAATTAAATAAAATCTAAAAATTATGAAATAAATAATAAAAATAGTAGATGAATTTAGATGAATTTAGGTGAAAGAATTGATGGATTTGGAGCTTGTATGTGAGAGAAGGAAATTTTGGAATGATTAAAAGATGTATGTACAAAGGAGCATGCATGAAACTACTAGCGACCAACACACTGTTCATCTTCATGCTACGGAAGGTAAAGCTAAGTTGCAACCGAATGAAGAGCATCAAGTAGCCAAACAAGGAGCTCATGGCGATGCCATTACCAGTGGCGAGGACTGGCCGTGGCAGTGTGGTGGCCGGAGCCTTGAGGTGGTAGTCGAGATGGTGGTTCGGCCAAGCTCGACAACGGAGATTGCTATGCTCAAAACTCAAGCTTGGAGGAATGCAAAGGCTTGGAGAGAGTGTGAAGGATTGGTGAAGAGATCCTGCCTTTATATAGTTGCGATCGAAGTCGAACCAGCGGAAGGCAAAGAGCTACTGGCGGCGATGGTCGGTTCGATTTGGAATTGAAATAAACAAAGGAGAGTGCACTTTGATGGCAGCACAATGAAGATAAAGCGTCGTGGGGATGTTATTGCAGCCGTAGTGCTTCAAATGAAATCGACTTAAAGGCTTTGAATGGAGATGAATGAGAGAAAGAAAATGGACGACCATTAATGGAGCTCGAGCTCGGTTGTAGCGATTGGAGCAGCAGAGAGAAGAGGAGGCGGCGTGGTGGCGCGGGAGGATCTGGCGCGTGAGTGGCGGCGGAGGTGGGGTGGCGCTTGGCGGTCTTGCCATGAGTGCACACGCCACACGGGCAACCAACGAAGCAAAACTTCGTTTTGGGGAAGAAGGTGAATAGGAGAGAAATAAAAGCATAAGGGAATAAAGAAAGGAACATTATTGATTGTATGCAAAGATGGAAAGTGGCAGCACATGCATTGGGAACTTTGATGTTAAGCATGCATGACCGTGAGCACTAAAGAATGGGTGATCCGCCGGGCACGCTTGGAAATTTTTTTTTTTATTATTATTATTTTTAATCCGAATTACTCTTCACCATGGAGTCATGGACGGTCCGAACAATTCAGCGTACCAGTCCGAACAGAGTTTTCTTTTTTATTATTATTATTTTCGAAATAAAGATTGAGTAATAAATCAAATATTTTTAGAACATACCAAATAGAGTCCAAAAATTCTAGAAAAAATTCATAAAAATCCTAAAATTATTTTGGACTTAATAAAAATAATTTCAACTTAAGATTGGTAATAGTTTTTGCACATAATTTATTTTGATTTTAAAATAATTAGGAAAGCCTTTAAAATTCCGAAATTAATTAAAATTTCACTTTTCACTTTAAATCAATAAAATCCTAGAAAATTCCATAAATTTTCTTTTTAACTTTAAAACCAAGAAATTAAATAATTGTTTTTTTTCTTCTTTTAACAAAGAAAACTCTTTTAAATTACAGAAAATCAAGAAAGAACTTAGACAGTCAGAAAATCCAATACAATAATATCTTTATTTATTTTTATTTTGGTAACAGCACTTTGGGATGTTACAACCGTCCCGCGATGCGACTACATGGTAGCACACACCTCCACCCTTTTCACATAGCCTAACCTACTGCCTGAGCAATCAATGCCAAGAATCTGTATCTTACTATGCTAGGTCCGTCCCATAACAGGCATGTGGTCATACGGAAGGGCTCAGTTCAATGGCGCACAAAGTTCAATCCTTAAATGACCGAGGCAAGACTTCCATTGTTCTAACTAAGGCACACAGATTAATTTGACACACAGATTCATATTCTCATATCACATAGCCACCATGTCACACAGTTCCCACCACTTGCCTCAGTCCAAACCTTTTCCCACCCGATTGATTTAAATGCAACACATGCCATAAAGACACATAGTACACACAGATTATTACAAAGTTACATAGTCACTTAGTCAAGTTGATAATTGCACTTTACATGAATAAATGATTCGTGGCATGGCTAAGCAACCTAATCGCATCTAACCAACCCACGTTGGTGCTACAATATTACCAACTAAATATCAACTAGGGTGACAAAGGATCAAGGCATAACAATTATACAAGGAAGGCATAACAGATTGGATTTAATAGCTAATCCCAAAAGTATTTAAATAATTACTTGAAATAAAATACAATACTTTGAATTAAAATAACATTTAAAAAACTGGGATTCAATCATGGTCAAAGCATGACTTGCCTTGGAACAGGTCTAGAAATTGATATTGGTCTTGTTGTGCTCCTTCTTCTTCAAATCTTCCCGAAGCGTCGAAGTCTACTTGCAAACGAAGCAAACAAACTAACTAAATAAATAACAGAGGCAAAACAACTCCAAAATAAATAAATAAATAAATCTCCATTAAATAGATCTTGAATTTATAGGAATTTAGAAATTTGAATGGACTGATTTGGAGTTCGGATCCAAAAGTTATGGGCTTTGGAAGTTTGAATCTAAAGAAAATCTTATTTTTGGAATATCCCGAATTATTTCTCAAAAGAAAATCGGAATATTGCGCAAGCATGATGTCAGCATGACGTCAGCCCTCGGAATTTCGAAAAAGAAAAACCTGACGTGTGGGACCCACACGTTAGTGACATGGCTCACGGTGGACCAAGTCCACCGAGCCGATTAGATCTGGTTGGGGCTGGCGTGGCGCACCCGCGCACGTGGTGCTGACGCGGTGCTTACGTGGCTGACACGCACGCGCAAATGCGGACGGGGCGCTGAGGTAGCCGGGTGACTCGGCGACCATGTTAGCGAGGACGACAACGGCGGCTCTGGAACCGATGGTCGCCGGCGAACGGCAGCGCTCCGGCGAGGGTGGATGGCACCAACGTGTAGCCCTCGCTATTGCGAACCTGATGAGGTAGCTCTGGGTGGTCGAGAACAACGGTGGTGGCCGGTGGCGAGCTCGGAGCGGCGGAGACCTTCGGGTTTTGTCGGACAGGTGCTCCGGCGAGGCTCCGGTGATGGCGAAGGGTCCTCGGGATGGCTCTGAAGACGAGGAAGGCAGCGGTGCACTCCCCGGAAGCAATGCGTCACCGACGGTGAGAGAATTGGAGGTTTAGGGTTTCGGTGCTCGAAACTCGAATCTCAAATCGCGGCGGCGCAAGGGCTCGGGAGGGAAAATTGGATGAGGGTTTTGGGAAAGGGAGGCAGGGTGAACCTTAGGAACCTATTTATAGGGCCTATGCGGCCTCGAGGTGACGTGCCGGCGGCGGAGATCAAAACAACCCGAAAAGGGCTCGCGGAGGAGTAGGAGATAGAGACGGGTTTGAATTTCAAATTCGTTTGAAACGAGTGCGGGAGAGATAGGGCTTCTAGAAAGGCTTATCCGCGCGAAGAATCGGGGCTGTTTGCGCATTTGTCGGACGAGCTCGGAGGTTCGAAAATGGCGGACGTGGCGCTGCGTCGCGAGGGAGAGACCGAGTCGGGGACAACGACGCCGTTGCGGGCCCACCTGGCAGAGAAACGGGGAAGCGGGGGTGTGCGCGCGAGCCGCCGATTTGATCCAACCGCACGATTTCAATCGGATGGCCATAGACAAAGGTGGGTTGGGCTGCTGGGCCGCGCGCGAGATGAATAGGAATGGGTTGAAGAGATTCGGCCCGAACACTATTAGGAGAATTTTAAATAGCTTTTCTATTTTAGAAAATACCAGAAATTCCAAATGGCAATAGAAATTAGCAAATGAACTTGGAAAAATTCTAGAAAAACCTAGAAAATATATCCAAGCACATAGAATCGAAATAAAATAGTTTTGACCATTGTTCATGTTGACTTTAGTCATATTAAATTGTTTTGTTACTCAAGGTTCATATTTAAGCTTTTGAATTAAATTCAAATAAATCCAAATGGTGAATTTTCTCTCTACTAACTATTCAAAGGATTTTTAAAGCTCAGAAAATTTGGGATGTTACAAACCTCCCCCCCCCCCTTAAAGGAATCTCGACCCGAGATTCAGGCTAGCTGCAGAAAAGGCTAGGGAACTCGGTTTTCAACTCTTCTTGACGCTCCCACGTGGCTTCACCTTCTGAGTGGTTGCTCCACTACACTTTGCAAAAACGAACTATCTTGCTTCTGGTCTGACGTTCTGCGACATCCAAAATCTTGACCGGTTGTTCTTTGTAGGTGAGGTCTTCTTTCAGTTCAATTGACTCCAACGGGGCTTGTTCTTCTGGCACGCGAAGACACTTCTTTAACTGAGAAACATAAAAGACATTGTGTACTCCTGCTAGCGACTGCGGCAGCTCTAATTGATAAGCCACTTCTCCACGGCGATCCAAAATCTTGAACGGACCAACATATCGAGGGGCAAGCTTCCCTTTGGCATGAAACCTTTTCACACCTCTGAGGGGTGTAACTTGAAGATAAACAAAATCCTCTGGCTCGAAACTGAGATCACAACGACGATTATCTGCGTAACTCTTTTGCCTTGACTGAGCTATCTTTAATCTCTCTCTGATCATGGACACTTGTTCTTCTACTTCTTGAATAATATCTGGACCAAAGACTGTACGTTCAGTAGTTTCTGACCAATTCAACAGGGTTCTACATGCACAACCATACAAAGCTTCAAATGGTGACATTTGCAGACTGGCTTGATAACTATTGTTGTACGAGAATTCCGCATATGGCAAACTCTTATCCCAGCGGGTAGCATTAGCTAGAGCACAGGCTCTCAACATATCCTTCAATATCGATTGACCCTTCGATCGCCCATCCATGCAGGGGATGATATGCGATCTTGAAATTCAGATGAGTCCCTAAGGCCTCATGCAAACTCTGCCAAAAACGGGAGGTGAACTGAGATCCTCGATCTGACACTATCTTCTTAGGCACACCATGCAAACTGACAATCCTTGACATACACAGCTCTGCCAGACGATCCCCTGAGTACGTGGTTTTGACTGGCAAGAAATGGGCAACTTTAGTCAGACGGTCCACTATCACCCAAATCGAATCATAACCCGATTGAGTCTTGGGTAATCCGGTAATGAAATCTATTTCGATTTCTTCCCACTTTCGCTCAAGAATCTTCAATGGTTGCAACAGACCTGCTGGTCTCTGATGTTGTGCTTTGACTTTCTGACACACATCGCACAAGGCAACGAACTATGCGACGTCTTGTTTCAAATTCGGCCACCAAAACATATTCTTAACATCCTGATACATCTTAGTACTACCAGGGTGAATCGAATACTTTGAGTCATGGGCCTCCTTTAAAATTACCTACCTCAATCCATCAACATCTAGCACGCAAATACGTCCATTGATCCACAGTATGTCCTGATCATCTACGGTGAAGTCTTTGAACTTCCCTTCTGCCATCTTCTTCTTGATGTCTGAAAACTCCGAATCTTTTGGCTGAGCCTCATGAATCTGCTTCTCCAAAGTAGACTGCACTTCCAAATTAGCCACGAATCCTTCGGATACCACTTCTAGTTTCAGCTTCTGGAATTCCTCTTGGAGTTCTGAACAAACCTCTTTTACTTCCATCGCATTGCAGTGACTCTTGCGGATCAAGGCATCTGCAACTACATTGGCTTTACCAGGATGGTAATGGATTCCAAGATTATAATCCTTTATTAATTCTAGCCATCTTCTCTGTCTCATATTCAGGTCTGACCGGGTGAAAATATATTTCAAACTTTTATGATCTGTGTATATCTCGCATCGATTACCAATGAGGTAATGACGCCAAATCTTTAAAGCATGCACTACTGCAGCTAATTCCAGATCATGGGTAGGGAAATTCTCTTCATGCGGCCTTAACTGCCTTGACGCATAAGCGACAGCTCTTCCTTCTTGCATCAGGACACATCCTAATCCTTGACGCGAAGCATCACAATAGATATCGAATCCTTGCGAATATCTGGCAAAATCAGCACTAGGGCTGAAGTCAAACGCTTCTTCAAATCTTGAAAACTCTCTTCACAAGCTAGGGTCCAGGTAAACTTTTTCTCTTTCTTCAACAATTGCGTAAGAGGTTTAGCAATCGATGAGAATCCTTCAGTGAAACGACGATAGTATCCTGCTAATCCCAAGAAACTACGAATCTGAGTGACAGTCTTGGGCTACTCCCAATGTAATACTGCTTTAACCTTACCGGGGTCAACTGCTACTCCTGCGGCTGTCATCACATGACCAAGGAAATCAACTTCCTTTTTCCAAATATCACACTTGCTAAACTTGGCATACAACGGATGCTCTCCGAGCTTCTCTAGGATTAATCTCAAATGCTCAGCATGTTCTTCTTCTGACTTGGAGTAAACCAGAATATCATCGATGAATACAACTACGAACTTGTCCAAATATTCCATGAATACCTTATTCATCATGTTCATGAAATAGGCAGGGGCATTAGTCAGACCAAAGGACATGACTAAGAACTCATAATGTCCGTACCGCATTGAGAAAGCGGTCTTAGGTATATCCTTGGGACAAATATTCAACTGATGGTAACCTGATCGCAGATCGATCTTCGAGAACACTCCGGCTCCTTTCATCTGATCAAACAGATCATCTATCCGGGGCAATGGGTACTTATTCTTGATAGTGACTTCATTGAGAGATCGGAAGTCGATGCACATTCTCATGCTTCCATCCTTCTTTTTGACGAACAAGACTGGCGCTCCCCATGGCGACGAACTGGGCCTCACAAAACCTTTCTCCAAAAGTTCTTCTATCTACTTCTTCATCTCTACTAGCTCAACGGCTGGCATCCGATAGGGTCTCTTAGAAATAGGTGATGTTCCTGGCACTAGATTGATGACAAACTTGATGTCACGATCTGGTGGCATCCCTGGTAACTCTTCCGGAAACACATCTGGATACTCTCGAACAACGGACATGTCTTCCAAAGCGACGGTCTTCAGGCTATTGACTAGCAGATTGTAAGACCCGGGATTAACACTCCCGAATCCTCTGTGCATTTCTGAACTAGTCCCATGATCAGTAGCTAGTTCACACAGTAAACAAATATGGTAACAAAATCATATCACAACTTTATTAATAAATAACAACGGAGTTGATTACAAAGGAGGCTTACTGGGCCAACAATAAAGTAAACACAAGAAGACGAAGAAGTAGTAGGGTCTGTTAATCCGCCACGAGCAATCAAGCGGGAAGCGGCCTAGTCGTCGAGATCCACACCTACCGATAGTAGTCTTCTCCTAAAATTTTGTTGCATAAAGCAAGCATGAGCACAACTACTGTGCTCGCAAGTTACACCCAATATTGATTTGTAATGCATGCATAAAGTAGACAAAGGGCATTGGCGGGTTATTTTATGTAAGCGGCGGCTTTTAGATTAAATATTCATAGTAGATTGCAAGGCCATTTTCATACAGAATTAAAATCATATTTTAAATGACAATTGAATAATGTGGATAACCTCCAAGAAAGGTGATGGATATCCTCCAATCACAATGGCTAACCGCCTAAATTTCCCACAGACTAACCATCCCGAAAACATCTGTTGAAACCATTTTAAAACCAAAAACAAGTCTAACGAAAGTGGCTTTGCTAGCATGTCCATGATCATGACGCTGCTATTCGAATAGTTTTCTACTCTGCGAGTTTGTATGCAGCTTTACCCACACGAGATAATTTGCTCCTTGTGTCGGCCAATCCACGCTTCCTAAGGCGTGTGACAAAGCAATTATCACGAGGCCGTTATAATGGTCTACCTAAAGAACTCATACCGCTAAGGTTTCGCTTCCATTGGACTATCCATCCTCAGGAGCCCCTCTTGCGCCAGTGGGACTCTTGTCTAACCAACACCCACTCATACAAAATGGCACGAATATCTACGAGGTGTCCCAAATTATTAAGCCAAGTCTTGCCCAGACAAGGCGTGTGGTGGTCTGATAGGGTATAGCAAGATGCGGCTCCAAGACCGGTCCTTAATCGACTTGGGCGTGTTCAAAATCAAACCACAGGTGTTAATCCTAACCAGATTAAACCGTGCATAAACCTGCACCCACCATTCATCCGTTTCGCCCAAGTCCAAACCATTTTAGTTTTATTTTAGTGTAAACCACCTTTACAAACTCTCTATGGTAAAACAATACCATAGATTTGATTTTAAACAAGTTGTAATGATTTGGCTAAATCCTCCCAAATTCAAAATCATGGTCTAAACATTTGCTAAGCATTTCCAAACAATTTTACCTATGGTGACAAGGGATGGCATTTCAATATACAAAATTGGCCATACAATAACAATTGGAATAGCTAAGCATTTAAGCAGGTATTAAAATAATTGACTAAAAATATGCGTGCAATAATAAATTTAAACATTGAATTAAATAACTTTAAAATAGTAGGTGCAACATGGTCAAAGTGTAACTTGCCTTCGCTGAAGTCTTGAAATTCTAAAGCTTCGGAAGAATCAAATTCCCCGGAATCGTCGTAATCTAAACGTGGAAATACGACAATCAATTGAAATTCAAATAAAAACAAGACAATAGTTCAAACTAACTCCAAATAAAATAATTATATTTTATTTGGCTAGATAATAATTTTATAAGACTTTATAAGTTTGAAACACTCAATTTAGAAATAGGAAATAAAAGATATGAATTTTACAAGTTTAAATCCTAAATTTGCAATTTAAATAGTTTAATTTAAAATGACAATTTAAACTAATTCCAAATAACCTAATTCTAATTTATTAAGCTAGATAATCTTTTTATAAAATTTTAGAAATTTAATTCACTAAATTTGGAGTTGGAATTCAGATGATATGAATTTTATAAATTTTAACCTAAATTTGGAATTTAAATGAATTTCTAAATTCTAAAACAGGACTAAACTTAACTCCAAATTGAATAACTAAATTTTATTTAGTTAGATAATAATTTTCTAAGATTTTAGCAATTTGAATCATCTAATTTGGAGTTAGGATGCAAAAGTTATGAATTTTACACATTTAAACCTAAATCTGCAATTTAAAAGGATTTCCCGAATTATTTTCCTAAAGGAAATTCTAATTATTGCGCAAGATGACATCAGCGATGAATTTTCCAGGATTTAAATGAATTAACATAATTTTCTAGCAGTGGGGCCTACATGTCATAGACACGGTCTCCGTGGACTAAGTCCACAGGACTTTAGGGCTCGAGGTGGCGGTGTGAATGTGGCGTGGCGCCACGTCGGCTCCACGTCATTTTCGAGGTGAGGTGGCGCCAACCCGGCTCGAGGTGGCACCGAGGTGGCCAGCCACGTGGCCGAGTCCGTGAGGCTCGGCGACCACCTCGCCGGCCTACACGCCTGGCGAGGTGCGGAGGGTGCTATCGAGAGAGGGGAATCTTGAGCATAATGCTTACCACCTCAACGGTGGCGTGGACCTAAGCTCGTCGGTCGAGGTTTAGCGGCGGTGGCGTCTGGCGTCGTCAACGAGGTGCTCCGGGGTCTTGGGGCAAAATGGGTGTGCGCGCCGTGTTCGTGATGACGCTTCTGATGTCGAAGATGTAGACGAGCGAGGCTCGGACGGAGACGATGGCGTCGGAATCGGAGACGAACCAAAAGATCACCGCCGTGAAAAACCTTGAAATTGGAGAACTACGGAAGAGGAGTGGCACCGGTGGCGGTGTGGTGATGTGGGAAGGAAGGCGCCCCGAGGATCCCTTTATAGGGGTAGAGGGCTCCGTGCGAGGGTTCGTGGGGTCGTCTTGGCGGCCGTTCTTGGCGTCGTGGCGCGCACGCGCGAAAAAAGGAGAGGGCGAGGAACGTCGAGGTCGGCGGCGGTCGGGCGTCTTGCGACGCGAGAAGGCGAAGGCGGTTGAGGCGTCCCGCTATGGCTCCGTCTGAGTTTCAATGGCGACGGCTCGGTTGCGCAAGACAAAGGGCACGGGGAAGAAGGGTTGGGGAAGATGACCCTGGGCTGTTGGATTGGCATCGAATGGCTGAGAAACACGGGTGACGTGGGCGTTTCTTGGCCGTCCGATGCTCATCGGACGGTTGAGAGAAGGGGTGGCGGTTTGAGTGGAGTAGGTGGGTCAGGCTTGGGCAGCAGCGTGGAGAGAAGAAGTGGGCCGGAGACTTTCGGCCCAAGCACTGTTTAGGGCTTTATTTTGATTTTCTATTTTAAATAATCTAATTAATTCCTTTTAGGCTTAGAAAATAGCAAAAAGAGTCCAAAAATTCTACAAAAATTCTCATAAATCCTTAGAAACATTTTAGACTTAATAAAATTATTCCCAACCTAAAGTTGGTGATAGATTTTGGATTTAAATTTGTTTTGGCTTTAAATAATTTAAAGGAAAGCTTTTAGAATTCAGAGAATTCACAAAAAGTTTTAAACTTTGACTAAATTTGAAATTTTGGGCTGTTACACAGATGTCCATTACGCACTGAGGTAGCTAGGAATTCTATCTTGTTTCCTTTGGTATCCTCGATTGTAATGGCTCTTCGGCCACAATCTAGCACGGCTTTGTGCTTGGTTAACCAATCCATGCCAAGAATGACATCTATGGTTTGGGTGTCTAGAACGATTAGGTTAGCTAGAAACTCAACTCCAGCTATGAGTAACTTAGCTCCTAAACAACCCACTTTAGAACTTAGCTCAGCTCCAGGCGACTGGACTAGCAAAGTATGCTTAAGATGCATAACGTCCATTTTGTTCTTAGTTGTAAAAACTCCAGAAACAAACGAATGCGAAGCTCCAGAATCAAGCAGGCGATGCGATCTTGAATTTACTAGGAACTTACCCAGTATGACGTCTGGTGCTTCCTAGGCTCCTTCCAGAGTGGCGTGGTTAACACGGCCTTTGACAACCGCCGAGGCGCTCCTCTGATCGACCGTTCCTGAAGCTCCTTGGTTGTTCTGCACTGGTGTCTTGGCAGGTGTTGCTCCAAGGTTGAAGTGGACTGGAGTGATTGTTCCCTTCTAGGGGCACTGATTGGCGAAGTGACCTGGTTGGCGGCAATTGTAGCACACTCTTGGTTCATTCTGCCTGTTGTTCCCGGGTGTAGGGTTGACTGGTGTAGGGTTGCGAGAATTCTGAACAAAAGGACGAGGTGCTGAAGGCGGTGCAGGGGTCCTCAAAGAACTCTGCAGCTGGAAGCGATGGATCTGCTGTGGCACTATCCTTGCTCTCTCTTTGCTATGGTGGTGGCTTCCTCGCCGAGCCATTCTCGCTATGTGGTCCTCCAGTTCTTTGCGTTTGTCCTCCATAACCAACGCCTTGTTAATCAACTCCTAAAAATCTGGAAAGGTGTGGGCAAGCAGATTAACCTGTAGTCCTGAGTTCAATCCCTTCAAGAAACGACTCTGACGAGACTTGTCGATGGCGACGTCTCTGCAAAGATAGCAAGCTAGCTGAGTAAACTTATTTAGGTAATCAATCACTAACATAGCTCCTTGCTTAAGAGCACGAACTCATCTTTCTTTAAATCCATGATCCTTCAGTACATAATAATGGCGAGAAAGACCTGCGGAGAATTCTTCCCAAGTGATATTCTGCGGTGCCTCATGTGCTGTGCAAAAATTCTCCCACCACTCAGCAGCTATGCCCTCCATCTGATGAGTGGCATACAAAACTTTCTTGTGATCGCTGCATTGAGTGATCAGCAGCTTCCTCTCAATTACGCAAAGCCAATCATCAACTTCTATTGGCGTGACATGTCCAGAGAAAGTTGGCGGACGGGTCCTCATGAATTCAGCCAACTTGGATGGTCCCTGATGGCCATGAGCGACTGGAGCTCCTCCCTGATGATTGTTGTTGTTGTTGTTCATAGCCTGCATCTGGTTCATCGTTGCATACATCATTTGTTTTTGTGCCACCATAAAGGCTCCAAAGTTCTGTAAGTCAAGAGGTGGTGCTTGGTGTAGCAATCGTCCTGCGAGGATTTGATCATTCTCTTGGACGTTGGGGTCTGGATCCACTTGCGTGAAGTGTGAGTCTGAACCATCTGGTGAAGCTCCATAGGTTAGATAAGGTAGCAAGCACAAGATGAGTTAAGAACTAAACAGGGGGATAGATTAAACCCAACAAACACGACTCAAGAAGCTCAAATGAAATAACTTTATTATTAGGGTCTTAGCATGGCTGCAACAAATGCCTAAGGGCTTTTGCAGCTCACACTTGCACACAAGGAAATAAGACGAACCTAAGCACACAAGCTACCGCCTAAAGGGCGACTCTGAAGAAGGAAAACTGGCTAAGCCCGACTGAACTGGAACTTAAACAAACTACTCGAGAAAGCCTCCACAGCCACGGCGGCGCTCACACTGCTTTGAGACTCGAGTGGTGGCATCTCATGAACCGGTTCGATGCCACAGGCTGAACTGTGCAGTGAGGCGGCGTGCGGTGCAGTCTGGTGGCTCCTCCGCTCTGCAGCTTATCACGGGCTCCTCTGGTGTCAGCAGAGTTCTCGGGATCTTCTGAAACCTCCTCTGGATCCTCTTCTGGTTCTTCTGGTTCCTTCGGATCTTCTTCTTGATCATCTTCGGGCTCATGCTGATCGTAGAGAGCTTGCTCTAGGATGACGATCCTTTCCTCGGCTTCTTCCCAGGCCTCATAGGCGCACTCCAGCTCAGTGGCGGCCAACTCCAGCGACTCCTCCTGAGCAGCTGTGAACTGAGCAAGGTGCACCACTGTGGTGTTGCCTTCCCCATTTATAGACGGAAAGCGTGCAGATAGCTCCTCTGAAGGAGATCTAGGATGGTAGCGGAAAACAGTGTTCTGCAGCTCTTGTGCGTAGACGCTGCAGACTCGGAGAATGGCCAGGCGTGACGACTCCTAGATTCCTTGCGCAAAGGTGATCCTCCTGACTAAGATGTCCAACGGCTGGTTGCCTCTAGTGTTCCTCCTGGCGTAGACTGTTAGGCGGCAGACCACACCACGATCTCGCCTATTGACCATGTACTCGCTGCCGCGGTACATTGGGCAGTCGAAGCCTCCAAGCGTCTGCAGCAGCTTCCACAGCTCTGCGGCAAGTCCTCCATTGCAATCTCCGAAGGTCTAAAGGTAAGGCATCTGTCAAGATAGACAAGAGGCAAGAACCAAGTTAAAACAGCGGGGAGAGGAAAGATTTTAGCATTAGATGAGTCAAGAGGGATATGAGAGGAGTTAAGAACTCATTTAGTCTTGCAAGTTAAATTTTCTTTAGAAAATAATTTGGACACTCGAACAGCTGATCTAACTAAGGTCTAGACCTACAGTCAGTATGGCTCTGATACCACCTCTGTCGGGACCCAAAAATACAATTCTGGACCCTCTGTGTTTAATGCACTAGTCCAGGATCATGCTAGTACACACAGTTTCAACAAAGATGGATATCGATCCACACAAGCGAATGGTTTGACCTTACGGTCGAGTTTACATTTATTAAGCCACGCAAGGCTAACAGAGAAATAAAGCAGTAGAAATAGAAATGATAGTGGCGTCCCATCGATTCACCACAGGCAACCGACTGGGATCAAGACCCCACGATCAGGCACCTTCGATAAACTCCTCCTCGAATCTTTGGCGAAGACTCCTCCTCTTACGCTGATTTAGTTTAAAGCAAGTGTGAGTACACACGTACTACTCGCAAGTCACACCACGTAAATGCAATTATACATGCAAAGCTTATTACAAGGGAATGGCATTACGTGGTTCTTTGCGTAAATGCAACATTTGCGATTGAATACAAATAATAGATCGAAAGCGAGTAAAACAAATAGACAATAATAATTTAACAGTTTGATTTCATAAATACATACACAGCCTAAACAGATTATTCACATAGCCATATGATTTAGATCACACAGCTCCCTTCCCACACAGTTTATGAAGATCTACCCCTCGTGTGAAATCCCCGAGCATTGTCCATGACTAGGGATGCAAGTGGGGTGGGTCACTCCGCTAAACCGCGAGCCCGCCCTGCAAAATAAACCCACTAAAATCAGCCCGCTTATCCGTTATCCAAAAGCAGACACAAGCGGTCCAACCCGCATTGCCCGCATTGCCTGCAGACCAGCCCACTAGCCCAGTGAGGAAAAAGAAAAGGCGCCCAGTTGAGTCGAGTGGCAGCACATCGTCACTTTCGGGCGGCGGCGGCAAAGACATCATCACACGGGCGGCGGCGGCGGCCAGGACTTGTGTTGGAGGCGGGAGGAGCTGGGACTTCTTGGCGGTGTCGCGCGGGAGGGGACGGCGAGGAAGTGCTTGGTCTTGGAGATAGGGCGCGAAAGCGGTGGAGTTCGATGGCGTCGCCGACCTTGAATCTGGTTGTCGGGTCGTCGCGCCGAGTCGTCTTGCGAGGACGGCGGCAGGCGATGGCGCCGCCCATGGAGAAGGGGACGAAGAAAGCGAGAAGCGCATGTAGTTGTTGAGGAAACGGTGCGTGCGGTAGTAGTAAGCGTGACGAGGACGAAGGTGACGACGGCGACGAAGCGCGACAAAGACCGTGGCGTCGAGGCGCCGAGGAGCTTCTGGCGGGAATCGGTGGGGACTCGAGGTAGACGAAGCGTCGCGGCGGTGTGAGGGTAAGGCGACCCACGGACCGGGGGAGGAGGCGCTAAGCTAGCTCACGCGCACCTCCGCTCCTAGGGTGTCGAGGACAGTCAGCGGTGGAGGTCGCCCGCCGGCGCTTGCTTGGCGAGGCGGCGACGGGATCCATCTTGTGGAGGTAGGTGGAGGTGGGGAAATTTTCTGAATCGCTGCATCTCTTTGTCACTTTGTGTGTTGAAGCTCCTCGGGCGGAGGGCATGCGGGCACTAGTGGCAGCCGCATAGCCTAGCTACGAAAACACAATGCGGTGCGGGTGAGGGTGCGGGTTGTTGCGGTCTGTGCATAGTGGGTTGCGGGCTGTCCGCAACCTGCCGCACTTGCACCCCTATCCATGACCGCGGACGCGGCTATTCGAATAGATTGTTTACACTCTACAGAGTTTGTACACTTTACCCACAAGATACAACCAGTGTTCCAAGCACTAATCGTGACAAAGCATTTTGGAACTTCATCTTAACATAGCTGCTCCCGATGTGCTTACGTCATACCAAACCATACACAGTGTATGGTACAACACACATCGTTGGACAGGGAAGTGGCGAACCGTCCCGCGATGTGACTACATGGTAGCACACACCCCACCCTTTTCACATGGATTTTTTTTTGTAAATAATCTATTTTTTATTCGAAAATACAGAAATAATACCGTTTAATTTTTTTTTACAGAAATAATCTCTAGTCGCCGTCCCATTGGGCGACTAGAGCCTCATGGGTATAGTCGCCAAGCGGATGTGCGACATTAGTGCAAATCGCCCAACCGATTAGGCGACTTAGTTAAAATCGCCCAACCGAAGGGCGATTTAAGCTCCTAAACTCACAATTATGTAAACCCAATTGGAACAATTGTGTTAAAATAGATATTACATTTTGTAGGTATTGTATTTAGCAAATCGTATTATATGATGTTATTTTTTGTAAAGATAAAAGTGTGGTGACAACGTTGGTTGGTCTGCATTTCTTATTTTAAGTAGAATATGAAGGGTACGAAATATGTCGGACTTCATAATAACATTTTGTGATCGTCGTATATTGTTGTAGTCGTCAAATTTACGTAGAATTTTGTGAGGACGATTCAGATAGTAATGAATGGTAAGTAGATAGGTAAGTGATATTCGAAATCTGTAAATAATATAGGCTTGCTTTCATGGCTTAGCGGAACACTTTAACGAGAAGTACATTAAAGTCCGCGAAGACGAAGCACATTACGTAGTGACATGGCATGATGGTTCGTAATTGCTTTAGTCATCCTCGCTACTACTACGGTACACCATGATGAAGCATCCGGACCATATAAGTATACATGCCTTTAGGGGATAATAAAAACAAGAGGGTATGACGGGTACTACTACGTAATGACTCGACTTCTGCGTGGACCGGGCCATTTTCCTTTCTTGCTAGCTCGGCGTTGAACTCCTCGCCGCCTTCCCTTCCCTTGTCGCGGGGCTGCCCACGTCGGGTGGTATGTCGAAGTCGTCCATATCCTGCGATTCGATGATGTAAGTGCACCGTATAATGAGAATCGTAAGAAGGATTTAACTTCTTCATAACTAACGTCGTGGATCACGGATCTGGCGGGCGACCGGATCTGTTGTGGCGGCCGGGTTCACCAAGATGAGCCTTTCCTTGCCTTTGTCGCGGACTGTACATGTCGGGCTGGTATGTCAAAGTCGTCCATGTCCTGCGATTGTATGATGGATGTAAGTACACCGCATCGGAAACCTTACGTAATAAGGGCGCCCACCGGAGAACACTCTATGTGGGTTGCCTTATGTTCAATCTCCTAAAGCATGTAACGAAATGGTGGGCGCGTTATTGCGGTTGCCTTTTATTGAGTTGACATGTTGTATTGATGTGTCGCGTGCTTTAAGTTATATGCATCGAAGAAATATGCAATGTATGAGCGAGTTACGAAAACCAAGCTATTCCATATTATCCGATAGAATTAAGATAAAACATACTAGCAGCTTGGGTAGTTGCTTACAAGAACCAAAGTACAATTACGACACAATTAGTTCGGCATTTGCTTACAAGAACCAAAGTTCGATCGAACTACAAGTTACAACAGAGTAGGAAATGTAATACAAGTTCCTACGTGTCGTGAGCGCCTTGCAAGTTCTCGACGGTGTGCCCTTCTGGCGGCGTGGCTGCGACGCTACCCGCCACTGCAGCTTCCCTTCGTCCATATCGTTCGAATCGACGACTCTGCCGACGGCCCTTCCCCCTCTCAATAGGTCTAGATCTGGAACCCAAGTCCTATTTGCAATATCCAATGTGGAGAAGTTACCGACAACCACGAAGCCTCTTAGCTCGCCGCACCACACCTTTGAACCTTTTCCTTCATGAAGTACTCGGATACAAAGTTAAATGGGTCCATGCGGATCGTCCCACACGCCAAGCGAGAACATGAGAGCATGGCTTGTGAAGAAGCTTTAGCTTGTTGCATGTGCAGCTAGGTTCATTCACATGGTCTCCAAGGCATACCTCATGGGTAACAAGAGACCGAGCCGCTTCGAATCCGGCTCTGTCTCGGAGGATCACGTCGAATCGATGCTCCGTATTGCCCATTACGAAGACCGTGTCGGTCGAGCCTTCTCGGTCTTGGCACGCATGTATGTACTAATCTTGAGCAATAGGGGTGCACGTGGGTTGGCTGCATGAAGTGCCGCATTGCATGTCTTTCCTGAAATATCCGATTGTACCATGCGTAACGCCTTCAACAATGGCGACAAGAGGTCGACAACGGAGGCCCCTAATAACCTGTTGTACACCTCTGCAAGGTTAGTGGTCATTATGCCATACCTTGCGCCGTCCGTGTCGTCGGCAATAAGCACCACTTTTCCAATGGCTCGGCCTCAATCCAATGAGAGAAACACCGATGTCCTCGAGGTCCTCCGCGTCAAATGGGGAGGGTCGAGCTCCTTGATGGTGTGAGGCGCTCATTTGTGCCTCCCCGGGAATGAGGGGACGCTTGTTTCTCTCGATGACATGCTTCTTGGTATGCTCGTCCAATATCTGCCACAATGCATCAAATTTACGTTGCTGGTTCTGCATGGCAAGCCTCTTGAAAAGTTTCATCAAAGGTTGCTGCCTGAACTGTTTGAAGAAGTTGGCCCCGAGATGGCGAATGCACCATCTGCTCCTCGAGTCCGCCAGGAATGGCTCATTGGGGTCTTGTTGAAGTTGTCGGATGGCCTTCATCATCCCGGTGGCGATCATGGATTAGGCGTACATCGGGGCGTGCCCCAACTACTCCCATCTTGAGATCTTTGAAGGAACCACAACCACCGTCGTAGTTCTCACTTTCCACGAAAAGCGATGGCTAAGGGTAGAATCGATTGTTGCCATCAACGCCAATTCTTTGTCGAGGATCATGCCCTTGTATTTCCCAGCTAGAAATGTCCCGCCCACTCGAGATCACCGGCAACATGTGTCCAATGCATTGATGCAGGACCGAATGCTAAGAAGGCCCTCTGCAAGACCATAAAACCTTGCGGGGTCTTTTGGTGGCCGGTCCTTCACAAAGAATGTATGTGCCCTGTTCTGTCTTGCAAAGACTGGAGCATACGAGGAAGGTTGTCGTAAGATGCCTCGAAGAACCGAACCTCCTTTCCAAAGCCTTCGCTTAGCACGCCATGCCTTCACAGAGCTAATCTTGTACTTGAATTTCGCTCGATAGCCACCATGATGTGCTTGGCCTCCAGTGTCCGCTTCTTCACTATCTCTCCGTACATGACATTGGCTATGAAGGTGGATGTGAGGTTCGCGATGCTTGACAATACACTCTTGAGCAAGCGAGTGCGGCTCCACCTTCGAGACAATCCAGTGAGTCTCGTACTTGGGTCTCCTTGCGTGCTGCGCCAAGGACACCGACCGCTTTCATATCTGACGGTGTCTCGCTCTGGGTGGATTTGAGTACACGAAACGGCCGTTGCATGGACAAGGCCCACTTAATGGCATCTGCGCAGCGATCCCTTGTCGGCAAACATTGCCGTAAGCCGAACCTCCGTCCCATTGTACTCCCACGGTGATTCGTGCTCGTCGTGGCACAAGCAAGACCCTCAACGTCCACCCTCTTCCATTCTGCGGGATGGGATCTTAAATCCTCCTCGGAAGAGTTATTACCATCCTCTTGTAAAGCTTCCTCCTCTGCTCGAGCTGTCAAGTCATCAATCTCCATCTGACGTACTATGTTGTCGACATGCTCCCTCGTGATCCGCTCGCACTTGGCGCTTGAGCTTCCTCTTCGCCTCGGCCTCCTCTTACGCCTCGGCCTCCTCTTACGCTTCGGAACATCGGCCACCGCGTGTTCGTCATGAACCACACGCCTTTGCAAGTCCCGAGCTGCTCCCACCAACCCGACGGAGCCGTCGGAAGGGCTCGAGGAGTTCTTCGGACATGCTCGCACGAGTAGCACATGATCAGTAGCCACAGGCGCCTCTGACCTTGCAGATATGCCTTCCATGCAACCGTCGCATCACTCGCTTCAACTCCCATTGAATGTGCGTGGGAGACCTACTCCAAACCCCTTGTATCACGACACTCCACACCTCGGGGTCCAATGAGAAGGTTACGTGAGCGCTTTAGGACATCTCCGATTCGGGTATTCTCCAGATTCGGTGTACCAAATCGACTTGCCGGAAATCACTTAGGTCAACACCGTGACGGACCTTCACGAACCGCACCAACACCGTAATGCACTTTCAATCTGGTCGGCTCCGACATGACTACAAATATTACAAATGTTGCAACCAAGTGATTTCTCAACATACATTTCCCATATACTTGCTAAACAAACAAGTAGCCGAGAATAAGAACAAACAAGAGTATTACCTTGAAGCGGAGACCTTCTCTTAGAGGAACAAGCTCCTTTCACGCAAACCGCCTCTCCCGAAGCTCTGCTCCTCGCAAGCTCCTCTCCTCCTCAACGGATCTGCTTCTTTGTCCGCCGAGAGAAATGGTGAAAGAAACCATGAGGGACTGAGGCCGGCTTTCTATATGACCGTAGTCGCTCATCCGCTGTAACGACTTGGCGAGGAAGTCTTTGGCCCAATGGTTGAGCGACACGTGGACTAGTCGTTGAACCGTTGGATGACTTGGCAATAAGTACAGGCCCAACGGTTCATAGTCGCTCAACCGTTTCACGAACGATTCGAAACTAATATATTAATAAGTAATAGATGGTAGATGGAATGCATAGACAACCATGTAATAGTTCCTACAAAAGACAATACGTAAACACAAATGACGTAATAGTTCCTACGAAAGACAATACGTAAACACAAATGACGTAAACCCCCTACTGGCCACCCGCTGCGCCACCCGCAGCACCCGCTCCATCGTCGCCACGTCCCACACCCGGTCCGCGCCCAGCAAGACGTCCCGCTTGGGCTTCCGCGGGGTGCCTAGTCCGGCCCGACAGGAAAGGCGCTCAGGAGCCCTGCTGATCCGTGGTCCCAGGGGGGTCGACTCCACCTGTGTGATCACTGGAGGCCCGCTAAGCTGCTCAACAGAAAGAACGTCGACAGGTGCAGGCTCAGCTGCCCGCTGGTCCGCGTCCCCGGGTGCTTCCGCGAAGTAAAGATCCACGCCCTCGTGCACGTCCTCGTCTTGGGGAGAAGACACCGCCGCTCTACAAAAGTACTGCATGGCAAATAATGTTAGTCTCTACCAAAAATCGACGATCGCCAACTTGAACAGAGCAAACGCACTTTTGGTGGGCGGCATCTTTGCGGGATGCTATACCCACCGTCTTGTCCGGAGGGGTCGGGGTGAGAATATATGTGGCGGTGGGGGTGTGTACCCACGTGCCCACCCGGACCCTCCAGCCTGCCCAGGCGCAGCGCAACAGAGGCGGCGGCGTGGAGCAACAGACGCCTTGAGCCTTGCGCATGGCGGGCCGTGGGCGTGCCCCTCCCGAGCTTCTTTGAGTGGGTGCAGAGACCGGCGTCCTCGACCTATGCACCGACGAGGCCACCTCCCGGACCGGCGAGCCCACCTCTGTCATCGACGAGGCCACCTCCTCTGCGCCAGGCTTGCATGGCGTCGAGCACGATCGCCTCGCCGCCTTGTAGGCCCGACAGACAAAGCGCACTAGCTCGTGTCGCGTGACCTCGCGCGCCAATGCCGATCTGTCCAGGATCGACCGTCTGTCGTAGCAACCACGGCGTTGATGTCCGGCTCGCAAGGAGTATGTCAAAGCGTCAAACCTATAATTGAATAACAATCACGAAGACATTTTCAAACCGCGATTTCGTACCACGAGGTGCACATTCAGCGCTAAGTCACGGAGGGTAGGCGTCGGTCGATCTTGCACGCGAAGCGGGGAGGGTCGACGACATGCACCGGCTGGTGCGTGTCTGCAAGGGCGTACCAAATGAAGGTACTCGTCAGACTGTGGGTCGTCGACTGGCCGTCATCCGCACACATCCTCATAGGCGTTAAGCCTTTGTGCTACCCACGGCTCCATCTTGCCCGCCCTTCAAGGCGTCCTAGTGCCACCTCCTACTATGCTGCGAAGCGTAGCATTGCAATTGGAAGCAAACGTTACGGAAATGTCAAAAACATATGTGAGCAGTGTTGCATGTAACTACGCGTGGGTCGACTCAGCACCCTCGTCCGGACGGAAGCTGGAACAACTGGCGGAGGCGGCGCGCATCACCACATGCCTCGCGTAGTCCTCCACGAACACGTCGAAGACGAGCTTCCTCTGCGTCGCCAAGATCGCCTGGTCGCGCCAAAGCCAAGTGAAAACGACCCGCGAGCATCGGGCCTCCGCTCTCTGATCGAGTCTGGCTCCCAGCGACGCGTCGTCGCGGTGAGACGGTCGGTGCTCCACAAAGTGCTCAGATGCGCCGCGTGTGACTGCGATGTGCATACGTACTGCGAGCCAAAAAACAATGGTTAAAAAGGATTACATGTCGACTAAAGAAAATATATAGGGAAATATGTACCCGCTCTCGGCACCAAAGGGACCCTACGATTGCCGGGTCCACCGCGTCACCATGGTACATGTCCGCGTCCAGACGGTCTGAGTCTATCGGCATGGGCGTCCAGAAAGCGCTCGAGCGACCACAACCGCAGCGATGAGGCGACTGTGAGGATAGATGTGGGCTTCGTCCGACAAAGACGCATCGCCTGAGCCGCGATGCGTCGCGGCAAATCTGGTGATCCCCAAGCGATCTCCAGCTCCTCGCCCGTCGCGATGGCCCTCGCGTACCCACGGCGGGCGTCCAGCGAGTCACCGTGGTGGCTGTAAATGCGACTACCCGTAGAAACCACCTACAGATACGCCTCGGTGTCGCGAAACACAGTCGACGGTGGGTCACGTGGGACCATCCGCTCGACCTCTGCGAAAAACGAATAATTAGTAAGCCCGTCATATGGCTAGGCCTTAATGAATCGCTAACCCCGACGAAAATAGGTATTATACTTACCGGAATCTGCGAAAAGCCACCGCGGGCGCACCATGCATTGTCGCTCGAGAAGTCGAAACGGAGGTGCGACCTCCTCCCCAAGAACGCATACGAAACACGCCAGCGTCGCGCGCCGATCCACACCAGCGTCCGTGAGAATCTGGCCGCTCGCGATAGGCAAGCCGCGACATCGCGACATCCTCAGTCGTCGGGCCATCTCCCGAAAGGGAGGTGGAAGGTGTCGTCTCGGGCATAGGTCCACCAGGCGGTCGGGAAGCGACGGTCGAGCAGGAAGCGTCGTGACCGCTCGGACCGCTGAACCTCCCCATCGTCGTCGGCGACCGGACCGCCGTCCTCTTGGTGGCCTCAACCATCCGTCTGGCGGTAGAAGACCGGAGCAGCTCGGCCTACAAAGCACGAAGCGTAAGTACAAAGTCGCGACTCGACACAAAAAAGTTACAAAGTTCGGACAAACCTCTCTACCAGCGTGGGTCTAGTCTCAAGCCCGTCGGGGTGTCGCGTCTGAACCACCCCCAACTCGGCCTGCGTCACGCCGCCAACCGGATCGGCACACGACTGCTTTCATGCGGTCTTTGCGTCGACGAACCGGTCTAGCGATCGAAATGCCAATCCGAACCACGGGTCTTGAGCCATACGCAAATTAAGAAATTAAAAGCATTCATATTACTTACGCATTTAAATTATATTCCAATGGGAAATAAATCATATTTGATATGTTAAGTAGTGCCACCTAAACACTTTGCCCCAACACAATGACACAATTTTTCCTCTGAAAGGCTATATTACGTTAACGCCTATATACATTTCGCTATGGATTGCGAGATATTTATTACATCATCGTTACTATGCGTATTTATAATGCGTGAAGCTTTAGGAGAAAAAAACAAAATTTCACATGTTTGATAATCCTCGTGTTTGGAACCATGTATCGTATTTTACCATTCTATAAACTAGTATTTGCGAATGCATGAGTTATCGACATGTTTATCATTTTATAAACTAGCATTTCTAAAAGTAACATGTTATCATTCATCTAGCAAATGCATAATTAAGCGTAGACGCATATGATACAACTAAAATTTGACATGTTTGATAATCCTCGTGTTTGAACCATGTATCGTGTATTTAACATTCTATAAACTAGCATTTGCGAATGCAGCGTTATCGACATGTTTATCATTCTATAAACTAGCATTTAGAAAAGTAACATATCATAATTAGCACAAAGACGCCTGAGAATAGTACAACTAAATTTATTTTTACTAACTCATTTTTCCTTCATGTTATCTCTCAACATTTGCTAGCACCATGGTTACTAACTAATTATGCCATCTCTAGATATTTGCTAACAATATGTCATTACACATAAAGTTGATTGCTAACCTACCATGGTTTAGAAAAAAACTTATACAAAGTAATATCAAAAACTTACCGACCCTCTGGCGCTCCTCTTCTTCCCTGCTCTTCTCCTTTTCTTCCCTCCTCTTTCCTTCTCCTCCTCTTTTTCCTCTCTTTCTCCTCTCTCTCCTCTCCTCTCCTCTTTTCTCTGCCCGATTTGGCCTTGGAATGGCGACAGTTGACGTCACATGATTTATAACCGCCCCAAGTCGCCATACCGTATGGCGACTTGATTGAAGCTGCCACCATGTCGCCATACGGTATGGCGACGACCTTAAATCGCCGTGCGGTATGGTGACTATGCCTCCAAACCTTCAATGTAAGCCCTTGGTTGGGCGACTTGATCAAATCGCCAACCGCAGCGACTAGAGATTATTCTGTAAAAAAAAATTAAGCGGTATTATTTCTGTATTTCCGAATAAAAAATAGATTATTTAAAAAAAAAATTCCTTTTCACATAGCCTAACCTACTGCCTGAGCAATCAATGCCAAGAATCCGTATCTTACTATGCTAGGCCCATCCCATAACAGGCATGTGGTCGTACGGAAGGGCTCAGTTCAATGGCGTACAAAGTTCAGTCCTTAAATGACCGTGGCAAGACTTCCATTGTTCTAACTAAAGCACACAGATTAATTTGACACACAGATTCATATTCTCATATCACATAGCCACCATGTCACACAGTTCCCACCACTTGCCTCAGTCCAAACCTTTTCCCACCCGGTTGATTTAAGTGCAACACATGCCACAAAGACACATAGTACACACAGATTATTATAAAGTTACATAGTCACTTAGTCAAGTTGATAATTAAACTTTACATGAATAAATGATTCGTGGCATGGCTAAGCAACCTAATCGTGTCTAACCAACCCACGTTGGTGCTACAATATTACCAACTAAATATCAACTAGGGTGACAAAGGATCAAGGCATAACAATTATACAAGGAAGGCATAACAGATTGGATTTAATAGCTAATCCCAAAAGTATTTAAATAATTACTTGAAATAAAATACAATACTTTGAATTAAAATAACATTTAGAAAACTGGGATTCAATCATGGTCAAAGCATGACTTGCCTTGGAACAGGTCTAGAAATTGATATTGGTCTTGTTGTGCTCCTTCTTCTTCAAATCTTCCCGAAGCGTCGAAGTCTACTTGCAAACGAAGCAAACAAACAAACTAAATAAATAACAGAGGCAAAACAACTCCAAAAAATTTTTAAAAAAAATCTCCATTAAATAGATCTTGAATTTATAGGAATTTAAAATTTTGAATGGACTGATTTGGAGTTCGGATGCAAAAGTTATGGGCTTTGGAAGTTTGAATCTAAAGAAAATCTTATTTTTGGAATATCCCGAATTATTTCTCAAAAGAAAATCAGAATATTGCGCAAGCATGATGTCAGCATGACGTCAGCCCTGGGAATTTCGAAAAAGATAAATAAAAAGAAAAACCTAACGTGTGGGACCCACACATCAGTGACATTGCTCACGGTGGACCAAGTCCACCGAGCCGATTGGATCTGGTTGGGGCTGGCATGGCGCACCCATGCACGTGGCGCTGACGCGGCGCCTACGTGGCTGACACGCACGCGTAGATGCGGACGGGGCGCTGAGGTGGCCGGGTGACTCGGCAACCACGTCAACAAGGACGACAACGGCGGCTCTGGAACCGATGGTCGCCGGCGAACGGCTGCGCTCCGGCGAGGGTGGATGGCACCAACGTGTAGCCCTCACTATTGTGAACCTGATGAGGCAGCTCCGGGTGGTCGAGGACGACGGTGGTGGTCGGCGGCGAGCTTGGAGCGGTGGAGACCTTCGGGTTTTGTCGGACAGGTGCTCCGGCGAGGCTCGGGTTATGGCGAAGGGTCCTCGGGGTGGCTCTGAAGACGAGGAAGGCAGCGGTGCACTCCCCGGAAGCAATGCATCACCGACGGCGAGAGAATTGGAGGTTTAGGGTTTCGGTGCCCGAAACTCGAATCTCAAATCAGCGGCGCGCAAGAACTCGAGAGGAAAATTGGATGAGGTTTTGGGAAAGGGAGGTAGGGTGAACCTCGGGAACCTATTTATAGGGCCTATCTTGACCTCGAGGTGGCGTCTTGCGTGGCGGAGATCAAAACAACCCGAAAAGGGCTCATGGAGGAATAGGAGATTGAGGCGGGCTTGAATTTCAAATTCGTTTGAAGCGAGTCTTGGGAGAGATAGGGCTTCTAGAAGGGCTCATCCATGCCAAGAATCGAAATTTGTTCGCGTTTGTCGGACGAGCTCGGAGGTCGAAAATGGCGGACGCGGCACCGCAAGCGTCGAGGAGAGACCGAGTCGGGGACGACGACGCCGCTTCTTGAGCCCGGTAGAAAGCGGAGGTGGGGGCGTGCTGCCTTGCCGCCGATTTGATCAACCGCACGATTTCAATCGGACGGCCATAGTCAAAGGTGAAATTTGAAATTTGTTGGGCAGCGAGATGAATAGGAATGGGCTGAAGAGATTCGGCCCGAACACTATTAGGAGAATTTTAAATAGCTTTTCTATTTTAGAAAATACCAGAAATTCCAAATGGTAATAGAAATTAGCAAATGAACTTGGAAAAATTCTAGAAAAATCTAGAAAATATATCGAAGCACATAGAATCCAAATAAAATAGTTTTGATCATTGTTCATGTTGACTTTAGTCATATTAAATTGTTTTGTTACTCAAGGTTCATTTTTAAGCTTTTGAATTAAATTCAAATAAATCCAAATGGTGAATTTTCTCTCTACTAACTATTCAAAGGATTTTTAAAGCTCAGAAAATTTGGGATGTTACATGGCCCCCCCAAGTCAGTGAGAAAGGAAGCCAAGCGACTTGGGTCCCATAGGACGAAGGGGTTGAGTCCAACCGTAAGGCGCTGACCCAAACAAGTTAACAGTGGGATCAGATTTGGACGGCCCCGATGAAAGCAATCGAGGCGGTTGGATTAGGATCTAAAGGCCCACAGCGTCTGTCCGAACGTTCCAACAAGCAAGGGCCGTGTGATTTAAATCCAACGGTTGAAAGGGTTGGTCTGATCGGCACAGAAGATCTCGAGCGTAGAAAGGAAATCCCACGGCTGAGGTTGGACGCGCGCTCCACCGGATGAACAGAGCGCGGGGAGCTGGTTGGGTTGAACCAAGACGAGGTCGGGCTCGAGTCTGACCTGAGCCCAAGGAACAGTGCACTGATTTGGATTTAGAATTTGAAGCCAAGTTGGAAGAATTTTTAGAGGTAGCAAACTAACTCCAAAAATTCTGAAATTAACCTTACATAAAATTTCCAGAGATTTTCATGCACTGCATTTTTCTCAAGAAATTCCTCAAGGTTTGCTCTAGGGTTTGACTTGCCTCCAAAAATTATCAAGTAATTTCTAAAAATTATGAAATTTTTCGGAGGAGTCACACAGCATCCCTAGAACCAAGGAAAAATATGTCCCAAGAGTTGACCACAAACTTGTCTTAAAAAGTTTAAAAAGGGTCATGACTTTAGTCAATTTGAGATTTTGGTTTTTGAATTCCCTAATTCCTTTACAAGAATTATAGAAAAGTTCAAAAACTTCAAGATGTAAGAAAAGTTTTAATTTCTACTCATTTTCTTACATTTGAAACACATACCCATTTTAGGTTATATTTGAAACACAAACCTAGGTTTGATTACATTTGAAACACAACTAATATTTGGGATGTTACAAAACCTTCCCCCCTTACAAAAATCTCGTCACGAGATTTGGCTCACTCGGAAAAGAAAGAGGGGTAGTCCGCACGCAGACGATCTTCCCTTTCCCAAGTAGCTTCATCCTCGGAATGATTTGACCACTGAACTTTAAGAAACTTGATGGAACGATTCCTCGTTCTTCGTTCAGCCTCTTCAAGGATGCTAACAGGGTGCTCGTGATAGGTCAAATCTTCTTGGACATCAAGAGTTTCCAACAGAGCTTCCTCAGTTGGAACACGGAGGCACTTCTTCAATTAGGACACATGGAACACATCATGTACCCCCTCAAGTGCAGCAGGCAAATCCAACTTATAAGCAACAGCTCCTTTCTTCTTGATGATGCGGTAAGGACCAACACATCGAGGAGCTAACTTGCCCTTGATGCTGAAACGTTGATGGCCCTTCAAAGGAGAGACTTTGAGATAAACAAAGTCATTGGGCTCAAAACTTAACTCACGACGACGACGACGAACCGCATAGCTCTTTGGCCTTGACTGAGCCGTGCGCAATCGCTCACGAATAAGCTGGACTTGACTCTCGGCCTCATTGATCGAGTCCGGGCCAAAGAAAGATCTTTCTCCGGTCTCAAACCAATACAACGGGGTTCAACACTTCCTCCCGTAAAAGGCCTCGAAAGGTGCCACGCCGAGACTGGCTTGAAAGCTGTTGTTATAAGAAACTCGGTGAATGGTAAGCATTTCTCTCAATGCTTCCCATAGGAAAGAACACAAGCACAAGGCATGTCTTCCAAAATTTGATTGACCCTTTCGGTCTGACCTTCGGTTTGAGGATGGTAAGCTGAGCTGAAAGCAAGACGAGTTCCCATAGCCTCTTGCAGACTATGCCAAAATCTAGAAGTGAGCAGAGAACCACAATCTGCAACGATCGTCTTCGGTACATCTTGCAAGCTTATGATCCTTGAGACATAAAGCTTAGCCAAGTGACCGGTACGAATCTCGGTTTTGACCGACAGAAAATGTGCCACTTTAGTCGACACGGGGAAACTTACCAGGTCCAGATATAACAAGGATTGACAGACTGAGAGCTCTTTCTTGATTCTATGGTTGGTTGTGCATGGCCATTGTTAGTTGGTGGAGCGATTTGTTTGGTTAATTCCACTAACAACGGGATCTCAACCTGCTAACTAGCTATGCGGAGTCATCCCTCCACAACTAGCTTCTTAGAGGGACCATGGCCATTTAGGCCACGGAAGTTTGAGGCAATAACAAGTCTATGATGCCCTTAGAGGTATAGGGAAGAAAATGTGCCACTCTAGTCAACTGATCGATGACAACCCTAATGGCATCATTTTTATTGGGGGTTCGGGGTAGGCTAGTAAGACCTTTTTGAAATCGGGGCGGTACCGGGCACCAACTCGATGACGAACTCGAGCTCTTAATCTGGAGGCATCCTAGGCAGATCTTCGGGGAAGACATTGACGAAGTCGCACACCGCTGGGACTTCACGAATATCTAAAGCTGGTTTCGCTTCGAGCGCGAAGAGATGTGATCCATGCAGCTTTGGCTAAAAACAAACTCGCTCGCCAGAGGGACTTGTGAGATAGACGAACTTCTTGGTGCAATCGATTTGTCTCGTATGCGGAGACAACCAATCCATTTCAATGGTTTGCATAGGTTTAGATGTGATTCTTGGCATGGATTCCACTTCCTCGATCTCAACAGGGACATTCCGACACTCGGATTCAACTCTCAACTCCAAATCGGTAGGGGCTGCAGGAACTTTTCCTACCCCTAGGCCTAGTTTTCCGCTCATGGTGGACCGTCTTGGGCTTGGTCCACCCTGCTGATGCACCCGGTCCAGCGGTACAGTGGTTCCTCCGGACCCCTCGGGCCCTGGGGCCTTCAAAGCCCTTCGGACCCCCTAGGACCCTTGACCCCTGGGGCCTTGGCTCCTCGATGAGCCGGGCCATCTGCCGATGTCCCATGGGTGTGCGCTTCATTGTTCGCCTAGTCGTGGGGGCCGGTGTGCCACCCCTACGACAATTACCAAAAAGGGGGAGATTGAAAGCATCTAGGCCCCTAAAAATGGTTTTGGTAATTAATGATAATATGTGAATATGGGATTAACATGTTTATTGAGTATTTACAAGGTTAAGTCTCAATGGTGAGTTTGATAACTTGAAGATGCATGCCAAAGGACAACACGAAGATCAATATGGCTCAAAGACAAGGTATGAGTAGTCTAGGATCCTTTTTGTGTTTTACCGGTCTTAGGAGAAATGGTTGGAAGACCGAATTTTAGGTTAAATGCTGTACTATTAAGAGGGATCATGACTAGTAGCTCGATAGCATGTTCTTGTGTCATTTGGATCAATTTAGGATCATGTATGCATTTGAATTTGTTTTGGAAAGCAATATACGAAATTGACATGCCAAACGATAGTACCGGAGTTTCCATGGCAGAACTACCGCTTAGCGGTATGAACGCATATCCTGTGGCGGTACTACTGGAGAACATTCGGACCGTCCGAAAGTGATCAAATTGTGTGGTTAAAATATGCGGTCCGAACAGCCAAATGAATCTAGGTCGTCCACGTCTTTGGTCCGAATGTGCATAGCCAACTGGTCGCTCAAGCGGTACAACCGGCTTGTGGTGCGGTACTACCGCTCTCCGGTCGTTCTGATTTTTAGTTGGCGGTATGTAAATTCCAAAGAGACTCCATTTTGGTTTTATTTGCAAACCCTTGGAACGGTAGTACCACCGTTGTTCAAATGGTACTACCGCTCTATGGTAATTCCAGAAAATGGAGCGGTACGTATTTTTCAGAGAGCACCCATTTCGGGTTTTTGAGAAACGGTAGTACCACTTGTGTGAGCGGTACGACCGGCCTTAGTGGTATGACCGCATGATAGTCGGCGGTAGTACCGTGCCGCGTTTGAAACGGCTATGTCAGAGGTAGTTAATGCTCCTCTTATAGCCGTTACGGAGTGGTAGGTGGGATGCAGAAGTACCGCACCTTGGTTGGCGGTAGTACCGCATTTCGCTAAAAAGTTGGGGTTTTCTCTCCAACGGTCGTTTTTGTTGGTGGGGATTATAAATACTGCCCTCAACTGCTCAAGGGCAAAATGCTAGACCACATTTAACATCCTTAGAGCCTTGAGCATTCTCCCAACACCTCAAATACAGTTGTGCATTCATTGTGAGGTAGTTGAGCCAATTCAAGTGCATTTATTCGTTCTAGTTGATCCATTTGCACTTGAGTGCCGTCAAGCAAAGGTCGTTGATTTATTACTCTTGGTGTTTTGCCAAACACCTAGACGGCTTGGCGGTGGGAGCACGATGATCTCTTTAAGAAGATTGTGAAGAGGCCCGGTGTCAAGATTGTGAGTGGTTTGGTGTTCACCATCTCCGGAGCGGAGGAAGAATAACCAATAGTGATCGAGGGAAGGCTTAATTCGTGGAGCCGGCTTGATTCGTTCAAGCTTCCTCAACGTGGACTAGTGAAGACCAGCAAGTCTTCGATACCACGGGAAAAACATTGTTGTCTCAATTGTGGTTATTTCTTGTCTTTACTTATTCCGCATTTACAATTCTAGCATTTATCTTGGATTAAATTGCTTAGCTAGAATTGCATCTAGTTTAGACTTAGTTCATAATTGGCTTAAATTGTTAATTAGTCAAAAGTTTAAAAA
This sequence comes from Phyllostachys edulis, assembly GCA_036346405.1. NCBI lineage: Eukaryota > Viridiplantae > Streptophyta > Magnoliopsida > Poales > Poaceae > Phyllostachys > Phyllostachys edulis. The sequence goes on along the minus strand of CM070562.1, from coordinate 69,339,202 downwards.
CCTCCTATTCACCCCCCTCTAGTCAGTTATCCTTGATCCTACACTTAGTAAGTTACAGAATCTTGACATTGACTACTCAGGTAGTAGGTTAGGTGCTCAGTGATGGGTGGAGGTGTGGACTACTCTGTAGGTCATATTTATGAGCGGTTCACCATCCTTAGGTCCAATGGTGTGTGTCGTACCAAAGCGCTTTGTCAGGGTTGGTACGACGGTAAAACACATCCGGGGGGGTGTCAATTGTCGAGATGAAGTTTCAAAAACGTTTTGTTGTGATCATCTCTGGTCTAGTTGATTGCATCTTGTGGTTAAAGTGTACAACCTTTGCGGAGTGCTAAAACATCTATTTGAATAGCCACGTCCTTAGTCATGGACATGCTCAGGGATTTCACACGAGGCGTAGATTTTTCATAAAAACAATTGGGAAGGGACAGTTGTGTGATTTAACTCATATGGCTGTGTGAAAGAAATTGATTAGACTTTGTGCCCTTTGTGAAAATACTTATTAAACTATTATTGTTATTTGTTTTGAATTATGTTTTCAATCTATTATTCATATTCAACTACAACTATTGCTTTTATGCAAAAGAACCATATATGTCATATCCTTTGGAATAAGCCATCATCTATAATTGCACTCTGTGTTGCTGCTTGCTGAGTACTCTATGTACTCATTCTTGCTATAAACAATGTTGTTCAGTTGAGAAGGCTACAACAGTCCATCGTCGGTCAACAAGGTCTACTTCAAGGATCGTGGAGAACTAGGTCGTGCTACCCAGTCGATTGCCAGTGGGCATATGGATGGGCTTCACTGAAGTTATTCCATTGCCTGCTGCAGCTTAATTGAGCTATTCACCTTCTGAGGCATTAATTGTAAGCTTTGACCTTAAGGTCATTACTCTGATAATTATTGTTATTTGCCTATTTATTAGTCATTTTTGCATATGAAATGATATTTCATCGATGTTACCACTGTGTGCACTAGTGTGATCCTGGACTAGAGAAGCATACATAGAGGGTCCAAATTTGCATATTTGAGTCCCGACACTCACTTTGCGGGAGGAGGCCCTGCTTCATCTACTACTGAGTGCGACGAGGAGGCTCTCCACGAGGGACCTCTTGGAGGAGTTCTGCGTGTTTGGGGTCTGGCCCCTGGTGCAGAGCTAGAGTGTGAAGCTTTGGGACTCGAAGGGAGGGCTTCCCACCGTCACCGTATATGGCGCGCGAAGGTTTGGGTCTTCACCCTTAATTTTTATATAGGGTTTTTTTTAACAGAGCTTGTTGTTCCTACTGCAGTTGCACCCATTGACGAGGTTGCCCGCGCTGTGGAGCTAGTCTTGGCCCCCTACATCGGTGAAGAGCACACGAAGCATGGGCTAGTTGTGCATGAGCCCCGCTTGAACTGCGCGTATGTGGACCCAGCTGTCTGTCTTGCGAAGCCCCCGAACCCGGACGAGGAGAGGAAGAAGTAGGCCTAGGTGTTTGAGGAGTGCAACGTCGAGGGGTTGATCGTCATGATGCCCCCGCGCTCTGTTGGGTCTGAAAGTGCGAGCGGCCCTTCCTACGCGAGGGAGGACGAAGTGGATAGGCCAGCGAAGCGAGTGGCGCACGGGACCCCAGAGCGAGCGACGCGCGCTCGATGGAGCAACCATCTTCGACAGAGCGTGTTGCGTCCTCCACGACTAGCACTGCGCCAAGGGCCACGGGGCATGGCGCGATGGAGGTTAGGGAGGGGGTGGCGAGCTCATTTGGGATAGCGGGCTTGCCCCTCGAGGAGTCTTCGGCCAATAGCACCCCGTCGCATGTCTACGGTGGGGGCTCTGAGGATTCCCAGGTTGTGCCTCCCACTCTAAGGCGTGACACAATTGGAAAGTATATTTATATGTATATGTAGGACCGGAAAGGCGACTAGAGGGGGGTGAATAGGAGCACTATCTATTTTTCGCTTTGCTGATCAGATTCAAACATGATATTGACTCCAATAGCTATAAGAACTATGAAGATCAATATATATAAGCATAGCGGAAGTCTTGAATTGAATCTCCTTCAAATCCCCAAAAGAAACGACCAAAAACAAAAAAATCAGCCTAATGAACAGTGCTGATGAACAGTACCGATCGAACCTGATGAACAGTACCGGTCGTTCCGGTTTTCGGTACAAACGGATGAACAGTACCGGTCGTTCCGTATGAATAGTAAAATCAGGCGAATGAACAGTAAACAGCCTCAAAAACGAAAACAAAAATCGACGTAACTTTTGATCCGCTTGGCCAAACTCCACCAAATTTGAAACACATCTTCCTAATGATGTCGGGAACCTATTCAAGCAACGATCGTCCAGATCTCGTCAAAGTTTTGATCTTTTTCCAATTTACGAAGGAGGGTTCAAACATGAGCAAAATGAAAAACTTGATCCAAAACTTGCTCGTGGGAGATTGATGATCTAGATGATCTTAGATATGTTCCCACATGTCCCAGCAAGGAGTAAGAGGGCACGAAATCAACCAAAAACTACAGGATTAAGGAAGCACTCAAAATCATCAAAATAAGGTGCAAGAACGAAGAGAGCTCATCTCAAAGAACTTGCAAGGATTGATTGATGATTGATGATTAATGGTTCTGACCACTCCCTCAAGGAGGACAAGAGCTCAATCCATGAGCACACACACAATCCATCTCTCTAGAGCCTAAGCCTCTCTTTTCTTCCCTAAACCCTAACACCAAACTAGGGTATGCAAAATGAAGTGCTTGGGCTGCTATGAACAGCACCCTCTCTATTTATATGAGGCCTAGAGCTTCTAAAAGACTTAACCCTAATGGGCTCCGTTAGGCCCAATAACAAGCAGGACACACGCACGCATCTCAAAGCGCCGTCTTCACTTTTCTTGACCTAATCCACTTCTTGGCCTTGCACCGCCTTGCGCCGCGGGTTGGCATTAGGTCACCAAGGCGGTATTTGGTGAAATTACCAAAATACCCCTTCTCGATCCTTCTCCATGGACCGAGTCCAATCCTGTCGAAGCAATCACCTGCTCCGCCACGTGTAGTTTGATCACGGCTCTCATCATGTCGGCAAGTCTCTCCCGTCCGAATCCCATCGGAACCACCAAGGCACTTGCACCGACCCCCGCGCCGCTTGATCCAACCAACAGTATGTCGAATAGCCGCTTCGATCAACCTCGTCCATTCTGCGCCATGCTTGAGTCACTGACCTCACCGGCATCCATGATCGATTCGGACCTCGGCTCTCCAAGCTTAGTCGATCCTCCTCACCGTTGACCGTCGTTGACCTCCAAGCCACACCGACGACAATAAACCAAGAAATCGTCTCAGGGAACAAGTTCTTCACAACTTGACCCACGTTAGCTCAAAACATGCAATATGCAACACATATACAAAGATAAACATGGATATGACCTATCCCAAAGCCAAAACTCCAAAATGGCCGACAATCTCAACACAATCGGTACAACCACCGTGTTACCGGTAGACTACCGATCTGCGATCGCATAGCTCAATAATCTATGATCGTTCGATTTCCAATAAAGACCAGAACTCCCAAAACACCTTCTCTGGAATTAAGCTACCGCCATCTACCAATCGGTATAACCGCGATCCGGTACTACCGCCACACAACTTGCGGTCGTACCGTTCTGCGGTCGTACCGCCCTTTAAACGCCGGTTCTTCCGATTATCCTAACACTTTGCTGAAACTTTCTGAAAAACAAGAATTCCAACAAACCTTCAACCAAATTGCCAATTGTAACATCACCTAGGATCATGAGCATATCCTCATGATGTTCACAATCTCCCCCTTGATGAACACATTGGCAATTTCCAAAAATGAATGTTTTGAGGTTTGAAAGAAAAGGAAATCGCCAAGACAAAGGCACAACTTGGTCCTAAAAGCAAATGAATGCAAGGAAATGACCAAGTTGGCTTCAAAAACTTGACAAGTGAGATAAAGCGATGAAAGCAAAGAGAGCTTCAAATTCCAGAAAATCTCACTCAAGATCCATAAGAAAGAACAAGTGTTCTAATTGACCTTTCAGAAAATGCACAGAGAGCATCCAAAACAGCATTTTTGTCCCATTTTTGTCCCCCTTTGACAATGAATTCATCAAGGTGCATGGAGAAGATAGAGCATGAAAGTAATGGAATGGCTGTAATTTTTGTAATTTTTCATTTTTTTTTGTTTTGTTTGTAATTTGAGCAAAAGGAGCCATGAAGATTATCCATGAAGACTGTACAAGTATTACACCAAGCCTTATTATGTGAAGAAGCTATAATCAAGTATGGCAAAACATGTACAGCAAAGCTAAGGCCAAAATAGCAACAATCTGATATTAAATAAATTGAAGGCATGACAAGGTGCTCAAGATCACAGTTTAACTAAAGGTATCCAAAAATGAGTCAGGCCATGTCTATAAGCAAAATGGAGCCAGAAGCTAGAAAATGAGTCAATGTTGAGCATTTGAGATCAATTTTGAATCAATTTGTTCAAGCACTTAGAATTTAGCACTTTGAGCACTTTGCTGAAAATGATTGGTTTTATCTTAGTAAAGTAAGTCATGGACTAGGAGCCATCCACAACTGCCTCCTAAGCTTTAACCAATTGCCAATTTGTTTTCTTAGCATTGTGCTAGATCTCAAGCCTCACTACGACCATCCCAAGCAACAAAAGCTTAAGAGAATAGTCTGGGTCATCCAAAACTCCCCCTGAGTTCATGCCTAGTGCAATGGCAAGCCGTCTCATGAGAAAGAATTGGTGAGATCAGTTTTTTCGCACAGAAAAGCTCATTTTTCATTTGCTTGACTTAAGAATTATCAAAGCTCAATTTAAAACTTAGAATAGGTTCAAGACTCAATTAAGCCTATATGACATGGCATGAATCATGAGAGGATCACTATAGCAAAACTAGTCACAAGATCCAACAAGTCATATTATGATTAGGTTTGCTCACAGATAATAAAGCTAGCATGGCAAAAGCTAAGCTATACATAAAAAGCCATAACAGAAATCTAGCAAACTAGTACAAGACATGGCAGGATATAAAGCATAAAATCAAGTCATACAAGGATAATAATCAAAGCTCCACAAGTTTATATTACAATGCAAGTTGCTGAAATGAAAAATGCATTATGATACAAATGAATGCAAAAAGAGCAAACTCCCCCTCAAAACATCCCATAGGGAAAAATTAACCCTAACTCACTTCTCAAGGTGGCAAACCTTGTTGGCTCTAAAAGATTTGAGAGGATATCTGCCAAATGAGCCTAGGACTCCACAAAACTAGCACAAAGACTTCAAACAACACAAGATCTCTAGAAAAGCAACTCGAAAAGCTAGGGAGCAACACACCATCACTAAAAAGACCTACAGGCAACTCAAAAACCTGCTAAGGACCAGAGACTGAGAGACAAGCTCGACCTAGGCTGTGAGAAGAGTGCATCCTAGAAAACCAAGGGATAAGAAGAGTGCCTAGAAAAAACACATGCTAGAACAGAGCCTCCTATCTACCCTGAACACAACAAGCCCAACACCTGACACAAAACAGATGCTATGCGAGGTAGACTAGGGATACCATACAGAAATGTAAGGTATAGAAGCTCGAACCTGAGTCGCACTGCTTGGTAGTGAGATGTAGCGATGATGAGTGAAGAACCAACAGTTTGAAATCATGAATCACATGTTCTTCTTCTCAACTGAAAAGACTACACCAAAGAGACAGAAAAGTCTATGCCTTGGTACTGGGTTAGTGAGACAATATCTAGAGAAATAGTACCAAGACACATGACTAGCATGAATAGCAGCAAATAATCCAAAGCTCATAAAAGCATATAATCAACAATTTAAGACATGAGCATGGAGATAGATAAGACAATTGCAGCACATGCTATCCAAGATAAGATAAAGCTCAAAATGTTCTTAATCCACAATAAGGCATAGGAGCAAGTAAACAAGCACATAGCATATCACCCATCATATATACTGATGAGGACATCACTTCTTCGGATACACGCACTACACAAAGTCCTCCAGATCCGGTTGCTAAACTACAAGGTCCTATGACAAGAGCTCGTGCACGTCACTTAAATTATGAGGTGAGCTCGTTTCTAGGTGCTAATAATTTATCGATGCGAGAATGGTATGCTACCTAAAATTGTGATCTTACATTACTTAGGAATAATGGGAGGATCCAAACCGTCTCGACCGATTCTCGGTGATCTGCAAGCTCTCGACCAGTGTACCCGCTCTCGACCAGATCTGCCGGTTCTCGACCGGTCTCAACCTCTCGACCAGTCCTCGACTAGTCCTCGACCAGTGCCGGGTTTATGAGCAAACCTCAAGCTCAACGACCGAGCCCACGACTAGTAGCGACCACATTGGGTGTTGGTTAGAGACTTTGAAATAAGGTGTTGCGTCACCGTTTTGGGCCTATCTGGCCTTGTAAGCATGGCGAGTCAAAGCCGGGATGTGTACGCCTCTCCACATGGCGGCACAACCCTAGGTCACCTCCTCATGTTCTTCCCCCTATATATTGTAGCAACCGCCACAGTTTAGGGTGGGTTTTTCTTAGATTATTACGCCACTTTGCGGTTTAGCGCTTGTTCGGTTTGAGAACCCCACTTGTGAACTTCATCTATATTATAATATATTTCAGATTGCATCTACCTTGTTCTTGTGAGTTGCTTGATTGCTTGCGGGAATCATAACCCTCGTGGTAAGGTCGATCGCGTGCAAGCGTGGTTGATAACGGCGATCGTGCGGGTGTAGCGAATTGCGAGGTGACGATCTGCGGGTCGGAAGCCTCAAAGCGTCAACGTCCTCACGATTTAAATCAATCGAACCTATCGGAAGATCGGACCACCGTGATTCATCAAGTGGTATCGAGCACCGGGTTGCCCGTTAGGTAATCTCATTGATCCCTTTTTGTTAGTTGTTTTCATCACCTAGAGTCGTAAAATTGCCCCACAAAAGTTTTAGATTTTAGTTCTTCCGCTTGTCCAAACCACTCTGTGCCTTTCGCGATTGTGTTTTCGGTTTTCGCGTTGTTGAATTGAGTCCATCGTCGGTGTCTCTGTTCTTTGGTCTAGTCGTCGTGATCTAGTTTCTAGCGTCGAGTCTTTCTTTGTTTACGGTCATCGTGTATCTCGGCTTGCCCTTGGTTGCATCCGTTGTTTTGTCTACTATAGCCGAGATTGTGTCATCACCCTCATCCGACCACGTACTCAGTTTCGACTTCCAACCAACTCGAGTTCGACCACCTGATCGGATACGACCACCCCCTTGGGTTCGACCACCCGGTTGGATTCGACCACCTCTTCGGATTCGACCCCCCAAGTCGGATTCGACCACCATCCTCAGATACAACCACTTCCTCGGGTTCGACCACCCAGTCGGATTCGACCACCCACTCGGATTCGGCCACCTCTTCGAGTTCGACCACCTCCTCGGATTCGACCACCTCTTCGAGTTCGATCACCTACTTGAGTTCGACCACCTCCTCGGGTTCGACGGCCTAGTCGGCTCGACCACCTCCTCAGATCCGACCACCTACCCTTTCGACCACCTACCCAAAGTTCAGAGAGAGAGAGAGAGAGTATCTTTTTATTACCTTTATACCCCTGCTCTCCGGAAAAAGTTTGTGACCTACATATATCCCCAGACCCAGAAGAGGGTTTTGAAGAGTTGTGAGTCAAGGTCACTTTCGAAAAAAAAAAAGAGAGGAACCTTCAGTTGGGTTTCGGCAGTCAAAAAAAAGAAAAAGAAAGAAAGAGAGAAGCAAAAAAAAAAAGAAGAACGAAAAAGAGACCACCCGGTTGGCTCACGACCACCCTCATTTGGTCTCGACCACCCTCGGTGGCTCACGACAATCCATAGTTGGTCCACGACCACCCACGGAGAAATCGGTTGCCTTGCGAATTTTGTTCTATTGTGCTTGTATTTGACTTGCTCGAGCTAGTTCTAGGAACGCAGCGTTTGGGCCAAAGAAGCGTGATGAGTACCGTGGACTTTGATTCACTTTGCTAATCTGTTTTCATTCTTGCTATTCCTTGCTACAAAATTTTACTGTCAAGCTCCACATACTTTCGGCCCTCGATTTGGATCCTCGCATTCGCCATTCGCCGCGATCGTACATCCCACCTTCTCCGATCATACCACTGCCGCAATTGGTAAGAAATTCATAAGAGCTTGGTAAGGCGGCTTGAGAGTGTGTGATCCCACCTCCCACCACCTAGTAGTTGATAGGGATAATATCTTTGTGTTGTCTTTTGTCTTTTACTAACCATGGCAGGTGAGGAATTGGATGCGCAAGAGTGTGTTTTGAGGGAAGAGCTCACGAGGGTGTTGGATGAGCACCGCCACGCTATTAATGATGACATTGATAGGAAGTTTGCAGAAACAACTGCTACACTGCAGCAACTCAATGATAGTATCGCAATGCTCAACACACGCATTGATGGTTTGGCCAATCAACCACCGAACAATGGGCGTGTGGGTCCTCATGGTGCAGCCCATGACCATGAGTTTGACAATGGAAATGAGATGCACAACCACGGCGCCTTTGATGCACGACAACGAAACCGTTGAACTTCAACCGTCAAGGTATGAGAGGTAATAACATTCAGCAACATAATGCGCGTGTTAATGATGATCCATATGCTAAAGTCAAGTTCACTATACCATCTTTTGTGGGTGCTTATGATCTTTGAAACATATCTAGATTGGGAGTTGACGGTGAAACGAAATTTAATGCTCACTTAGTTCTGAAGTGCATAGAGTTCGACAAGCCACAAGTGAATTTAAAAACTTCGCCATCATTTGGTGGAATAGAGTATGCAATGATGGATTAGCGCCTACTACTTGGGATGCTCTAAAGGTTGCTATGCGTAATAGATTTGTTCCACCTTCTTTTAAACGTGATTTGCTTAAGAAATTGCAATGCTTAAACCAAGGCAATAGATCTGTAGAAGAATATTATCAGGAGCTACAAATTAGTATGTTACGTTGTGACATTATTGAGGATGAAAAGGCTGCGATGGCACGTTTTTATGGAGGATTAACACGTGAAATTCAGGACATAGTTGATTACAAAGAATATGATAGTATCCTAGATTGTTTCAACTTGCACGCCGCGAAAAAGGAATTGCGGGGACGACGGCAAGAGGCCAAGGAACAATTTTGGAAGCACGTCTACACCAAGAACAACGCCGGGTCAAGTTAAAATAGTCCCACCTTTGGCTACACGGTCTGCTGCCCCCTCCTTGAGTAGGGCGCGTTCATGACACCTCAAACACCATCACATGCACCCGAGGTAAGCAAATCTACTAGTGTGCATGCCCGACCAAGAGTTCTTCTTGGTTGCTTCCACGGGCGTCTGTTGGGATTATTTGCCACCGTTGCAAGGGAATGGGCCACGTCATGAGGGATCGCCCAAGTCGTGAAAGCATACCTTGCCACTGCAGAGAGAGGTTATGTAAGTGCTAGTGATGTTGAGGATGAATATGTACTTGCGGCTAACATTGCGGTGGAGGAGATGAAATGCAGAGCGGTGATCTTGATGATGTAGAGGAACAAGAAGTCTTTGTTGACACCGGAACCATATGAGCCTTGTTGCTGCTGAGTGCTAAGCGCACAAGTGGAGAGAGAAGAGCAAAATCAGCGGCACAACTTGTTTCAAACCAGATTTCTCGTGAAGGAGAGAGCCTGCGAGTAATCATTGATGGAGGAGCTGCAATAACCTTGCAAGTTCGAGATGGTCAAGAAGCTTGGCTTGGCCACACAGCCACACCCACGTCCCTACTACATCCAATGGTTCAATTCGTGTGGTAAGTTAAAGGTAACCCAAGTTGTGAGAGTGCAATTTTCAGCTGGTAATTACAAAGATAGTACCGACTTTGATGTAGTGCCTATGCAAGCATGCTCTTTGTTGCTCGGTAGGCCTTGGATATATGATAATGATATTTTGCACCATGGTAGAGCTAATACCTACTCGTTCTCACATAGGGGTAAGAAGATTAACTTGTTGCCTTTGACACCAGCTGAAATTGTGAAAGATGAAGTAGAGCGTGCTAAAAATGAAAGAAACACCAATGAACATGATTCTGAAAATCAGCAAGTAGCCAAACGTGTTTTCCCACCTAAAGGGGAGAAAGTGATGCCTAGTTCTAAGTCCGAGGGAATAAAATTGAAGGGGTGTGTTATGCTTGCCACTAAATCTGAACTTGCTGAAATTTGTGATAATGAGCTGCCATGCTATGTTTTGATATGCAAAGATGCTTTATTTTCACTTGAGGATATATCTAGCTCTTTGCCTCCTGCTTTGTTGCTAACCTTTTGCGGGAGTATGTGGATGTATTTCAATGAGATACCCGGGATTACCACCAATTCGAGGGATAGAGCATCAAATTGATTTGATCCCGGGAGCGACTTTGCCAAACCGTGCTGCATATAGGACCAATCCAGAGGAGACTAAGGAAATTCAGCGACAAGTCCAAGATCTTTTGGACCGTGGAGTGCGTCTGAAAAGCCTTAGTCCTTGTCTTTGTTCTGTTCTTTTGGTTCCTAAGAAAGACGGTAGTTGGCGTATGTGTGTTGATTGTAGAGCCATTAATAATATTACCATAAGGTATCGTCATCCTAGTCCTAGGCTAGGCGACATGCTTGATGAGTTGAGTGGTTCTATTATTTTCACAAAGATTGACTTGCGGAGTGGTTACCACAGTTAGAATGAAATTGGGAGATGAATGGAAGGCGCTTTTAAAACTAAGTTCGGACTATATGAGTGGTTAGTTATGCCTTTTGGTCTAACTAATGCACCTAGCACTTTTATGCGATTGATGAGCGAGGTTTCGTCCTTTCATTGGAAAATTTGTGGTGGTTTATTTTGATGATATCTTGATTTATAGCAAGTCACATGAGCTACACTTGGATCATATCGTGCTATTTTTAATGCTTTGAGAGATGCACGTTTGTTTGGTAACCTCAAGAAGTGCACCTTTTGCACCGATCGAGTTCGTTTCTTGGTTATGTTGTGACACCACAGGAATTGAGGTGGATGAGGCAAAGATTGCAGCCATCCAAAGTTGGCCGCGCCTACCACTGTTGTGACACGGTCGCGGAGTTTCCACGGTCTTCTTTGGATTCTATCGGCGTTTTGTGCGGGATTTCAGCACCTTGGCGCCCCATTGAATGAATTGACAAAGAAAGGAGTGCCTTTCAATGGGGACTGCACAAGAGAAGGCATTCAACTTATTGAAAGAAAGCTCACCATGACACCCTACTCCAACTCCACGATTTTGGTAAGACTTTTGAGATTGAATGTGATGCTAGCGGGATTGGGATAGGTGGTGTCTTGATTCAAGAAGGTAAGCGGTTGCATATTTCAGTGAGAAATTAAATGGGCCTAGTCTGAATTATTCTACCTATGATAAAGAATTGTATGCTTTAGTTAGGTATGCTTCAAACTTGGCAACATTATCTATGGCCCAAAGAATTTGTTATACATTCGATCATGAATCGCTAAAACATATTAGAAGTCAAGCTAAACTGAATAAGCGACATGCTAATTGGGTAGAATTTATTGATTCGTTTCCATATGTCATAAAGCATAAGAAAGGTAAGGACAATGTGATTGCCGATCGCTTTCTAGGCGTTATACCATGTTATCTCAACTTGATCATAAGATTTTTGGTTTGGAGACCATTAAAGATTTATATGCTATTGATTTGGACTTTAAAGAAGTGCTTGAACATTGTAAAGGAGGAAAACATGGAATAAATATGTGCCGATTGATGGTTTGGTCTATCGTGCTAACAAGCTATGCGTTCGGCTAGCTCAGTTAGTCTTTTGTTGTTGCAGGAGGCACATGGAGGAGGTTTGATGGCACATTTTGGAGCAAAGAAGACTGAAGATGTGCTGGCCGCCCACTTCTTTTGGCCAAAGATGAGTAGCGATGTCGGCGCTTCGTGGCTCGCCGCACTACATGCAACAAAGCTAAGTCCGTCTCAATCCACATGGCCTTTATATGCCTCTTCCTATTCCTAGTGCCCCTTGGGAGGATATTTCTATGGATTTTGTTTTAGGATTGCCTAGGACAAAGAGGGAAGGACGATATATTTGTAGTAGTGGATCGGTTTTCTAAAATGGCACATTTTATACCTTGTCACAAGAGCGATGATGCCACAAACATAGCAGATTTGTTTTTGAAATCATTAAGCTTACATGGAGTGCCCAATACTATTGTCTCGGATCGCGATCACGAAGTTTTTAGCCACTTTTGGAGATCACTTTGGAACAAATTGGGGACAAAGCTACTATTTTCTACTACGTGCCATCCCCAAACTGATGGACAAACGGAGGTTGTCAACCGCACGTTATCCACCATGTTGCGGGCTGTTTTAAAGAAGAATTTGAAGATGTGGGAAGAGTGTTTACCGTATATTGAGTTTGCTTACAACAAGTCGGTACACTCTACCACCAAGGTAAGTCCATTTCAGGTAGTGTATGGTTTTAACCCCCCATGCTCCTATTGATTTACTACCTTTGCCTACCTCTGAAAAAATTAATTTAGATGCTAAGAAGCGTGCTAAATTTGTTCTTAAGATGCATGAAACAACTAAAGAGAACATAGAGCGTATGACTGAAAAGTATAGAGTTGCTAGAAGTAAAGGTAGAAAAGAAATAAAATTTGAACCAGGCGATTTAGTTTGGGTGCATTTGAGAAAGGATAGGTTTCCGGAATTAAGAAAATCAAAGTTGATGCCTAGGGCTGATGGACCATTTAAGATAATTGCAAAGATAAATGACAATGCATATCAATTGGATATACTGCAGATTTTGCGGTTAGCCCTACATTAAACATTTGATTTGAAGCCATACGTGGGAGAAGAAGATGAGCTTGAGTCGAGGATGACTCCAATTCAAGAGGGGGAGGATGATGAGGACATCACTTCTTCGGATACACGCACTACACAAAGTCCTCCAGATCCGGTTGCTAAACTACAAGGTCCTATGACAAGAGCTCGTGCACGTCACTTAAATTATGAGGTGAGCTCGTTTCTAGGTGCTAATAATTTATCGATGCAGAATGGTATGCTACCTAAAAATTGTGATCTTCTGTTACTTAGGAATAATGGGGAGGATCCAAACCGTCTACGACCAGTTCTCGGTGATCTGCAAGCTCTACGACCAGGTGTACCCGCTCTACGACCAGATCTGCCAGTTCTACGACCAGGTCTCAACCTCTACGACCAGTCCTACGACTAGTCCTACGACCAGGCTGCCAGGTTTATGAGCAAACCTCAAGCTCAACGACCAGGCCCACGACTAGTGACGACCACGTTGGGTGTTGGTTAGAGACTTTGAAATAAGGTGCTGCGTCACCGTTTTGGGCCTAATACGGCCTTGTAAGCATGGCGAGGTCAAAGCCCAGGATGTGTACGCCTCTCACATGGCGGCACAACCCTAGGTCACCTCCTCATGTTCTTCCCCCTATATATTGTAGCAGCCGCCACAGTTTAGGGTGGGTTTTCTTAGATTATTCGCCACTTTGCGGTTTAGCGCTTGTTCGGTTTGAGAACCCCACTTGTGAACTTCATCTATATTCGCAATATATTTGATTGCATCTACCTTGTTCTTGTGAGTTGCTTCGATTGCTTGCGTGAATCATAACCCTCGTGGTAAGGTCGATCGCGTGCAAGCGTGGTTGATAACGGCAGTCGTGCGGGTGTAGCGAATTGCGAGGTGACGATCTGCGGGTCGGAAGCCTCAAAGCGTCAACGTCCTCACGACGAAATCAATCGAACCTATCGGAAGATCGGGCCACCGTGATTCATCATATACAGTCAAAAGTAAAGCATGCTAGTGAAAGCTATGGCAAGACTCATGCATCCACAATTAACCACAAGGCACAAAAACCATGTAAGCATAAAGCATTTTAAGAACAAATCATGAATGATGTATGCTAACATGGAAATCAAGTGAACATGTGGATACATAAGACAAAAATCAACAAGAGCAAGATGAATCATGTACAAATAGCATAAGCTCATGAAGACAAGACCAAGCTTATACACCCATGGAAATTAAGAACAACAATATGATACATGGATATACAAGCAAGGTAAAGGCATGGTGAAAGATATCAAAGGAATAACACATGCCAATATGATACAGGTGAGCACAAAGACAAGCACAACATGCCAATAAAGAATAATCATGAAAGTAAATGCATGAAGGTAACAGATAGCTCACAGTGCCCTTGGCTATCATGGTCCTAGTAAAAAACATCTCCAAACGTAATTCACTCGTTGTCAGATGCATGTGTGAGAGAGGAGAACCATCTAGAACCTCCAATCATGGGCGAGAACACCCAGAGTCAATCAAGCCATATGTCCTCCTTCCTCGCATAGCCAGACCTCTGAGGCATAGCGAGAAACATCATGCCTCGATCTGGGGTTAGTGATAAGAGACTTTGGAATCGATCTTGAGTCACACGATGCTTGGGCAAAGCGATAGAAGCGGCGATAAAATGGTTAGGAGCAAAATCATAAGAATGCACACGAGAACCACCTAGACCTCTCCGAATCGACCTACCAAAAGGTCGGTACTCCCCCTATCTAGATGCTACCCGTGGTCTCTCCTCACGATGTCCTAACCCAAGTATTGCCTAGAACCACCAAAGGAGTCAAAGAAGTCCTCTCTGAACCTAGGCCTATGTCTAGCAGGGAAAAGCAGTTTGCTGGCTCTAGAGACTCTGACAGTGAAGGGACTCCTCTAATGGTTCTCAAGTTACTCATCCTCTCCTTCCTCTCAATCTTGGCTCTCTGAGCGTAACTCAACAATGTGGCCGTTCTTCTTGCGAGAAGGTGCAATGGTACTTGACCTTTTGAAGGGTCTGACCTGATGAAGTAGAAGAACCTATCTTGCTAGAAGTGGTTTGGGCAAAACCAGCTGATTTGAAGACTATCTTGGATGGCTTAGGGGGTTCTACCTCAAACAGACCACTCTCAACAGCTCTAACAACCTTAGGTGGATGGTTCTTGGTATGCTCTAGGGAATCAAATCCTAGGCCTCTATTATTCACACTCACCTTAGATTTGTCAAGAATCATGTTAAGGTTCTTCTTCCCACCAATAAATCTCTCAAGAGTCTCTTTAAGGTAGTCATTTTGTTTGGCTAGTTCATAACAAGAAGCACACTCATTTGACATGCTAGCCCTATCACATTTTTCCTTATAATGAGCTACCTCAGCTTTCAAAGCCTCACAAGACACACAATAATTATCTCTAATCCTATCCAACTGCTCTTTGAAC
The DNA here is from genome assembly GCA_036346405.1 of Phyllostachys edulis. Classification (NCBI taxonomy): domain Eukaryota; kingdom Viridiplantae; phylum Streptophyta; class Magnoliopsida; order Poales; family Poaceae; genus Phyllostachys; species Phyllostachys edulis. The sequence continues at coordinate 69,323,884 of CM070562.1, read as the reverse complement.
TTGACTCTAAAAGCTTCTTGTATCTTATCTACATTATGCCCAATCTCAATGCAAAGATCACAAGAATTAGAGTCAACAACTTTCTTGGAAGCATTCATGGACATGGATTGTTCAATTTTAGCCTTTTCTTCTAGTGTCTTGTTTAAAGCATCATTCTCAAGTGTGAGTTTAACACAGTTTTCACATGAAGCAGTTTTAGAGTAAAGAATCATTTCAGACATCTCCTTCATTTTAATCTTATTTTTCTCACAATGAGAGCATGTGTGACTAACATCAAATTTCTGCAATTCTTCTATAGTGCTATTCAATTTTAATTCAAGTAAAGCGCAATTTGAACAAGGTAAAGGAATAGCATCTACAGCAGTCACATCAAGAGCAATGGCATTCATGCAAGCAGGACTAGACTTGAGGTATTCTAGTTCATCAAGAGCATATTTCAATTGATTCACAACAGAGGAATGAGCAGATTTTAGATTGATCAATTCATTTTGCAAGCTAGAGCAAGAATCGCACATATCAACAGATTTAAGCCTAACAACCTCTAAATTCAGATTATCAATCATGGTGTCTGTCTCTTAATCATTTTAGCTTGCTTTTTCAGTTTTTGTTCAGAAATGACCAATGCACGTTTCATGTCAGCAAGTGAGGGACATACCTCATCTGGATCACTAAAAGGGTCGTCGTTGTTGGAGGAGTCGACGTCATGGCTGTCGCTAGCCATGAAGCACATGCCGGTGAAGTCTTGGGCCTTCTTCTTGCCATGGGTGTCATCCTCGTCGTCCTCCATCTCCGAGTCCACATCGCTCATGTCAACAGTCTCTAGAGCGGCAAGGACCCGGCTGACGAACTTGCGATAGTTGGTCTTCTTGGGTTTCGCATCCTTAGCTTGAGGACGCCTCCGAGTGTCCTTCACATCCTTGCCCTTCAGCTTGGGGCATCTGGAACGAATGTGGTTTGGCTCACCACACTCAAAGCAAGTAATAGGGGCACCTCTCCTCCTGTTCCTCACCTTGTTGTACACTCTCGAGAATTTTGTGGATAGGAGGGCTAGATCATCCTTAGGTAGCCTCTCTAGCTGCTCATCAGTCAAAGAATGCAAGGCAGACAATGAAAAACCAGATGAGCCAAAATCACAAGAATCAGAAGAGCTACCCTTAGATGGGTCGACCACCAAAGCCATCGACTCTGTCTTGGGGAGACGCGAGATAAAGTCAATCTCATGCGTCTTCAACACGGAGTAAAGCTTATCCATGGTAAGCTCACTCATGACAAGATGTTGTCATTGATGGATGTGATCTTCATCCCCAGACCTTCACATCAAGAGCACCCAAAAGTGGCGTGCATTCTCGAGACTTCGTTGAAAACAAGATCAACAACCACGAAGATCATGAAGAATCTTGGAAAATCTCCCCAGCTCATCTAAAGACTCACGGTCTTTGCTCGATCTTTGAATATTCTTTCTTGAACGGTTACATCTCACTTCCTTGATCGCAATCGAACCCTCGTGGTAGTCACAAAGGTCCTCGGATCTCGTGAGCGGACCTCAAATGAGCCAGCGCTCAAACTCGAGATCGACTAAGACCTTGGATCAAGAAATTGCGAGCTTTCTTTGTTAGCCTCAATGTGCAGAGTGATCACATCGTCATCGGTGAAGCACGACATATGGATTTTTGACCTTAAGCCAAATAAGCGTGCCCTTGAGCCTCGATGTAGGCTTGCATGCGAGCCTTCGATAAGCAAAATCAACTCCATCGAAAATATGAGGTTTGAGTGAATACTTGTCAGTCACCATGGCTTCAAAGACCAGTTAAGATCTATGAGAAAAACTAACCGGGCTCTGATACCAATTGTAAGACCGGAAAGGCGACTAGAGGGGGGTGAATAGGAGCACTATCTATTTTTCGCTTTGCTGATCAGATTCAAACATGATATTGACTCCAATAGCTATAAGAACTATGAAGATCAATATATATAAGCATAGCGGAAGTCTTGAATTGAATCTCCTTCAAATCCCCAAAAGCGACGACCAAAACACAAAAATCAGCCTAATGAGCAGTCTTGATGAACAGATCTTAGTCGAATGGATGAACATTGTCGGTCGTTCCGCTTTTCGGTGCAGCCGGATGAACAGTGTCGGTCGTTCGTATGAACAGTAAAATCAGGCGAATGAACAGTAAACAGCCTGAAAAACGAAAACAAAAATCGACGTAACTTTTGATCCGCTTGGCCAAACTCCACCAAATTTGAAACACATCTTCCTAATGATGTCAGGAACCTATTCCAAGCAACGATCATCCAGATCTACGTCAAAGTTTTGATCTTTTTCTAATTTACCGAAGGAGGGTTCAAACATGAGCAAAAATGAAAAACTTGATCCAAAACTTGCTCGTGGGAGATTGATGATCTAGATGATCTTAGATATGTTCCCACATGTCCCAGCAAGGAGTAAGAGGGCACGAAATCAACCAAAAACTACAGGATCAAGGAAGCACTCAAAATCATCAAAATAAGGTGCAAGAACGAAGAGAGCTCATCTCAAAGAACTTGCAAGGATTGATTGATGATTGATGATTAAATGGTTCTGACCACTCCCTCAAGGAGGACAAGAGCTCAATCCATGAGCACACACACAATCCATCTCTCTAGAGCCTAAGCCTCTCTTTTCTTCCCTAAACCCTAACACCAAACTAGGGTTTGCAAAATGAAGTGCTTGGGCTGCTATGAACAGCACCCTCTCTATTTATATGAGGCCTAGAGCTTCTAAAAGACTTAACCTTAATGGGCTCCCGTTAGGCCCAATAACAAACGGGACACACACGCACGCATCTCAAAGCGCCGTCTTCACTTTTCTTGACCTAATCCACTTCTTGGCCTTTTGCCTTGCGCCGCTGGTTGGCATTAGGTCACCAAAGGCGTATTTGGTGAAATTACCAAAATACCCTTCTCGATCCTTCTCCATGGACCGAGTCCAATCTGTCGAAGCAATCGCTTTGCTCATACGTGTAGTTTGATCACGGCTCTCATCATGTCGGCAAGTCTCTCCGTCCAATCCCATCGAAACCACCAAGGCACTTGCACCGACCCCGCGCCGCTTGATCCAACCAACAGATCGAGCGCCTGCTTCGATCAACCTCGCCCATTCTGCGCCATGCTTGAGTCACTGACCTCCCGGCATCCATGATCATTCTGGACCTCAGCTCTCCAAGCTTAGTCCCGATCCTCCTCGCCGTTGACCGTCGTTGACCTCCAAGCCACCTGCACAGCAATAGACCAAGAAATCGTCTCCGGGAACAAGTTCTTCACAACTTGACCCACGTTAGCTCAAAACATGTAATATGCAACACATATACAAAGATAAACATGGATATGACCTATCCCAAAGCCAAAACTCCAAAATGGCCGACAATCTCAACACAATCGGTACAACCACCGTGTTACCAGCGGTACTACCGATCTGCGGTCGTACCGCTCCAATAACTGCGGTCGTTCCGATTTCCAATAAAGACCAGAACTCCCAAAACACCTTCTCTGGAATTAAGCTACCGCCATCTACCAATCGGTATAACCGCGATCCGGTACTACCGCCACACAACTTGCGGTCAGATGCCGATTACTGGTCGCATCGCCTTTTAAACGCCGGTTCTTCCGATTATCCTGACACTTTGCTGAAACTTTCTGAAAAACAAGAATTCCAACAAACCTTCAACCAAATTGCCAATTGTAACATCACCTAGGATCATGAGCATATCCTCATGATGTTCACAGTATATTTTGTTCTCCGCTCTTTTTTGTGTACTTTGAAGTATGTATGCACTATTCTGACCCATACGCCTACTTCGTAGTCCTAAGAGAGGGGGAGAGGAGAGGGCCGGCGGAGGTGGCTTTGCCTCGAGGAGCTCCGAGGCGACGCCTTCACGACTACCGCTCTGGCCGCCGTGGCCACTGTGGACCTGGGTCCGTTTTGCCCTACATACTTCAAGGTCAGCACTGGCACGACAAAAGGTTTGCGAGGAGGTCGCTCGATTTTCCTGGCGCGACAAAGGTTTGCGAGGAGGTCGCTCGATTTGCCATGTCTTATGTAGGGACATCTTCCTGAACATGTCCCTTAAGGGGATGTTTCGGTCCGTCAAGGCAAACGTCGTGAAGGTGTGGGTTTTGTTTTATTGCTCTGATATTTTTTTGTGTTTGACGCCACGTTTCGTGCAGACCCTGATGCTAGCGCGTGCTCAAGGTCGTTGTCTTCCGTGGCTTTGATGGGATCCAGAATGGGTCGACTCAAAGCATGCGTGGAGCGAGTCCCTGAGCATGTAGAGCGAAGCCCTAGCTGACATGGCAAAGGCCCTAGAAGCAAGGGTGGCGAAGCTAAAGGAGGAGCACCACGGTTTGTAGGAGGTGCGAGCGCTTTGAGGCATTTGGGCCACCCTCAAGATGGAGGTTCGGGTGAAGCGAGATGTATCGCACTCCGTGGCGTAGGCAACCTAGGAGGCAATTGAGCCCTTGGAGGGCGCAGTGGCGGACCTCAGAGTTGTGCTTCCCCCGTGGCACCACACCGCGGAGGAGATGGACATCACCCTTGGGCGTCTCCAGCACGCCGAGGAGGTGTGCCTGCCGACCGCCCAGGCATAGGGGGGCCATTGCACGAAGGTAGCCTGGACGACGGCCTTTGCTACCTTGCAAAAGGCCAATGCGGGCACGTCGATGCCCTCACTACCCGCTCCGTGCCTGTGGCGACCGCGGAGGAAGTTGCCGTTGGGCACCGCCAAACTCGGAAGACGAGCAACATCTTTGTCCAGGACTTCTAGGCACCTCACAAATGTGATGTGGCGATGGACTCCCTATGGGTACTACAAGCCCAAAAGAAGAAGGGCAAGGTCCCGGAGGACAACCAGGGGCCAGCAAGCGGGGGCCCACCACCAAAGACAAGGTGTGACCCTCGGCTCTCTCCGAGCAGCCCGAACCCTTTAGATTCTAGTAACTAGGTCTTAGAGAAACCTTGTTTGCTTTCTCTTTCTTTTTTTTTTTGAGCTCTGCCCCCCTTCGGGGCTTATGCGTCGAAGGGGGCTGAGATGGCGGTTCACCTCTTTTTGTAATGACCTCCACTTTTGAATGAAAAATATGTTTGGAAAATCGGTTGTTTGTGGAATTTGATGTGGTTCGCTTAATGTGCTCTGCAGTTATGCGTTTTGAATTTGTGATTTGTGTAGGATGATTTATCGTCGCTTCGAGGGGCACATGACGAAGATAACCGCCCCTCGGCGCGAGCCGAAGGCAGAGTGCTGCCTTCGCTTTGTTTGGCCCCTGCAGTTGTGCTACCAGGGCGTCGTGTATCATAGCGCGAAGTGGTAGCACTGTCGCTTGGTGAACCCAGGTGGGACCATGGAGGAGTTCGGGCTGTTTCGTCAGCACAAGGCCGCCACAGCGCGTGGCGAAATCGCCCAGTTCTGGGAGCAACAGGGCTACACGGCACCCGAAGAAGGCTCTTCGACCTTGTGCGCCTAATCTGTGGCCCCGGCCCCAGCCCGCGAGGCTCTCTCTGAGGCATGGTGCAATAAATATGTGGAGAGGGACCTTCTGAAGTTCATGGAGATAGGGCCCTCCGATGAGGAGCTGATGGAGTGGCTATTGTACATAGACGTGTTGTACGCTGACGAGCCATAGCTAGCAATCGCGGGTTTCTGTTTTTACTTTTTATTTCTTTGTCTATGCCTTGCATGCTGTGATTGATTAATTTACTGTTTTGTGAGGTGAGCCCCCATTGCATGTACTTTGTTGATTTGTAATTCGTTGTGATGAATAAAGTCCGCTTTGTCGGTACAAATGTATGCTCCGTGTCATTTGACCCTCCGTTTTGTTTTATACCCGAAACTTGGGACGAGTTTTAGCATGGCTCTCCTACTGTTTCAGATATGGTCTTGGGGGATCCCTAACCCTCCCTTCTTCTTTTTTTGCGAGGGGTAGACGAAGCTTAGTGTCGTCTCCTATACTTTTTTGATAGGGCTCCGAGGGAACCCTAGTTTTTTGCCAGGGGGAGGCGAAGCCTAGCGCCGTCCCTCATATTCTTTTAGATAGGGCTCCGGTGGTGCCCTAACTTTTTTGCGAGGGGGAGGTGAGGCCTAGCAGCGTCTCCCATACTCTTTTAGATAGGGCTCCCCGGAGCCCTAGGTTTTTGCGATGAGGAGGCGACGCCTGGCACCGCCCCTATTCTTCTTGATAGGGCTCCAGGGGAGCCCTAACATTTGCGAGGGGAGGTGAAGCCTAGCGCCGCCCCCTACACTCTTTTAGATAGGGCTCCGGGGGGTCCTAGATTTTTTGCGAGGGGGAGACGAAGCCTAGCGCCATCCTCCATATTCTTTTAAACAGGGCTCCAGGGGAGTCCTAACATTTACAAGGGGGAGGCGAAGCCTAGCGTCATCCCTCATACTCTTTTAGATAGGGCTCTGGGAACCCTAGCTTTTTTGCGAGAGAGAGGCGAAGCCTAGCGCCATCCGCCATACCCTTGTAAATAGGGCTCTAGGAGAGCCCTAGCTTTTTTGCGAGGGAGAGGCGAAGCCTAGCGCCGTCTCCCATATTATTTTAGATAGGGCTCCGAGGGAGCCCTAACATTTGCGAGGGGGAGTTTTGTACTTGCGTTTTGTTCGCGTGTTATTTGCCTTCATGGGTGGGGTGTACTTTATTCATGGTGGGCGAAGCGCTTGAAGTTGCACACAAGTTTTAGTACATGTTGCCGCCACTTTCGTCGCGGGGATACGAAGCTCCGGGCATAGCCGAGTTTTCACAACGGAGCGACCCTAGGGGTAAAACTTGCGGAGACTCTACGCGTTCCACCTGTGGTCTAGTGACTGGCCCTCCGGTGTTGTGATATAGTAGGAGTCCATTCTTGTTGTGCGAGTGACGATGTATGACCCTTCCCATTTGGTCTCTAGCTTGATGGCATGCTTGAGTACCATGTCTCCTGGCGCGAGAGGGTGGACCCTAACCGTCTTGTTGTATGCCGCTGCGACACCCTAGGTGTATCCTACCATGGTGGCGATGGCCTGTACGGGGTTTTCTTCGAGGAGGTCAAGGGACACCTCGCGCTTTGCAGGTTCGTGTTCCGCCATGGCACAGAGGGACTTCATGGTTAGCTCAGCCGGGGTCATGGTCTCGTCACCGAAGAGGAGATTGAATGGCGAGAATCCTGTGGCTCGTGTGGGTGAGGTGCGGAGCGCCCACAGAGCCTTTAGGAGCTCCTCGGGCCAAAGGCCCTTTGGCATGCCGACAAAGCGCTTGGTTAGGCTTGCTAATATGCTTCCATTGGCCCGTTACACTGGCCTACATAGAATGCCTTAAAGCGTGCAGAGTCAAACTAGGTGCCGTTTGTCGGTGATGATGTCGCGTGGTACTCCGTATCTGCAGATGTTGTTCCTCCATACGAATCGCTGGGCTGCTGCGGCGGTGATTTTTGCTACAGGTTCTGCCTCAACCCATCTCGAGAAGTACTAGATGGCGACGAACTCGAAGCAAAGGTTGTCTTTGGCCACCAGGAATGGGCCGATGATGTCAAGCCTCCACCGTGCGAAGGGCCAGACCAGAGGCAACGACTGTAGTGGAGCCAGCGGTGCCTTCGGGTTGCGTCCGGTCCACTAGCAACCTTGGCAATGCTGGATGAGGTCCTACGCATCGCGAAATGCTATTGGCCAGTATAGGCCTTTGCGAAAGTGAAGAATCTAGACCCGCCATTATGAGTTAACGGAGTATTTTAGTGTTTAATGACAAATCTATATGTGAACCTAACACTTTTATTGATATACCTATTGTGTAGTCTTATTTGGATAAAAAGGTGAAAAGCATGGAGGTATGCACTCGACATCATATTCTTATATCTTGGTGCATTCCTCAGATCTAAAATATAGGTTGAACTCCATTAAAAGTTTAACTTCAATATGTGCATATGTTTTCATTACACATTCGTGTATGCACACATTTAGGGGGGTTCACTCTATGTTTTATAATTTCATTAGTATTGACCCATATTTCTTTATCCACCTATATTGGAGATCTCTACTCTAAAACATATCCCTTGAGTATATAAAACTTGTGTAGTTCATATATACTCATATTGCTTTATATTCAATTATTTGCAATTGTGTTGTGGGACTAATGTGTGTGCTAAGATGCTTTCAAGGCTTAGTCCCGGAGTTTGAATGATGACATGAAAAGCAAATGCAAAGATGATAAAAGATCAATATGGCTCAAGACAAAGGAGTCATGCATTACATTTCAAAAAGCTTCTGGAAGAATTTCAGTGGAAATCGGTATGACCACATTTGGTAAGCGGTACTACCGATGTGTGGTAGTACTAGGGTTCATTTGGCGAAACTACTGCATCGTGGTATGACCACATATCCTTGGCGGAACTACCGCAAGTTGGGTGAATGTTCGGACCGTCCGAATGTATGGTCCGATCGTGTGGTCTAATCGAGTGAGCTGGTCAGGTCGGACCAAGTGGTCCGGTCGGACTTGAGAAGCGGTAATACCGGAGTTAATTTGGTGGAACTACCGCGTCATGGTATGACCGTAAATCCTAAGAACTACCGCAACCCGATCTTTTTGAAAACTAGTCGGCAGTACGTTATTTTCAAACAGGGCCTGTTATAGACCTCGAAGGGAAGCGGTCGTACCGCCCTTGTGATTGGAAGTACCGAAGAGCGGAACTAGCGCATGATCAACAGCAGTAGTGCCGCACCTTTCTGCAACAACTTGTTAAGAAGCATTTGATGTAGGTATATCTTGGCAATTATTGTCAATCACATTGTGGGACTAACATTTTTCATGAGTTGGAGGAATAGGTTATGTTCCATGGTAATGGAGACTTCGGATGGCATCATGAGTTGATCATCATCAAGTCAAGGTTCAAGAAGAGGATGCATCATGTGTTGATGCATATCAAGATTTCAAAGAGGAGATGATCATGAGTTGATCATCAAGTCAAGAGAAGACCCATCATGTGTTGTTAGAGGTCACGTGAAGGATGCATCATGGGTTGATGCATATCAAGACAATGACCCGGAATTAAAGTGAAGATGTGCATCATCAAACTTCAAGAAGATGCTCAAGGCAAACGTATGACTAGCTAGGGCTAAGGATGTGTTCCTAGTCTTTTACTAGTCTTGGTATTTGGTTGGAAGACCGGATGGCTAGTATAGGTTACCGTACTATTAAGAGGTGTGGGGACCCCCGGGTTATTTCCGTAAGACCGAGGCCTTCCTGGTATTATGAAAATAACTCTAGGCCTCCAGTAAATGGATTCCAATTTAACATCATCTAAGTGAGAGGTCTTGCCCCAACTAGAGCTCCGATAACCATGCGTACTGCTCCTTTGTAAGCACTACATGATAATCGGTTCTCTAAATAGTTCAAGACTACACTTAATGAGTTAAAAGGGAATTCATTAATAGCAAGTAAGAGATCATGTTGGCTCCCAAGATCAGCGACTAACACGCTCATACCCTCATTCAACATTGATTACATCCATACAACATTCATACAAAGACATAAAGAAAGACATACATCATAATAGTTCAAGTCTTCATTAATTACAAAAGGGCCGACCAGCCAAATTCAATTAAACACTTAGAGTAGTAGTAGAAATGATATAAATAAACCAAAAGTCCAGCAAGGTATGCCTATAACCCATGGCAACCGACTGGGAGTCAAATAATAGCACTACTCGTTAGTGTCGCCTAAATCGACACTAACGAGCTCATCGGGCTCGAAGTCTTCTTCACATGAATCGTTGCAGCCAGGTTAAGTATAAAATGTACTCGCAAGTCTTACACAAAGATAAAATTAGTTATGCATAATGGACATTCAAAGGATGGCATTAGTGGCTTTAGTTTTGCGAAAGACGCAACAATTTTCAACCTACACATACTAGTTTTTTCAAATGCCATTTCAAGATCATATTTCAAGTAGAAGTAAAACGTGTGATAAAGTAATACATTGATAAACAAATGAATCTAACAAAAACCAAAGTGGCAGCCTACTTTGATTCACTAACATGCACGAACACCTGTTCGAGCCGAATACCAAGTTGTACCCACAATTTTTAATTCAAAGTCTAACAATAGTGACTCCCGAATTCAAACGATCATCCATAACCATGGACACGGCTATTCGAATATATTTATCTCTGCAGAGGTGTACTACTTTACCCACATGACTCGACTAGCTCCGGATAATGACACACTTCCTGAGGTATGCCGGCCGGGGAGAATCGAGATACGATTGTTTTTAGCAAGAAAATCCTATCACTATAAGTCCCCCTTGCAAGATGTTCCCTTATTTAGTACAAGCAATGGATAGCACTTGCTAAGTGGCTCACAAGTTGTATTGGAAATACCGATGCAATGTGAATAATGAAAAATGGTGCTCCCATGCACACTATAGAAAATTACATTAGCTCCTACGGACAAATGATCGAACACAAGTGTCCTCACACCACCTTGGGACTTAACACAATAAAACCTTCCCTTTACTTAACCGTACGGTACCCATATCCCGTGTGTGATAGCACGAGTTTTACTTGAATCAATGACATCACCAAAGTTCGGTCCTTGTTAGTCCGGACAAGTCAACCACATACCCGATCTCGTGCACGAAGGCACCCTCACTAGCAACCACTTGTCCAGACCCCAAAACTCTCTTAAAATAACAAATTTAAACTTAATAAATAGACATGAAGATCTGGAATAAAAAGAAGATAAGAAAGTTTGTGTTTCCCAAAATTGTCAGGTTATTCCCGACAATCAATATACCGTATCTAGACTTGCATGGCTAAGCAAACCCATACAACATATTTCACACAACCTAACATAAGCAAGTAGGTACTGGAATAATTCAAGGATAACCTCAAGAATAGGATATAACTAACTACACATCACAAAAATAGCAACAAAACAAAATTAGCATGCAAGCAATTATCATTGTACTTAACTACTCAAAATCTGGGATCAATATGATGCCAAAGAAAGTTCAAATGATGCTTATCTTGCTGGTAGATTAATTTCTCACTTTCGATGGTGTACGAGTCAATGTCAATAGCTTCGGAATCTAAAGAATAAAGATATCGATAAACACCGAGAAATACCACAAAATTCAAATTGCTCAAAAATACATGAAAAATCTACAGTAGCTAGATGATGATTTTAGATGAATTTAGGTGAAAGAATTATTTCATTTGGAGTTAGTATGTGAAAGTTATGAAGGTTTGAAACTCAGTTTTCAGAAGAAAAAAATCCAATTTAATTGCAATCGGTTATTGTTCACCGAATTTAATTATTTGGTCAAAATTTGTAGAGCAGTGGTGAGGATAAGGATTATATGGATGGATATATAATATTAATATAATACCAAAATAACTTGGTTCAACTCATTTGGAGTTTTTACGAATTAGTTATGAATTTTCAAAGTTATCAGCTTTTTCTATTGTAAAAATAATAGAGTTATGGATCATTTTTCAAAACTATATTCTCTATTATAGAGACATGTTTGAAACCTATTTTAAAATAAAGTTCACTTAAAATGAAAATTATCAAAATTGGTTTCACTGTTTTTGGAGTTAAAATGAATTAGTTATGCATTTTTGAAGTTAAATACATTCTTATTGTACTAATAAATGGATTTCAAATTTTCTAAAACATTTAGCACTTTTCTTACAAGGCGGTTACCTAGCCACAGTTGCCAACGAGTGGGACCGAATGAATAGTGTGTTTTTCTTTTAAATATCGGATTTAACCGCACGCTGACAGGTGGGACCCAATGTCAGTGACTCAGTCCACTGGACTCAGTCCACTGGACTCGGTCCACCCGCGCATGTGCACAGTGAATGGCGCTTAAGCGGCCAGGCCCACGTGTCAGTCTCTACGGAAAAAATACTTATCTCCTCTGATTTCTGTGTGCGGGACCCACATGTAAGCGACTGATTATCGCGGCTAAGACATCCATTAATGAGTAATCATTACCATTAACCCTTAACCAACTTGCTACAGTGTATGTCCACGTATGACAACGGGAACTTCCCGTTTGCCCGGCGGCTCGCCGGCGCTACGTACCATGGCGGAGCCGGCCAAGGTCCGGGATAGATGCGCAATAGTCATGCGCATCTCCTGGCAGTGTCGACGGCAGCTGAGGTGGTCCAGAACGGCGGCTAGCCGGAGTTGGGCGGTGGTGTCATTACGGCAAACATGCATGAAGCAAATGAGCTCTGCAGTGTCCATTTAAGCAGGTGCCTGAGTGACGAGGGGCTACTAGGAGGCTACCTGAAGCTCGCCGGGTGCTTGGGGAAGCTTGGAGTAGCTTGACGCCGACAATGGCCATGACGGCTGTGCGGTTCAACTAGGGATGGCAATCGGACGCGGCGGGTACAGGTAGCGCTCGCCCATACCCATGCCCGTGACCCCAATTTTCCCCCACGGGCATGCCCGCGAAGGACAACGGGCGAAGAACCTTGCCCATGCCCGTCGCCTGGGTACCGTCGCCCATGAGGCATGCCCGTTACCATGAGCAGGCACTACCGCCCATGGGTACCCATCGCCCGCGGGTACCCATCGCCCACGGGCATACTCATCACACATAAACAATGCACATCAAGTTCATCTCAATTCACATCAATAGTGCATCACACATTCAACAACTAAGAAATTTTATCACAAATCACACATCAAGTTCGACAAAACAACTAATCAAGTTCAACAAATAAAATAGAAATACAAACTGACATAATTCCTCAAACATAAATAAATTATGTTTGCAACAAGAGTAGAACATATGAAAATGGTTCAATTACAACAATTCAACAAATAGATCAGTTTATCGTAATCGATTTTTTTAACATGCAAACTAAAGTTTCTCACATTTTCACAAAGGAAAATTCATTATAAATGTTTCTTACACACATCCACATGAAAGATGCATTACTAAAGCTTAGACAGCTTTATATATGACAAAATATTAGACTGGAAAGAGTAAGATCCACAGATCCTCCATGATATAAGGGATAGGAACTCAAACACAGAAATTAAACATAAGGGTAGATATTAAACCTGCAGATGACTTGCAACATTCTCTCTAGTGATGTAATCCACATTCATCATATCTAGTATCTTCTTTGGAACAGCCTCTATATTTACATAACCAAAAGATTGGTTCTCGAAAACAAATAAAAATGTTTTATTTTGATAACTAAGCCATGAAATGTGAGCCCTTACTTTCAATGCCGATCGATTGACGACTTCCACAAACTTGCGATGCAACCGACTAGTCCAGTGACCCTTGGTTTCTTCTCTATTGATAAGTCCGTGTTCTCTTTGTTCTCATCGTAATCATCTACATCATTTCTTTTCTTCCCGAGTACTTCTGATCGCTTTCCACCGCCTCGCTCATCCTCGGCATTCCTCGACCGCACCTTATGATCATCATCATCATTGCCACCGCCGCCGGTTCCTTAGGTCGCTTTCTCCTTACCACATCTTTGCCATATGTTCTTGAGCTCCTTGAGGCGACCGGTTTCACCAAATAGTCACACGCCCCATGGGTTATCCCTTCATCACGATCTTTGTCTCCCCATTCGCAGATAGCACTTGCATGACATATGGTTAGTGGCTCAATTGTGGAATCACGAAGTTGTACAAAATCAATAAACTAGGTATCATAAACCATCTGTGTGGATTCAGATCGAGATAAATCAAGTGGTGTTCATGGTGTAAATTTGATGGAGCATGAAGCCATCCATGTCCCAAGCATGTGCACATCGCCGATCACCGTGTCAAACCGTCCTTCTCCTCCTGAGCATCTTCAACGCCGTCTCTACATGCGCCATTGTTGTCACCGCATCACACCCCAATAAATCAAAGCAAACAAAAAAGATGAATTATTCCCAAAAATCTAACCATAAGAGTATAAGACTTGATCCTAATGGAGTTCTAGAATAGGGAAATAGGCGGGGTGGCCAAGAATGCTCACCATGGTACTTGCAATGGCGCAGAGGGACTCTAGGAGCTTGAGGCAGACGGGTCGCTCGTCGACGCAAGCAAGCGCATCCCATGGGGAACTTGTCCTGGCGCGGCCTCCTTCCCTCACTATCCTCCCCCACCGTCATCTCTTCTCCTCCCTGTCAAACCAAACACAATCAAACACCAAGAAACAACCCAAGAAAGCCTAATGCCCCGGCAAAAAATCCCCACAACAATCCAAAAGCACCGAGAAAATGGATCAAAAACAACAAAGATTCCTCCTTTCCCACCTTTCCCGATGGCGGGAGGAGGAGCGGTGGCGACGGGAGGAGGGCGGCGACGGGAGGCGGTGGACCGGGAGGAGGCGACGGTCGGGAGGAGGCGGTGCAGGGAGGAGGACGCGTGGCGGCCGGGAGGAGGACGCGGCAACGGGAGGCGGCGACCGAGAGGCGGCGATCGGGAGGAGGGGAGGCGGCCGGGAGGAGCCGGATTTGGGAGCGGTGGATTGAAACAATGGTGTCTTGGTGCAGGAGGGAGAGGGCGATCATGGGAGGGTTTCGGTGAATGGGTATAATGCATTGTGAGCTAGGGTTTCTTTGGGCCCACCTATCGATTAATGGGTTGGCGATGTAAACCGGGCGGTGCAGGTGGAGCTTACCCATGCCCGCCTGCTATTTACCGGCGAGAATTGCCCCCATTTCCATACCCATGGGCAAAGAAAGGCCCCCATACCCGGCTCCATTAGGGTATTTACCCACGGGCACGCGGGTAATCGGGCACAATTGCCATCCCTAGGTTCAACGAGGAGAGGTGAGCCTGAGCAAAAGAGAAGGAGAATGAAGCTTCGGGATAGCTTAAGGGTGCTAAGAGTAAGGTATAGACAAAAGGAATTGGACAATGCCTTACCAAATCGAAGTGGGAGATGAAAGGGTTGTTCTTTGACCGAAAATGAAATTCCCTCAAATCTATGAAAACCAATCGTGCATTGGTGAAATTGATTGAGGGGTTTTGCTTATTAGTCTAAAGCACGCAAGGTGACGCGCTAAAGTGAGGTCAAAACTCACTAGTGTTGAGGTTGACAAGGTGAGGTCCTCGGGTGCGTGCTCTGGAGCGGCCGAATGGCACCAAGATGGTCCGAGCGCTACAAGCAAAGACACGAGCCAATTTTAGCTAAAATGGAAACGACATTGATCCTAGAGAAGAAAGGAACCGAAAGATTGAAGCTTACCCAACAATGGAGCTAGAATGAGCTTCCCTCTCCTCGTTCAACGGGAGGAGAAGAGAGGGAAAAAGAGGTGCGGGGGGTATTATCCTCAGGCGATAATGGAGATGGGAGCAGCGTCACGACCAGAAGGCTCCGGAGTGGCCAGATCGTGCGGTGGATTGACGGCATCTAGTGGTGCGAGGAAGGAATCACCGGCCGCATGGCGCGCTTCACCTGTGAACCCAACGAGAGGTTGAAGGCGAAGCTAACAAGCGGGCCCACCTTGGCAGAGACTCACACATGCGCGCGAGCCCGAGTCCGGTGCGGCGTGGGTGCGTTTAGATGGTTTAGTCGAGTCAGCTTGCTCATGTCGGACTCGTTTGGGCCACACGATCTTGATCGGATGGCCCGATTGCGTGTGGACGTTCGGGCTGTCCGATCGGGCAGCCCGCGTGGACCACACGATCTTGATCAGACGGTCAACCGTGTTCAGCTCCGTCTGGTGCAGCTAGGCGGTTGGGTTTGATCAGGTCAAAGTGGTCCGGCTCAGGTCAAACAAGTCTAACAAATGTTGACTGGGTTTAAAATCAAACCTACTACTTTGACCTGGCCATTAAAAATAGAAATAAAAATCCTAAAAATCTGAAATAAATCAGAGGGGTTCCTGGGAAGGTCTAGTATTCATAAAAATTATTAAACCTTACTATTCATGGTATATTTTGTATAGTTTAAATTCAAACTTAGAATAGGTCATTGAAATATGTTTGAATTTTCTGAGGGTTGAAACTAGTCCCATAAATTTGGGAAAATTTTTATTTATTCATGATAATTATTATAGTATTTGAATAAATTATTTCTAGAAGATCATCATAAGCTTTTGTTCCTGTTTTCATTTGGGGAGTTGCTTTAGGTTCAAGTTTAATAATGTGATTAAGATTTTCCAAGTGCAATATTTTATGCAAATGCTCCAAAAACACAATGCATGCTCATGAGATGCATACTAAGTATCATTAATTAATTTGGGGATGTGACAACCCTCCCCTCACCCTTGCAAAAGATCTCGACCCCGAGATCTCGGTAGGTCGGAAGTCGGACAAGAAGGTTCTAAAAGAAGATACAACATTTGTTGTCTTTATTTCCTTCAAAGATAGTGCTAAGATATCCTACAATGTTACAAGGAGTGATTATTACATTTTTCTTTCCATTGATTTGTTTAAACTTTCCTTTCTTGATTCGAAGACACTTCAAGCAGAAGGAAAAAGATCTGGATATTCATTTCACATATGATCTTCACATTTCCAAGCTGCTTCATCTTCAGTATGGTTGCTCCACTGAACTTTGATGAACTTGATGTTGCGATTTCTCGTCTTGCGCTCCGTTTCTTCAAGAACACGTATCGGGTGCTCCCGATAAGAAAGATCGGGTTGCAAGTCGAGTTCTTCCAACTCAATTGCTTCGGTTGGGAGGCGAAGGCACTTCTTTAGTTGTGAAACATGGAACATGTCATACACATCTGAAAGTGATGGTGGCAACTCTAATTGATAGGCCACCGATCCCAGTTTTGCTAGAATCCAAAATAGTCCGATGTAGCAAGGTGCCAATTTGCCTTTGACTTGGAAATGATTCGTTCCTTTCATCGGAGAGACTTTCAGGTAAACATGATCATCCACCTCAAAACACAACTCACGACAACGACAGTCGGCATACGACTTCTAACGAGATTGAGCCGTCCGAAGTTGCTCGCGGATGATACGAACTTGCTCTTCGGCATCCTCCACCAAGGTTGGACCATAGAATGGTCTCTCCCGGCTTCGAACCAGTTCAAGGGTGTCCTACAAGCTCTCCCATACAGCGCCTCGAAGGGTGACATTTGTATGCTTGATTGGAAACTATTGTTGTAGGAAAACTCCACAAATGGCAAGCATTTTTCCCAATTCTTGCTATAGGGCAGCACACACGCTCGGAGAAGGTCTTCCAAAATTTGGTTCACCCTCTCAGTTTGTCTATCTGTTTGTGGGTGGTAAGCGGAGCTAAAGGATAGGTTGGTCCCCATTGCTCGATGCAAACACTTCCAAAAGTAGGATGTGAACTGAGGACCTCGATCTGAAACTATCACCTTTGGCACACCGTGGAGACAGACGACCTTGAGAGGTAAAGCTCTGCTAGCTTGACCCCAGTGTAGGTGGTCTTGATTGGAATGAAATGGGCGACTTTTGTCAGACGATCGACAATCACCCATATAGAATCGGACCCAGTTTGAGTCTTTGGAAGGCCAGTGATGAAGTCCATACCGACTTCCTCCCACTTCCACTTTGGAATGGGCAACGGTTGGAGAGTACCCGTTGGCCTCAAATGCTCAGCCTTGACTCTTTGGCATACATCACACACGGTAACATATTGCGCGATCTGCCGCTTCATTTGACTCCACCATAATCTCTTCTTCAGGTCTTGATACATCTTGGTACTTCCTGGATGTATAGAGAACTGAGTGTCGTGAGCTTCTTTGAGGATTAACACTCTCAAATGGCAGTCAAAAGGCACCAGCAAACGATTCCCGAACCATAGAGTGCCATGTGCATCTTCGGTGAAATATTTGGCCTTGCTTTGCTTCATTTTCTCCTGGATTCGGGCTACTTCCATGTCAGTCTTCTGGGCTTCTTTAATCTGGTCCTCAAGTGTGAAATTCACACTAAGGGAAGCAAGAGACCCTTCTTCAATTATCTCCAGATGCAGACGTTGCATTGCAGCACACAATCCTGCCGAAGGGGGAGTTACTAACAAACAGTTGCATTGAGATTTTCTGCTCAATGCGTCGGCCACGAGTTGGCTTTCCCTGGATGATAATGAAGTCCCATATCATAGTCCTTGATCAACTCAAGCCACCTTCTTTGTCTCAGGTTAAGGTCGGCTTAGGTGAAGATATATTTGATGCTCTTATGATCAATGTAGATCTCGTAACGATTACCGATGAGGTAATGTTGCCAAATCTTCAAAGCATGGACTACAGCTGCAAGCTCCAAGTTGTGCATGAGATAATTAGCTTCATGAGGCCTCAATTGCCATGATGCATAGGCCACAACTCGGCCCTCTTGCATGAGCACACAACCGAGCCCGTGGCGAGAAGCATCACAGTAAATGTCGAAGCTCTAGTGAATATCAGGCAAGATGAGTACCAGAGCTTTGGTCAGACATTATTTTAAGATCTAAAAGCTTTGCTCACACTCCGCTGACCATTCAAACTTCTTTTCTTTCTTTAGAAGCTGTGTCATCGGCCTTGCAATTTTTGAGAAATTCTGGATGAATCCGCGGTAATATCCCGCAAGCCCGAGAAAACTACGAATGTCGGTGACGCTCTTGGGTTGTTTCTAGTCAAGTACATCTTGCACTTCTCTTGGATCAACAGTGACACCTCCCTGGGATATCACATGACCCAAGAAGCTAACTTCATGAAGCCAGAACTCGCATTTACTGAATTTGGCATAAAGTTTATGTTGACAAAGCTTCTCCAACACAAGCCGCAAGTGTCGCTCGTGTTCTTCATCAGACTTGGAGTAGATGAGAATATCATCGATGAACACAATGACAAACTGGTCTAGGTACTCTATGAAAACTGAATTCATGAGGTTCATGAAGTAGGCTAGAGCATTGGTTAGGCCGAAGGACATAACAGTATACTCGTATAAGCCATAACGAGTAGAGAATGTTGTCTTCGGTATGTCTTCAGTTCGAACCTTGATCTGATGGTAGCCGAGTCTCAAGTTGATCTTAGAGAACACTTGAGCTCCTCTCATTTGGTTGAACAGATCATCAATCCGCGGAAGCGGATACTTGTTCTTAACAGTGACTTCGTTCAACGGACGGTAGTCTACACACATTTGCAAACTTTTGTCTTTCTTCTTGATGAATATAGCTGGGCATCCCCAAGGTGAGGAGCTCGGCCTAATAAAACCTTTATCTTGAAGTTCATTGAGTTGGTTCTTCAATTCTACCAACTCATTAGGAAGCATTCGGTACGACCGTTTTGAAATTGGCGCAATACCAGGTGCAAGCTCGATGACGAACTCAACTACGCGATCAGGGGGCATGCCTGGGAGTTCTTTAGGGAATACATCTGGATACTCACATACCACTGGTGCTTTCTCCAATTCAAGGGAGGTACTGGCTTCCAAGGCATAGAGATGAGAATTGCCCACTAAAGGTGCAAAAACGACTTGATTGCCATCTTCGCTTGTGACAGAAATAGAACGTTGAGCACAATCAATTTGCCCCTGGTTTTTGGACAGCTAATCCATCCCTAATATCATATCAATACCCATTGAAGTTATTACTATTAGGTTTGCCAAAAATTTAACCCCTTGAATCTCTACTTTTACGTCTCGGCAGACTTGATCGGTTTGGAAAACCGATCCCGGTGACTGGATCTGATAAAGTGGATAAAGTGTATGCATTTCAAATTGATGGTGTGCAGCATATTCCTTTTTGATGAATGAATGAGATGCTCCCGAATCAAATAAAACCGAAGCTGGGCAAGAATTTACGAGAAGCGTACCCAACATGACGTCAGGTGCGTCGCTTGCCTCCTTGGCAGCAACATGGTTCACTCGGCCATGTGTAAGGACTTGAGGTGGAGTAGATGCTGCCCTCGGGGATGGTGAGGGTCTTACCGGAGCTAGTGGTGGTGTAGGAGCTTGATAAGTTCGGGGCATCCCTCGTTGCCTCGCAAGGCATTGGTGCGCATAGTGGCCAGAGCGGCCACAATGAAAACAAGTGATATTGAGCTTGAATGTGCTACTATTTTGGGAGCTTTTGCCCCCATTATGCTGCTGTGCCGCCGGTGGAGAAGGTCGTTGAATTTCCATTGGAGGCCTCAGTGGCACTGGAGCTAGGAAACAGGGCATTTGAGGCGGCTCGGTGCGTTGCCGAGGGAAACTACTGTTTGCTGAAATTTGGGCAGCTCTCTTCCTCTTTCTTGACTCATTCAAAGCTATACTCTTGTGTTCCACCACTATGTCCTTGTTGAACATGTGCTGGAAGTTCCTGAAGTCGTGCACAATGAGAGCTAGCTGCATCTCCTCCGTCAAGCCGTTGATGAACCGGCTCTGACGGCAGGCATCTGTGGAGACATCGTCAGGAGCATAACGAGCCAAAAAGTTGAACTCATGTAGATACTACATAACACTCTTCTTCCCTTGCTTGAGGGCAAGAAACTATTACTACTTGATCATTAACACCCCCTCAGGGATGTGAGCCTCGCGAAAGGCCGCTTGGAACTCATTCCACGTTGGAACGTCGCCATTGGGTTGCATGGCGGAAAAATTATCCCACCACACGCTTGTGGCGCCTTCCAGCTGGTAGCTGGCGAATAGGACCCTCTCAGTGCCGGTGCACTGAGCGATCGCTAGCTTCTTCTCTATGGTGCAGAGCCAGTCCTCCACCTCCATAGGGTCCTCCGTGTTGGAGAAGGTCGGGGGATTAGTTCGCTAAAAATCAGAGAGCCCCCCGTGCACTCGTGGTGGACACGATGGTCCGGGTGCTAGAGATGTGTTACACGCGATCACTTCTAGAATCCACGTTTGGTCCATCCTATTACGCTCGATCTGAGCCAAGACCTCTGCCATTGTGGGCAGCAGAGGAAGCACCTCCTCGGGACGGCCACCTTGAGGATAGCGGCGGTCCGCATGCCCCATATGCTCGCCTCGAGCGTCGGGCTCAAGGCCTGCAGCGGGATGGGGTCGTGGAGGTGGAGACCCCTCCCCTTATTGTGCTCTTGATCGGGTTGTAGCCCCTATCATCCTGTTGCCACAAGGATGGTTAGTGACAGACGAAAGATATGCTCAACAAGAGTGAGCGAAAATCTGGACAGCAAGCGTATTATTCGTTAATTTAGCATGCATAAAGACATAAAATGCACCAAAAATTAACACCAAAAAAAGATACAAAGACACAAAGGCCAGCATAAGATACATTAAAGCAAAACATAGTTTTCCAGTATCAGTGCATTCATCTACGCCCGTAGACGAATGACAATCGCCCGAAACAAAATTTTTTGCAACAATACATGAAGAGTTCAACAACTAATACCCTATTACATACGGTTAAAGATACATGCTCGCTGAACACATATTCGGACAGCGAGCTCATGACACTACATTAACACTCTATCTATTTTCCTGATCGAAGTTCACCAGGAACTCATCCAAAAGATGATATCCGGGTGATCCCGTGTCGTCGGGGTCCAACGGGTTAATGAGACGCAATGGTGACCCTTGTGCGACCACGTGGCCTCCAGTAGGTTCTGGCCTATGGGCACGAGAAAAACCCACCGACATGCGGGCTTGGCGTCTCGGTCCATAGTTGTGTACCCGTCCTCCCACTTCGGGAAGACAGTACTCCTGTGGTGCAGAAGCATATGGGGATACCTCATTTGCACCGTATGACACACTACGGTCAACGAGCCCCATATTACACATGAGTTGCAGGTGCCCCTGGGCCACCACGAGACGTTGTCGGGTCTCGTACAACTCATGCATAGCACACCTATGGATTTGGTCCATAATATGGACCAATCTTGCTAACTGCCTAACTTGGGGATCTTCCCCGTACTGGATCTTGGCAAAGGTGTCCACCTCCGCGTAATGCTCTTGCATTTGAAAATGTCGTATGGTGGCTGAGACAACTTCGTCAAGTCGTGACGAAGATGGCTCATGGCCACATGAGCCACTTCCTGCAATGCCATGACCTCAGAAGTGCCACGTGCCTGGAAACAGTACATAATGCTTCCCGTAACTTGTCTTGCGGTGATGTTGATCACTGCCAGGTATTCCTCCATGCCTAGTCCTCTGTCGCGGTGGTAGATGGAGTATTGGGGTTGATACGTGAAGTTAGCCCTCCACATCATGTCTCTAAGTAGTGCCGGATATTCATCAATATCTTCCGCTTGGGTCTCCTTAACAAGGAACTGATGACTCATCTAAGGACAAGAAGGGCAAGATGAGTTAGTTTACAAATCAAATGAGAGTAGGGTAAGAGAATGATACTAAGATGGATGAGGAATAAAATATATTCATAACTTATCTTTCTAAAATTAAATTGATAATTTGAAAATAATTTTGACCAAGGGATTTGCTAAACTTAACGCCCGTGCGATTTCTAACCTATAGTCAGTATGGCTCTGATACCAACGCTGTGGGGATCCCCGGGTTATTTTCATAAGATCGAGGCCTTCTCGGTCTTATGGAAATAACTCTGGGCCTCTGGTAAATGGATTCCAATTTAACTCCATCTAAGTGAGAGGTTTTGCCCGAACTAGAGCTCCGACGATCATGTGTACTGCTCCTTTGTAAGTACTATATGATAATTAGTTCTCTAAACAGTTCAAGACTACACTTAATGAGTTAAAAGGGAATTCATTAACAGCGAGTATGAGATCATGTTGGCTCCCAAGATCAGTGACCAACACGCTCATACTTTCATTCAATGTTGATTACATCCATACAACATTCATACAAAGGCATAAAGAAAGACATACATCATAATAGTTCAAGTCTTCATTGATTACAAAAGGGCCGACTGGCCAAATTCAATTAAACACTTAGAGTGGCAGCGGAAATGATATAAATAAACCAAAAGTCCAGCAAGGTATGCCCATAACCCATGGCAACCGATTGGGAGTCAAATAATAGCACTACTCGTTAGTGTCGCCTAAATTGACACTAACGAGCTCATCGGGCTCGAAGTCTTCTTCACATGAATTGTTGCAGCCAGGTTAAGAACAAAATGTACTCGCAAGTCTTACACAAAGATAAAATTAGTTATGCATAATGGACATTCAAAGGATGGCATTAGTGGCTTTAGTTTTACGAAAGACGCAACAATTTTCAACCTACACATACTACTTTTTCAAATGCCATTTCAAAATCAGATTTGAAGTAGAAGTAAAATGTGTGATAAAGTAATACATTGATAAACAAATGAATCAAACAAAAACCAAAGTGGCAGCCCACCACGATTCACTAACATGCACGAACACCCGTTCAAGCCGAATACCAAGTTGTACCCACAATTTTTAATTCAAAGTCTAACAATAGTGACTCCCGAATTCAAGCGATCGTCCATAACCGTGGACACGGCTATTCGAATAGATTTATCTTTGCAGAGGTGTACTACTTTACCCACATGACTCGGCTAGCTCGTAAGCCTCCGGATAATGACACACTTCCTTAGGTATGCCGGCCGGGTAGAATCGAGATACAATCATTTTTAGAAAGAATATCCTATTACTATAAGTCCCCCTTGCAAGATGTTCCCTTACTTAGTACAATCAATGGATAGCACTTGCTAAGCAGCTCACAAGTTGTATTGGAAATACCGATGCAATGTAAATAACGAAAAATAGTGCTCCCATGCACACTATAAAAAAATTACATCGGCTCCAACGGACAAATGATCGAACACAAGTGCCCTCACACCACCTTGGGACTTAACACAATAAAACCTTCCCCTTACTTAACCATATGGTACTCATATCCCGCGTGTGATAGCACGAGTTTTACTTGAATCAATGATGTCACCAAACTTCGGTCCTTATTAGTCCGGCAAGTCAACCACATACCCGATATCATGCACGAAGGCACCCTCACTAGCAACCACTTGTCCAGACCCCAAAACTCTCTTAAAATAACAAATTTAAACTTAAGAAATAGACACAAAGATCTGGAATAAAAAGAAGATAAGAAAGTTTGTGTTTTCCAAAATTGTCGGGTTAGTCCCGACAATCAATCTACCGTATCTAGACTTGCATGGCTAAGCAAACCCGTGCAACATATTTCACACAACCTAACATAAGCAAGTAGGTACTGGAATAATTCAAGGATAATCTCAAGAATAGGATATAACTAACTACACATCACAAAAATAGCGACATAACAAAATTAGCATGCAAGAAATTATCATTGCACTTAACTACTCAAAATCTGGGATCAATATGATGCAAAAGAAAGTTTGAATGATGCTTGCCTTGCTAGTAGATTAATTGCTCGCTTTCGGTGGCGTACGACTCAATGTCAATAGCTTCGGAATCTAAAGAATAAAGATAGCAATAAACACCGAGAAATACCACAAAATTCAATTTGCTAAAAAATGCATGAAAATTATACAGTAGCTAGATGATGATTTTATATGAATTTAGGTGAAAGAATTATTTCATTTGGAGTTAGTATGTTAAAGTTATGAAGGTTTGAAACTCAGTTTTCAGAAGAAAAAAATCCAATTTACTTGCAATCGGTTACTGTTCACCGAATTTAATTATTTGGTCAAAATTTGTAGAGCAGTGGTGAGGATAAGGATTATATGGATGGATATAGAATATTAATATAAGACCAAAATAAATTGGTTCAACTCATTTGGAGTTTTTAGGAATTAGTTATGAATTTTCGAAGTTATCAATTTTTCTATTGTAAAAATAATAGAGTTATGGATCATTTTTCAAAACTATATTCTCTGTTATAGAGACATATTTTAAACCTATTTTAAAATAAAGTTCACTTAAAATGAAAATTATCAAAATTGGTTTCACTGTTTTTGGAGTTAAAATGAATTAGTTATGCAATTTTGAAGTTAAATACATTCTTATTGTACTAATAAATGGATTTCGAATTTTCTAAAAAATTTAGCACTTTTCTTACCGGGCGGTTACCTAGCCGTAGTCACCAATGAGTGGGACTGAATGAATATTGCATTTTTCTTTTAAATCTCAGATTTAACCGTGCGCTGACAAGTGGGACCTAGTGTCAGCGATTCGGTCCACCCGCGCATGTGCACAGCGCACGGCGCTTAAGCGGCCAGGCCCACGCGTCAATCTCTACGGCAAAATACTTATCTCCTCTGATTTCTGTGCACAGGACCCACTTGTAAGCAACTGATTATCACAGCTAAGACATCCATTAATGACTAATCATTACCATTAACCCTTAACCAACTTGCTACAGTGTATGTCTGTGTACGACAACGGGAACTTCCTATTTGCCCAGCGGCTCGTCGGCACTACGCGCCACGACAAAGCCAGCCAAGGCCCAGGATAGATGTGCAATAGTCATGCGCATCTCCTGGCAGTGTCGGCGGCAGCTGAGGTGGTCCAGAACGGCGGCTAGCCCAAGTTGGGCGGCGGTGTCATTATGGAAAACATGCATGCAGCAAATGAGCTCCGTAGAGTCCATTTAAGCGGGTGCCTGAGTGACTAGGGGCTCTTATTTGGCTACCTGAAGCTCGCCGGGTGCTTGAGGAAGCTTGGAGTAGCTTGACGCCGGCAATGGCGATGGCGGCAGTGCGGTTCAACGAGGAGAGGTGAGCTTGAGCAAAAGAGAAGGGGAATGAAGCTTTAGGATAGCTTAAGGGTGCTAGGAGTAAGGTATATACAAAAGGAATTGGACAATGCCTTACCAAATCGAAGTGGGAGATGAAAGGGTTGTTCTTCGGTCAAAAATGAAATTCCCTCAAATCCACGAAAACCTCTCGTGCATTGATGAAATTGATTGAGGGGTTTTGCTTAGTAGTCTAAAGCACGCAAGGTGACGCGCTAAAGTGAGGTCAAAACTCACCAGCGTTGAGGCTGACAAGGTGAGGTCCTCGGGTGCATGCTCTGGAGTGGCCTAATGGCACCAAGATGGTCTGAGCGCTACAAGCAAAGACACAAGCCGATTTTAGCTAAAATGGAAACGGCATTGATCCTAGAGAAGAAAGGAACCGAAAGATTGAAGCTTACCCAACAATGGAGCTAGAATGAGCTTCCCTCTCCTTGGTCAACAGGAGGATAAGTGAGGGAGAAAGAGGTGCCAGGGGGGGTATTATCCTCAGGTGATAATGGAGATGGGAGCAGCGTCACGAGGAGAAGGCTTCAGAGTGGCCAGATCGCGCGGTGGATTGACGGCATCCACTGGCGCGAGGAAGGAATCGCCAGTCGCATGGCGCGCTTCACCTATGAGCCCAACGGGAGGTTGAAGGCGAAGCTGGCAAGCGGGCCCGCCTTGGTTTAGTCGAGTCAGCTCGCCCGGGTCGGACTCGTTTGGGCCACATGATCTTGATCGGATGGCCCGATCGCGTGTGGACGTTCGGACTGTCCGATCGAGCGGCCCGTGTGGACCACACGATCTTGATTGGATGGTCGACCTCATTCGACTCCGTCCGGTGCAGCTAGGCGGTTGGATTTGATCAGGTCAAACTGGTCCGGCTCGGGTCAAACAAGTCTAACAAATGTTGACTGGGTTTAAAATCTAAACTGCTACTTTGACCTGGCCATTAAAAATAGAAATAAAAATCCTAAAAATCTGAAATAAATCAGAGGGGTTCCTGGGAAGGTCTAGTGTTCATAAAAATTATTAAACCTTACTATTCATGGTATATTTTGTATAGTTTAAATTGAAACTTAGAATAGGTCATTGAAATATGTTTGAATTTTCTGAGGGTTGAAACTAGTCCCATAAATTTGGGAAATTTTTTATTTATTCATGATAATTATTATAGTATTTGAATGAATTATTTCCAGAAGATTATCATAAGCTTTTGTTCCTGTTTTCATTTGGGGAGTTGCTTTAGGTTCAAGTTTAATAATGTGATTAAGATTTTCCAAGTGCAATATTTTATGCAAATGCTCCAAAAACACAATGCATGCTCATGAGATGCATACTAAGTATCATTAATTAATTTGGGGATGTGACAAGAGGGTTCTTGTCTAGTAGCTTGAGTCTCATCTTGTGTTGATAGCTCAATCTCGTTTGCTCTAGCTCTCTATGGCATGATACTATTCTTTGCGAATGTGTTTTGCAAATAGCCGAGGCTCATGCATTTAATCCTTGTAGTGTGTGACTATACTTTGCAAATGGTTGATGTCCATGTACCTACTCCTTGTGGTATTATCTAAGTTTGCAAATTATTGGGATTCATGCATTTTCCCTTGGCATGGTCTAAGATTGCTTGTTGCTATTTCTTTGGACTTAGACCATGGTAGTGGCTCTTTGGAGTTGTGCTTTTTGATTTGATCAAATGTGTTTGAGATCAATCAAATAGGTGAGTTGTGTAGCCCTCTGAATAATCTTTCTATAGAGTCCAAGATCACTAAATTCCGACATAGGAGTTAAAAGTTATGACCTTTTTTCGAGTGCCATCTGTGTTGAAATTGGCCTACGGTAATACCGCCCGAGAAGGGTGGTACTATCGCAGAACGGTAATACCGACCTTTATACTGCGGTACTATCACACTAAAAACTTTAACAGCTAGTTTTTTAGTGTTTAATGCACCCGTTCCGACCGTTGAACAGTAAAAACGGTAGTACCGGGGTTTGTATGGTGGTACTACCGCAAATCCTGATTTTTGGGGATTTCTGCTCCCAACAGCTAGTTTTTATGGGCTATAAATTCCCACCTTGGCCGGTTGAGAGATAAATTTTTTTGGCATCCTATTTCACTCACTTGAGCTAGTGTGAGGTTCTCCTCTCAATTGTGCATGTGTTGCACCTTGTGAGCAAGGAGAGTGGTCTTTAGTTGCATGTGTTGCATCTAGAGGTGGATTTCGTATCCACTTGAGCTTGTGCATTCGTTGCACATGGTGAGAGTCAAGCAAGGGGCTTGGCTTATTACTCTTAGTGTTTGCCGACACCTAGACGGCGTGGAGGCGTCGTGGACCGGTGATTTTCTCAAGAAGCTTGTGAGAAGGCCTGACATGTTGTGAAGGTTGGAGCTCACCTACCCTGAGCGGGAAAGAGCTACCACTAGCGGAATTGAGGTGTTTAGCTTAATTTGTGGAGCCGATCCAATTAGTTTGGGCTTACCTCAACGTGGATTAGGGAAGACCGGCAAATCTCCGAACACCATGGTAAAACGTCCTTGTGTCATCGTGGTTTGCTCTCTTGTGATTTACTTTGTGCTATTTACATTACTATAATTAAATTGCTTAGATGTCTCTGTATGTGTGCTATCATTATCAATAGTCTAATATTGTTGGTGCACTTAGTCAAGACTAGTTGTTTTAGGTTTTAATTGAGGAAAACTGAGTTGATTTATAATTCCGTATAGAACTCGGTTTTTGCCAAAAGATTTTAAAAACTACCTATTCACCCCAAGGTAGTCAGAGTCGAGATCCCGAGTCGGATCGATTTGCCTCCAGTAGGAGCGAATCGTAGTATCGAATCATAGAATCGGCGATTCTATGGATTTGTAAAAATACACATATTTACCATCTATACTATAAGTTTGTATGATTCTTACAAGGTTTACCACTTACTTATTACCAAAAAAGGGGGCAAAACACTTCTTATCACACAACAGAAAAGCATAATGGTTCTGACATGATGAGTGATATAGTTCTAAACTACAGGAGAACAGCATTACCACACTGATATAATATTTTGCATGCTCCTTGTTTATTTATAGTTTCATTCTAAAAAATTAATATCAACAAATTTTGCTATAAAACAAAGTATCAGCAAAGCCTAGCCTCTAAAAAAATTGCAAATTTTTTTTTTTGCCCTAAGACTCTACGAGTAGGATCGACGTAAGATTTGGATCGACGGGCTGTCATGGGTTCGTAGAATCGTTAGACTCTAAGAGTTGGATCGCGATCCTAACTACCTTGATTCACCCCCCTCTAGTCGGCCTCCTCGATCTTACAAGTGGTATCAGAGCCTGGTCTCTCATTTATTAGACTTAACCGTCTAGAGAGTAAAGGATGGCAACTAGTGATATAGTACACCTTGGTGAGATACCTCTATTTGATGACACAAATTATGATATTTGAAAAATCTGCATGTCTTGTTATTTTAAGGCCATGAGTCCTAAAATTTGGCAGATTGTAGATGTGGACTTTTCTCCTCAATTGGATCCTCTTGCTCCTATAAATGAGGAAGAGAAATGCTTACATCTCGACGCTGAAGCAATTAACGCTTTATTTAGTGCTTTGAGTGTAGAGGTGTTCGACACCATATGCAATCTCAAGAACGCTCATGAGATGTCGATGGGAATCTTCTATGAGCATGACCTTGTTTACTAGGTGCTGAAAATCTGCATAGTCGTTGCCAACGACTTGGACCTTCAAGCTAGGGTTGAGTCCCCGCTTAAAACGCTTCTGACATGCATCATCTGTGGCAACGTCCTCTTGAGCATAACGCGAGAGTTGAGTGAATTTGTCGAGGTATTCACTTACTGACATGTTTCCTTGGCGCAGCTCACGGAACTCGTTCTTCTTCATTTCTATCTTTCCATCAGGAATATGGGAGTGGCGAAAAGCTTCTGAAAATTCATCCCAAGTGATTTTCTGGTGGTCTGCATGGGCGGCACAATAATTCTCCCACCATTCCGCGACGGTGCCTTCCAGCTGGTGTGCAGCATACAGGACTTTTTCATGATCATCGCACCGGGTGATGGCGAGCTTCTTGTCGGTAGAGCGCAACCAGTCATCTGCGTCCAATGGCTCGGAGGAGTCATAAGAGAAAGGAAGAGAATAGGGCACGGAGAAACTCACCAGGGAAGAGAGAAAGAGGGAGAGAAGGAGGAGGGGGAGGACGGCGAACAGCGCGGGTGCTCCGACAAATTCTTCGGCGGTGAGGTGGTTGAAGACGGCAGGCTCCAGCGGACTCTTTGGCGACGGCGCAGGCTTCAGTCGGCGGTGGCGAAACTCGAAGCACGGCGAAACTTGGGAGAGAGAAAGAGAGTTGGGTGAGGAAAAGGAGATGAAAGAGGGCTGCTCGGGCTTTTATAGCCAGGGGAGACGGGGAGAGTCACTGAGAGACTCAGAGGCGCACGCGTTCAAGGGTAGGTGAGGGAGGAGATGGGGGCAGGTAGGGGAGGAGACAAGAGGGGGAAACGGGTACTGCAGAAGCGACATCATTTAATGCGACACAACGACATTTAATGCGCGAAGAGTTTTGCGTCAGTAGTGATGTGACGGGAGGAAGAAGAAGGTGAGCAGGGCTGACAGGTGGGGCTAGTCAAAACTCGGGAGGGTGGTCCAACTAAAAGGGAGGTCGTGACCAAAGAGGTGGTCATGATCGGTTTCCAAGACCACCCAAAGGTCTCCCAGGACCACCCGGAGGTCTCCTAGGACCACCCAAAGGTCTTGGACTGAGAGGAAGGTCCAGACGAGAGGGAGATCTAGACAGAGGGGGAGGTCCAAACCAAAAGGGAGAAGAGCTGGGCCAAGGAGAAAACGGAACGAACAGAGACAAGGGATTTTCAAACACAGAGAACTCCAGCAAACTCAAAATAAACCAAACTCGAATTAATTGAAGAGTGATTAATTCATATTAAATCGCTTCCAATTTTCCAAAATCTCCAAGTTAAGTTTGTGCAATTCAACAAAACCGAATTGTTATTTTTTTTTATTTTCGAAAATCTTCAGAAAGCCCAGAAATTGGGATGTTACAAGCTTCCTCTGTCCACGAGGACACGTTTAACCTCGAAATCTGTTATGCTTGCAGAGATGACGAGGGGGTCCAAATGGCGGAAGTACAGGCCTCGGGCCATCCTCGGGTTCGAAGGTGATCGTTATCTCAAAGTAGCGAGGTGGGCTTGTGGCAGGGTACGTCGTGACATGGTGTATTTGTCGAGCGTATGCACGCCACTGTCTCTTGGACGTCATGCCGAGCGAAGATCCTTTGGTAATGATGTTTATGATCCTTTGGGGGTGCTTCCCCATGGTCCCCCTCTATGCGAGGTCTTTGCGGCGGAGCAGGCAGCTGGTAGCCTAGCCTCCGCCCGTCTTTGCGTCCGGCCGGTGGCTGGCCGCGGTGCATGTAGTTGTGCAATGCTGTGATGGTGCGACAATCCTTGGTTGCATGCGATCCTTCACCGTGGAGATCGCAAAATAGTGCGGGGCCTCCAGCGTTGCTCCTAGCATCCGATTGGCGGCCCATATTGCGCCCACAGCCTCGGCTACGGCCGCGACCCCCTCAGCCTCCTCGCCTACCCCCTTCGGGGGGTTATCCGTCATCCACGTGGTACATGCCTCGCCCCTTTCGGTGGTAGCCGTTGGCCCGTGGTTTGGTAGCCACCTTTATGGTGGTGACCGTGGGATCCTCCTTCCCGAGCGGACCACACGGTGGCGGCGCTGGGGTGGCTGGCGCTTGGAACTCGTCCCTTCGGTTGCTATCTTCCTTAGCCTAGGCATATTCTTCTGTTTTGTCAAAGAGCTCCATCACCATGCGGACAGGCTT
This sequence comes from Phyllostachys edulis, assembly GCA_036346405.1. Taxonomy (NCBI): domain Eukaryota; kingdom Viridiplantae; phylum Streptophyta; class Magnoliopsida; order Poales; family Poaceae; genus Phyllostachys; species Phyllostachys edulis. Next base: position 69,292,490 of record CM070562.1, on the reverse strand, counting down.
ACGGGCCAATCTTTCAGACAGGGGGCCCTTTTGAAGTCCGCATGTGGCTACATTGATAACGGTGGTTTCATTGACCCTATTTACCTAGCACTTAACCTCCGTGGACTTTTTGAAGAAGCTACGCAGGGACTCGTCCGGGGCTTGTTTTATGGCGAACAGGTGCCCCGCGTCCTTAGGTTCAACGTAGTTTCCATGGAAGTTGTTAGGCATGAGGTCCCCCAGCTGTTCCCACGCGTATCTGGATGGGCGGGGGCGATGGTGAAGAACCAAGTCAGTGCCACCCCCCCCCCCCCCGAGTGCAAGGGTGATGTGTTTTGCCTTTGTGGTGTCATCTCTCCCAGTCGCCTCGATGGCGGTCTCGTATACCCGGAGGAACTCCGAAGGGTCCATGTTTCCCTCGTATGGTTTGATGTCTATCATTTTGAAGCTCGTTGACCAACGAGCCGCCTCCAGAGCTGCACTTAACGAGGAATCCGGGTCTCCTTGGAACAGTGGTCCTGATGGCACCGCTGGCGTCGCCGAGGGGGTCCTGCCTCTGGTGGCCTGTCCTTGTGCGATGATTGCGAGCTGGGGCGGGGCCGTGGGGGCCACCATTGCCGGCTGTCGGAGGCTTAGTACTTCCTGGCAAAGGTCCGCCAACTCCTTTTGAAGGGCCTCGTATGCTTCCCGGGTCACGCTCGTAGCCACGGGCCGAGTTGGGCCCGTCTGGTGGTTTTCAGGTAGGGACACCTCGGTGGGCCGGGTGTCGCTCCCGATGGTGTCTCCGTGCGTGAAGTTATTTGTAACATCCCAATTCTGAAAATGAGGGGAAATTAAAACTTTTTATTTATCTTTAGGTTCTTGAACCTTTTCTGTAATTCTTGTAAAAGAATTATGGGAATAGAAATCAAATCCCCAATTTAAACTCCAATCAAAAACCTCCTGGATAGAAATCTTTTGTCCAACACTTGTAAATATTTTTCCTGAGTTCTAAGGAAGCCTTGTGACCCCTCTGAATTTTCTTACAATTTTTAGAAATTGTTTGAATAATTTTAGAGGCAAGTCAAACCTAGTTAAACCCTGGTCAAACCTCACTATCCATCCTTCTGGAATTTCCCTAGAAAAATTCATTGCACCAACTCTTATGGAAATTTTATGGGAGGTTAATATGTTAGTCATAAAGCTCCTGTAAAAATTTCATAAATTTTGGAGTTGTTTTGATACCTCAATTAAATCCACAAAATCTCAGTTCCAAATTCAAACTCATTTGGGTTAGTACTGTTCCACCGGCTCGCACCGAGTCCGACTTGAGCCAAGCGACTCGGTCGAGTCCACTAGCGGCACTCGGCTCGGCGCCTCGGCCACCAACTCGGGACCGTTGGATTCTCATCGTGTGGCCCACGATCGCGTAACCCTTCACCCGCGATCTATTCTCAGCCCTCGGATTAAGATCGGGCGGCTCGCGTCGTCGTCCTCCTCCGCACCCTCTCTCTCTCTCTCGCGCCGCGCCATGGCAGGAGTGGGTAGGGCGCTGTCGCGTCGCGTCAGGCGGCGTTCAGCGGAGCCTCTGCGTCGCATTTAATGCACTCGTCTGCGCCGCCCGAAGTCTCGCTCCAAGCGCTCCGTCGCCGTTGTTCTCTAGACCGGTGAGAGCACCCGAGGCTCCCTGCCGCTGCTCTCTCCTCCGTTGCTATAAGCACCGTGCTCGCTCCCTTAGCTTCCTTTGCTCACCCAAGAGCTCTAGCAAGCACCAGAGCCCTTGTTCGAGCCCCACTCGCCTGTCACCGATTGCCGCCATTGCCGCGCCTGAGCTTTGGTGAAGCGGTAACCCGTGGCTCTTTCTCGCATTTTCTTGCTCTCTCGGCTCCTCACCTCTCTCTGGAGCTAAGCCCTCATCCAATTTGGATTCACCGTGCAGTGTGAGCTCAATTGGAAGATCCCCATTTTCGCCGCTTCTCTTGCTTTGTCTTCTCCGCGTCGGGTGAGTGGACCTCCTTCGATTCCTTGCTCCAAAGAAAGATCGAGAGGTCCCTTATGTCCCATTTTGATGTTGCGCCTTTGCTCGTGGCTCGTATGACATCTCCTCGGGATCGCCATTGCCGCCGCCGCCGGACTTCGTTCTTGGGAGCGGCTCGAGCACTCCCAAAGACCGCCACACTCGGGTAAGTCCCCTATGGCTCATCGAAGCTTTCGGGCACCCGCCGGTTTAGCCATCGCGAGCTGAATGTTCTTATCATCGTTTCGTAGCATCGCCGCCGCTCCTCGCCGTCGCGCCGCCGTTGTGGACCCTCACCGGGGTGTGAGTGGTCTTTAGCGTGACCACGTGCTAATGTGCACCAGAGGTGCCCTTAGCACTGTGAGACGAGCGCGTGCATCGCCGGCTAGCCGCGGTGGCGCCTCGGTAGCTTTTTGGGACGCCTCGTCGTCATTTTGATCAGCGGCGTGGCTCAATACGAGCCTTCCATTTCAGAGAATCTGCGGTCTAGATCGCGCGAAGTTTTGTTCTTTCGTCGCCGTGAACCGTCCATCTCGCGATCTGCGGTCGAGGTTCGCCGGGCATTCTTAGTTCATTTGTGTGGGCGTGGTCGTGAGCCGTCCATCTCAAGATCAACGCCCACGACCACCTCGTCTTCGCGTCGCGGAATCCAAACGCGTCGCGGTGGATTCAACGAGGACCGTTGGATCCAAGATCAACGGTCCCGTTCATCGTTTCCACGCCGCGCTGCGCTGTTCCGTGGTCGTTGGACCGTCCGATCCAGGATCGACGGCCCACAATCGTCCACGTCGATTTCAAGATTTAGAATTTCCGATGGATTTATTTATGAACTGAAAAAGGTATTAATCTTTAGGAATGCATATCTTTTTCATGTTAATTCATTTTTAGATGATTCCACTTCTGTTAATTCAGTTAGGATCTCAACTTTAATCTAAAAATTTTTAGGAGATTAATATGACTCCAGAAAAGCATGAAATTAGATTTTACTCATTCTCAGCTTTATTAATTGCAATAAAATTTCTGTTAAATTGAAAAATGCATAACAAATTCAATATAAATCCTTTTTAGCTAAACCCAACTTTGTTAATTCTGTTATTACCTACACTTCAATCTAAAAATAGTTATAATTATGTTTTAGTTGCAATAATGTCCAGAATTAACTTTGACTTTGCATAGGCTTTAATTGTTTCTCTAAAAATCATTGTAACTTGTAAAATACATAACTAATTCTCTGTAACTGATTTTGGAGTGAATCCAAGTTTGTTGGATTCCTCCATTAATGAACTTGCTAGAAAAAAATAGTTTTGAACATGTTACTGTTTCTAGGAGAAATAATTATGCATTATAATTTTGTTCAAGTTCTTGTCTTTAAAAATTGTAGAAGTTGCAATGTAACTCCAAAAGGGTTGAAACCACTTCCATTAGTCTTAGAATGTCATTACCTATCTACCGTAAAAATTTCATGTCCAGAAGACCCCTAGAAAATATTTTATGAACAGTAGCCCTTTTTAATTTAAATTGGATTGTTCTGGCCGAATTGAATTGTTTTGATCATATCAATTGCATCAAGAGTCCAAATCGATTGATTCTTGTTTCTATATTCATGTTAAATCAATACCTTGCTGCTATAAAAATTTCAAATCATTCGGAGAACTTTTGCTGTTGGGTCTTGTTGCTTTTTCTTTATTCTTATCGACTCTTTATCGCCTTTTCGTTAGGGTTCGACATTTGTGGTAATCCCGAGAACGATCCTCCGCAACAAAGTGACCCTCAACAGCCAGGCAAGCAGTTTGACCATGATTCATCCTATATTTGCAAGTCTATTATGTTGTTTAAACTCTATGTATGCATTGCTACTTTGTTTAATTATGGTTAGTGGATCCTATAGTTGCATAATCTGTAGGAATACCATGTCTTTACTACCATGAGCCTAGGTTATTTGCTGTGGTTGGAGTTCGTGGATGAACTCCTATCACTTAGTAGTTGTGATTTCAAATGCTTAGCAATGCTTAGATAACGGTAGAAATGGGCGATCATCGGCTTAGTCGATGGTCTTGATCACACAAATCTAAATATTACTCCTTTATGTCCAGCACTTGTGCTTTGTTAATTTGTAAAGTAAAAATCTGAAAATAAAAGATTGTTTAGACTTGGGCATATTGGATGAATGGTGTGGTTTTTGGATTGTGGAAGTATGCCTAAGTCCCTAAGGACCGAGTTACTTGCGCCTCCGTCTTGAGCATATTATGCGTACTAACCACACGAGGGGAAATGGGACCCTCTTGACTAAGTACTTTGGAGGGTGTTAATTGGGGTCGCTCGGTTGGTGGTTTTAAAGATAAAATGTGTGTGTGTGGTGTGGGAGGAGCATTAGCTTCGGGTAGGTCGCCTAATGTCTCCTTCTCCCGTGGGTTGTGCGACTCGAATTAGCATTGTCCATTGGAAATGTCTCGTAGGACTTAGCCGTGCAAGACACCTTTGGTAGTGTGCGTAAAGGAAAGGCGATCGGCGTGTGGATGCAGTGGTACACCTGCGAGGATAAAACTATTGAATAGCCTCGTCCTAGGTTATGGACACGCCGGATCGCCCGTGAGAACTAGACTACAACATTTAATTAAAACTTGACTTGGTTGGCATGAGCGGGAGTTCATGCTATTGTTGTGGTGACTAATGGGTTAGTCACTTCTAGGTTGTTCATGTTGTTGTTATTATGTATTATCACGTTGTTATTTCAACAATTAAAATGCTTTGCCAAATTGCCTTCAATCTATTATGTTATTGCAAATAAATGTTGCTTTATGCTAAATGAGACATACAACCTCCACTTACATAAAGCTTGCATGTAGCATATGTTATAGGCTGTTATCTTACACGTAAGTCTTGCGGAGTACTTTATGTACTCATCGCCCGTGGTTGTGGCATTTTTGTGGCTTTTTGTTGCAGAGGGAGAGGTGAGATCCTAGAGCCTCACTTTTGTGCTATGTGTTGCGGCTTCTTGACGACTAGCTTGGCGGTCGGTCGAGATGCCTAGGGGTTAAGGCACACTTGATTGGCTTTGTGTTATAGCCATCTTTATGGCACTTTTGCTTCATTGTTATCTTTTTAGAATTGTTGCTATTTGGCCTAAGGGCCCTCTTTTGTAATAGCTATTCCATATTAATATTAACTTCGGTTTGTTGCTTATGTACTATGTGTTGTATGGAATTGATACATTCTTTTGTTGTGAGGTATGTATACTGCATTCTGGGAAGTATACATCTCTCGAGACTGGGTTTATTTGGTTGATAATACTAGGGTCAATCGGATGACTAAGTATTATGAGCCTAATAAATCCGGGTGCTCACATTATTGGCCTCCTCCTCCGCAGCTTCGGCTGTGGCGGCTGCTGCTGCGGGGGTCCTACTGCGCTTGGCCCTCAGGGTGCTAGGGACAGCGACCGCCGCTATCACCTCGATCGTGGAGACCTTAGGTGTGCTCTTCCTGCAAAGGGCCATACCAGTGCTTCGGGACCATGCTTCATGACTGTCTTGTTGCTCCCCACGAACGGCGCCAACTATCATAGCAACAGGACCAAACAGTAAAGAAAAGGGAACCCCGGTCACAATAACGGGGACTAGTGGATCCTCGAGAGAGGGGACCAGTGCCAAGAGAAGTTAGTGTGTATTAATTGCCTTGAAAAAAGTCTTCTTCGATTACATGGGAGATACGACTATTTATAACCTTCCGATCGGGGTGCATGAGATTACAGATTTACCCCTAAAAAGACTCAATGCCTATAGAGGCCGCAGGGGGGTTTCCTTCCCCTACCTGTAGCCTCTGGTGGTCTATGGTGGATCCTCCTGGTCCTGGTCCATCCAATCGGTGCGTGCGGTCCACTGGTACCCCTCTCCCTTCGCACCATGCAGGGTGCTCTCGGGCTGAGGGGCCCCGGACACCCTTTGGTGCCCCCGAGGTGGCCTCGGGCAGGGGCCCCAGGGTCCTCCTCGCTCTTTGGTGTGGCGCTCGGCTGTCTACCTATGCCCTCCGGTTCTTCCAAAGGTACACGCGGTATCCTTCGAGGGAGGGGTGTCGATGTGTGCCTTTGCCTTGTGGTACACGAGGGCCTACCGGTGGCCTCCACGCGCCCTTCGGGTGAAGAATCTAGACCCACCATTATGAGTTAATAGAGTGTTTTGGTTATTAATGATAAATCTATTTGTGATACTAATACTTTGATTGTTATACCTATTGTTTAGTCTCAATTGGATGAAAAGGTGAAAATCAAAGAGGTATGCATTCGACATCATATTCCTATATCTTGTTGCATTCTTCGGATCCAAAATATAGGTTGAACTCCACTAAAAGTCTAACTTGAATATGTGTATATGTTTTTATTACACATTCGTGTATACACACATTTAGGGGGAGTTCACTCTATGTTTTGTGGTTTCATTGTTATTGATCCATATTCCTTTATCCACTTATATTAATGATCTCTACTTTGAAACATATCCATTGAGTATATAACACTTGTGTAGTTCATATATACTCATATGTGTTTATATTCAATTATTTGCAATTGTGATGGTTGTCATCAATTACTAAAGAGGGAAAGATTGGAGTATCTTGACCCACCATTGTGAGCTAATGATATGTTGTGGTAATTAATGACAATCACGTTATGGGAGTAACATTTTACATGAGTTGGATAAAATAGGTTATGTTCTATCATGATGGAGACTTCGGATGATATCATGAGTTGAATGCCATCAAGTCAGGTTTCAAGAAGAGGATGCATCATGTGTTGATGCATATCAAGATCTCAAAGAAAAGATGATCATGAGTTGATCATCAAGTCAAGAGAAGATCCATCATGTGTTGATGGAAGGCTCGTGAAGAATGCATCATGGGTTGATGCATATCCAAGTCAAGAACTTGGAGTAAAGAAAACCATCATGTGTTGATGGAAGTCAAGTGAAGGATGTATCATGGGTTGATGCATATCCAAGTCAAGAACTTGGATTAAAGAAAACCATCATGTGTTGATGGAAGTCAAGTGAAGGATGCATCATGGGTTGATGCATATCAAGTCAAGGACCCGGACTTGAAGTAAAGATGTGTGCCATCAAGCTTCATGTGAATGTGCAAGGCAAAGGTATGACTAGCTAGGTTAAGGATGTGTTCCTAGTCTTTTACCGGTCTTTGTGTTTGGTTGGAAGACTGGATTGCTAGTATAGGTTGTCGTACTATTAAGAAGGGTCTTGACTAGTAGCTTGAGTTCGTCATATGTTGATAGCTCTTAATGCTTGCTCTAGCTCTCGTTAGCATATTGCCGATATTTGCGAATGTGTTTTTGCAAATGGTCGTGGCTCATGCATAATCCTTGTAGCATTTGACTTTAGTTTGCGAATGTGTTTTGTAAATGGTTTTAAGTCCATGTACCATATTCCTTGTGGTGTTGATTCTAAAAGTCGGCAAATGTGTTTTGCAACTTGTTGAGAATCTTGCCTTTAACCCTTGTTTGCATCACTCATCAATTGGCAAATGTGTTTTGCAAATTGAGTTGAAGCGAGGTGTGTAATCTGTTTTGAAAATCGGTATGACCGAAAGTGACAAGCGGTACTACCACATGTCGGTAGTACCGAAATCTAGTTGCCAGTGCATATTTTCTAGAGAACATGTTTTTGAGAGTTTTGATCTTCTTTGATAATCGGTACGACCGCATTTGAACTGCGATACTACCGTAGGTCGGTAGTACCGAAATATAGACAGTGGTACGTAAATTACAGAGATAGTGTTTTTGGGAGTTTTGATCTCCCTTGAAAATTGGTATGACCGCAAATTCTTAAGCGGTACTACCGGAGTGCGGTAGTACCTATTTTTAATTGACAGTACGTTTTTTTTTCAAAGAAGGTTTTCCGAGAATTCTTGAGCTCTGGAAAATGGTAGTTCCGTTCTAGCCGAGCGGTACTACTGCACTGCGATAGTACCGATTTCTAGTTGGCTGTAGTACCACAACTTTATGAGTAACGGCTAGTTCAGAGCATTAAATGCTACTGTTTCGACCGTCGAGTAGAAAATCGGTAGTACCGAGTTTCAATGGCGGTACTACCGTAAATCCTGATTTTTCAGGAAGTTTGTTCCAACGGCTAGTTTTTCTTGTGTGGGTATAAATACCCCTTGTGGCTGGTTGGAGACAAGGTTGCTGGTACCATTCCCATTCCTTTAAGCAAAGAAAAAGCCCTCTACTCTCTTTTGTTCATGTGTTGCACTTAGTGAGCGTTGAGAGGTAAATCCTAGTGCATGTGTCGCACTAGGTATTGGATTGTGTATCCATTGAGCTTAGACACTTGATTCGTTCAAGTGAGTGTCTCCGATTTGTTACTCTTGGTGTTTGCCGCCACATAGATCATTTGGAGGAGTTGTGCCATTGATCTTCTCAAAGATGATTGTGAGAAGACCCAGGCGGTTTTGAGTGGTTTGGTGCTCGCCATCTCCGAAGTGGAGGAAGAGTAACCCCGAGTGGATCGAGTTGTTGGTTCGAGTTGTGAACTGATCCAAGTGGTTGGACTTACCTCGGAGGTGTTGGCTCAATTTGTGGAGCCGGTCCAATTTGGTTGGGTTTACCTCAACGTGGATTAGGGGAGACCGGCAAGTTTCCGAACACCACAGTAAAACATCATTGTGTCATTGTGCTTTGTTCTTTTATGTTTTACTTTATGCAATTTACATTCTTAGAATTAAATTGCTTACATGTCTTTGTATGATTGATATCTTTATCAATAGTCTTATTGTTGGTGTACTTAGTAAAGACTAATTGATTTAGGTTTTAATTGAGCAAAACCGAATTAATTTACAATTCCGCATAAAACTCGATTTTAGCTAAAAAGATTTTAAAATAGTCTATTCAACCCCCCCTCTAGTCGACCTCCTCGATCTTACATCGAGGCCCCCGAATGAGTACTTGGTACCCTCGGGGGTCCCTCGCCATGCCTCCAGCTCTCGGCCCTCATGGGCCTCCTTGTAGTTTTCGTGCGCCCTTCGGGGCCTTCCCAGAGGTGTACATGGTACCCTCAGGGGGCCCTCGCCGTGTCTCTGGCTCTCGGCCCTCGAGGGGGCCTTCTTGCGGTCTTCGCCTGCTCATTGGGGTTGGTTGGCCGCCCCCACAACAGAAACGAATTCAAGAAGGAGGTATCAGCCGAATTCGAAGCTATCCGGATAATTTATCGAATAGTATCCGTAAACACTATCTCGGATATTGGGTAAACTCTTGGCCTAGTGGGCCAGAGAGAGAAATTGGCCCACAAGCCTTTCCAGTATTTAATAATAATAATTGTTATTAGAAAAATCCAAATAAGCCAAGAAAAAATTAGAAAATGAACTCGAAAAAATTCCAGAAAATTTATGAAAATACTTTTGAACACAAGGAACTTAAATAAAATACTTTTGAATTTAATGGATGTTTGATTTAGTCATACTAAATCATTTTCATTTATGAAAATTCTATTTAATCTTTGTTAGATTCTAGAAAATCATGATAATTTTATAACACCTTCGCTTCGGTGCGTCTTTCTCTCTCTGTCTCTTTTTCCACAGCGCTACACACATTAAATGCTATTGCCTCCGATGCGCCTGTTCCCTTTCTTGTCTCCTCCCTTACCTGCCCCCATCCCCTCTTTCACCTGCCGGCCGTGCGCCTATGCCACGCCGCCGCAAATCCCGCCGCTCCATCTTGACACCCGGTTCCATTCCTTCCTCTATAAATGGAGCACCAGGAAGCCCTTGCCTCCTCTTATTTTCCCCTCAACTCTTCTCTTCTCTCCTCCTCACCACCAGAGAGTTCGCTGGAGTCCGTGCCATCTTCGGCCTCCTCGCTGCCATAGTGTTCGCGGGAGCGTCATTCGCCGTTCACCGCCCTCCACGAGCCTCCTTCTCTAGTTTCTCTCTCGGTCCTGGTGAGTTCCCCGTGCCCTGTTCTCCCTCGTGTTCTTATGACCACGTTGAGTAGTCATATCCTTCTTACGACCACATTGAGTAGTCGTATCATTCTTACGACCAGTCGAAGCCTTATTTCGACCAGATCGTTGAACCTCCTTCCGACCACCTGTCGTTAAGCCCCCTTCCGAGGACTCGTTCTCCTTCATACGAGCCCCGATTCCAATGATTCAAATTTCTAAATTCATCTAAAATCAAGATCTAGCTATCCACACTAAAATTATATGATTTGGAGTTCATTTGAACTTTATTTGAATTTGCTTCATTTTCGCGTGTAGATTTCGATGACTGCATGGAACCTAAAAACTTCGAAGAAGTAGATCCTCAAGCATTTGAGCAAGGTAAGTTACATCTTTGATCATATTGAATCCCAATATTTTAAATTAATTAAATTCTGTTTTAAATTATTATTGCATGCGTATTTAAATTCCCCGTTTCAAGCTTTATAGTTATTCCATATTCCTTTGTATAGCCAAAATTTGGTATTGAATCAATCATTCCTTGATAGCTTAGTTAAAATCTAGTTGATACATTAGTATGAGCTAGAACTTGTTGAAAAACAGTGTGCTTAGACAAAGCTTAGACCAAAAAGTTTCCTTTGGAAAATTTAGCCAAAAGTTCTACTACGATTTAAAAGGATGCTATGATATGTCTATACCGTAGAAATTTATGAAATGATTTAACTTGTCAAACAAAAGGAAATTTGGTTTAGACTTGGGCGAAATGGATATTTGGATGGTGCACGTTGATGCACGGGATCGATCATTTCTATGACCGGGGCCTAGGGGTTTTTTTTTGGAAAGTCGTCCAAGTCAATTAAAAACTGGTCTTCGAGCGCATTTTACTAAGCCCTATCGTACTACCACATGTCTCAAAATGGGAGGGACCTGGCTAACTAATTTGCAACGTTTCACCGTGGTCGTGCCATCCGGTTGCGTGGGTGTCTTTTATGACCTACTTTTATATATTCCCACTTAGCGCAAGAGGGGGCCTGAACCCAGCGGGTTCTATCCAAAGGGGGTAAAACCTTAGCGAGACGGGACTACGGTGGGATGACGCATTGTAATGACCTTGTCACGTGATCTACACTGCTTACCTAAGGTAGTGAGCAATGGTATCGACGGATGCCAAACAAACTAGAGAATTCGTGTCATGTGGGTAAAGCTGTACACCTCTGTAGATTGTAAAACTATTCGAATAGCCATGTCCACGGTCATGGACATGCTAAGCAAAGCCACTCCAAGTTAGATTTTGGTTTTGATTTCAAAAAAAAAATTATTAATTGGTTTTGGATTTCTATCCAAATGGGAAACTTGGGCGGGTAGCCATGTGATAGGAGGGTATCATTCACACTTGCTGATGACTGTTATCTAACTATAAAATTGAGATTTAGAAAATGAATTTTAGCTATAGAGTAAAACGCTCTAGCACTTAGTATGAGTATTTAAATGAAAAATATCGCTTTATGCAAATTGAGCCATATAAGCCTCTCTTTGTTGAATCCTTGTATGCATTATAATCTATTATTGGGTGTAACTTGGGGAGTACATTTATTTGTACTCACCTTGCTTAATAAATTGTTGATCAGGAGAAGAGTACTACGAGGAGAATGAAAACTTGGACGACTAGGCTACGCCCTCCAGACGATTGTCTGTGGCGAATCGTGTGATATTACCTTACTGCGTTGCTTCCACTGTATTTTGCTTATTGGCTTTATGCCCCTTTTGTAAAAGACTTTAAGTATTTCAATGTATAACGTTTTATGGTTATGCTATCCACTTTTGTTGACTATGTACACTAACTGTTCCGGGACTAGTGTGTGATTCGTAGAGAATCCGGGATTCTTCACTCCTGGGTTCGACAATGGGCCTCCTGGTAGCTTTCGTGCACCATTCGGGACCCTCCCCTTGGTACCATCGGGAGGCCCTCGCCTTGTCTCTGGCTCTCGGCCCTCGAGGGGGCTTTCTTGTGTTCTTCGTCGGGTCGTTGGGGCTGGTGGGCCACCCCTACGAAAGAAACGAATTCAGGAAGGAGGTATCAGTCGGATTCGAAGCTATTCGGATAATTTATCGGATAGTATCCATAAACACTGTCTCAGATATTGCGTAAACTCTTGGCCTAGTGGGCCAGAGAGAGAAATCGGCCCACAAGCCTTTCCAGTATTTAATAATAATAATTGTTATTAAAAAATACAAAAAATCCAAATAAGCCAAGAAAAAAAAGAAAATGAACTCGAAAAAATTCCAGAAAATTTATAAAAATATTTTTGAACATAAGGAACTTAAATAAAATACTTTTGAATTTAATGGATGTCTGATTTAGTCATACTAAATCATTTTCATTTATGAAAATTCTATTTAATCTTTGTTAGATTCTAGAAAATCATGATAATTTTATAACACCTTATTTTAAACAAAATATTTTGGAAAACTCGAAAATTGGGACGCTACAAACTTGTTACCGGACAATTTCTGTGTATCCCTAATTAGTTATTAGTACTGGTTTGTAGGCTTTTTATATGTTGTATATGTCTTGTTATATAGTTGGCTAGTTATATTCGGGACATCTTTTGTACTGCTATCACTATGACTTGCTACTACGTTTTTAACTAAACGCCGTGATAGTGTGATGTAGTTAAAATTGCTTGTTAAATTGCTAATGTAGTTGTATTTTGGACATGTAGTATAGATGATTGATCTTATATGTGCTATATATATGGTTTCTGTTTTCGCGCAATATCCGACTAAATATTCGTGACAGATACAATCCGTATTCGGTTTGGCATATATTCGCTTCGTATTCGTGACCGATACTATCTACATTCATATTTGTATCCTGTACTGTCCGTATTCGACTCTAATTCCAAAAAAATAATGAAATATGATACGAGATGTGCGATATCTGTCCGTATCCACTCCGATTGCATATCTACTCCGTTCTCAACCCTACAAACTCGTAGTGACTCTTTTGCCGAGAGTGATTATATATGAACACAGTAATTATGTCTTTTTTTTCGGCGTCTATGTAAGTGTCTATGTGACAATATCCTCACTTACTCCCTAGTAACCTCGAATTAATTGTTGTTTTCTCACGAACGAACCAGCTGCCTTTTCTTTCTTTCTTTATTTTAAAAAAAGGATCTTCGCTTTACTACATAGAGGGGGAAACTTCGTGGCAGCTTCGCGGGGCGGGAAACGGGAAAAGGCAAGGCGACCCTGGCCCGCAACTCTATATAAGCCCAGGCTGCTTGCTTGCGCAACACAATCTACAATTTTGTTCACCACAATCTACAATCTAGGAGCTCCCTCAACACAAGCCGAACTCTCTACTCCTAATCGACGGTACTAGCTAGGTCTTGTCGTAGTTTTCTCCGGCAAGCCGCGCGCCGCCGACCTCTGCAGTGACACCGCTTCGGTTTCTCTCAGGAGCTCTTGCTTCCTCAGGTGTCCGCGGACTTGTGGCGGGGTCACTACAACAGGATTGGATTATAGCAACACGTTTATATGCTGCTATATCTATTATAAATATGTATGCTGCTATATCTACTAATATGTATACTCTGTGGGCTTTTGGCAGGTTACGTCATGATATGGCGTATTTATCGGGCGTATGCACGCTCGTCTCTTGGACGTTATAGCGAGCGAGGATTCTCCGTTGATCATGTTTATGATCCTTTGAGCTGCTCCCCACGGCTCCCCTCTATGCGAGGTCTTTGCAGCGGAGTGGACAGCTGGTTGTCCGGCTTCTGTCCGTTTCTGCGTTCGGCCGACTGTTGGTCGTGGTTTGTGTAATCCTGTATAGTCGCGATGGTGAGGTAATCGTTGGTTGTGTACGATCCTTTGTCGTGGAGATAGCAAAATAGCAAAGGAACTTCGGCACTGATCCTGGCGCCCGATTACCTGGAATTAATTGTTGTTTTCTCACGAACGAACCAGCTACTGGTAGGGTGTGTGTGTGTGTGTGTTTTTTTTTCTTTGTTTTGTTTTGTTTTGAAGGATCGTCGCGGGGGGAAACTTCGTGGCAGCTTCGCCAAGCGCTTCGCGGGGCGGGAAACGGGAAAAGGCGAGGCGAGCCCGGCCCGCGCGCCTTGTGTGCACACGTCGCATCTGGTAAAGTAAGTGAGCGCAGCGTGCGACGCCCTCGACAGAGTCTGGAAGATGCAAATGAATTGAAATTGCGAAGGAAAGTTCAAATTGAAATTGGAGGGGACGTTGCTCGATTGGTCGCAATGGGCGGCGCAAAGGTTGGGTTTGCGTGTGTCGTGGAGCCGGCCAAAAAAAAAAACGCTGGGCGCGCGTAGGTGGAGGTACCGGAAGAAGTTGCCAGGAAGGTTCGGACTTGAATGCAGTCTACCAACACAAGTCGCGCGGTGACGTGGGATTCCTCGACCGCTCCTTCGTCTTCTCCCGCTTCTAATATCGCACTTTCAATATACTGTTTAAACAGGTATATTATACTTCTTTACCACTTTAATATACTTAAATATCAATTATAAGATACTCTAACGTGACTTAATTAAAAAATTCATTAAAGAACTTTATTTTAGTTGTACACCCTTTTTCATATATAAAAAGTATATATACAAATTTTGATATAAAAATAGATTTTAACGAAATTTTTATGGAACTCACTTCGAAGTATCTTATAATCATTATTAGGGTATGCTCAAATAGATAAAGAGGTATCATCACACGGTTTAAATGGTATGGGAAATGGTATACGAGAAATGTGGAATTTTTTTTAATTAATTAACCTTTTTTTAATTTTATTTTATAGTTAACTCCTACGAATTTTATTTCCAATTCTGACCCTTTTGGTCACGCCATCACCCGTGACGTGACAAAACAACACTATCACGTCAGCCTGTATCTGTGCAAGCTCTTGTCACGCCATCACCCGTGGCGTGACAGTGTTGTTTGGTCACACCACCACCAGTGAAGTGACAAAAAGTGCTATTTTAGCGGACTTATTCTATGGCGTGACAATGTTGTTTTGTCACGCCACGGGTGTTGGCGTGATAAAAGGGGTAGAATTGGAAATAATAATCGCGAGAGGTTAATTTTAAAATAAAGTTTTTAAAAGGATTAATTAATAAAAAAATCAGAAATGTGAGTACATACATGATACGGCCCTATATAAACGGATTGGCGCTTGTCTCAACACAAGCACTCTACTCCTAACGCCGCCGACCTCTGCGGTGGACACCGCTTCGGTTTCTCTCGAGAGCTTCCTCAGATGGACCCTAGGCAAGGTGGGCCGATATGTCCTACCGCGCTCCTAGCCATGCTGCGGCTTGGCGCAATGATGATCGTTGGCGAGCCGGACGCGCCGTGGCCCCGCCAGTTTGGGGCCTTCCTGATCTGGCTCACTGGATGCATCTCGCTCTTCCTGCCACGGCTCTGACGCCGAGCAGGCTCCTACCGGCCGGCTAGACACCGGCAGTTCTCGTCCGCTATGTTTGTCGGGCAACGGCAGCTGCCGGACAGTTATCCCACCTAGTCTCCTATCAGAGATTGGAGTAGCTTGCTGTTGAAGATATGTCCTAAAGGCAATTATTGAAATAATTATATTTCGTTATGTTTATAATTTATTGTATAATATGTTATCTTGTTCCAAAAATAATATCGTTAATATTTATTATCATGTATGTAACTTGATTGTGAAACTCTATATCTATCTTTGCGATGATTATTCTAAAACGATCCCTAGTCGGAAACATATGAGGACACATATGAATAGACTAACATATGTATTAGTTGATGACTATATTTCACGGATCATAGATATGGAGATATCAAACCAATAATATGGACACATGTTAGCGAACATGGGGTTGGATCGACCCACCATGAGACACTGTAAGAACGTTGTATTCTTATATGTCATCAGTTAGTCTCATTTATAGTGTGTATGTTATATACTTAGACTTAAGGTCGTCGCGCGTACTCGAGATGTGTAGCGACTTACTTAGGGGTTGCCAAATGCTACTCCATAACTGGGTAGTTATAAAGGTAGCTTTCGGGTTTGTCATGATACATGCGTCGAGACATGGTCGATCAAGATAGGATTTGCCCCTCCATGCAATGGGAGAGATATCTCTAGGCCTCTCGAGTGATCGGATTCCAGAAATGTATGACCATGCTATTCGCGGTTAAAGAGTTAACCATAGTCGGGGAATTCAAGTCACGTCATTGAGAAAGAGTAGTCGAGCTAACCAACAAGGATGGCACGTACTCGCCTTGAGTTTGACCGATATCGTGAGGCAAAGGGAAATACATATGAGATCTGTTAAGGTTCGTCTGATGTGATCTTTACGTAGACTCGGGAGTCGGCATTTTCTGCCAGGGGCCACTACCAATTAGTGAACAAGTAGGAGTACTCGGGCTATGTCCAAGTGTACGTGAACCTATAGGGTCGCACGCTTAAAGGGCTGGGACACATTTTGGATGGTGATCCGAATTCTTATGGGCTACGAGTTTCTAATGGGCCTTAAAGTTCGAGACCCATCATGGATTCCTATATATAGAGCAGCGGTGACATAGGGTTAAGGTGTTTTTCGGAATTTCTGAAACCCTAGCTGCCACACCTCCCTCGCCCAAAACTCTATATTTATCTTTGCGCCGTGGTCCCGCCAGTTTGGGGCCTTCCTGATCTGGCTCATTAGATGCATCTTGCTCTTCCTACCACGGCTCTGACACCGAGTAGGCTCCTACCGGTCGGTCGGACACCAGCAGTTCTCGTCCACTATGTTTGTCGGGCAATGGTAGCAGCCGGACAGTTATCCTACCTAGCCTCCTATTAGAGATTGGGTTAGCTTGCTGTTGGAGATATATGTTAAAGTCAATCATTGAAATAATTATATTTCGTTATGTTTATAATTTATTGTATAATACATTATCTTGTTCCAAAAATAATATCGTTAATATTTATTATCAAGTATGTGACTTGACTGTGAAACTATGTATCTATCTTTGCGATGATTATTCTAAAACGATCCCTAGTCGGAAACATATGAGGATGCATATGAATATACTCGCATATGTATTAGTTGATGACTATATTTCACGGATCATAGATATAGAGATATCAAACCAATAATATGGACACATGTTAGCGAACATGGGGTTGGATCGACCCACCATGAGACATTGCGAGAATGTTGTATTATTATATGTCATGAGTTGGTCTCATTTACAATGCGTATGTTATATCCTTAGACTTGAGGTCGTCGCACATACTTGAGATGTGTAGCGACTTACTTAGGGGTTGCCAAACACTACTCCATATGCCAAACACTACTCCATAACTGGGTAGTTATAAAGGTATCTTTTAGGTTTGTCATGATACATGCGTCGAGGCATGGTCGATCAAGATACGATTTGTCTCTCCATGCAACGGGAGAGATATCTCTAGGCCTCTCGAGTGATCGGATTCCAGAAATACATGACCATGCTACTCGCGGTTAAAGAGTTAACCATAGTCGGGGAATTCGAGTCACGTGATTGAGAAAGAGTGGTCGAGCTAACTAACAAGGATGGCACATACTCGCCTTGAGTTTGACCGATATCGTGAGGCAAAGGGAAATACATATGAGATTTGTTAAGGTTCATCCGATGTGATCTTTACGGAGACTCGGGAGTCGGCATGTTCTGCTAGGGGTCACTACCGATTAGTGGACAAGTAGAAGTACTCGGGCCATGTCCAAGTGTATGTAAACCTATAGGGTCGCACGCTTAAAGGGCTGGGACACATTTTGGATGGTGATCCGAATTCTTAAGGGCCACGAGTTCCTAATGGCCTCAAAGATCGAGACCCATCATGAATGCCTATATATAGAGGAGCGGTGGCATAGGGTTAAGGTGTTTTTTGGAATTTCTGAAACCCTAGCTGCCACACCTCCCTCGCCCAAAACTAAACGGCCGGCGCTAGTACTCCGGCGTGTGGTGTCTCTGCCCCGTACGTGTGGATACCTTGGAGACATTGCTGCGAGGCTTCAACACTTGGACGATCTGCAATTTGTGACAGTCACGAAGAGCACTTGGAGGAGGAGTGAGGCTAGTATGACTACAACCGCACCAATGCGCTACATCGACTCTTCTTCCGCTGCAAGTCCACACATCTAATGGTAATCCCATGATCTATTACTAGCGGAGGTTCCTAGGTTGCGCATAAGATTTTTTGAAATTACGCTAGTATAGCTTACCTATGTTCCTTCCGTTGACCATAATTTCTTTTCTTGAAAGATCAAGATATCATGAATTTGACCAAGCTCCAAATTGGCAGTTCTGCTAGTACCTGTTTCTGGACTCGGCCTAAAAACATGAATGTTATAGTTTGCTTTCTAATGATTTGCCAATTTGGTAAAATCTGATTATTCTGATCACTGCATCGATCTATTGGTTATTCTCTCGGTCCTCCTCTTATTTTCCCCTCAACTCTTCGACCTCCTCACCCCTTGCCTCCTCTTATTTTCCCCTCAACTCTTCTCTTCTCTCCTCCTCACCACCAGATAGTTCGCTGGAGTCCGTGCCATCTTCGACCTCCTCGCTGCCATAGTGTTCGCGGGAGCGTCGTTCGTCGTTTCCCGTCCTCCATGAGCCTCCTTCTCTAGTTTCTCTCTCGGTCCTGGTGAGTTCCCCGTGCCCTGTTCTCCCTCGTGTTCTTATGACCACGTTGAGTAGTCATATCCTTCTTACGACCACATTGAGTAATCGTATCATTCTTACGACCAGTCGAAGCCTTATTTCGACCAGATCGTTGAACCTCCTTCCGACCACCTGTCGTTAAGCCCCCTTCCGAGGACTCGTTCTCCTTCATACGAGCCCCGATTCCAATGATTCAAATTTCTAAATTCATCTAAAATCAAGATCTAGCTATCCACACTAAAATTATATGATTTGGAGTTCATTTGAACTTTATTTGAATTTGCTTCATTTTCAAGTAGATTTTTAAATTTTGCATGGAACCCGAAAACTTCAAGAAGTAGATCCTCAAGCATTTGAGCAAGGTAAGTTACATCTTTGATCATATTGAATCCCAATATTTTAAATTAATTAAATTCTGTTTTAAATTATTATTGCATGCGTATTTAAATTCCCCGTTTCAAGCTTTATAGTTATTCCATATTCCTTTGTATAGCCAAAATTTGGTATTGAATCAATCATTCCTTGATAGCTTAGTTAAAATCTAGTTGATACATTAGTATGAGCTAGAACTTGTTGAAAAACAGTGTGCTTAGACAAAGCTTAGACCAAAAAGTTTCCTTTGGAAAATTTAGCCAAAAGTTCTACTACGATTTAAAAGGATGCTATGATATGTCTATACCGTAGAAATTTATGAATGATTTAACTTGTCAAACAAAAGGAAAATTGGTTTGGACTTAGGCGAAATGGATATTTGGATGGTGCATGTTGATCCGCGGGATCAATCATTTCTATGACCGGGGCCTAGGGGTTTTTTTGGAAAGTCGTCCAAGTCAATTAAGGACCGGTCTTCGAGCACATTTTGCTAAACCCTATCGTACTACTACATGTCTCAAAATGGGAGGGACCTGGCTAACTAATTTGCAACGTTTCACCGTTGTCGTGCTATCCGGTTGCGTGGGTGTCTTTTATGACATACTTTTATATATTCCCACCTAGCGCAAGAGGGGGCTTGAACCCAGCGGGTTCTATCCAAAGGGGGTGAAACCTTAGCGAGACGGGACTACAGTGGGATGACGCATTGTAATGACCTTGTCACGTGATCTACACTACTTACCTAAGGTAGTGATCGGTGGTATCGACGGATGCCAAACAAACTAGAGAATTCGTATCATGTGGGTAAAGCTGTACACCTCTGTAGAGTGTAAAACTATTTTAATAGCCGTGTCCACGGTCATGGACATGCTAAGCAAAGCCACTCCAAGTTAGATTTTGGTTTTGATTTCAAAAAAATATATTATTAATTGGTTTTGGATTTCTATCCAAATGGGAAACTTGGGCGGGTAGCCATGTGATAGGAGGGTATCCTTCATCATTTGTTGATGAATGTTATCTAACTATAAAATTAAGATTTAGAAAACGAATTTTAGCTATAGAGTAAAACGCTCTAGCACTTAGTATGAGTATTTAAATGAAAAATATCGCTTTATGCAAATTGAGCCATATAAGCCTCTCTTTGTTGAGTCCTTGCATGCATTATAATCTGTTATTGGGTGTAACTTGCGGAGTACATTTATTTGTACTCACCTTGCTTAATAAATTGTTGATCATGAGAAGAGTACTACGAGGAGAATGAAAACTTGGACGACTAGGCTACGCCCTCCAGACGATTGTTTGTGGCGAATCATGTGATATTACCTTACTGCGTTGCTTCCACTGTATTTTGCTTATTGGCTTTATGCCCCTTTTGTAAAAGACTTTAAGTATTTCAATGTATAACGTTTTATGGTTATGCTATCCACTTTTGTTGACTATGTACACTAGCTGTTCCTGGACTAGTGTGTGATTCACAGAGAATCCGGGATCCTTCACTCCTGGGTTCGACAATGGGCCTCCTGATAGCTTTCGTGCACCATTCGGGACCCTCCCCTTGGTACCCTCGGGAGGTCCTCGTCGCGTCTCTGGCTCTCGGCCCTCGAGGGGGCTTTCTTGCGTTCTTCGTCGAGTCGTTGGGGCTGGTGGGCCACCCCTACGACAGAAATGAATTCAGGAAGGAGGTATCAGTCGGATTCGAGCTATTCGGATAATTTATCGGATAGTATCCATAAACATTGTCTCAGATATCGGGTAAACTCTTGGCCTAGTGGGCCAGAGAGAGAAATTGGCCCACAAGCCTTTCCAGTATTTAATAATAATAATTGTTATTAAAAAATACAGAAAATCCAAATAAGCCAAGAAAAAAAAAGAAAATGAACTCAAAAAAATTCCAGAAAATTTATAAAAATATTTTTGAACATAAGGAACTTAAATAAAATACTTTTGAATTTAATGGATGTCTGATTTAGTCATACTAAATCATTTTCATTTATGAAAATTCTATTTAATCTTTGTTAGATTCTAGAAAATCATGATAATTTTATAACACCTTATTTTAAACAAAATATTTTGGAAAACTCGAAAATTGGGACGCTACAAACTTGTTACCGGACAATTTCTGTGTATCCCTAATTAGTTATTAGTACTGGTCTGTAGGCTTTTTATATGTTGTATATGTCTTGTTATATAGTTGGCTAGTTATATTCGGGACATCTTTTGTACTGTTATCACTATAACTTGCTACTTGCTACTACGTTTTTAACTAAACGCCGTGATAGTGTGATGTAGTTAAAATTGCTTGTTAAATTGCTAATGTAGTTGTATTTTGGACATGTAGTATGGATGGTTGATCTTATATGTGCTATATATATGGTTTCTGTTTTCGCGCAATATCCGACTAAATATTCGTGACAGATACAATTCATATTCGGTTCGGTATGTATTCGCTCCGTATTCGTGACCGATACTATCTACATTCATATTTGTATCATATACTGTCCGTATTCGACTCTAATTCCAAGAAAAAAAATGAAATATGATACGAGATGTGCGATATATGTTTGTATCCACTCCGATTGCATATCTACTCCGTTCTCAACCCTACAAACTCGTAGTGACTCTTTTCCGAGAGTGATTATATATGAACTCAGTAATTGTGTCTTTTTTTTCGGCGTCTATGTAAGTGTCTATGTGACAATATCCTCACTTACTCCCTAGTAACCTCGAATTAATTGTTGTTTTCTCACGAACGAACCAGCTGCCTTTTCTTTCTTTCTTTTTTATTTTAAAAAAAGGATCTTCGCTTTACTACATATCAGGTGCACGAAGCCCATTTGGTACACATATGAAAAACTTTTTGTTTGGGTATCAAATTAGCATAAAAAATTCTGAAAAAAATTCTAGATGTAATTTATGGTGTTTTGTTCCACCCTTTAAAATTTAAAGTTCAAACTCAAAGTATGTTAGAAGATACAAAAAAGAGAAATTCTGACAGATGATAGATCAAATGGTGCTGGAAAAAAAAACAGACAAATGTTACTATTTACAGTAAACTTCTCTTTTTTGTATCTTCTAACATATTTTGAGTTTGAACTTCAAATTTTAAAGAGTGGAATAAAACACCATAAATTACATCTAGAATTTTTTTCAGAATTTTTTATACTAATTTGATATCCAAACAAAAAGTTTTTTATATGTACATCAAATGGTGCTTGTGCACCTGATATGCTGCCAACTTCGTGGCAGCTTCGCGGGGCGGGAAACGGGAAAAGGGAAAAGGCAAGGCGACGCTGGCCCGCACGCGTCGTACTTGCGAAGGAACGAATCGCCATAGTAGTAACAACTAACAAGGCCGAGGGAACGTTGCGCTATTAGTCAATGGGCGTCGCAAAGGTTGGGTTTGCGTGTGCCCTGGAGCCGGCCGAAAAAAGCGCTGGGCGCGCGTAGGTGGAGGTAGCGGAAGAAGTTGCCAGGAAGGTTCGGACTTGATAGGAACGTTTGAGTGCAGTCTATCGACACATGACGTTGGCGGTACTAGCTAGGTATATAAGCCCCTGCTGCTTGCTTTTGCTTGCTCAACCCAATCTACAATTTTGGTTACTTGCTCAACACAATCTAGGCTGCTTGCTCAACCCAATCTAGAAGCTCCCTCAACACAAGGCGAACTTCGACGGTACTAGCTAGATCTTGTCGTAGTTTTCTCCGGCAAGCCGCGCGCCACCAACCTCTGCGGTGGACACCGCTTCGGTTTCTCTCAGGAGCTCTTGCTTCCTCGGGTGTCCGCGGACTTGTGGCGGGGTCACTACAACAGGATTGGATTATAGCAACACGTGTATATGATGCTATATCTACAAATATGTATACTCTGTGGGCTTTTGGCAGGTTACGTCGTGATATGACGTATTTATCGGGCTTATGGACGCCTCTATCTCTTGGACGTTATAGCGAGCGAGGATTCTCCGTTGATCATGTTTATGATCCTTTGAGCTGCTCCCCATGGCTCCCCTCTATGCGAGGTCTTTGCAGCGGAGTGGGCAGCTGGTTGCCTGGCCTCCGTCCGTCTTCGCGTTCGGCCGACTGTTGGTCGCGATTCATGTAGTTCTGTATGGTCGTGATGGTGCGGTAATCCTTGGTTGTGTACGATCCTTCGTCGTGGAGATCGCAAAATAGCGGAGGAACTTCGGCGCTGATCCTGGCGTCCGATTACCTGGAATTATTTGTTGTTTTCTCACGAACGAACCAGCTACTGGTAGGGTGTGTGTGTGTGCGTGTTTTTTTTTTTTTTTGCTTTGTTTTGTTTTGTTTTGAAGGATCGTCGCGGGGGGAAACTTCGTGGCAACTTCGCCAAGCGCTTCGCGGGGCGGGAAACGGGAAAAGGCGAGGCGAGCCCGGCCCGCGCGCCTTGTGTGCACACGTCGCGTCTGGTAAAGTAAGTGAGCGCAGCGTGCGACGCCCTCGACAGAGTGGAAGATGCAAATGAATTGAAATTGCGAAGGAACGAATCGACATAGTAGTAGCAAGGCCGAGGGGACGGAGGGGACGTTGCTCTATTAGTCGCATTGGGCGGCGCAAAGGTTGGGTTTGCGTGTCCTGGAGCCGGCCAAAAAAAACGCTGGGCGCGCGTAGGTGGAGGTACCGGAAGTAGTTGCCAGGAAGGTTCGGACTTGGTCGCGCGGCGACGACCACTCCTTCGTCTTCTCCCACTTCCAATATCCCATTTCTAATATATTGTTTAAACAGATATGTTATACATCTTTACCACTTTAATATACTTAAATATCAATTATAAGATATTCTAACGTGACTTAATTAAAAAATTTTCATTAAAAAACTTTATTTTAGTTGTATACCCTTTTTCATATATAAAAAGTATATATACAAATTTTGCTATAAAAATAGATTTTAACGAAATTTTTATGGAACTCACTTCAAGTATCTTATAATCATTATTAGGTATACTCAAATAGATAAAGAGGTATCATCACACAGTTTAAATGGTATGGAAAATGGTATACGAGAAATGTGGAATTTTTTTTAATTAATTAACCTTTTTTAATTTTATTTTAAAGTTAACTCCCACGAATTTTATTTCCAATTCTGACCCTTTTGGTCACGCCACCACCCGTGGCGTGACAAAACAACACTGTCACGTCAGCCTGTATCTGCCAAGCTCTTGTCACGCTATCACCCGTGGCGTGACAGTGTTATTTGGTCACGCTACCACCAGTGATGTGACAAAAAGTACTATTTTAGCGGACTTATCCTATGGCGTGACAATGTTGTTTTGTTACATCTCGGATGTTGGCGTGATCAAATGGGTTAGAATTGAAAATAAAGTTTGCGAGAGGTTAATTTTAAAATAAAATTTTTAAAAGGATTAATTAATAAAAAATCAGAAATGTGAGTACATACATGATACGGCCCTATATAAACGGACTGGCGCATGTCTCAACTCTCAACACAAGCACTATACTCCTAGCGCCGCCGACCTCTGCGGTGGACACCGCTTCGGTTTCTCTCGACAGTTCTTGCTTCGTCAGATGGACCCCGCGGCTTTCCGGCCCGCCGGCGGCGACCACCGCGGTGGGCCGATATGTCCTACCGCGCTCATGCTGCTTGGCCTTGGCGCAATGATGATCATTGGCGAGCCGGACGCGCCGTGGCCCCGCCAGTTTGGGGCGTTCCTGATCTGGCTCATTGGATGCATCTCGCTCTTCCTGCCACGGCTCTGACGCCGAGCAGGCTCCTACCGGCCGGCCGGACACCGGCAGTTCTCGTCCGCTATGTTTGTCGGGCAACGGCATCTACCGGACAGTTATCCTACCTGTCCAAATTGGCAGTTCTGCTAGTACCTGTTTCTGGACTCGGCCTAAAAACATGAATAATGTTATAGTTTGCTTTCTAAAGAAAAGCAAAACTTATGCCCTAGATCAAATCTGATTATTCTGATCACTGCATGCATCGATCTATTGGTTATTCAATAGGTCCCTGTAACATTTGCCATTTTTAGCTTTCAGCGGTTTGCTTAAAAGCTATCAGCTGGGTGTCATGTCAAGAGTCGTTTACTCGGTTAGGTAGCCGAGCTTCCTTAGCTACGATCCTATATATGTACTGTATACCCAAAAAGAATGTCATGTAATTTTCGTGTCAATTTTATTTTCTGATTTCATTGTCCATGCAATAAAGAATGATTGCTCCCCTCAGAAGCAGTTTGCAGCTACTTAACTAGCACAGAAGAAGCGGTTGGATTCAATATTTAAACTAGCTAGAGAGTAGAGATCGAGTTAAATTATATGCGACGTAACGGAGTCTCACCCAGAAATTTAAGAGTCTGGGGACGAATTTAGGTATGTTGTGTGCTCAACGGATCTACTTGGCAGACTAAAAATATATGAAAAATAGGATGCATGTATGCCTATCTCCAAGAAGGTAGCTTAATACTTGTGCACAAAGTAAATCCAATCCACTTGTATATCTAGCGAAAAGCGACTAGACAATTGGGAGAATTAGCTACTCGCAAACTTTTCGCTACGAATCTATGACTCGTCGTAATCACTAGAGAACGTACTATATACCTGCGCAGAAGAACGTGTCATCGTGCAAGACCAGGCCGCGGCCTTCCGGCCCGCCGCCGGCGACCACTGCGGTGGGCCGATATGTCCTACCGCACTCCTAGCCGTGCTGCTTGGCGCAATGATGATCGTTGGCGAGCCCAACACGCGCCGTGGCCCCGCCAGTCACTACCAGAATCTGTTTAGTTTCTGAGTGCCTATATGTTTCCCGAGTGTCTAGACAAAAACACTCGGAGAGATTCCGAGTGTTTTGTAAAACACTCGGTAGCAATAACTTTCCTGAGTGTTTCCTATACACTCGGGATATCAATTATAATCCCGAGTGCATACAAACAGAGACACTCAGGAGACAATCATCGCGCCTTTTTTTTCCCTGCCCCGCCTTTTTTTTCGCCAACCCTACATCCCCACTCGCCAGCACCTTCCCTACTCTTCCTCCCCCTCCTGCTCCCCCCCCCCCCCGGCGCTCGGCACCTTCCGCGCCCGCGCCGCCCTCCTCCTTTTCCTCCTCGGCGCTGTGGCGCCTCCTCCCTCCTCCGGTTTCCTCCTCCTCCGTGCGCCGCCCGCCTCCTCCCTCCTCCCCGGCTCCCTCCTCCGCCCGGCTCCCTCCTCCCGTGCGCCGCCGTCCTCCTCCTCCCTCCTCCTCGGATCCCTCCTCCCCGGCGACGTCCTCCTCTCTCGGCCCTGGCCAGATCTGGATCTACTCCCTTATCCGGTTCCCCCTTCCTCCTCTTCCCAGCCGGCGCCCCACCTCCTCCCACGCTCTCATGGCGCCGCCACCCTCGGCCCCTCTCATGGCGCCGCCTCCACCAGCTGCTCCCCCACCGGCTCAGTTCCCTATGCTCGTGCGCCCGTGGCTGCTCACCCGCCGCCCTGGCTGCGTCGCGCGCGTGGCGCTCCTCGCCGGCCGCATCTGCGCGGAAGCGTCACCGCGGGGGCGAGCGCAGGCGGCGAGGCGGCCGCCGCGGTGTCGGCGGTGAGCGCGGCCGCCCCCGCGGGCGCCTCAAGGGAGGCTGGTTTTCCCCGCCGTGTGTGTTGCTTTCTGAGCTGTTTGATGATGGGATTGTTTCGGGGTGGCTGGTTTTCCTCGGGGAATGCAGGGTGCGGCGCCACACGATCTCGGTGTTCGTCGGGGACAAGAGCGGTATGATCAACCGGATCGCCAGGGTGTTCGCCAGGAGAGGGTACAACATCGAGTCGCTCGCCGTAGGGCTCAACAAGGACAAGGCCCTGTTCACCATTGTCGTCTCTGGGACGGACAGGGTGCTCAAGCAAGTCATTGAGCAGCTCAATAAGCTCGTCAATGTCTTGAATGTGAGTTCGTTGTTTCGAAATTTTGTCGGAGCTATGGGGATTCGGAGTGATTTTTTTTTAATCTGTGGCACTTGCTTTGAACAGCATGGTCAAAATGTCACTATGGAGTTACAAATTGTTCTTTGAGCTTAGGTCATTAGTGAGCTGAGTCTTCTATACTAGTATTTATTTTGTTAGATCATGTGCATATTCTTTTGTGCGTGTGCTCATTTGTGCATTTTTGGAGCATCTTTGGTAGCTAGACAGCATGAAGTGCAAAAACTTTAGTTCCTGATTCAGTCATACGCACCTTAATCGTCTTTTTCGATAATATTATCTTTTTCCGTGATAATCACAGCTTGACAGTCATGCCAACATTAGAAAGTGAATTCCTTTTTAGGTGATGTTCTCATTAACTATATCAAATGTGCATTATTGTGTATATACACCGTGTTCTGGTTATGTAATGCATTGTACATAATTATTTGTCTACAATACTATATGTTAACTGGATATCTAAAGAACACAACTATTCTAAAGAATCTAAACTGATTTTATACCATTTCATGCATTATCGTGCCTGCGCTGTTTGTCTCCCTAGTCCTTATCATTTAGATAAATTTTAACAATGTGATTTACTCTTTAACTTTTTATCCAAAGAATGGATACTTAAATCGGCTTGGAGATTTCTTTACTTCTCGTGTGTTCTATTGCTATACGAGTAATACTATTATTTTTTATTAACCTTTATTCTGTTTGGGTAATTGGATCCAATAAATTGCAGGTTGAAGATCTGTCTAAGGAGCCACAGGTTGAAAGAGAGCTCATGCTTATAAAACTCAATGTTGAACCGGATCAGCGTCCTGAGGTAAGATACGCTGTTGACTTGTAATTTCCGTAATATCAAAACTTTGTTTAGTCGCTGAATTACTGTGTTGGTACTTTGATATGCACAATTGTAAGACAAGTATTACTGTACTGTTTCTTATGATTGACAGGTCATGGTTTTAGTAGATATTTTCAGAGCGAAAGTTGTTGATATTTCAAAGAACACCCTTACCATAGAGGTAAAAACTCTCGATTTCTAACAGGATTACATATGTTGTAGGTATTCCTTGTTTTATGCTGGATTAACAATCACAAGTTAGTTCAGCGGCTTTACAAGCTTATTGATGTACATGAGGTAAGTGACACAATTTTTTAGTGCAATCATCTGTGGTAGCAAATACATTGTGTTAATGCAAAACATGTGACTGCCCCAGGTTCATGACTTGACTCACTTACCGTTTGCTGAAAGAGAACTGATTCTTATTAAGGTTTCTGTAAACACTGCTGCTCGGAGGGACATACTAGATATTGCTAAAATCTTCCGGGCAAAACCTGTTGATGTTTCTGATCACACGGTTACGCTACAGGTGAGCTTCTTGCTTAATTATGTGACTGATGTTGTTTGTGATTGTCGAGTTTTACTTCATTAGCTTTGCCAACACTGACCGCACTACCGTGAGTGTTAGAACAGACTGGGTATAGACTCAAGATCAAGAGTAACAACTTGTGTAAAAAATTGAGGCCCCATTTGGAACACAAGGATTTTTCAGGAAATTCCCACATTCCTAACGAATAATGGTGCAAGATCAAGAGTAACAGCTTCTGTACAAATAAAAAATTGAGGCCCCATTTGGAATGCAAGGATTTTTCAGGAAATTCCCACGTTCCTAACAAATAATGGTGTGCTTTTACTGTTTTATGCTGCACCGTAATTCTTGTAGATACAAAATGAGTAGATGACATAGAAACATTTGAGTGTTTGACACCACAAGAAGTATTATTTATTCTGCTTTATCTTAGTGTTATTCAAATTTCAAATTGCTGCAAAACTCTGGCATAATGGAGGACTTACTGATACTATGCAGCTTACTGGGGATCTTGACAAGATGGTTGCATTACAAAGGCTGTTGGAGCCTTATGGCATATGTGAGGTATGTTGATTGTTGCAGCCTCTTCTCTATAGGTTCTTTTGAGTGTGAACAAGTAGTTCTGGATGACCATGGTGGATTATGTGCTTTTCTTTTACCTCTGATGTTGCTTAACTATTGCTTATATGATTATGAAAAAGAATCTAACTAGGTAAATAATGTCAATCGATGTGATTGATCAGATATTGTTAATGTGAGAAACACTTCATGATGTTTCTCAGCAGTCAATTGATATTTATCAAAATAATCAATGGAAAATGTTTCTAGACGGTTCTTAGTCCTCGCCTTGGTGGCTTAGTCCTCGCCTCGGTGGCTTTGCTATGTCGCTTTTCTCTCATGGCCTCACCCCTTCCTCCTTGCAGCCGCTAGCACTGCCCGCTGTGCTCGCCCTTGCTATCTCCTCTCCCGTCTTCCGACACGGCCTCCCTGCTCTGATTTGATGATGCTTTTGTGATGTAATCTCTGTTACGGTTTGGGTCTGGCTACTCCCTGCATGCCCACCATATGCTTGAAGGAATGCTTGGGGTGGCCTTGTTTGTGCGCTGCGTTAAAGGGCATTGGTTAGTACAGATGTTGTTACAAATTAGTTGCTCTTACATGTTTAGAGGTTAGATCACCAGCTTACTGACCATGAAGTACAGTGGTGTTAGTAGGAGTAATGGTTAATGCATAAAATTGGTTATTTATACTATATTATGAGGGCATATTCTTGAGCTAACAAGATCAGGAAACCACTGATTTACACAAATGCATACCATTCAACACCGAGAATTGAGCTGTCCCGGCCAAATCTAATGTGGGCTTCCAATCCAATGAAAAGGTCTGTATTTTAGAATTTGTGCCCTTGTCGGTCTTGTTTTGTGTATACTAAAATTTTTCCTATAGTGATCGTATCCTGGAGCCTGTATAGTTACGCAAATTAATTTCTTCTTGCCAATTTATGAAGTACCTTTAGTGAATTTTGGTAGCCTCAGAGTCAATTTTTAGTTACTATATCATGCTTTTATCATAGAACATGGTTAAAACAAAAGTTTAGTATGCTCTACATTATATTGTCGCTATGAGTACTGATATGTTCTATGAACATTATTCCGATCCAGATTTTAAATTGTACTTAGATTGATACTAAATCACTACTACAAATTTTCCTATACTCATCGTAACTGTCAGTGAATTTTGGTAGTCTCATAATCAATCTCTAGCTACTCCAAATAGAATCATTGATTCCAACCATATTCCTGTTTTCACAGCTCAATTTTGTTACACGCCATGTATAATGCTTTTTATCATAGAACATAGTGATACGGAAAGTGTCGCACGCTCTACATTATCAGAGACCATGCAGTATGCTGTCCTTTTTTTTTTGGCACATACAGGACAGATGTAATCATAGGGAATATGGATTCAATAGGACGAGAAGTGAAGGAATATTATTTCAATCTGGTACGTTCTCCGTTATCTGTCGCTATGAGTACTGCTATGCACTATAAACATTAGTCGGATCCTGATTTTAGATTTTCCGTCCTTACACTTGTATTATTATAAGGAATGAGATAAGATTTCTCAAACCTTTTGGATTTGGAGTTGTAGTCAACTGTGCTAACATTGATATGTATGTTAGATAGTAGTGAAAATATATACTCACAAAGAAATGAAAGAAATATCAAAGATGTTATCCTTGAAACTGTGTTTCCAAACCGAGTGTAAGCTATGGACTTTGAGTATTGTTAACAGGCCATACTTGTGTTTCATATACTTATACATGTTTTCTTTCCAGGATTAAAGAAAGAGATAAATCAATGCATTGAGAAGTGAAACTTCATTTTTCTTAAAGCACAGATGAAGCGGCCTCAGAGGCGTATGTGGGTGGGATGACTGATGAGGGATGATAGTGACATTGATGAACTTGTTACGGCCTTGCTGGAGACCATCATCCAACCGGCATGCCTGGACAGTCTCAGATGTTGCTGGTGGGTAGGATGGACTTCTATGGTACAAGGACACTGGGCAGTATGTAAATGGGGAATTTTCCATGGCTGTGGTCTAGGCCAAGAACTTACTCGAGGACAAGTGTAAGCATCTTCTTTATCTCGTTAGTGTGATGTGCAAGCTTTCCTTTTCTCTTTGCAACAATGAATCTTTATGCTTTCTCAATCAGTTTTACTCTGAAAAGCTTACCAGTTATTTTCCTCGCTATTGTGTTCTACGCATCATAGGTTGCCAGAACAGGTCGATTGGCGGTGGTTCGGGAGTCCGGGGTCGATTCGAAGTACCTCCGTGGTTACTAACACTTGCCGCCCGCCCCCTGTGTCCAATCTATATATGTGAATGTTGTATTGTGAACTCGAATATTATGTCAATATTGTTGTCGAATTTATATATGCAATGATTTGTGCCGAATTGGTGGTATTTTTCTTATTGTGGAATGTATACTCTGTTTGATTGCCGAGTTTCCTGTCAGTCTGAGTCTAATTTAAAATGAAATGCATTGTACGTATAAAATTGGTGTATATACTATTAAGGTATTGCCCGAGTGTCTTTAGTTGCCAAACACTTGGGAAAATCGCGAATCTGCATGTGTGCTGGTCGTCACGTGGCTAGATTTCCTGAGCGTAAATTTGAAAAATACACTCGGGACAATTTCATACTTTCCCGAGTGTAATTCTGAACACTCGGGAAAGTTATTTCTCCCGAGTGCTTTATGTTTCCGAGTGTAATCTCGAACACTCGGGAAAGGTAACTTTCCCGAGTGTAAATCTCAAAACACTCGGGAAAACAGTGATTTCCCCGACTAAACTTTCCCGAGTGCTCTTTCCCGACGGCCAGCCTTCGGGAATGTTTCTCCCGAGTGTTTTTCCTACTTTCCCGAGTGTTTTGGGCACTCGGGAAAAATGGGGTTTCTGGTAGTGAGTTTGGGGCCTTCCTGATCTGGCTCATGGGATGCATCTCGCTCTTCACCACTGCTCGACGCCAGAAGCGAGTTCCAACTAGCCACCGGACACCCAGCTTCGTCACTATGTTTGTCGAAGCAGCAATGCCGACAGTTATCCCACCTAGCCTCCCATCGAGATTGGAGTAGCTTCTTTGTTGGAGATATGTCCTAAAGACAATTCTTGAAATAATTATATTTCATTATGTTTATAATTTATTGTATAATATGTTATCTTGTTCCAAAAATAATATCGTTAATATTTATTATCAAGTATGTAACTTGATTGTGAAACTCTATATCTATCTTTGCGATGATTATTCTAAAAGCGATCCCTAGTCGGAAACATATGAGGACACATATGAATAGACTAACATATGTATTAGTTGATGACTATATTTCACGGATCATAGATATGGAGATATCAAACCAATAATATGGACACATATTAGCGAACATGCGGTTGGATCGACCCACCATGAGACACTGTAAGAACATTGTATTCTTATATGTCATCAGTTGGTCTCATTTATAGTGTGTATATTATATCCTTAGACTTGAGGTCGTCGCACGTACTCGAGATGTGTAGCGACTTACTTAGGGGTTGCCAAATACTACTCCATAACTGGGTAGTTATAAAGGTAGCTTTCGGGTTTGTCATGATACATGCGTCGAGGCATGGTCGATCAAGATAGGATTTTCCCCTCCATGCAACGGGAGAGATATCTCTAGGCCTCTCGAGTGATCGGATTCCAAAAATGTATGACCATGCTACTCGCGGTTAAAGAGTTAACCATAGTCGGGGAATTCGAGTCACGTGATTGAGAAAGAGTAGTCGAGCTAACCAACAAGGATGGCACGTACTCGCCTTGAGTTTGACCGATATCGTAAGGCAAAGGGAAATACATATGAGATCTGTTAAGGTTCGTCTGATGTGATCTTTACGTAGACTCGGGAGTCAGCATTTTCTGCCAGGGGCCACTACCGATTAGTGAACAAGTAGGAGTACTCGGGCTATGTCCAAGTGTACATGAACTTATAGGGTCGCACGCTTAAAGGGCTGGGACACATTTTGGATGGTGATTTGAATTCTTATGGGCTACGAGTTTCTAATAGGCCTTAAGGTTCGAGACCCATCATGAATACCTATATATAGAGGAGCGGTGACATAGGGTTAAGGTGTTTTCGGAATTTCTGAAACCCTAGCTGCCACACCTCCCTCGTCCAAAACTCTATATCTATCTTTGCGCCGTGGCCCCGCCAGTTTGGGGCCTTCCTAATCTGGCTCATTGGATGCATCTTGCTCTTCCTGCCACGGCTCTGACACCGAGTAGGCTCCTACCGGTCGGCCGGACACCGACAGTTCTCGTCCACTATGTTTGTCGTGCAATGGTAGCTGCCGGACAGTTATCCTACCTAGCCTCCTATCAGAGATTGGGGTAGCTTGCTGTTGGAGATATGTCTTAAAGTCAATCATTGAAATAATTATATTACGTTATGTTTATAATTTATTGTATAATATGTTATCTTGTTCCAAAAATAATATCGTTAATATTTATTATCAAGTATGTGACTTGACTGTGAAACTCTGTATCTATCTTTGCGATGATTATTCTAAAACGATCCCTAGTCGGAAACATATGAGGACACATATGAATATACTAGCATATGTATTAGTTGATGACTATATTTCACGGATCATAGATATGGAGATATCAAACCAATAATATGGACACATGTTAGCGAACATGGGGTTGGATCGACCCACCATGAGACATTGTGAGAACGTTGTATTATTATATGTCATCAGTTGGTCTCATTTACAATGCGTATGTTATATCCTTAGACTTGAGGTCATCGCACATACTTGAGATGTGTAGCGACTTACTTAGGGGTTGCCAAACACTACCCCATATGCCAAACACTACTCCATAACTGGGTAGTTATAAAGGTAGCTTTCAGGTTTGTCATGATACATGCGTCGAGGCATGATCGATCAAGATACGATTTGCCTCTCCATGCAACGGGAGAGATATCTCTAGGCCTCTCGAGTGATCGGATTCCAGAAATACATGACCATGCTACTCGCGGTTAAAGAGTTAACCATAGTCGGGGAATTCGAGTCACGTGATCGAGAAAGAGTGGTCGGGCTAACTAACAAGGATGGCACGTACTCGCCTTGAGTTTGACCGATATTGTGAGGCAAAGGGAAATACATATGAGATTTGTTAAGGTTCGTCCGATGTGATCTTTACGTAGACTCGGGAGTCGGCATGTTCTGCTAGGGGTCACTACCGATTAGTGGACAAGTAGAAGTACTCGGGCCATGTTCAAGTGTATGTAAACCTATAGGGTCGCACGCTTAAAGGGCCGGGACACATTTTGGATGGTGATCCGAATTCTTAAGGGCCACGAGTTCCTAATGGCCTCAAAGTTCGAGACCCATCATGGATGCCTATATATAGAGGAGTGGTGGCATAGGGTTAAGGTGTTTTTTGGAATTTCTGAAACCCTAGCTGCCACACCTCCCTCGCCCCAAACTACACGGCCAGCGCTAGTACTCCGGCGCGTGGTGTCTCTACCCCGTACGTGTGGATACCTTGGAGACATTACTGTGAGGCTTCAACACTTGGACGATCTGCAATTTGTGACAGTCACGAAGAGCACTTGGAGGAGGAGTGAGGCTAGTACGACTACAACTACACCAATGCGCTACATCGACTCTTCTTCCGCTGCAAGTCCACACATCTAATGGTAATCCCATGATCTATTACTAGCGGAGGTTCCTAGGTTGCGCATAAGATTTTTTTGAAATTACGCTAGTATAGCTTACCTATGTTCCTTCCGTTGACCATAATTTCTTTTCTTGAAAGATCAAGATATCCATGAATTTGACCGAGCTCCAAATTGGCAGTTCTGCTAGTACCTGTTTCTGGACTCAGCCTAAAAACATGAATGTTATAGTTTGCTTTCTAATGATTTGCCAATTTGGTCAAATCTGATTATTCTGATCACTGCATCGATCTATTGGTTATTCTATAGGTCCCTGTAACATTTGCCATTTTTAGCTTTCAGCCATTTGCTTAAACGCTATCAGCTGTTTTCTCGGTTAGGTAGCCGAGCTTCCTTAGTTACGATCCTATATATGTGTTAAGAAACCGGGCCCAGGTCGGCAGCTCTAGACCCACGGTGATCTTCTCATCTATCCAGTAGCCTATATAAAGGAGAGGGGATCCTAACATTGTAAACAGTTTTGAGAAGAGCAATAAAGAGAAGTCTAAAGTCCCCTCATATCTCTATGTTCAATCTACTATTCTGTTCTTGTGTTTTTCCATTGTTCTTACGATTCTGAGTTTGTCTACCACTACTAGGGAACACCTCATCATAGACGGCTCAGAACCGTCATTACAGACGGTTTCCAAATTGTCTATATTTGTTCGTCTGTGATAATAGGCAGTTATCACAAACGGTTCAAAACCGTCTGTGATACGCACTATCACAAACGGTTTTTTGTTGAAACCGTCTATGATAGTTCATTATCCTAACTACATTCTTGCTGTTTTTTGGCTAGCCTCAGGAATTGCTAGCCATGCCCTTTGAAAATAAGCATGCACAAAAACAGATACATCACAGATAATCAATTATTGAAAAACTCAAAATGATCTTTACTCAAAATAAATTACAAAAGATCACATTTGTTCAAGTATTGTCGCTATAGTTACAATTGGATTACAATTGAGTTAATTGTTTGCAGGTGGTTGAGAGGTGTTGGCGGGGTGATGCTCTGGGTCGGCGACGGAGTGAAAATCTGCGTTGTCCTTAACGATATCTATCATGGTAAAGGCGCAGAGCCTTCCTCGAATGTCTATGATCTCTTCCACAATGAGTCCATCTAAATGTATCAACAAGTACTGTTGCTAGCAAGAGTAAAGTGGTAAGCATATATATTTAAATTTATAATTAGGAAATAATTATTTCGAGATTGACAAACCTCGGGATCCTTCTTCCTAGCTCTAATGATTTGCTGCATATGATAGCAAACGTACATTGCACATAACTCATCATTTTTTTGCTGGCGGCACTGCAAAAATAGAATTACATTTATAGGTATAGTCAGTTCGAGACGCGTTATAATGAAGTATGATATAGGATTATCGTGTTGTAGCGCGTACTGGAAATTTCGTCATGTGTGTTAGGTCGGCGCTCTTTCCATTGTATATTCCTTCAATGGCAACATAGGCGATGAACGACCTACATGATTCCAAAAAGTTATCCTCGGTCATTTCAAACGAATGAAGACTACAGTAGAGTTATGTATGGAGGAAATGAGTATACCACTCGAGTATTCCTTTCGAATCTTTGAATTTGTGGTCGCTATGATTAGGGAATCAAGGTATATCACATGGTTCCTCTTTGGTATAATGACTAAAAGGATCCAGTGGTACCTACTCATATATGTCGCTATAGTCATTAAACCTAAGTTTGTGCTGCGTATAAAGTAAAAATGAAATTTGTATAGCAAGTAGTGACACTTACCCCTCGTTGTAGGGCACCTGTAACGTCCCGTTTTCTTTAAGTTCTTGCCCAGTTTTCAAAATAAAAGTAACCATTTGGCTTTATTGAGAATCCAAAGCTCAACCTGGCATTTTGAAAATTTGGAGAGTTCAACTGGAATTAATCAAACCTTAACTAAGCTCTTTGTTGGTGTTCCTTGCCGGTCGTGGCTCTCTGTTGTGTCTTTGCTGCCCTTGGGCTGTTGGTTCTCCGAAGCCTCTCTGTGTGCCCCTGGTTTGTCTCTTCTCTTTTTACTTTCTTTGTTGGTTTGAATCTCTTTGAGATCTAGACCTCTCTCTCTATTTTTTCCCTCTGTTCGGACCTCTCCCGTGCTTCGGGTTTTCCTGTTAAAGACCCAGCTCAGGTTTGTGTTTCAAAACCTCTTTGGTCTCTCCAAGCCACGCTTGGTTTTGTTTCTTTTGGACCTCCCCGTGGACTTCTCCATGCTCTCTCGGAACTCCTGAGTTCTCTCGGGCGCTCCAGAGTCTCTCTGGACCTCCCAGTGCCCCTTTTGGGACCTTCTTAGACCTCCTTGTGGCTTTTTGGACCTCCCCTTGTTGAGATCTGGCCGTTAGGACCTCCTCTCTGGAGATCCTAGCCGCACAGACCTCCCCTGGTTGAGATCTGGCCGTTAGGACCTCCTCTCTGGAGATCCTAGCCGCACAGACCTCCCCTTGTTGAGATCTGGCCATTAGGACCTCCTCTCTGGAGATCCTAGCCGTCCAGGTCCTCCCTTCGTTGGATCTAAAGGTTCCGACCTCCTTAGGTCCAAGACCTCCTTAGCGCGTGGACCAATCTTTGACTCTCGTGGCTGTATCGCTTGAGGCTTTGCCTTCGTCACCTTAGGACCGTCCGATGCGGTTCGGATGGCCCGATCCTAAGGGCACGTTAGCCTGGTCCGAACGTCCCCTTTCCCTCCTGACCGTCCGATCTAAATCAGACGACCTAGTCCCGTTGGTCTGTTCGCTCGGTCCGAACAGCCCCTGTGTTTTGCGCTATTTGATCTGGATCTGACGGCTCAACTGCGAGGTAACGTTTGGATGGTCCGAACGTTCCTTTCCTTTCTGACCGCCTGATTCCAATCGAACGGCTCTGCTTTGCTGCGCGTTTTCCTTTGTTCCCCAGGACCTCTCCCTGGTTGTTTTGGAAGGACCACCTCCTCGGTCCTTGCTGGTCTTTTGTAAGGACCACCCTCCTAAATCAGAATATCCCTGAGTGTCAGGACCTCCCCTGCACCCTTTGATCTGGACCGTTGAGGTCCTTCCCTTTGAGATCTTGACCGTTAGATCTCCCTTTTGGAGATCTACTCGTCAAGACCTCCTCTGCACCCTTTGATCTGGACCGTTAAGGTCCTCCCCTTTGAGATCTTGACCCTTAGACCTCCCTTGAGCAGGTCTGAGTGTCAGGACCTCCTCGTTGTGAGCTTTGAGGACCCCTTGTCCAGGACCTCCTCTTGAGTCCTTGGACCTCCTGTCCAAGATCTCCCCTCGAGTGTCTTGGACCTCTTGCCCAAAGACTCACAAAGGGTCTTTGGCGGAGATGATCCTTGCGGTGGGGCCACCTCTTTGACCAGGGTGCACCCTTTTTGATCGGCCCCACTTGCCACCCTATCTCCACCTTGTAATTATTGCTCTTGCCTCGAGACTCATGCGCATTTAATAGGTGTCGGGTCACATTAAATGCAAATCACATCCGAGGTACTTTATTTTCATTCTTTTAAGGCAAGCCTGGCCTAACCACCCCGATTGCCAACACGTCTCCAACCTCTTTCTTGGTGCACTCCTCCAACTCCGGCTATATATAGCTCGGTGGGCAAACCCTTGTAACCTTTTGCTCATTTGCCCACCTTGCTCTGCCTTTGTTCGCTCTCGGCTTGTGCTCAGAGCTTCACCAAGAGTGAGCCACAAGTGTTGGCATCTTCCTTGGAAAAACCTCCTCAGCTTTTTGCCGGTCTTTTGCTTAGAGACCACCCTCCTTGTTTGTGGACCTCCTTGTTGTCCCGAGCCACTGCTTATCTGGTTTTGGTTGAGTTTTGTTTAAGTTCTTTTAGAGCTCTTTTGAAGTTCTTTGGCCCAGTTCGGTTTTGCTTATTTGGTTTTCTTGCGAGCGTGTAGATCACGAGTTTGAGGAGATCTTGGACCCAGCTCTCTCTACTGAAGGCTCTCCACTGCTTGACCAAGGCAAGCCACAGACCTCCTTTTGATCATTTTGAACCTAGTTTCATAAATGTATTTCGGTTTTACTTTATCATGCATAGCTATGTTTATAAGAAAATAGTTTGGGCTGTAGTTACTTGCCTACTTGCTGTTATGCCTCCTTCATACTTTGTCCCTATCATGTTGTCATGTTCTCCTTGTGAACCTTAAGGTGGATATTTTTAGTTGGTATCCTTTGTTAATTGCCAACATGGGGGCCGTAGGTCTTTATAGCTTTGCTTAGAAAACGTGGTTCAGTCGCATCATGCTTCATCTCTAATAATCTTGACTAATGACTTATGGGATATGTGGTTGGTGCCACTGTTGAGCAGCTATGGCAGGATGCCTAAGTCAGGTCGACTTTAATGTGAGACCACTTGGTTAAAATCTGTTGTGCCAAGACTGGGTGGTCTTTTGGCATGGGTTAATACAAATTGTTTTGTTGAGGCAAGAAGGCAGGGAGTGAGTAGTGGGTGCTGTGCACACTTGGTTGTGGAAGTCTTGCCTTAACACAATTAAGGACTTAACTTTGTGTCTTTGATCTGAGCCAAACAGTGCAACCACAAGATCATTTTGTGGGAATGGTCTGGGCTGAATAATTAGCAATGGGATGGCTTGGGGCTGTTGTGGTGGAGCGTGTGATTCGTTGGCGCAAGAGGGGGCACCCCATGAACCCTGCGGACTTCTAGACCAAAGGGGGGGATTGCGAAACCTTAGCGGGCAGCTCCGAGTCATTTCAAAGCTTTGTAAAGGCCTTGCCGCGCTCTCTAGGCTGCTCACCTTAGGAAGTGAGCAAGGGTGACCGGAACCCGTCCCGCTAGAGAGGTCGTGGATTGTGGGTAAAGTTGTACACCTCTGTAGAGTGAAAAATCTATTCGAATAGCCAAGTCCTTGGTCATGGACATGCTTAGTGAAAATGGTGCATGGGGTAGTTGTTTTAAAAACTTGTGCCACTGGACACCTCAGCGAGATGCCTTGGCTTTGCCTCGAAGAGACCTTGGCCGGCTCCAGAGGGGTCGGGGTTGGCTCAGGTGGTGGTCCAGGGGTTGGTTCGGACCTCTGGAGTGGGTGCTCTAGAGTGGGTTTTGGGTGAGGACCTGGCCACTGGTGTGACCAGACCTCCCCCATTGTTGTTGTGGATGTAAGTTGGTGCTCACTCCACATTTTCTTCTTCAAATGTACTATGTACTATTGTTTTGCCTTGCTACTTTTCAATCTATTATTGCTATTGTTGTCCAAATCTGGCTTTGCGCAAAACTAACCATACAGCTCTCAATTGGTAAGCCCTTGCACGATTATTATTGCATATTTGCTCTCTGTGACTTGCTGAGTACATTCAAAGTACTCATGGCCTAAGCCCTGTGTCAAAGCAGATTATGAAGATGACCAAGTGCAGGGCAGTGCAGACCTCTTTGAGGAGGAGTTCTTCGACGACTAAGCTGCCTAGGACGTCCTCCACCCGACAGCCTGTGGTGCTTGTTGGATGGCTGTGCTCGCTTTTGGTGTTGGAGCCTTAGAGCTCCTTGTTGCTGGTTTTGTAAGTCCTTGCTGGTTTTGTAAGCCCTCAGTGGCAAACCTCTTGTTAACAAGCTTGACCATAAGGTCCTGTTATATAAAGCTTGTGAGACCCTCAAATATTGGAATGTGCCGAATTAAAAATTATACTGGTAGCATAATTCTTAATCAAGGAACAGTGTAATGTCCTTAATAAAAATTATACTAGAAGCATAATCATAATAAGTAACAATCCAACATTTAGGTTCCCGGATATGTGCCATGCAATAGTTCCTGTGATTAGTGACTATTAGCATATATCCTTAATCAACATTGCATCAATCACATACAAGTCACACATTCACATAATATTATACATCAGTAATTACATCATAATTCGGTTGCTACAGTGTTAGGTCTGCTACAGTACCCGAATTAGCAACAGGAACAGGTGACCTTGGGTCAATAACAAAAAGAACAACAGCGGAAGCAAAATAAACGATAAAAACCACCAATGGCCCCATCATCCCGCAGGCTATTGCGTGGAGGCTAGAACTAGCATCACTCGTTAGCGTCACCCAGATCGGCGCTAACGGGCATTTCATAAAGATATCCATCCTCACCTGCAACAAGAGGTCATAAAACCCTGAGTACGAAAGTTACTCAGCAAGTCTTACACAAACTAATAAAAGAAAGTGTTTGTTAGAACCTATACAAAGGAATAGAAAGTTGTATATGCATAAGGCTGACAACAGAAGGCTTAAATGGTTCCATTTTGCATAAAGCGATACATCTTAACCTACAGTTGCTATGTTTTGATAAAGCAATTTTGATAAATTGATTTGGACTAAAACAGTGAGTGAGTGCAATTATAAGCATAAACAGTAGCAAAAGTAAGTAACAGGTCACAATTAAATGTGCATGACAACCATCATGCCGAAATGATTCCCAAACCAAACTTAGAGCAAAATCTATACAGATGACATTAATTCAAGTGTCGTCCGTAACCGTGGACACGGCTATTCGAATAGTTTTAAACCTTGCAAGGGTGTACATCTTTACCCACATGACTTAGTTAGCCCGTAAGCCTCCTAATAATAACACACCGCCTTTGGTGTGTCGGCCGTAAACTAAGATTTGGTATTTTTCAACAAGTTGACATTATTGAGTTGGATGACCCATGTGAGACTGATCCCGCTTAAATAACGATCGATAGCATATATTCAACCGAGGCTCACATGTTGTACAGGAATGCCGACCTACCAATTAAATGCAAACTCGTGTTAGCCACACATATTACACATGATCGGGGCCTCAAGGAACGTACATGCGATGTAACACATCTACGCCTTACCCTTCTAAGAACATCCGATATCAATATAAGCTCCACATGGCATACGACACGGCCAAGACTTAAGCATCTATGCCATATGAAATCAATACACATGTCCTTACTCTCCAAAGATCCAACTCAATAATATTAACCCTTTACTTAACCAAACAAATACCATACAATCGCATGTGGAAGTACGTTGGGACTTGAATTAAATTGTCGAGTTCACCCTTAATCAATCCGGATAAGACATCCACATTTCCCAAATCTTGTGCACAAAGGCACCATCACTAGCATCCACTTGTCCAGATTTGAATTAATTGATAACAGATTTAGAAGCATTTCCAAATCAAATAAACCGAACAAGGATCAAAGACAAATACAAATTATTTGTTGTTCCTGTGTTTGACAAGTTGCTTGTCAAACACTACCGCTTCTATGGACTGCATGGCTAAGCAAAAGTTAAAATTTATTGTTATAACATCACGCACTACCTTAGGTTGAGTGTATGATTAAATTAAAGATAAACCACAAGTTCAGGTATAACTAACTAGGAACAGCACAAATAAATTTTTAGAAAGTTGCATGCAATGTTGTCACTTTGATTTTGTAAATCTACAGCTCAAAAGATTAGGCTCAACATGGTGCGAGAGGAAGCTTACCTTGATAGTAGTAAATAACCTCTTGTTCAGGTTCTGGTGGTTCAACAAAAGGCTCAAAACACTCAGAAGAACCAATATCTAAAAGAGAATAAAAGAATGCTAATGAACACAGGAAAAACAGAGAACAAAATGTATAAAAAGAATGCATGATCAAAATGGTAATGTATGGGTAGCAATATGCTTAAGCTATATTTAACTTATTAGAGATAATAACCCGTAAATACCATCTAATGGCATCTATTTTTCAGGTTTAAGTTTTAGCTTAAAGCTACAGTATCAGGTTTTATACACTGGAACAGGACAGCAACAATTGATTCAATTACCTAGCTTAACTCTATATAAATGAAAAACTACAGGATAGCTAAGTGTATTAAACTAGTGCTGTGAGCTAACCAATCATTTAATGCCATTAATAGCAATTCATGACTTTAGATTTTTGTTGTTGGTTTGGCCGGTTTGACTAATAACCCAAAAACAGCAACACTTCAGTTAACAGTTTTAGGTTGTGTGAAGAACCGTATAAGACAAAAGTTTTAAATGAAGTTATGACCATTAAGGGAATACTTATTACTATAACTTGTTAATGCTAGCATGAATTGCCTGGTTTAAAGAAAGAAAGAAAAGGAAGTCTTTGGTCGGTTTAACAAAAACAGCAAAGGTCTCTGCCCAGATTTCGGCTACTTCAGAGTAATGCACTAACCAAAGATTCTAAATAGAATTTAAGACTATTTGGAGGGTAGTTGATACCATAGGACTTCATAACTAGCCCTAATCGACCATACTAAAGAAGGAAATGGAACGTGGCTGTTTTGTCGGTTGTGACCGACAAAAGGTGACAGAGAGCTACGCTTGTCTTATCAACTAAATTGGTGACTTAGAAAAACAAAAGATGGTCTACTTATGGTATTAGGGTTCACTCAAAACCCGCAGGAGCTAGTATTATGACAAGAGAAACCCTAATTCTTGAAAACGATATGAAAGACCGAAAAGTTATAAAAATAACTTTTCAGTTCAAAGAAGTTTGGAGTATCATATGAACCAGTGAGTGCTATAAGAGGATAACTAAAATTCTTAGAGGGCTTAAGCTAATAGAAGTAAAGGCTAACTCACCACTAGGGTTTAGAGAGAAACAGATCGCTTCTTGGTCAACAAAGAGGTCCAAGACTTTTCTTGTCCGACCAAAAGAAAATGATGTACTAAGCTCTAAAGATCATTAGGTATATTCTTGCTAAGGAAAGATGGAATTCAACTCACCCGGTGAGGTTTTCCAAAATGAAGCTTCACAGTCAAGTTGACAGAGAAGAACCACAAGTTCAACCTACAAGAAATGACCAACACCACATTAGCATGAGGGTTAGGTCTTCTTGCGGTTGAACAATGGAAGAAAGACAAGGATGCTTCACTGTGAAGGAGATAAGGATAATGAGCTCCTCCCTGGGTCAACAATGGTAAAAGCTCAGGAGCTAGGGTTTATATAGTGTGGAAGTGCCCAGATCAACCGAGAATTATCTAGAGCTCATGAGGTGGCACTAATGGATAGATATGAAGAGAAAATATCCCCTAAATTACTGTACACCACCTCCTCTCCGGCGAGAATGGTTGCACCGGTGCACAGTGAGGGAGGGAGCAAAGAAACGCCACTTACATGTGGGTCCTAGGGGCAATCACAAAGATGCAACGCCAAGACAAGAGATTTCAACACACAGCAGTGTCCGATTCGACATGAGCGGCTGTGATGTAGAGGTGAAAATCATGCTGAAGCGGTATCGATTGATAGGGACCGTGCGATTCGATTTGAACGGCTACGATGAGGTGGCCAACAACGCTTAAACCGGTATCTCGCAACCTGGACCATACGATCTTCCGCGGACGACTCAGATCGAGCGGTTCCTGTAGTGGTCCGAACCTCCCAATCTTCAAGAGTCGTTCGATTTCGCGCTAACGGCTGTGATCTGATGGACACTGTAGTGGTCCGGTCGGCCCAATCAAGGATGGACGTTGGATTCGAATCCAACGGTGGCTCACGAAAAGGTACACGTCCAGGGTTTTCAACGTGATCCACCCGGTACCGTGGGATCTAACTTTTACGGCTGAGATCTAGGGGTTGGCGGGTGGTCCAAAGTGCCCAGCTAACAGGAGCCCTCCGATTTAGATTTGATGGTTGAGATTGGATAGGGGACTGTAGCGGTCCGAACGGCCCAATGGATCAGGACGGTCCATTGCAGATCCAACGGTGGCCGGAAGTGAGGAGGGTTTCAGAGATAGAGAAAGGATGCGATGCCGTCGAATTGAGATCCAACGGTGGAATTCGCTGTGTGTGTGTGAGGTGGTCCGAACAGGTCGCGAATCACAACCGCTGGCTAAGAGATCAACGGCTCACAGCACTGGAGGATAGAGGGTGCGCGCGTAACGTAACAGGGTGAGGCCCAGCCACAGGGTTCGAACCCTGGTCCGGTCGCTACAGTGCTAGGGTCAGGGTTTGGACCGGAAAGGTTGACCAGTTCATTTCAAAATTCCAAAACTTTGACTGGGACTTTTAAAATAGCAAATAAATTTGTAAATTCATGAAATTTTGTAGAAACGCTACTGGGATGATA
The DNA here is from genome assembly GCA_036346405.1 of Phyllostachys edulis. Taxonomy (NCBI): domain Eukaryota; kingdom Viridiplantae; phylum Streptophyta; class Magnoliopsida; order Poales; family Poaceae; genus Phyllostachys; species Phyllostachys edulis. The sequence goes on along the minus strand of CM070562.1, from coordinate 69,247,919 downwards.
TATTCCCCAAATAAAATTTTAAAATCACAGTTTCTTCTTGATAAATACATAAATAATTCATTTAGACCAACTAAGGATTTAATTAAAGACAATATTTTTCTAAAATCAAAATAATTTCCATAAATTCAACAAAAATTATTTTGGCCATAATAATTCATCTGATTTTTAATTAAAGTATATTCCAGTCATAATACCAACATTAGATGGTATTACCTTTTGAAATTTTGATCAAGTTGAAGTTTGTAATAGAAATTTGGGGAAATTAGGTTGTAACAAGTTGCCTAAATTGCCTAACTGAACAGTAATGACATGAACAGTACTTTATTACTGTATATTAGGGCTGAGGCTGTTACAAAGCTTAATTTGTCTGCTTCATCTTTGTTTGACCTCGTGGATGTGATATTAGCTTGTGTTCTTGTGTGAGCTAGCTCTGTTGTCCTGGGACTAGCTCGGATGCACAGGGGCAGGACCTCCAGGATGTCCTACTAACTTAACACAGGAGGTCCTGTCGGACCTCTCTTGTGATGTACCTAGAGGTGCTACCGAGGGGTTGCGAGTGCCTGCACCTCCAGAGGTCTTGAAGACCTCCCGGGAGGTCAAGGACGGGCCAAGACCTCCAGAGGTCTGAAGACCTCTGGGAGGTCTGGCAGCACCTCCACGGAGTACATCAGGCGGTCCGCCACTTCCTCCGTGGTGGCTCCTTGTGTGAAAAAAAAAATGGTCCTCCTGACTGCGGTGCATCACAAGGGTGGGACGTCACAAAAGTGGTATCGAGCCCCCGTCGGTCAGAGGACGGGCCATAGGTAGAAAGGTCGATTTAGTTTTGATTCAAAAGTTATTTTCTAAAGCAAATCAACTTAATATTTGTTTGGTGGTTCTTTCCTTGTTCCGGATCTATGCTGCCCTTAACTTGTCTAAATCTTTTCTCACCTTATTCTACTCCAATCTTAACTCCTCCTTAGTTCCATTATCTTGTCTCTGTTGGAACCTCGATTTTAAGTCTAACATGACCTCCTTGCCTTTGTAATTTCCATAGGGCCGATTGTAGTAAGGTTAGGGTTAGTGGTCCTAGTCTGAGTCTCGCTTAGTTTTGGTCTTTAAGACCTCTGTTTTGTGGTTTTGTTGCCTCTTTTGGCCCCTCCTGGCCTTTCGGTTTTCTCTTGGGTTTAACCAAGTCACCCTTTATAGATGCTCTATCCTTCTCTCTGTTCTCACTTATCTTGCTGCTTTATCTCCCCCTTACCTATCATGCTTTCTCTCTTACCCTCTAAACCTTTAGAGTTTTGTCCAGATGGTGCAGACTCGGCAGTCCACAAGTCGTAGTGAGCCCTGCATTGCCTCCACCTCCACCTCCTCCAAAGGCAAGAATAGACCGAGTTTTGGGCAGTTCATGGCAGCACAAGCCCAAATGATGAGTTCTATGATGCAGAATATAAACCAGATTATGGCTCAACAAAACTAGACCACCAATGCTTTACTTGCCATGATGAGTCAGAATAGTCAAGCTGCAGCAGTGCCTTCACCTCCACCCCCAACTCACCATCAATCAAGGCTGTCAGAGTTCATGAAGACACGCCCAGCTACATTTTCGAGCTCCCCTGAGCCCTTAGATGCAGATGATTGGCTGAGATCAACCGAGAAAAAGTTGGATATTGCTCGCTGTGAAGATAGGGAGAAGGTTTTGTTTGCCTCACATCAACTGGAAGGACCTGCAGTCGAATGGTGGGACACATTCTGTGCCTCACATGCTGACCCCCAGAGGATCACGTGGGTAGAATTCGCAGCTGCCTTTCGCCACTCTCATGTCCCTGATGGAAAGGTAGAGATGAAAAAGGATGAGTTTAGAGATCTCAAGCAAGGCAGCATGTCAGTAAGTGAGTATCTCACAAAGTTCACACAATTGTCACGTTATGCCCGTGAGGATGTGGCTACAGATGATGCATGGCAGAAGCGCTTTAAGCGAGGCCTCCATCCCAGTTTAAAAGTTCAAGTTGTGGGCAACGATTACCCTGATTTTCAGCATATGGTGAACAAGGCCATACTCATTGAGGAGTCCCGAAGAGAGCTTTCTGAGTCTTACAAGAGAAAGGTGCCGCCCAAAGGTTTCAACAAAGACCTCCCCAACGTGTCAAGACCTTTGTGCAAGATCAACACAAGCGCCAAGGACCTCCCTGACCTCCCAGACCTCTGCTAAGACCTCCCGCCCACCGCCCCAAATTCAAATACATCATTTGGCAAAGACCAAGTCAACCCTAACGACCTCCACAAAGCCGAGATCACCGCTTAAGTGCCACCAAGTGGGGCATTTTGCCAATCAATGCCCATCAAGACCGAAAGCAAGCCGCAAGGACCTCTACTTCAGACCTCCTCGGCCAAGACCTCTCGGTGCACTGGACCTCCTCAAGCTAGGACCTCCCAATCTTTTGGAAGGGGCGTGAACCATGTGGCGGTGGAAGAAGCTCAGACCTCCTCGATGTGGTACTAGGTATGTTCCTAGTAAATTCAAGGCAACCGCAGCTTTTGTTTGACTCTAGAGCTTCCCATTCGCTTATTTCTCGTAGTTTTGTCAGCAAAGCACCAGCCGAGTTGTTGCTCTTAAGTCTACCTTGTTGGTTCAATCCCTGCTCGAATTGAGCACGAACCGTGGTTGTCCACAAGTTAAGTTGGTCATAGAAGGAGTAGAGTTTCTAGCCAACCTTATCCTTCGGACACCAGTCCTCAGTGAGACCCCGATTTATTAGGCTCATAATACTTGGTCATCCAATTGACCCTAGTATTATCAACTAAATAAACCGTGCCTCGAGATATATGTACTTCCCAAAAATGCAAGACACACAACTCATTACAAAAGATTGCATCAATTCCATTCAAACACATAGAATGTAACAAGCAACAAACCGTGGTTAATATAAATAAAGGATAGTTATTACAAAAGAGAGGCCGGTACCAAATAACAACAAGTCTACTAAGATAACAATGAAGCAAAAGTGCCATAGAGATGGCCATAACAAGAGCCAACCAAGGTGCCTTAACCCACAAGGCAATCGACCGACCGCCAAGCTAGTCGCTTTCCCACCAATCACATCTCACAAAAGTAAAGCCCTTTGGGCTCTACCTCCTCTGCAACAAAGTTATTAAGCAAAGCAAATGAGTACAAAAATGTACTCGCAAGACCGACGTAGTATAACGTAACTATAGTTTAACTACATGCAAGCTTTATTTAAGTGGATGAGGCTTTGGACTCATTTTTAGCATAAAGCAAGTTTTCATTTGCAATAATGTAATAGATTGAAAGCAATTTGACAAAGCATTTTTAATTGTTGAAGTAACAACGAGATAAAAACATAATAACAACAACACGAACAACCTGGAAGTGACTAACCCATTAGCCACCACAACAATAGCATGAATTACCCATTCATACCACCCATGTCAAGTTTTAATTAAAGGTTGTAGTCTAGTTCTCACGGGGCGTATCCGAGCATGTCCATAACCTAGGACGAGGCTACTCGAATAGTTTTAACCCTGCAGGGGTGTACCAATGTACCCACACGTCAGACCGCCTTTTCGCCACATGATTTAGCACACTTCCTTTGGTATGCCGGCACGGCTAAGTCCTACGAGACATTTCCAATGGATGATGCTAATTACGAACCGCAACCCACGGGGATAAGGACACATTAGACAGCCTAGCCGGTCTGCTAATGCTCCCTCCCAACACCACACACAAACATTTTATTTAAAACATACCCACCGACCAGCTCATAATTAACACCTCCCAAAGTACTTAGTCAAGAGAGGTCCCATATCCCCCTCGTGTGGTTAGTACGCAATAATGCTCAGTGCGGTGGCGCAAGTAACTCGGTCCTTGTTGACTTAGGCATACTACCACATTCCAAAAACCACACCATCCATCCAATATGCCCAAGTCCAAATCAAACTTTTGTTTTCAGATTTTGACTTTACAAATTAACAAAGCACAAGTGCTGGACATAAAGGAGTAATAATTAGATTTGTGTGATCAAGACCATCGACTAAATCGATGATCGCCCATTACTACCGATACTAAGCATGTCTAAGCAATTGAAGTCGCAAACTACTAAGTGATAAGAGCTCATCCAACGAGCTCAAACCACAGCAAATAACCTAGTCTCATTGGTAGTAGAGGATAAACAATTCCTACAGATTATGCAACTATAGGATTGCTAGCGATATTTTAACACAAGATAGCATGCATACATACATGTAAAACAATATATTAACCTTAAAGTAATGGGACGATAGAGGGGATATGATCAAAATTCTTGCCTTGCTGTTGCTGGTCAAATTATTGCTGAGGATCGCTCACGGGATCAACACACTCGTCAACACCTAATCGAAAAGACGAAAAGAGTCGATAAGAATGACGAAAATGACAAAGACAGCACAGCAAACAAACTCCAAATACTCTGAATTTTCTACAGCAGCAAGAGGATGATTTTTAGGGAATTTAGCAATAAGAACCAATTGATTTGGATTCTCAATGCAAAAGTTATGAGCAAAACAAATCTGCTCAGCCCTAAAAATACCAAACTGCCACTATTCACTAATTTAATTATTAGGCAATATTTTCTAGAAGGGTGGTGATACTGAGATTTTTACTGTAAAACCAGCACCTCATGAGATGAATAACACAATTGAGTTCATCTCATTTGGAGCTATTTTGCATTTTCTATAATTTTTCAAAAACAAGAACTTGAACAAAATTATAATGCACAAGTACTCTTTTTGACAACAGCAACATGTTCAAAACTAATTTTCACAGTAAGTTCATTAATAGAGGAAACCAACAAAGTTGGATTCCCACAAAAATAATCTACAGAGCATAACCTATGCATTTTACAAGTTAAACACTATTTTGAGCGTACATTTAAAGTTAGTGTTCAACTCTATTTGCAAAACCATGTTCTGGAGCTGAACTGGGCTCTTAACCATTTTTAGATTGGAGCCCAGGTCAAGCCAGAGCTAACAAAATTTGAATCACCCTATTTGGATTTAAATTGAATTAGTTATGCAATTTTAAAGTTCATACCTTTTTCAGTTTATAATTAAGACCTCACGGGAGGTCCTAAGGACTAGAACGGATTGGGAGGACATGAGCCATAGATTTTGAATCTAATGGCTCAAGACCTCCCAGGCGATAATGCGCACACGCGCTCACGAGGTCTAGAGGACATGGGCCGTGGATCTTGGATCCCACGGTCCTTGTCCTCCCAGCGGAAACGCGCACGCGTCCGCGCGAGATAGAGGTCGTGGCCGTTGATCTTGGATCCAATGGCTATGACCTCAAGATCTCAAGGCCAAGGCCGCACTGCTGGACCTCATGCGCGCGATCAGAGAGGAGGTCGTGGCCATTGATCTGCGAGATGGACGGCCCACGACCACGCACCTCACGCACGCGCGCACGCGGACGAGATAATGCGCGGGACAACGAGGAGGTCCGAGCGCACTAAAGACAACAGTAATTGCTCCAATGATTGAGCATTTACTGAGCAAATCTATGTCCTAAACCGACAATGGCACGGTCGGGACGTCCGACAAAAATTTGAGGACGTCCCACGGCTTATCGACGGCGATTTAGGGCACGGCGGCGCACACTGAGGGCACCGTCGGGACCGCAATAGCCAGGCGCACCTAATGGGCCTAATCTCAACGGCGGTGGCGGCGGCCTAGAGCGCCAACGAGCCGGAGAGGAGCAAGGAGACCACTCGGTCAAAAGGCAAGAAGCAAAAGGAGCTCCGCAGCTACCATTCAAGCGGGTGCCCAAGAAAAGCTCCGCAACAACATACATGCGGGTGCCAAGATCTCACGGACTACCAGAGGGTTACCCGGAGGTCGCGGAGGTGCCGAGGATGTTAGGGACGAGGAGGACCGGCACCGGTGAAGACAAGGGTGCTCCACGACCGACAAGCTCAAGCTCCAACTAGCCCTCACTCAAAAAGGTCAACCCCAAGTGAAGTTAGGGTTAAACTTCCAGAAGTTAGAGGAGCAAAATGGAGCATAGGTTGAGCGAGAGAGCCACCGAGCACCTTGGCCACCGAGGGCTCCAAGCTTTTCAAGAATGGCGCCAAAAGGGAGGTCACGGAGGAGAAAGCTCGAAGACACAGTGCAAGCTAGAGCTTGAAAGTGTGCCAAAGAAGCTAAGGAGGAACCCAATGGGGTTTTATAACTTGGAGAAGCAGGCACAAGAGCTAGGTGAAGCTCACGGTGAGCTTAGCCCATGGCTCGTCCATGGCTTGGACAAGACGTGGAGTTGACATGGTGACAGCCTGTGCAGATGGAGAGGCGGAAGGTCGACCAAAGATTTAATGCGGTCAAGAAAGAGTCGCTGTAAGGTACACAAGTTGACAGCACGCCTTTTTTCTCTCTCGCCCAGAGCACGATTCATGACCGAGGAAGGAGAAGAACAGGAGATCGCTTTGACCGTTGGATAAGACTACGGGAGGTCCCAACCCTCGGATGTTATTTTTGAACCGTTACGCTTTTAAGTGATCGAGGAGGTCCCACCACACGATCTTGGACGGGAGGTCGTGGTTCTCCGATTTTTAACGCGATGCGCAAAGGAAAGAGAACAGAGGTCCAAGGCGTTGATCTAAATCCAACGTGCGGACCTCTGGGAGACTTAAACCGCACGCGACTTTGATAAGTGAGGGGAGGTCATGGCCTTTGGATTTAAATCCAAGGGCACATAATGAATAGGGAGGTCCCGAGCTTGCGAACGCACAAGGGAGGTCATGGCCTTTAGATTTAGATCTAAGGGCTACGACCTCACGTCTTGCGGGAGGTCCGATCGCGCACGAGGCAGGAGGAGGTCGTGACCGTGGATTTTAATCCAACGGTGCACAACATGAGATGGGGAGGTTTGGTGCGCTAGATCTCACCGAGGTCGTGGGTCGTTGGATTTGATCCAACTGTTACGACCTCAACAAGGTGGGAGGTCGAAGGTTTGATAGTGAGGGAGGTCACGGCCATGGATCTTTGATCCAACGGCACAAGACCTCGATGGGTGGAGGACCTCGCCAGTGATAGTTTATGAGGAGGTCGTGGCCTTTGGATTGAATCCAACGGCTACGACCTCAACAAGGCGGGAGGAGGACTTTGAGGTTTGATAACAAGGGGAGGTCATGGCCATCGGATTTTGATCCAGGGGCAATGACCTTGATGAGGTGGGGAGGTCCTTGCGGTGTTGACCGCGGAGGAGGTCGGGACTGTTGGATCTTGATCCAACGGTTACGACCTCCACAAGGTGGAAAGGAGGTCTGATGGGGTTGGGTTCAACCCAGAAAGGAAAGAGGCTCAGCCAAGGAACAGTGTAAGGTTTTGGAATTTCAAAATTTAATAGCTGAGACTTTGCAGAATTATTTGAGATAGCAAATGAACTCCAAATTTTCTGAAATTTTAACAGGAGCTTGCTGACCTCATGATTAACCTTACATAAAATTTCGAGAGGTTATTATGCAATGCATTTTTCTCAGGAAATTCATGAAGGCTGTTCAAGGATTTGTTTTACCTCCAAAAATTATCAAACAAGTTTTATAACTCATGATATTTTACAGAGAAGCTCCACAACATTTCTAGGACCAAGGAAAAATATTTCCGAAGGGTTGGCACAAGAGTTGTGACAAAAGGAAAATGAGTTTGACTTTTGGTCACAAGAGCTTTGTGTTTTTGGATTACACAACTCTCGGACAAGAATAACATGAGAGTTTAGGGGTTTTTCAAGATGTGAGAAAAAGTTTTAATTTCTACACATTTAATTACATTAGAAGCAAACACCTGTTTAGGTATTTGGGATGTTACAAAATCTCCCCCCCTAACAAAAATCTCGTCCCGAGATTTGGCTAACTCGGTAAAGAAAGATGGATAGTCCGCACGCAGACGATCTTCTCTTTCCCATGTAGCCTCATCCTCAGAATGGTTTGACCACTGAACTTTAAGAAACTTGATGGTCTTATTCCTTGTTCTTCGTTCAGACTCATCGAGTATGTGAACAGGGTGCTCGCGATAGGTCAAATCTTCCCGACGCCGAGAGTTTCCAACGGAGCTTCCTCGGTTGGAACACGGAGGCACTTCTTCAATCGGGACACATGGAACACATCATGTACCCTCAAGTGCACCGGCAATTCCAACTTATAGGCAACAGCTCCTTCTTCTCGATAACGCGTAGGGACCGACATATCGAGGAGCTAACTTGCCCTTGACGTCAAACGTTGATGGCCCTTCAAAGGAGAGACTTTGAGATAAACAAAGTCATTAGGCTCAAAACGCAACTCACGACGCACGGCGATCCACATAGCTCTTTTGCTCGATTGAGCTGCGTGGCAACGCCACGAATAAGCCGGACTTGGCGCCAAATTCATTGATTGAGTCCGGCCAAAGAGAGGTCTTTCACCGGTCTCTCACCAGCTTCAACGGGTTCTACACTTTCTCCCGCATAAGGCCTCAAAAGGTGCCATGCCGAGACCGGCCTCGAAAGTCGTTGTTATAAGAAAACTTCGGCGAATGGCAAGCATTTCTCCCAATGCTTCCCATAGGAAAGGACACAAGCACGAAGCATGTCTTCCAAAACTTGGTTGACCCTCTCGGTCCGACCATCGCTTTGGGGATGATATGCCGTGCTAAAGATAAGACGGGTTCCCATGGCCTCCTGCAAACTATGCCAAAAGCGAGAGGTGAAAAGAGAACCACGATCCGAGACAATCGTCTTGGGTACACCATGCAAGCACACGATGCGGGAAACATAGAGGTCCGCCAATTGACCAACGAAATCTTAGCCCGCACCAAAGAAGAAATGTGCTACTTTAGTCACCGATCAATGACAACCCAAATGGAATCTTTCCCTTTGTGTTCGGGCGCACCGGTGATAAAGTCCATGCCGACGAATCCCACTTCCATTCCCAAGACAGTAAAGGTCAAGCGATCTCAGAGGACGCCGATGCTCTGCTTTGACACGACGACGACGTCGCACTCGCGAGAACGAACTTCGCAATCTCCCTCTTCATTCGGTCCACCAAAATCTCTGGCGAGATCTTGATACATCGCTGTGGCCTCGGGATGAATGGATAAAGGCGAATCATGGGCTTCATGGAGGATCAAATTCGCAACTCCATGTCCTTTGGAACCACAAGGCGTTGCCTTCAACCTCACAACACCATGCTCATCCTCGTAAAAGCACTTGGTCGCTCCGTTCTTGACATTTTCCTTGATGTGGCTCACTCCAATATCCGATCGCTAAGCGGACTTGATCCGATCCACCAAGGTTGGTTGCACAACCAAGGCAATGAGAGAACCATGCTCAACTAAACCCAAGTTGAGACGCCAAATTCCTCCGAAGAGTGGGTCAAGCTCCTTGAGCAACAAGGCATTGCAATGCGCTTATGATTAAGCGCATCGGCAGAACGACATTAGCCTTGCCCGGATGGTAGTGAATACCCATATCATAATCCTTGATCAACTCCAACCATCTCCTTTGCCTGAGGTTCAGGTCAGGTTGGGTGAACAAATACTTTAAGCTTTTGTGATCCGAATACACTTCACAATGATTACCTATTAGGTAATGCCGCCAAATCTTAAGTGCATGAATCACAGCAGCCAACTCCAAATCATGGGTAGGGTAGTTGAGTTCATGAGGTCTCAATTGCCTTGATGCATAGGCCACTACCTTGCCTTCTTGCATAAGGACACAACCGAGGCCTCGACGAGAAGCATCGCAATAGATATCGAATCTTCGATGGATATCGAGAAGAACGAGGACGGGAGCGGTGGTCAAACGCTTCTTGAGTACTTGGAAGCTTTCCTCACAAGCATCAGACCACAAGAACTTCTTATCCTTCTTGGGCAACTCCGTCATCGGCTTCGCGATCTTGGAGAAGTTCTCGATAAAGCGACGATAGTATCCCGCTAAACCAAGAAAACTCCGCACTTCAGTGACCGAAGTAGGCTAACTCCATGAAAGAACATGGCCTAAGAAAGCCACTTCCTTCAACCAGAATGCACACTTACTGAACTTCGCGTACAGCTGGTGCTCACGTAGCTTGCCTAACACAAGCTTCAGATGCTCGGTATGTTCCTCATCATTCTTGGAATAGATAAGGATATCATCGATGAAGACCACGACAAACTTATCCAAATACTCCATGAATACCGAATTCATGAGGTTCATGAACAAGGCAGGAGCATTGGTTGTTTAATGACATGACGGTATACTCAGATAAGCCGTAGCAAGTAGAGAACGCCGTTTTGAATATCCTCGGTCGAATACGAACTCGATGATATCCCACTCTCAAATCAATCTTGGAGAAAACTCGAGCTCCGCTTAATTGATCAAGAGATCGCCAATGCGGGTAATGGATACTTGTTCTTTACCGTCACTTCATTAAGTGGGCGGTAATCAACGCACATGCGTAAAGTATCGCCCTTCTTCTTTACGAAGATTGCCGACAACCCCAAGGAGATGAGCTAGGGCGGATGAAACCCTTCTCTTGTAGCTCACTTAATCGCTTCTTCAACTCCACCAACTCGGTCGGTGGCATCCGATAAGGCCTCTTTGAGATAGGGCGGTACCGGAGCCAACTCAATGACAAACTCGAGGTCTCGAATCGTGGCATCCCGGAAGATTCATGGAAAGACATCAACGGTCACAAACTGTTGGGACTTCGCTAATATCTAGAGCGGCTTCGCTTCAAGCGCCAAGAGATGCGGACCTAGCGACTTTGCATGAAAAGCTTAACCTCGCCACGGAGGGATTAGATAGAGAGATGAGCTTCGGCGCAATCGATTTGTCCCATGTGCCGAGACAACCAATCCATGCCAAGAATTACATCTAGACTTGTCAATGGAGGAGGATAAGATTTGCTAAGAATCCTACCCTTCAATCTCGATAGGGACATCCCTACACTCGCACTCGACTCTCAACTCCGAACCAGAGAGCGAATGAGTAGCGGATCGACAATGGAGAGAAAAGAAGCTCACCAACAGCGCAAAAGACTCGTAAACAAAGGAATGAGATGCTCCTGAATCAAACAAGACAAGAGCGTGATGAAAGTTAATCGAAAGCGCATTTAGCACGACGCCGGGCGCCTCCGCCTCCTCTGTAGTGATGACGTTGACGCGACCACTACCCACGCCTTTGGGTAGCCGGACGATCTTCGGTCCCGAGAAGAACCACCTCCTTGCCGCGCCCTCCATTAGGACGAGGGGCTGCTCCTGTCTTCTTAGGGCATTGGTTCGCATAATGCCCCTTCTGGTTGCAAGAGAAGCAAGTGACCCCGGCACTGGTTATGGGGCCGCTCACGACTCGTGAGGTGCACGGATCGACACGGCTCGCGATGAACGAGGGACAGGGGCAGGTGACCTCGGGGTGCAAAAGATCGGACCGGTACCTCGAGATCGCCTCAAGCGGGACGGAAGGAACTGGCCCTGGATGACTTGTGGGCCTCCCACTTACGCTTGTGGGAATCCACAAGCTCCCTAGCCGCATGCTCAGCGACGATGGCCTTGTCGACCAGGGTCTGGAAATCAGGGAAGTCGACAATGGATAGCTTGTCCTTAAGCTCCTCCGACAAGCCACGCCTGAACTTGGCTTGCTTAGCCATATCAGTGGCCACATCCTCGGGAGCATAACGAGCTAGATGGTTGAACTCAGATACATACTCCATGATCGAAGCACGCCTTGCTTGAGCGCAAGAAGAAACTCCCCGCTTTGATTTCCATCAAGCCGGCAGGATATGAGATCGACGGAAGGCAAGACGAAACTCCTCCCAAGAGACGGTGTGGTCTGCGGGCTGCATGGCGAGGAAACTCTCCCACCATGACAAAGCTGTACCTCAAGCCGGTGCGATGCAAACAGCGCCTTCTCGTGCTCCCTGCATCAAGGCGATGCGAGCTTCGCTCCACCGCACGGCCAATCGCTCAGATCCAATGGGTCCTCGACCGAAAAGGTAGGGGCCGAGTACGAAGAAACTCCGCGAGTCCTCCACGCGCCGAGGGCATTCCTTGCCTGCATCCTCAAGCACCGGTAAGGGCTGAGGTGTTGCGCGATGACATCCAAGAGAACTTCTCTCATCCGCGCTGTTGCGCCGATCGAAGAAGGACCTCGGCCATGGTCGGAGGAGGAGGAAGCTCGTCTCGACCAGCTGCTGGCCTTGGCCGCTACGAAAAGGCCCGCCATCCTGTTACAATGAAATTTGGTTAGCAACTAAACCCGAAAATCAAAGCCTTAAAGAAAGCAAAAGCTAACGACTAGGGGAATGGAATATCGCCCAAATCGAAAGCCAAAAACAGCGAGTAATTAAACTTTAAAAAGCTTCCAAAAGACTCTGAAAACAGCAAAGGATCCCCAAAAGCAAGGCTCAACTTCTCAACACAACTAACCCGTATTGAATGAACGAGTAATTGATCGAGAAGATAAAAATCAGATTGTAAGGTGAGATCTAATGCTACTAAAGAGCAAGGTTAAATCAGCGAAATAAGTGTTAGATACTTAGCTAACTAGTATCACATCTTACCCTTTTATTCCCACAAGTTTTAGTTGAATTAACCTCTCATTTTCTACCTTAATCACTAGCTTGAGCTTGCTGCCCTAAAATGCTTGCTTGCTGTCCTAAATTTCCAGATTTGAATTCCAGCTCCCCATACTTCCATTCTTTACCAAAAGACAGCCAAGACTTCAAATTTAGAACTCTCATAAGTTCCCCAAAACCCAAATTAATCGATAACAACTAATTTTGAGGGAAGAAGAGGAAAACATCCTTTAAAACTCAAACTATAGTAAGACGAGATAGAAAGCTAAGATAGGTAAGGAGTAAAATCTGAGAATTACTTAAGCTTTCATAAACTCTTTGATACCTTGAAAATAAGTTTTCCAAAAATATCCTAAAGACGACTGCTTGGGTTATTACGGTCGATGGCTCGATACCAACTTCAGGAGACCCCGATTTATTAGGCTCATAATACTTGGTCATCCAATTGACCCTAGTATTATCAACTAAATAAACCGTGCCTCGAGATATATGTACTTCCCAAAAATGCAAGACACACAACTCATTACAAAAGATTGCATCAATTCCATTCAAACACATAGAATGTAAACAAGCAACAAACCGTGGTTAATATAAATAAAGGATAGTTATTACAAAAGAGAGGCCGCCGCCAAATAACAACAAGTCTACTAAGATAACAATGAAGCAAAAGTGCCATAGAGATGGCTATAACAAGAGCCAACCAAGGTGCCTTAACCCACAAGGCAATCGACCGACCGCCAAGCTAGTCGCTTCCCACCACCAAGACATCTCACAAAAGTAAAGCCCTTTGGGCTCTACCTCCTCTGCAACAAAGTTATTAAGCAAAGCAAATGAGTACAAAATGTACTCGCAAGACCGACGTGTAGTATAACGTAACTATAGTTTAACTACATGCAAGCTTTATTTAAGTGGATGAGGCTTTGGACTCATTTTTAGCATAAAGCAAGTTTTCATTTGCAATAATGTAATAGATTGAAAGCAATTTGACAAAGCATTTTTAATTGTTGAAGTAACAACGAGATAATAACATAATAACAACAACACGAACAACCTGGAAGTAACTAACCCATTAGCCACCACAACAATAGCATGAATTACCCATTCATACCACCCATGTCAAGTTTTAATTAAAGGTTGTAGTCTAGTTCTCACGGGGCGTATCCGAGCGTGTCCATAACTGTGACGTCCCACCCTGTGATGTACAGCAAAGGTCCGGGAGGACCTTCCGTTTTTTTTGAGTTGCGGTACTACCGCATGGAGGAGCGGTAGTACCACTCGGTGCTGCCCGAGGAGGTCCGCCTGACCTCCCAGAGGTCTCAAGACCTCCCCGAGGTCTTGACCACCAGACCTCCCAGAGGTCATCAAGACCTCCCGAGGTCTTGGCCAATAACCCGCCAGAGCACCTCAACAGATATGACAAGGAGGTCCGACAGGATCTCCTAGGCCAAGTCCCGTAGGACTTCCTGGAGGTCCTGCCTCTGCGCACCGAGCTAGTCCCAGGATCAAATTGGCTAGCTCGCACAGAACTGACACAGGTGTAATCAAATCCATACAACAAGCTTAAAGAGAAGACAAACCAAAATAACACATATATTAACAAGTGGCTTAGCCAAGGTTTGTACAGGGGGTGCCACTAAAGGCTAACAATAAACGAGAACGACAATACAATGGAGGCGAAGACAAGAACACAAGGTCCATTCGGCAGCCCACAAAGCTACCAAGTGGAGGACGCCACCTATCACAAGAAGGTCTTCAAGGGTGCTCCTCCGAGAGCACTGGACCACTGAACTCCAACCTCTGGCGATCAAACAAATAGGCACAAGCCAATGAGTACCTCGAATGTACTCAAGAAGCCATGGGTAAGGTATGCAAGTAATAATCATGCATGGCTTGAGAAAGTGAGTCAGATGGTTAGTTTATGTAAAGCCAAAGTGACAAGAATAACATAATAGATTACAAAGCTTAAGTTAGAAAGCGTAATACATAAGTACATTTGATTTTTAAAGGGGACGGTGAGCACCCACTCACACCCAAGGCACCAACCCAAACCTCTTTGGAGCACCCACTCCAGAGCACCACAAGACCAGCCCTGGACCACTTTGTGAGCCCACCATGACCCCTCTGAGCCGCCAAGGTCTCTTCGAGGCACAAGCCATGACCTCTCACCAAAACGCCCAGAGGAACACAATTCCACAAAAGAATTCTACCCTCATTCAAATCTCCGCATGTCCATAACCGAGGACGCGCCATTCAACGGATTTACACTCTGCAGAGGTGCACAACTTTACCCACAAGAGGTAGTCGCTGATATTTCACACGCTACCTTAGACATGCGAATCAAGTGGAGACTACCACCGGCTTTTACAAGGTCCCGCTCGACTCGACCACCAACATTAAGGTTTCGCCCTCACGGTGTCGCCTAGCACCCTGCTGCCCCTCTTAAGCCATGGTGCTCCATCAACACCTCCTCTACCTTGGAACCAAATGTAACAAGACCAAGATTACTACTCGGTCCACCCCATAATGGACATGTGGTTGCACGGTTTGGCCCAGATCAATGGCTCCCAAGGTTCGATCCTTAAATGGTCGCTCAAAGCGAGGCATTCCACAACCCAAATGTGACCCCAAAGAATAACTTGGGGCACCCAGTGACTCCATGGCTACCACCCTTGATCACCTAGGTGACTCCATGGCTTCAACCCTTGAGCACCCACTACTCGCCTCCGCCAACTCGCCCGAGCAAAACAAATTTTTAGGTTCAACTCGCCAAAGACCACCCAGTCCCCGCACAACATATTTTAAAGTGGTCTCAAGACCACAAACAACACAACTATGGCTTCAACCCTAGTTGCTTATCGCTGGCACCAACCAAAGTTCCATAATTCATTAGTCAAGATTAAGCAATAATGATGATTCATGAGGAGACTCACGCCTACTAGAGCAAGGCTAAGCAAAAACGATACCCATGTTGGCAATAGCAATACAAGACCAACTAACAAGACCATCCTAAGGTTGTCAAATGTAACATGTCAACATATGGATTACCAAA
Organism: Phyllostachys edulis; assembly: GCA_036346405.1. Taxonomy (NCBI): domain Eukaryota; kingdom Viridiplantae; phylum Streptophyta; class Magnoliopsida; order Poales; family Poaceae; genus Phyllostachys; species Phyllostachys edulis. Next base: position 69,232,310 of record CM070562.1, on the reverse strand, counting down.
TAGACGAGGAGGCATAAAACCAAGAGGTATTTAACTAGAGCCCAAACCATTTTATACAAATAGCAATGCAAGTTTAACAAATCAAAATACTTTTGCAAATGGGATCAAGATGGTCAAAGGTCCCATGACTTGCCTTCAATGGCGGGTCACGAAGCTTCAACCGGTCTCTGGATCTTCAAGTTCCTTAGTACCCACTTTAATCTACACGCTGCAAAGAAAACAACTAAATAAAGCAACTCAAAAAGGAACCCAAAAGAACTAGCAAGAACAGAAAGGAAAGATCCACGTAAGGGAAGGTCCAACAAGAAGGAAGGAGGAGGTCCGAGAGGGAGGAAATCCCACGGGAGGGAGGTCCAAGAAGTAAAGGGCTCGGACTCAAGGAGGTCTGAACCAGAGGAGCCTGGAGAGCTTCTCCAGACCCGAGAGAAAGAGGGGAGGGGGAAGAAATGACGAACATGGAGCAAATGGAGGCCCCTGGTGCCCTATTTAACGAGAAAGGGAGAATAGGGGCACCCTCAAAAGGGACGTCCAGATTTCAAGGCATCAGTACAAAGGCATACTGCCACAAGGTACGAAAAAGGATAAAGAAAGCTAGGGATGTGACAAAAGTAGAAAAGAGTACAAAGGTAGCTGGTAGCATTTAATGTGACTCAACCCACATCAATGCACTTAAGATCGCCCAAGGCCACCAAAGGTGCATGACAGACTACCAAAGACATGGTCCACGGTCCAAAGAGGAGGTCCTAGAACAACAGGGGAGGTTTAGACCTCAAAGGTCTAAACACAAAGGGGAGGTCTGAACCCAAAGGAGGTCCAACACAACAGGAGGTCTCGAACCTAAGGGAGGTCCAAACACAACAGGAGGTCTCAACCAAAGGAAGGTCCAAACACAACAGGAGGTCTGAACCCAAAGGAGGTCCAAACACAACAGGAGGTCTCGAACCTAAGGGAGGTCCAAACACAACAGGAGGTCTCGAACCAAAGGAGGTCCAAACACAACAGGGAGGTCTGAACCTAAGGAAGGTCCAAACACAACAGGGAGGTCTGAACCAAAGGAGGTCCAAACACAACAGGGAGGTCTGAACCTAAGGGAGGTCCAAACACAACAGGGAGGTCTGAACCTAAAGGAGGTCCAAACACAACAGGGAGGTCTGAACCTAAAGGAGGTCCAAACACAACAGGGAGGTCTAGACCACAAAGGTCTAAACACAACAGGGAGGTCTGAACCTAAGGGAGGTCCAAACACAACAGGGAGGTCTAGACCACAAAGGTTTAAACACAAAAGAGGAGGTCCTGTGGACAGAAGGTCCAAAAGACACCCAACGCGGAGGTCCCATGGACGGGAGGTCCAAAAGACACGCACGAGGGGGAGGTCCTGACGGTTAGATCTCCAAAAGGGAGGTCTAATGGTCGAGATCTCAAAGAAGAGGACCTGGATGGTCAAGATCAAAAGGCAAAGGGAGGTCCTGGCGCTCAAGATCTCAAAAGGAGAACCTGAACGGCCAAGATCTCAAAGGGGAGGTCCGGGAGGTCTGTTTGAACCCAGGGGAGATCCAAATAGGCAAGGGGAGTTCCTAAAGAACACAGAGGAGGTCCGAAGGAGTTCCACAAGGATACAAAGAGGTCCATGCGGGCATGGGGAAGTCCAGAGGGACTTAGGGATGCCCCAATGAACACAGGGGTTGCCAATGAATGTTGAGAGGTCCACGGGGAGGCCAAGATAGGGAAAGGAGTCTAGATAAAAGGAGGTCTAGACAGAGAAAGGTTTAGGCCGAGAGGGAGGTCCAGACACAAAGAGATTCAAACCAACAAAAAGGAGGTCTGGACTACAGGATAGGCACAAGGAAAAGGTCCAAGGATCAGAGGGGTTGAAACACAAACCTGAGCTGGTCTAAACCCAAAGGAGCCCTGGGCCGACAAGGAGAGAAAGAAAGAGAAGGGGCACCCAAACACAAAAGAGGTCTGGGAAGGAGAAGCCAAACCCAAAGGCACACAAAGCACAAGAGGGAGGAAAGGAACACACCAACAAACTCCCAAAGGAATCGAACAGATTTAGTTCAAGTTTAGATTAGTCAATTAAAGCTTCTTTTGAAAACTCAAAGTTAAGCTTTAAACCTCACCAAAACCAAATGGTTATTTTTAATTTTAAAACTCCGAAAACAGGGCGCTACAATAACCTAGGACGAGGCTATTCAATAGTTTTAACCTTGCAGGTGTACCAATGTACCCACACGCCGATCGCTTTTCGCCACATGATTTAGCACACTTCCTTTGGTATGCCTAAGACGGCTAAGTCCTACGAGACATTTCCAATGGATGATGCTAATTACGAGTCAAGAACTCCACGGGATAAGGACACATTAGACAAACCTAGCCGATCCGCTAATGCTCCTCCCAACACCACACACACACATTTTATTTAAAACATACCCACCGACCAGCTCATAATTAACACCTCCCAAAGTACTTAGTCAAGAGAGGTCCCATATCCCCCTCGTGTGGTTAGTACACAATAATGCTCAGTACGGTGGCGCAAGTAACTCGGTCCTTGTTGACTTAGGCATACTACCACATTCCAAAAACCACACCATCCATCCAATATGCCCAAGTCCAAATCAAACTTTTATTTTCAGATTTTGACTTTACAAATTAACAAAGCACAAGTGCTGGACATAAAGGAGTAATAATTAGATTTGTGTGATCAAGACCATCGACTAAATCGATGATCGCCCATTACTACCGATACTAAGCATGTCTAAGCAATTGAAGTCGCAAACTACTAAGTGATAAGAGCTCATCCAACGAGCTCAAACCACAGCAAATAACCTAGTCTCATTGGTAGTAGAGGATAAACAATTCCTACAGATTATGCAACTATAGGATTGCTAGCGATATTTTAACACAAGATAGCATGCATACATACAAGTAAAACAATATATTAACCTTAAAGTAATGGGACGATAGAGGGGATATGATCAAACTGCTTGCCTTGCTGTTGCTGGTCAAATTATTGCTGAGGATCGCTCACAGGATCAACACACTCGTCAACACCTAATCGAAAAGACGAAAAGAATCGATAAGAACGACGAAAACGACAAAGAAAGCACAGCAAACAAACTCCAAATACTCTGAATTTTCTACAGAAGCAAGAGGATGATTTTTAGGGAATTTATCAACAAGAACCAATTGATTTGGATTCTCAATGCAAAAGTTATGAGCAAAACAAATCTGCTCAGCCCTAAAAATACCAAACTGCCACTATTCACTAATTTAATTATTAGGCAACATTTTCTAGAAGGGTGGTGATACTGAGATTTTTACTGTAAAACCAGCACCTCATGAGATGAATAACACAATTGAGTTCATCTCATTTGGAGCTATTTTGCATTTTCTATAATTTTTCAAAAACAAGAACTTGAACAAAATTATAATGCACAAGTACTCTTTTTGACAACAGCAACACGTTCAAAACTAATTTTCACAGTAAGTTCATTAATAGAGGAAACCAACAAAGTTGGATTCCCTCAAAAATAATCTACAGAGCATTACCTATGCATTTTACAAGTTAAACACTATTTTGAGGGTACATTTAAAGTTAGTGTTCAACTCTATTTGCAAAACCATGTTCTGGAGCTGAACTAGGCTCTTAACCATTTTTAGATTGGAGCCCAGGTCAAGCCAGAGCTAACAAAATTTGAATCACCCTATTTGGATTTAAATTGAATTAGTTATGCAATTTTAAAGTTCATACCTTTTTCAGTTTATAATTAAGACCTCACGGGAGGTCCTAAGGACTAGAACGGATTGGGAGGACATGAGCCATAGATTTTGAATCTAACGGCTCAAGACCTCCCAGCGATATCGCGCACACGCTGCGCTGAGGTCTAGAGGACATGGGCCGTGGATCTTGGATCCCACGGTCCTTGTCCTCCCAATGAAACGCCAAGACGCTGTCTGCATGAGAGATAGAGGTCGTGGCCGCTGATCTTGGATCCAACGGCTATGACCTCAAGATCTCGTGGTGCTTTCTGCTTTGACCTCATGCGCGATCGAGAGGAGGTCGTGGCCGCTGATCTGCGAGATGGACAGCCCACGACCACGCGACTCACGCACGCTGCTGCTGACGACGTTATCTAATGCGCGGACAACGAGGAGGTCCGAAAGACTAAAGACAGCAGATAATTGCTCCAATGATTGAGCATTTATCGAGCAAATCTATGTCCTAAACCGACAATGGCACGGTCGGGACATCCGACAAAATTTGAGGACGCCCCACGGCTTATCGCCGGGCGATTTAGGGCACGGCGGCGCCACCGAGGGCACCGCCGGGACCGCAATAGCCAGGCGCACCTAATGGGCCTAATCTCAACGTCGGCGGCGGCCTAGAGTGCCGACGAGCTGGAGAGGAGCAAGGAGAACACACGGTCAAAAGGCAAGAAGCAAAAGGAGCTCCACAGCTGCCATTCAAGTGGGTGCCCAAGAAAAGCTCCGCAACAACATACATAAGGGTGCCAAGATTCACGGGACTACCAGGAGGGTTACCTGGAGGTCGCGGAGGTGCTGAGGATGTTGGGGACGAGGAGGACCGGCGGTGGTGAAGACAATGGGTGCTCCACGACCGACAAGCTCCAAGCTCCAACTAGCCCTCACCTGAAAAGGTCAACCCCAAGTGAAGTTAGGGTTAAACTTCCGAGAAGTTAGAGGAGCAAAATGGAGCAGAGGTTGAGCGAGAGAGCCACTGAGCACTGTGCCACCGAGGGCTCCAAGCTTTTCAACAATGGCGCCAAAAGGGAGGTCAAGGAGGAGAAAGCTCGAAGACACAGTGCAAGCTAGAGCTTGAAAGTGTGCCAAAGAAGCTAAGGAGGAACCCAATGGGGGTTTTATAACTTGGAGAAGCAGGGCACAAGAGCTAGGGTGAAGCTCATGGTGAGCTTAGCCCATGGCTCGGTCCATGGCTTGGACAAGACGTGGAGTTGACATGGTGACAGCCCGTGCGCACTGGAGGCGGAAGGTGACCAAAGATTTAATGCGGGTCAAGAAAGAGTCGCTAAAGGTACACAAGTTGACAGCATGCCTTTTTCTCTCGCCAGAGCACGCATGCGTGACCGAGGAAGGAGAAGAACAGGAGATCGCTTTGACCGTTGGATAAGACTACGGGAGGTCCTAACCTCGGATGTTATTTTTGAACCGTTACATTTTAAGTGATCGGGAGGAGGTCCCACCACACGATCTTGGACGGGAGGTCGTGGTTCTCCGATTTCCTTAACGCAGATCATAAAGGAAAGAGAACAGAGGTCCAAGGCGTTGGATCTAAATCCAACGGTGCGGACCTCCTGGGAGGACTTAAACCGCACGCGACTTTGATAAGTGAGGGGGAGGTCATGGCCTTTGGATTTAAATCCAAGGGCACATAACAGATAGGGAGGTCTGAGCTTGTAACGCACAAGGGAGGTCATGGCCTTTAGATTTAGATCTAAGGGCTCACGACCTCACGTCTTGCGGGAGGTCCGATCGCGCACGAGGCAGGAGGAGGTCGTGACCGTGATTTTAATCCAACGGTGCACAACATGAGATGGGGGAGGTTTGGTGCGCTAGATCTCACTGGGAGGTCGTGGGCTGTTGGATTTGATCCAACGGTTACGACCTCAACAAGGTGGGAGGTCTGAAGGTTTGATAAGGAGGGAGGTCACGCCATGGATCTTTGATCCAACGCACAAGACCTCGGCGGGTGGAGGACCTCATTTGTGATAGTTTATGAGGAGGTCGTGGCCTTTGGATTGAATCCAACGACCACGACCTCAACAAGGCGGGAGGAGGACTTTGAGGTTTGATAACAAGGGAGGTCATGGCCATCGGATTTTGATCCAGGGGCAATGACCTTGATGAGGTGGGGAGGTCCTTGCGGTGTTGACCCCGGAGGAGGTCGGGACTGTTGGATCTTGATCCAACTAGTTACGACCTCCACAAGGTGGAAAGGAGGTCTGATGGGGTTGGGTTCAACCCGTAAAGGAAAGAGGCTCACCAAGGAACAAAGGTAAGGTTTTGGAATTTCAAAATTTAATAGCTGAGACTTTGCAGAATTATTTGAGATAGCAAATGAACTCCAAATTTTCTGAAATTTTAACAGGAGCTTGTTGACCTCATGATTAACCTTACAAAAAATTTCGAGAGGTTATTATGCAATGCATTTTTCTCAGGAAATTCATGAAGGCTGTTCAAGGATTTGTTTTACCTCCAAAAATTATCAAACAAGTTTTATAACTCATGATATTTTACAGAGAAGCTCCACAACATTTCTAGGACCAAGGAAAAATATTTCCGAAGGGTTGGCACAAGAGTTGTGACAAAAGGAAAATGAGTTTGACTTTTGGTCACAAGAGCTTTGTGTTTTTGGATTACACAACTCTCGGACAAGAATAACATGAGAGTTTAGGGGTTTTTCAAGATGTGAGAAAAAGTTTTAATTTCTACACATTTAATTACATTAGAAGCAAACACCTGTTTAGGTATTTGGGATGTTACAAAATCTCCCCCCCTAACAAAAATCTCGTCCCGAGATTTGGCTCACTCGGTAAAGAAAGATGGATAGTCCGCACGCAGACGATCTTCTCTTTCCCAAGTAGCCTCATCCTCAGAATGGTTCGACCACTGAACTTTAAGAAACTTGATGGTCTTATTCCTTGTTCTTCGTTCAGACTCATCGAGTATGCGAATAGGGTGCTCACGATAGGTCAAATCTTCCTGGACGTCGAGAGTTTCCAACGGAGCTTCCTCGGTTGGAACACGGAGGCACTTCTTCAACTGGGACACATGGAACACATCATGTACCCCCTCAAGTGCAGCTGGCAATTCCAACTTATAGGCAACAGCTCCCTTCTTCTCGATAACGCGGTAGGGACCGACATATCGAGGAGCTAACTTGCCCTTGACGCTGAAACGTTGATGGCCCTTCAAAGGAGAGACTTTGAGATAAACAAAGTCATTAGGCTCAAAACGCAACTCACGACGACGGCGATCCGCATAGCTCTTTTGCCTAGATTGAGCTGTGCGTAAATGCTCACGAATAAGCTGGACTTGGCGCTCAGCCTCATTGATTGAGTCCGGGCCAAAGAGAGGTCTTTCACCGGTCTCTGACCAGTTCAACGGGGTTCTACACTTTCTCCCGTACAAGGCCTCAAAAGGTGCCATGCCGAGACCGGCTCGAAGTCGTTGTTATAAGAAAATTCGGCGAATGGCAAGCATTTCTCCCAATGCTTCCCATAGGAAAGGACACAAGCACGAAGCATGTCTTCCAAAACTTGGTTGACCCTCTCGGCCGACCATCGCTTTGGGGATGATATGCCGTATAAAGATAAGACGGGTTCCCATGGCCTCCTCGCAAACTATGCCAAAAGCGAGAGGTGAAAAGAGAACCACGATCCGAGACAATCGCCTTGGGTACACCATGCAAGCACACGATGCGGAAACATGGAGGTCCGCCAATTGACCAACAGAAATCTTAGCCCGCACCGCAAGAAATGTGCTACTTTAGTCACCGATCAATGACAACCCAAATGGAATCTTTCCTTTTGTGTTCGGGCATCCGTGATAAAGTCCATGCCGACGAATCCCACTTCCATTCCCAAGACAGCAAAGGTCAAGCAGTCTGTGGGGCCGATGCTCTGCTTTGACACGACGACACACGCCGCTTCTAAGAACGAACTCGCAATCTCCCTCTTCATTCGGGTCCACCAAAATTCTAGCGGAGATCTTGATACATCTTTGTGGCCCCGGATGAATGGATAAAGGCGAATCATGGGCTTCGTGGAGGATCAAATTCGCAACTCCATGTCCTTTGGAACCACAAAGGCGTTGCAACCTCACAACACCGCGCTCATCCTCGTAAAAGCACTTGGTCGCTCCGTTCTTGACATTTTCCTTGATGTGGCTTACTCCAATATCCGATCGCCGAGCGGACTTGATCCGATCCACCAAGGTTGGTTGCACAACCAAGGCAATGAGAGAACCATGCTCAACTAAACCCAAGTTGAGACGCCAAATTCCTCCGTAAGAGTGGGTCAAGCTCCTTGAGCAACAAGGCATTGCAATGCGCTTATGATTAAGCGCGCCGACAACGACATTAGCCTTGCCCGATGGTAGTGAATACCCATATCATAATCCTTGATCAACTCCAACCATCTCCTTTGCCTGAGGTTCAGGTCAGGTTGGGTGAACAAATACTTTAAGCTTTTGTGATCCGAATACACTTCACAACGATTACCAATTAGGTAATGCCGCTAAATCTTAAGTGCATGAATCACAGCAGCCAACTCCAAATCATGGGTAGGGTAGTTGAGTTCATGAGGTCTCAATTGCCTTGATGCATAGGCCACTACCTTGCCTTCTTGCATAAGGACACAACCGAGGCCTCGACGAGAAGCATCGCAATAGATATCGAAGCTTCGATGGATATCGAGAAGAACGAGGACGGGAGCGGTGGTCAAACGCTTCTTGAGTACTTGGAAGCTTTCCTCACAAGCATCAGACCACAAGAACTTCTTGTCCTTCTTGAGCAACTGCGTCATCGGCTTCGCGATCTTGTTGAGGCAAGAAGGCAGGGAGTGAGTAGTAGGTGCTGTGCACACTTGGTTGTGGAAGTCTTGCCTTAACACAATTAAGGACTTAACTTTGTGTCTTTGATCTGAGCCAAACAGTGCAACCACAAGATCATTTGTGGGAATGGTCTGGCTGAATAATTAGCAATGGGATGGCTTGGGGTCATTGTGGTGGAGCGTGTGATTCGTTGGGCGCAGAGGGCACCCCATGAACCTCATGGACTCCTAGACCAAAGGGGGATTATAAACCTTAGCGGGCAACTCCGAGTCATTTCAAAGCTTTGTAGAAGGCCTTGTCAAGCTTTCTAGGCTGCTCACCTTAGGAAGTGAGCAAGGGTGACCGAACCCGCCCCGCTAGAGAGGTCGTGGATTGTGGGTAAAGTTGTACACCTCAGAGAGTGAAAAATCTATTCAATAGCCAAGTCCTTGGTCATGGACATGCTCAGTGAAAATGGTGCATGGGGTAGTTGTTTTAAAACTTGTGCCATCGACACCTCAACAGATGCCTTGGCTTTGCCTCAAGAGACCTTGGCCGGCTCCAGATGGGTCGGGTTGGCTCGTGGTGGTCCAGGGTTGGTTCGGACCTCTGAGTGGGTGCTCTAGAGTGGGTTTTGGTGAGGACTCACACTTTGGTGTGACCAGACCTCCCCATTGTTGTTGTGGATGTAAGTTGGTGCTCACTCCACATTTTCTTCTTCAAATGTATTATGTACTATTGTTTTGCCTTGCTGCTTTTCAATCTATTATTGCTATTGTTGTCCAAATCTGGCTTTGCGCAAAACTAACCATACAGCTCTCATTTGGTAAGCCCTTGCACGATTATTATTGCATATTTGCTCTCTGTGACTTGCTGAGTACATTCAAAGTACTCATGGCCTAAGCCCTGTGTCAAAGCAGATTATGAAGATGACCAAGTGCAGGGCAGTGCGGACCTCTTTGAGGAGGAGTTCTTCGACGACTAAGTCGCTTAGGACGCCCTCCACCCGACACTGTGGTGCTTGTTGGATGGTCTGTGCTTTCGCTTGGTGTTGGAGCCTTAGAGCCCTTGTTGCCGGGTTTTGTAAGTCCTTGTTGGTTTTGTAAGCCCTCAGTGGCAAACCTCTTGTTAACAAGCTTGACCATAAGGTCCTGTTATATAAAGCTTAATTTGTCTGCTTCATCTTTGTTTGACCTCGTGGATGTGATATTAGCTTGTGTTCTTGTGTGAGCTAGCTCTGTTGTCCTGGGACTAGCTCGGATGCACAGGGGCAGGACCTCCAGGATGTCCTACGGGACTTAACCTGGGAGGTCCTGTCGGACCTCTCTTGTGATGTACCTGGAGGTGCTACCGAGGGTGTAACGTCCCGTTTCCTTTTAAGTCCTTGTCAAGTTTTCAAAATAAAAGTAACCATTTGGCTTTATTGAGAATCCAAAGCTTAAACTGAGATTTTGAAATCTGGAGAGTTCAATTGGAATAAATCAAACCTTAACTAAGTCGTTGTTGGTGTTCCTTGCGGTTGTGGCTCTCTGTGGTGTCTTGTCGCCTCGGCCGTGGTTCTCAAAGCCTCATTGTGCCCCTGGTTTGTCTCTTCTCTCTTAACTCCCTTTGTTGGTTTGAATCTCTTTGAGGTCCGACCTCTCTCTTATCTCCCCTCTGCTCAACCTCTCCCTTGCTTGGGGTTTTCTGTCAGGACCCACTGGTTTGTGTTTCAAAACCCTTGGTTTCCCCCAAGCCACGCTTGGCTTTGCTTCTTTTGGACCTCCAAAGGACCTCTCCACGAACCCCGAGTTCTTCTAGCCGCTCAGACCTCCCTTGTTGAGATCTAGCCGCTCAGACCTCCCTTGTTGAGATCTAGCCGCTCAGACCTCCCCTTGTTGAGATCTAGCCGCCTGCACCTCCCTTGTTGAGATCTAGCCGCTCAGACCTCCCTTGTTGAGATCTAGCCGCTCAGACCTCCCTTGTTGAGATCTAGCCGCTCAGACCTCCCTTGTTGAGATCTAGCCGCCTGCACCTCCCCTTGTTGAGATCTAGCCGCTCAGACCTCCCTTGTTGAGATCTAGCCGCTCAGACCTCCCCTTGTTGAGATCTAGCCGCCTGCACCTCCCTTGTTGAGATCTAGCCGCTCAGACCTCCCCTTGTTGAGATCTAGCCGCTCGCAGACCTCCCTTGTTGAGATCTAGCCGCCTCAGACCTCCCTTGTTGAGATCTAGCCTGCATTCCTCCCCTTGTTGAGATCTAGCCGCCTGACCTCCCCTTGTTGAGATCTAGCCGCTGCATCCTCCCTTGTTGAGATCTAGCCGCCTGCACTCCCTTGTTGAGATCTAGCCGCCTGCATCTCCCTTGTTGAGATCTAGCCGCAGACCTCCCTTGTTGAGATCTAGCCGCTCGAGACCTCCCTTGTTGATCTGGACCGCTGAGGTCCTCCTCTTTGAGATCTTGACCGATAGATCTCCCTTTTGGAGATCTACTGTCAGACCTCCTGCACCTTTGGTGCTGACCGCTGAGGTCCTCCTCTTTGAGATCTTGACCGATAGATCTCCCTTTTGGAGATCTACTCGTTAGGACCTCCCCGCACTGCTGATCTCGACCGTTGAAGTCCTCCCTTGAAATCTTGACCTTTAGACCTCCCCGGTGCAGATCCGAGTGTCGGACCTCCCTTGAGTCCTTGGACCCCTGTCAGACCGACCTCTCTGAGTGTCCTTGGACCTCTTGCCCAGACCTCACAAAGGGTCTTTGGCGGGAATGACCCTTTGCGGTGGGGCCACCTCTTTGACCAAGATGGTGCACCCTTTTGATCGCCCCACTTGCCACCCTCTTCACCTTGTAATTATTGTTTTGCCTCGAACTCAGGCGCATTTAATAGGGCTCGGTCACATTAAATGCAATCACATCCGAGGTACTTTATTTCAATTCTTTTGGGCAAGCCCTGCCCTAGTTATCCCGATTGCCTACACGCCATTGAACCTTTTTCTTGGTGCACTCCACCAACTCCGCTATATATAGCCCGGGAGGCGTGCCTTTGTAATCTTTTTGCTCATTTCTTCATTCCTGCCTCCTCTGCTCGGTTCTTCCTTGCGCAAGACCCTCCCGGGAGCTCTTTGAGGCGGTGTTAAGCCTCTTGGTTTCCTTTTGGCTGAGTTGGTTTGAGTTCCTTTTGGTTCTTTTGTTGTTCTCTCGGCTTAGTGTGGTTTTGCTTATTTGGTTCTCTTGCTAACGTGTAGATCACGAGTTCGAGGAGATCTTGGACCCACTCTTCTTTGCAGAAGGCTCTCCATCGGTTGACCAAGGCAAGCCACAGACCTCCTTTTGATCATCTTGAACCAAGTTTTGCAAATGTATTTCGGTTTTACTTTATCATGCATGGCTATGTTTATAAGAAAATGGTTTGGGCTGTAGTTACTTGCCTACTTGCTGTTATGCCTCCTTTACATCTTGTCTCCATCATGTTGTCATGTTCACCTTGTGAGCCTTAGGGTGGATAATTTAGTTGGTGTTCTCTGTTATTTGCCAACATGGGGGCCGTAGGTCTTATATAGCCTCGCTTAGAAAACGTGGTTTGAGCGTATCATGCTTCATCTCTAATAATCTTGACTACTAAGTTATGAAATGTGCGGTTGGTGCCATTGTTGAGCAGCTATGGCAGGATGCCTAAGCTGTGTTGACTGTGGTGTGAGACCACTTGGTTAAAAATTTGTGTGCCAGGACTGGGTGGTCTTTTGGCATGGGCTAATACAAATGGTTTTGCTAAGGCAAGAAGGCAGGGAGTGAGTAGTGGGTGCTGTGCACACTTGGTTGTGGAAGTCTTGCCTTAGCACAATTAAGGACTTCACTTTGTGTCTGTTGAACTGGGCCAAATAGTGCAACCACAAGATCATTTTATGGGAATGGTCTGGGCTAAATAATTAGCAATGAGATGGCTTGGGGCTGTTGTGGTTGAGCGTGTGATTCGATTCACAAGCAAGAGGGCACCCCATAACCCTCGTGGATTTCTAGACCACCGAGGGTATTATAAACCTTAGCGGGCAGCCCTAGTCGGCTCAAAGCTTTGTAAAGGCCTTGCCGCTCTTCTAGATCGCTCACCTTAGGAAGTGAGCAAGGGTGACCGAACCCGCCCCGCTAGAGAGATCGTGGATTGTGGGTAAAGTTGTACACCTCTGCAGAGTAAAAGATCTATTCAATAGCCAAGTCCTTGGTCATGGACATGCTCAAGGTGAAATGGTGCAAGGGGTAGGTGTTTCAAAAGCTTGTGCCATCGACACTTTCGCGAGATGCCTTGGCTTTGCCTCAAGAGACCTTGGCCGGCTCCAGAGGGGTCAAGGTTGGCTCGGGTAGTGGTCCAGGTTAGTTTGGACCTCTGGAATGGGTGTTCAGGTGGGTTTTGGGTGAGGACTCGCCACCGTGTGATCAGACCTCCCCAATTTCTGGTTGTGGCCGTGAGTTGGTGCTCACTCCACTTTTTTAAAAACATCAAAAGTATTATGTATTATGGTTTTACCTTGCTGCCTTACAATCTATTATTGCTATTATTGTCAAACTTGGCTTTGCGCAAACTAACCATACAGCTCTCCATTGGTAAGTCCTTGCATGAATATTATTGCATCTTTGCTCTCTGTGACTTGCTGAGTACATTCCAAGTACTCATGGCTTAAGCCCTGTGTCAAAGCAGATTTTGAGGATGACCAAGTGCAGTAAGGCGGTCTGACTCTCTTCGAGGAGGAGTTCTTCGACGACTAAGATGCCTAGGACGCCCTCCACCCGACACTGTGGTGCTTGTTGGATGGCTTCTGCGTGTTTTGGTGTTTGAGCCCTAGAGCCCTTGTCGCCAGCTTGTAAGTCCTCGTTGGTTTTGTAAGCCCTCAGTGGCAGACCTCTTGTTAACAAGCTTGACCATAAGGTCCTATTATATAAAGTTTTATTTGTTTGCTTCATCTTTGTTGGACCTCGTGGTTGTGGTATTGGCTTGTGTTCTTGTGCGAGCTAGCTCTGTTGGCCCAGGACTAGCTCAGATGCAGGCGGGACCACCAGGAGGTCCCACGGGACTTAGCTCGGGAGGTCCCGCCGACCTCTCTTGGTGATGTGCCCGGAGGTGCTACTGGCGGTGGCGGCCACGACCTCCGGAGGTCCTCAAGACCTCTGGGAGGTCTGTGGCAGACCAAGACCTCCAGGAGGTCCGCAAGACCTCCTGGGAGGTCCTGTCAGACCTCCTCGGTAAAGCTCCATGCGGAGCTACCACATCTTTCCGTGGTGACTTCGCAGCGCAAAAAAAAATGGTCCTCCCGGACCCCTTGCGGTACATCACGAGGTGGGTCGTCACAGAGGGGTTGCAGGCCCAGACCTCTAGGAGGTCTTGAAGACCTCCTGGGAGGTCAGTGGCGGGCCAAGACCTCTAGGAGATCCTAAAGACCTCCTGGGAGGTCCCGCGGAACTCCACGGAGTACACCGCGGTCTTGCCACTTCCTCCGTGGTGGCTCCTTGTGTCACAAAAAAAATGGTCCTCCCGGACCTGCGGTGCATCACAAGGGTGGGACGTCACAGCACCACTATGTACTTCTTGTCTACCTGACTTAGCAATGCCGCCGCTATGTATTCCTCGACGAAGGACGGGTCTGCTTCGATGGTTTGCAAAGATACCACATGTGGGTCGAGGAAACCCACCGGTTCTTTCCATTCCCGGACTTTTTTCCACATGTATCTATACACAAGCAATGAGTTGTGATATTTATCGGTATTACGTGAATGTAGAACTTGATTATACGCACTTATAGTGTCCAACATCGTAGAAGCGAGGCGTCGAGGCCAGCGAGGTTGAATAGGTCATATAAGTCGTTGAAGCCCACGACGAAGCGGTTTGTCCTGTTGAAGAAATGCTCATCGTTGTATCTGACGGTGATTCCAGTATCACACCCTTCTTTGCGGTCTTCTGCATGTACCAAGTATGCAAAGCCTGACAAGCATATCTAGCGCGCATTAATACCGTGTCGGAGCATAACGGTTTTCCGATGATGTATTTCCCGGACAACCCGGACTTCCCGGACTTAGGAGGTGCCTTAACGTTCATTGATTTTGATTTGGCCTTAACGATTGGCAGCGTCTTCCTGCGAGATGACTCGGGAACCGATACGGTGGCACGCTTTTGTTGTTCCTTCGGCGTCTTCTCCACGGGAACCGATGAGGTGGTCTTCTGAGGCGAAACATGAGGTGGAGTCATCGAGGGTCCCGTTGGAGAGGAATGGTCATGTCCAGATCGCAGCACTACTGGGTCCAGGGTGATGTACTTCTTGGGCCATTGGATAAAAGTGTGCACAGCATCCCCTAGTGTTGTGATGTCTTCGTTCGGGTGAATCTTCAGTGGGACGGCCACAAAATTGTTATGTACCATATCCACCTCGACCCTGGCGTAACCCTGTGCTAGCTGGGCACCGTGCTACATTGCCCCTTCCTGATATGGATACACCATCCCCCGCGCATTCTCAATAGAAAGGGACCCAACCATCCTCGCTTGGAGCCTGCAGGACGTCAGCTCCTACAAAATGATACACAATTAGCTAAGGTGTCCTATAGGTCTATCTTTGGTGCATTCCATAGATGTACATTACCTTGATGTCATCTATCGGTAATTGGACGTCGTCATGTTCAGAATTATGCGTGGACGTGACGCTCCTCCGATGTCGAGCAAGACTGGCTCCCAAATTAACAAGGGCGGCTTGCGACTGGCTCAGGAGTTGATTCATTTGATCCTACAATGCTGCTAGCTTTCCTTCAAATTTTTCAGTAATCATCTGTACCAACCGATCCTCGTACTCGGCCTTGGATCTCTTCCTAATCCTATACGTGCAGTAGTCGTCTGCAAATCCATGACTCCAAGGTACGTTAACCCTAAGGCCTCGCGTGCAACCCAGGTGCTCCTTGTTTCCCAGGGCCGTAGATAGTATATCCTTCTCCATGTCTGCTTGGAAGGAGCCTTAGGAAGTTTGGGCAGTTAATTCACGCTGCAAGAGGTCATCATGTTATTATAGACACTATGAAGTTATGGACTTATTAACAACTAGGTAGTTCGATATATTTACCACACGTTGGGACACTTCCTGGTTTGCCGGGTTTGTGAAAGAGATGCTGTCCGAAGACGAGACTTTTGCCCTCGCTTTTAACCAGCTTAGGGAACGTGGGTCTGTGATATTAGGAAATGGCCCAGTTGCATTCTCCTCCTCCGCCACCCATTCCTCATATTTACTTGCGTACCCAGCGGTGCCGAGTCTGTGCGGGTGAGTGTTTCGTGTATGGAGAGCTTAGTGCACCGCACTTTGCTCCTTAAATTCGGCCATCGTCTTCATAGTCACAAAGGCGTCCCATGCTTCCCGCGTTAAGAATCCATACTTCGCGAAGGGCGTCTGACCCGTGTTCACATACTTCGTGACAAGAATGCTCTTGAAGGTCCTCCACGCTTTATCCATCGTGAGCATCGCCGTTCGTTTCACGTGTGCCATGTCTGCTTCTGGGATAGTGAACTTGCTTGAAAGTTCTGTCCACAGCGCGCCTTTCGCTTCTTTCGTCATATCCTTCCACCTTGGTGTGGTGATGGGGACCCGTTGCCTTGCAAGTATCCCGCAGATGGTTTGGAATCTCGCCGCTGATCTCTTGGGACTCAAAGGGACCCCAAAGTCACTGACCTCCATGATGACCAGTCGGCCCACATGCATTTTTGATTTTCTTCTGCCATCTCGCTTCCGTATCATTATCGTCGACGGAAATCTAGACGCATTAGGCGGCGTCGGTGACGAAGGCCTCGTCGGTGCCTCTGCCATCTGCGACGTCGGTAACGGCGATGAAGATGGCGCCTCTGCCATCTGCGGTGTCGGTGACGGCGACGAAGATGGTGCCTCTGCCATCTCGCTTACTTGCTATCTATATAAGTTACATATGCAATAAAATGGTGCAAGTGTCCCAAATTAACATATACATATGAAGTGTCTCCATGTCATTTAAACTGAATAATATGCTCAACATGTGCAATATTAGCAAATAATCATAATTAATTCCAGCATAAATATGAAACAATAAAGCATTAATCCAACGGCATTTAAATAACCAAATTAACATAATCAAATGTAAATCATTCAAGTCATTTAAATTGATTGAAATGCTAAACATATACCACATGTATATGAATGAAATTGCATAATTAATTCCAGACAAGGCACGAGGGAGGACCAAATTAACATAATCAAATGTAAATCATTCAAGTCATTTAAATTGATTGAAATGCAAAACATGTATATGAATGAAATTAGCACAGAGCACAAAAATTTGAAATTAATGTGAGCTCTCATATGCCGAGTTGCACAAGAAACAAACTTGGCCATCTCAGCACTAAGGTCTATTCTCTTCATAAATTGGATAAGAACACTAAAATTCAGATTTTGAGCTCTATCCAAAGCTTAACTAGACTGACATAACAATCACATGTATAACAATCTCTTGTGATCTTTGTATAGATAGAAACTAGTGATACGAATCTTTTGCATAGATAGAACCCGAGCCCATCTTTGCCCGAGCCTACTTCATCGAGCCCGACACACTGGAGTGTACGATTTGTTTCATACCGTGGAGGATTGGCATGAAGCAAACGTACACTCAAGTGTGTTAGGATCAACGAAGTAGGTTGTGTTTCACCTGAACGTTTAGGATGAACGCCCAAGGAGCGAGCTAGCTAGCTGAATTCAGGCCTTGAGTTAGCTCCTATTCTAACACTCCTAACATTCCTTAATCCACCAGCTTCTCTAAGGAAATGCTAAGCAAAGGTTTAATGCTTCATGTACAGAAGACTAGCCTTTAATGAAGACATAGAAACAAAATAGAATCAAGTAAAACTTTCTTATGGTGATTACTATGATAGCAGCAAGCAATCTTGTAGAGCTCAAAATTGAACTGGTAATTCCACCAATTTCAGAATTAGACCATTCCAATCACAGAGCAATATTAAGCCCACAAAATTCACCCTAACCATCAGAACACCCACAATGTCGAGCATGATAATCAATTTCAGTGTATGAATAACTTCATCACAGAACAAAAATAACAGATGATCGAAAGACAGCAGCAACTAACACAATAGAGCTCAAGTATGATATTTAGATATTTAGAGATGCTAATATTTCCAACTTCAGATATTCACTCAATTCTCAGCTAACCAATTTGCTTCAACCAAGTCCATCACAGAGCATCAACCAAGTCCATCACAGAGCATCAATAGAACCCATCACAGAGCAAGGGAGGGAGCGGGATAGAGTGAGTAGACTGGTATACCAGAGGAGGCGCGAGGGAGTACCGGAGGAGGCGCTGGAGCCAGCGCGAGGAGGGAGCCGATGACAGGCCGGAGAGGAGGAGGGCGATGTGTAGTGGAAGAGGAGGCGATGGGCTGCGTCGGAGGAGGGAGGCGGCCGCTCGTCGGGCTGGAGTCGGAGGAGGGAGGCGGCTGCTTGTCGGGCTGGAGTCAGAGTAGGGAGGCAGCCGGTCGTGGGGCTGGAGTCGGAGGAGGCCGCGTGGGAGGAAGAGGGAGGCGGCCGGTCGTTGGGCTGGAGTCGGAGCAGGGAGGCGACCGGTCGTCGGGCTGGAGTCGGAGCTAGGAGGCGGCGAGCCCTAGAGGAGGCGAACGAGCGTGCGAGAGCTTAAAGGGCGCGGGAGTAGTGGAAGTGACGAGCAAGAGCAAAAACCCTAGCAGTTTCCTCCTTATAAAAAGGCTATCATAGACGGTTCTATTATGGAACCGTCTGTGATAAGGAATCACAGACGGTTCTTATTAAGAACCGTCTATGATACGCCCCATATCACAGATGGTTCTTTAATAGAACTGTCTATGATTCCTTATCGCTGCATTTCCATAATAGAACCGCTCGTGATAGCCTCGAAAAACTCGGTGATAATCATGATATCCTCGACAAAACACGTGACAAGTGATTGTCATATGAACCTGGTGACAAGTATGATGACAAGTTCATAGCACATTTGACTTCAAAAATTCATATTTAATTCAACTCAACTCCAAATCAAGTGAAACCAATTTTGATACTCCAAAATTGCAATGAACGTCCACATTGACATCAATATCAAAGATGACAAGTCCATAACACATTAACACATGACAATTTCACGTTGACATCAAAATATATGAGAGATTACAAGTCCATAACACATGATGTTATGGAATAAATTAATTACAATGGAGTAAATTCTTAATTAAAATATAGCCCTTCATGATGATCGACGCGCATATAGCTAGCTTCCTCACTGGGTTCTTCCTCGAGCCTGATGTCGTTTTCGAAAGGAGGCAACTCGTCAAATTGATTGTATTCTTCCTCGTCCACTACATTCTCAACTCCAACAATCCTCCTTTTTCCATGAAGAACTACGTGGTGCTTTTTATTTGCTGGGTCGGTTACATAGAAGACTTGAACAACTTGGTTAGCCAGTACGAATGGTTCGTCTTTGTATCCGACACGTTCGAGGTCCACGGTAGTGACGCCGTACTTGTCGACCTTCACCTGTGGGAGATGGACCCAACGGCACCGAAATAGGGGGATCTTGAAAAGCACGTAGTCGAGCTCCCATATCTCCTCTATTTGCCCATAGTAGGAGCTCCTCAGCCCATTGGTACCGAATGCATCTATGCGACACCACGCTTCCGGATCAGTGCTCTTCCTATCCCGAGTCAGCCGTATAAAATGTGTACCCATTTATGTCGTATCCTTACCATGTGACAATTGTAAATTGTGGCCCTTGTGCCAACCATAGCAGCGTATCATCACTTAATGACCTCCCAGTGATTTGCACATTTAACCAGTCGAGATCGATTCCGTACGTAGGACTTGAGAATTCCCATGTGCCTCTCGAACGGGTACATATGACGTAGGAACATAAGGTCGCATATCTTTATCTCTTTCACAAGGTGAACAATGAGATGGACCATGATATCGAAAAATGACAGAGGGAAATACATCTCAAGATGACATAGAGTCGTCACCACCTTGGCCTGCAGAGCATCTAGTCCTTGGGGATCGATGACCTTCTGAGCAATTGAGTTGAAGAAATAACACAGCCTCAAGATTGCCACTCGGACCTTGTTCGGCAAGATACTCCTAATTGCAACAGGAAGCATTTGTGTTATCAGCACATGACAGTCATGAGACTTCATACCAATTAATTTCAAATCTTGCATAGAAACAAGTTTATTAATGTTAGCGGAGTAACCAAACGGGACTTTCACACCATGCAAGTTCTGGTACAGTTCATTTCTCTCGGCCTTGGACAGAGTGTAGCAAGCTAGGAGAAGGTACGTTCGTCCTGTATCGGTCTCTTTCGGTGCTAACTCGGTCCTTATGTTCATATCAACCAAGTCACGCCGTGCGTTAACACCATCCTTTGTTTTGCCACTAATGTTTAGTAAGAGACCAATCAAACTATCACATACATTCTTCTCTACGTGCATGACGTCGATGCAGTGGCGAACTTCTAAATGCTCCCAATAAGGCAAGTCCCAAAAAATTGACCGCTTCTTCCAGATGTTCTTCTGACGGGTTCTTAATTTATGTCCCTTCCCAAGCACAACATCGATATCCTTAACCATATCATAGACATCTTTCCCTCTAAAAGCCCTTGGAGCTGAACCGTCCTCCTTATTTCTGTCGAATTGTTTCTTCATCTTGCGGTATGGGTGACTCCGAGGAAGGAACCTACGGTGACGCATATACATAGTTTTGCGTGAGTTGTTCAGCCATACACTCTCCGTAGCATCTAAGCAAAGGCGACGAGCTTTGGCTCCATTTGTACCGGCTTGCCCGGCGACAAAGTTACTAAGGGCAGAAAAATCATTGATGGTGCAGAACAACATGACGCGTAAAGTGAAGTTCTCTCATTTGTACGCATCCCATACCTGTACCCCTTCGTTCCACAGTGTCACAAGATCTTCCAGCAATGGTAGAGGATGCTTTGCACACGAGACATACATGCATGTCTACATACTCTTTACGGTAGAGGATACAATCGTTCAGACATGCATGTATTCTTTCTACTTCCATTCCCAATGGACAAAGAACCTTATTTGCTTTGTAGGTGGTGCTAGGCAACACGTTTCCCTCCGGAAGGATGTTCGCTAGGAGACCTAACAACGCCGTGAAACTCTTATCGGACCAACCATTGCTTGCCTTCAATTTCAGCAGTTCAAGCACGGTTGACAACTTTGTGTATTCTGGCTTGCAGCCAGGGAACAAAGGTATCACCAAGTCCTCCATTAACCCTTCGAATTTACAAAACTCTCTCTCACTGTAGTTCTCTTCTGCATCACGTAGCATCTGATCCAGATTGTCATCGTGCGACCTATCCTCATCAAAAGTACAGTCCACATCCGGCATTTCGTTGACTTCCTCGGTGATGCCGTCATTATTAACTTCTGGTATAATCTGCTCTTCACCGTGACTGGTCCAACATGTATACCCTTTTTTGAAACCCCTTGGAATCAAGTGCGCTTCGATCTGCGCCGAGTTGTTAAACATCTTCAGATTACCACAATCAATGCATGGACAGTACATAAAATTTATCCCCTTCTTCAACATATCCTGCTCGGCGGCTCTTCTAAAAGCAACCACACCATTAATGTACTCTTGACTCACGCGATTCACACCGTACATCCAGTTTCGGTCCATCTATGCTATGCATATAACAGGTTAGTGTCAAATTAGATTAATAAACCGCAAGTACGTACTCTTCCTATTTACCAAACATACTTAAATTGATTAGTGATTAATTTATAGCAAACATAAAGGGTTATAGATTGTTACCCTCAGAGCTCATGAAGAAAATACCAAATATCTCTTGAGAATCCTCTCCTTCTCCTCCCTTCCCTCTTTGTCGACGGCGCAATGGGCTTCCTATTTACCAAACATACTTAAATTGATTAGCGATTAATTTATAGCAAACATAAAGGGTTATAGATCATTACCCTCGGAGCTCACGATGAAAATACCTAATATCTCTCAAGAATCCTCGCCTTCTCCTCCCTTCCCTCTCTATCGGCGGCGCAGTGGGCTTCCTATTTACCAAACATACTTAAATTGATTAGCGATTAATTTATAGCAACATAAGAGCATCTCGAGTGTATTGAACCGATGCCGATTCAAAGAGATGCCATGTAAGCATTCAAAGAACTAGTCATTTTCCCCCCAATGTATTGATCCAATTCTTACTCTTAAGTGGGACCGAGATCTTATTAAAAAAATCAGAAAAGAAATAAAATCTCTCTCAACCGCTCTCTCTCCCCATTTCCTTCTCCCTCACAGAACTTAATGCATTTGCTAATTAACCACCCAATGAAAAATATTATTCTATTCACTTGCATCCGGATGCAAAGTTTGCATCGGTTCCTAGAATTTTGCTTCGGAATCAGCAGCTTCCAATGTGTGGAATCGGTTCCTAGCATTAAATCTAGCCATTTCAACTAGCTAAGCATGTACATTGCAGATGCTCTAAAGGGTTATAGATTGTTACCCTCGGAGCTCACGACGAAAATACGAAATATCGCTCGAGAATCCTCACCTTCTTCTCCCTTTCTCCTCCTCCTCCCTTCCCTCTCTGTCGGCAGCGCAGTGGGCATTTACCTGGTGGCAGCTCAAATGGGAATGGGCAGGGGCCTAGTTCAGGTATTTGTAGTGCGAGGATATCACAGACGGTTCTTATTATGAACCGTCCGTGATATACAACTATCACCGATGGTTTTTAAATAGAACCGTCGGTGATAGTTCACAGACGGTATGTGTTTACAATAGTCTGTGATACTGCGGATTATCACAGATGATTATTTAATAGAGCCGTCTGTGATAGATCACAGACGGTTCTATTAATCAACCATTTGTGGTACAGGAGATTATCATAGACGGTTCTTGAAAAGAACCATTTGTCATAGTTCACAGACAGTTCTATTAATGAACTGTCTGTGATAGATGCCTATCACAGACGGTTATTAATAAGAACCGCTCGTGATAGGTCGGCAAAGGTAAATGCCGCGTCCTGACAGACCCAACACAGACAGTTCCAAAGGAACCGTCTGTGATGGGGCGTCTACTATAGCCTGTTTTGTAGTAGTGTACGAGGTAATCGCTCGGACTAGACTCGCCAGCGACGATTCCTCAACTCTCAACACGTTATCAGCATGATCGATTCTCCTCGAAGGCGCCGCCTGCCACCGGTCGCTTGTAACCGCACTACTACACACAGCCTCATCACAGACGGTTTGGAACCGTCATCACAGACGGTTTTCCGAACCGTCTGAAAAAGTTCGTCTGTGATAACAGGCGTTATCACGACGGTTCAAAACCGTATGTGATACGACATCGACGGTTCGGAAGTAGAACCGCTCGTGATAGTAGTTATCATGCATTTTCTACTTCCAAACCGCCTATGATAGTATATTTTCGCATTTGCTTACGAACAAGAACCGCTCGTGATAGTAATTATCACGCACGGTTCTTCTTAAGAACCGTTTGTTATAGTTTTTTCAACTGCAAAAATATACTAAATGTATAGCTAGCAGGTGGCCACGGTGGCCTTCCCCTTGGCCATCCGCCTCTCCGCCTCATCACTGCTTCCGCCGCCTTGGCCGAGCTCCCAGCATTGCGCTCCTCAATGTAGGAGATGGTGGAGTTGATGAGGAGGAGCACGATGATGCCGACAAAGTCCTGCCGGTCCAGCGGGCGGTGGTCGCCGTTGGCCATCACGATGGCCGTGACAGCTGCCACCTCCATCACCCACGATAGAGGGTTCCACATGAACCCCAAGAACTTGAGGATCTCGCTCTCCTGTGCACGCACGCAAGAACCATGCCACCATTGTTACAACATTACGCAAAAGCAAAGCTCGCAGCTAATCTAATTAGTCAAAACACATGTAGATTAAAAGCTCAAAACCCAACGAAATTAAAGATGACAGAATCGGAAACTACTAACCTTCTTTTCTTCGAGCTTGTTGGAGCCGAAGATGGCAATGCGCGCCTCGGAGGACCGGCTATAATATATAAGGACTCCTGCTACTCCCGCGTATGCATTCAAAATTTTTGAACTCCCGCGTTGTGAATCACATTTCACAGACGGCTCGTATCACCAACCGTCTATGATAAGGTACTTATCACAGACGGTTCGTGATACGAACCGTCTGTAATAGTATCGGAGACGGTTCTATTAAAGAACTGTCTGTGATACTGGAGATTATCACAGACGGTTTTTTAATAGAACCGTATGTAATACTGAGTATCACAAACAGTTTGTAATTCAAACCGTCGGTGATAGACCCGACAGACCCAACACAGACGGTTCCATTTTAACCGTTTATGATGAGACGTCTACTATTGCCTGTTTTGTAGTAGCCGGCTGCCTCAAGGATCCCATGGAGCCGCCGCCGGTTTATGGATAAGGGTTCGGGAACCCTAGAATCCCCACCCCTTCTTTTGATCCGGCGCTTGGGCCGAAAATACCGAATGGGCCATGTGGTGCGGCCCAATAACCGGGAAAGAAAAAAAAGGGGCCCGGTCGGAATTCCGGCTGAAAAGAATAAAAGGGGAAAAGAAAATGCCATTTTGCAAAAAGGGATCTCGGAATTCTAAAAATTATGAGAAATGTTTCGCGAATAAGGAATTTTTGCGGAAAACCCCCTGGAAATTGGAAAATTACGCGATTTTTTTTCTCTCAGAACTGAGATTTCGTGTTGTAACCCCTAAAAATTGCAGAATTCACCAAAAATTCATTTTCCAGCAGAATAAGGGCTTGGGAATTCAATTTTTGAATCAATTTTAGCATTTGAAGCATGTTTAACTTTATTATTGTTTCTTCTATGCAATTTATTTATTGTATTTACTGTTTTGACTATCTGTGATTGTTTATATTGCTTTTAATCACTGAAAATAGCAGTAAATCGTGGAAAATGCATAGAAAAATATGAGATCACAAACCGAGAGTTCAAATAGCATTATGAAAATTTTGCAACCATTTTATGTAAACTGCTAGTAGTAATTTTATGAACTCCTTGTATGAATATAGAGATGACCGGTGTCACGAACTAGGAGTTCGAAGAACTGACCCAGCATGGCCAGAATTTGTACTGGTCTTCAATTCTGTGGTAAGGTAACCACGGATGAGCAGAAGATTGAGAAGACTCTCTCTACCTTTCACCCGAATGCGGTGTAATCCGCACGCAACTATCATCAAGACGGCTACAGGAAGTATGCCAAATTGATTGACATCATACAAGTTGCAGAAGCTCAAGATGATATTCTAAGGAAGAACTACATCTCACAGCCACATAGTAGCAATGTTGGCCATGAAGCCAATGCTAGCAGTTACAAGGTGATGAAGCCTCTCACGAGAGAGAGGGGCAAGAAGGGTAAGGTCGTGGGTCACACGTTATTGATATTTTCCAGTCTAAGAAGAAGGTCAAAAGACAGTATGAGGCACAACTGGCCATTGTAGGCACAGAGGATCCACAGCTATTTGTTGCACTTATGGATGTGGACAGCCCAGTAGCAGCCCCCATCATCCCTCCTTTGGACATCGCAGCGGCCGCAGTCGTAGTTGCCCAAAAGGAGAAGATCGCCATGGAGCAGATTGAGGCATAAGTTTCGGAATACTTCGCTGATTCGATCTAGTGCACGCATTGCACTTGGATCTTTTATAGTAACTTGCAGTTTGTAATTGAAGCAGAACATTAAATTATTTTATTGTTTGAATAATGGTTGTAAGCGCTAGGAGAGCAAAGCATTAAATTCTTATTATGACTCCTGCAAGGCTTATTTTCTCGTATTTATAATAGCAAGTTATGTTCTGATATCTGAAGTATTTTATTTATGTGTTGCTTGCTTTCTGCTGCATATTAATAAAGTACATTATATTAGAACGCGTGTGGCGTCCTATAGAGGAAGTGTGCTAAGCAGGATAGCGGCACAACAAATACCATTTTGAGAGAGACAAAAATCTTTCAGTCGATCAGCAAGAATGCTAGTAGTCTTACAACAATCGTAGGCAATGATAC
The DNA here is from genome assembly GCA_036346405.1 of Phyllostachys edulis. Lineage (NCBI taxonomy): Eukaryota > Viridiplantae > Streptophyta > Magnoliopsida > Poales > Poaceae > Phyllostachys > Phyllostachys edulis. The sequence goes on along the minus strand of CM070562.1, from coordinate 69,206,672 downwards.
TTGTATAATAGGCTTAGGAACGACCACAATTATACTCCCGATGGGCACAACTTTGGTCATTAAAGAAGCCTTGTTGTACCCAGAATCGACTAGAACTCTCAAGGATATTCGCGCTAACGGTTTCCATGTAGAGACTGAAGAAGAGTATGGTAAGGAATACCTGCTCATTACAAAGCGTGAAGAATCTAGAAAAAGGAATTAGAACAACTTTCTTCATATGAAAATTGGCTATACTACACTAATATTAAGGCATCTGCAGCCTATGCTGCCCTGAAAACCGTACTTAGAAGCTCTGAACTTTTCTATCAGAAGCTCTGAACTTTTCTATCTCCGGAATGATAGATTATGCCGCCTAGGTCTTAGGATGACGAGGAATATAAATAACAATTCATAGGGACATAATACGAATGTAAAGAATTTCCCAAATCAGGAAGATTTTGTGTGCCCCGCATGTGCCACCGGGAAATTAATTACTAGACCTTCTGCTTTGAAAACGAAAGATGCAGTCCCTGCATTCTTGGACCGTATCTAGAGAAGTTTGGACTGTTTTGGCCCTGTAGCGCAATTTAATTCCTAATTTGGCCTTTTAGTCGAATTCCCGATCTGCCCTCTGCGATCGTCTTTGCCCCAGGGCTAAGAAGAATCAGTTCTGCCGTGCCGTTGGCGGCGAAGGTGCTCTTTGTCTGCGGTCGGAAGCAAGTTGTGCTGTCCCACACAGCAGCAACTCCCACACACCCCCAGCGCACGCAAATCCAAGAGGAGAGAGAAAATATATTTAAGAATATTTCTTGGAGGAATTTTTAAATATAGCAAATTAGCTCCAAAAATTATGAAATTTTTTGTGGAGATTTCCAGCACAGTGTAATTGCTTGTGTAAATTTTTCAGAATTTGATGAGTTACGATGTGTTCTGTAAAATTCATTTAAGTATACTATTTTTAGGAATTTTCTAATATAGAAAATGAGGTCCAAACATTATAAATTTTTTTATAGGCTCCTTATACAACGTACTTGATTGTGTAATTTTTCCATAATTTTATATGTTACAAAATTGTCTCGGCAAATTAAGGGTTTAGGTATCGAAAATTAGGATGAAAGGTTTCGGAAATTAGGGTTTCATGATTTCATGTGACTTGGAATGTGGGAAGTTTAGTACCACATGACTACTCTAGGTAAGAGACTCTCCCTCCCCTGCACATCTATCGCCCCGTCGCTGCTGTCCCCCCTTGCCCGCAGTGCTCGCTGCTGAATTGCAATGAAAATGGGAGAGAACAATGAAAATGGAACAGTCAATCCTGATCAACCTGAAGATGATGAATGGCCGTTTGACATTGCTGACGATAATATTGTACCCAACGGTCATTTGGCACTTGCTCACCCTACACCCTTTGCTGTAGTCGCTCGGGAATTACCAAGTATGCTGCAAAAACCTATTTCTATGGTGGAATTGGAAACACCGACGTAATCACCCATACCACCTACTGGTACCATCAGCGTCATTTCTCAATCAAACAATTGCCATAAAATGTTATTACGAGTAAGACAAATTAAGGGTTCGCTGCTGAATTACACGTCATAAAAGCGAGCATCAAGGGCAAGGGGGACAAAGAATGACGGGCGATAGATGTGCAGGGGGGGAGTGTCTCTTACCTAGAGTAATCATGTGGTACTAAACTTCCCACATTCCAAGTCACATGAAATCATGAAACCCTAATTTCCGAAACCTTTCATCCTAATTTTCGATACCTAAACCCTTAATTTGCCAAGACAATTTTGTAACATATAAAATTATGGAAAAATTACACAATCAAGTACGTTGTATAATGAGCCTATAAAAAATTTTATAATGTTTGGACCTCATTTTCTCTATTAGAAAATTCCTAAAAATAGTATACTTAAATGAATTTTACAGAACACATCGTAACTCATAAAATTCTGAAAAATTTACACAAGCAATTACACTATGCTGGGAGTCTCCACAAAAAAGTTCATAATTTTTGGAGCTAATTTGCTATATTTAAAAATTCCTCCAAAAAATATTCTTAAATATATTTTCTCTCTCCTCTTGGATTTGCGTCTACTGGGGGTGTGGGGAGTTGTTGCTGTGTGGGACAGCAGAACTTGTTGTTGCCGACGCACAAAGAAGACCTTCGCCGCCGCCAACGGCACGGCAGAACTCGTTGTCGCTGTCCCAGACGGCAAAGACGATCAAGGGGGCCGATCGAATTCGACGCTAAGGGGCCAAATTAGGAATTAAATTGCGCCACAGGCCAAAAACATTCAAACTTCAGATTCAGAGAGACATTTATGATCTATGCAGCCTGTCGTGGTCATGTAGGTATTTTATGGTGCTCATCGATGCTTCATCGGAATGGTCGCACATATGTTTATTGTCTACGAGAAACCACGCTTTTTGCAAAAGCTAAGCTCGCAGATAATTAAATTAAGAATAATTTCCCTGATCATCATGTGAAGTCCACCAGAATGGACAACGTCGGAGAATTTATTTCAAAGGCATTTGATGCTTATTGCATGGAAATGGGAATTAAAATTGAGCATTCCATAACGCATGTCCACACCCAGAATGGACTAGCAGAGGCATTAATTAAAATGATTAAATTTTTTGCCTGACCACTTTGAATAATTGTAATTTACCAACTACATGTTGGGAACACGTAGTCCTGCTCGCAGCAACTCTCATCAATTTTAGACCACGGCATATAACATCCATCCACCTATGCAACTAGTGCAAGGGTCAGCACCGAAAATTTCTCATCTTTGGTTGCAAGGTTTATGTACCTATACCACCACCACAGCGAACTGCAATGGGTCTTCTCCGAAAGTCTGGGATATACGCTGGTTATGAGACATCATCCATAATCAGGTATTTGGACCATATGAAGAGAGATTTGCATACTGCCCGATTCGCTGATAGTATATTAAATGAGGTTATTTTTCCGTCATTATGGGGAGGAAATCAACCCCTTGATGAAAATATTGGGAAATAGAGAAGTCTAGAAGATAATTAAAATCCATGCACATGACCCGCGTACTAGTGAAGGAAATAGAGAAGTCCAAAAGATAATTAAAGTCTAGAAGACAATTGAAGTCTAGAAGATAATTGATTTGCAAGCATTAGCGAATCAACTGCCTGACCACTTTAGGGATTTGAAGAGCGTGACCAAGTCGCATGTGCCTATACGCAATGCACCGGAGAGGGTTGAAATACCAATGAAGGTACCTTTAATCCCGTCCTAAGGCCTCAGAAAGGACGAGAACTCCGGCCCCTCGAATCCGAAGTAACTGGGGACGCCTGGTGAAAAAGGATAAGAAGGACTTGACACAGTTGATCACCGAAGAGCCCTAGAACCAGAAGGAGAGCCAGTTGAGACCTGGCACCAGTATGGCACCTTCAGGAAAGGCATACCAGAATTAAACATCCCCATGAAGGGAGATACTAGCATGGATGTGTGCGCACACATCGAAGCTGAAAAATCTAAAGGGACTTGCCCCCGCAACAGGAAGCAGCGGTGAGCAAGTAGAAGCATTAGAAGAATCGCCCCATAAAGAAATAGCTATAAACTTGGTGACCACATGAGAATCTATGAATAAAACAACAGCCAATGTCGACATTTACTTTGCAAAGAAAATTATCGCAATCATCGATCTTGATCCAGAGCCTGCATCGCTCGCTGAATGTAAGAAAAGATCAAATTGAGAAGATTGGAAGAAGGCAATAGAAACTGAATTATTATCTCTGAATACAAGAGAGGTGTTTGGTCCTGTAGGCCGCATGCCTCCCCATGTGCACTCCGTAGGGCATAAATGGGTATTTGTTCGAAAGAAAAATGAAAATAAGTAAGGCTCGATGCACAAGATTTCACTCAACGCCTAGGAATTGATTATGAAGAAACATATTCCTTGATCATGGGCGGAACTACCTTTAGATATTTAATCTCAATGGCAGTAAACTTGAATTAGAAATAAAATTGATGGATGTGGTAACTGTAACACCCCGATTTTCAGAATCGGGATGTTAATATTTAATTTGGAGATCTATTAAATTTTTCACTATGTTTTAAAAATTTTCCAGTGTTTAATCAAATAGTTGCTTTAAAAATCAAATTGAATTAATTAAAAGGTTGCATTTTATTAAATCAAATCATTTGAAAGACTGTATAAAAAAATTAATTAAAATTAATTGTATTGATCTCTTTGTTTTCAAATGCATTTCAAAATCAAACCATGATGCATGCAATAGTACCGACGCTCTTTCTCAGTCCGACCGACCATAGGCGAGACGCCTGCGTGTCCATTCTTTTCCCAACTTCTCTCTTCGCGATCACCACCAAAAATCAAGAATCCGACAATGCATGTTATACCATTGTGATAGTCGTCTCGAGAGCTTTCCAATTTGGTGGTTAGTTCGCGCATGCAAGATCGTTGGAGCGAGCCGGAGAAAAGAGGAAGAACTGTACTGCTATTCATCTTCTAAGCAAACAGGAACTTCAAAGATTTTTAGAGAGCATCACACTCTGGATAAATTCCTGAAAATTTTACCTAAGCACCAACATTATGTCAGGTACCTCCCCTAAAAATTTCATGATTTTTGGAATTAAACTTCTGTGCCCAAATATTCTTTAACTCTCTCTGCCCATTTCTTTAGTGCTGTCCACTATTCATCCGAATTTTTACTCCAGCCGACAGACACCCCACTGCCAACTTCATCTCTCCCCTCACGCCATCTCTCTTCCCCAAAGGTAGAACACAGCCCATTTCTTGAAGTCCAGCCGAGCAACTCTCTCTCTCTCGTTTCTTTTCACTACCACCACCCCTACTCATTGTCATTTCATTTGTTTATCTCTCCCGAAGCACAACCACGCACAACTTCCTACTGCCTTTTCTCCCCACCCGAACTCAGCAAGGCTCGTTCCCCATTTCTTTATCTCCAATCGGATCCACCATTTTCCCATTGCCAACACATACAAAATCACTGCCCATTTTTCCTTATGCCAGGCTGCCAGCCCCAGCCGAAGCACCTTTCCCCCACGCCATTCTCTTTGCTGTCCACCAACAGAGCCATCCATCACCTCCTTTTCTTCTCACACATGAGCTCAAGCCCACACTTCTCTCCTTCCAATCTCCACCCAAAACCGAAAACCAGGCTATGCATGTTGTACCACTACGTTCGGCATCACAAGGGCAATCCATTCCTACCTTTGGTTCTCACATGCATGGCCATTGGAGCATGTTTTGAAGAAGGGAAGAGGAGGGCAGAGTAGTGCTATGCTGCAGTAGCAGCCAGTGGCGTGGAGCTACAGCTGTGGCAGCTTGGTACGGCTCCTTGGAGCTAGGACTAGCAGCGAGAAGCCAGCAAGAAGAAGAGAAGAAGAGAAGAAGATGCAGCAGGGGCGCATGCAGCATGGCGTGGAGCAGGAGCAAGGGAGCCGGCGAGGCTCAGCCCAGCATGCAGGCGCTGCAGCGGCGAGAGGACGGCAGCTCGGCGAGATGGCCCGGAGATGGAGCTGGCCAGTGGCCATGGAAGGAGCGGCAGTGCCGAGGTGCGCCCAGTGGTGATGCGCGGCATGGTGTGGCCGACGGCGCAGCGGGTTGGCAGCGCGACGCCGAGGCCGAGCAGGCGGCGCTGGGCGCATGGTAGCGGCAGCCCAGTGCGGCATGGCCTGGAGCACGGCGTGACAACACGGGCTGCGATGGCGCTGCAGCGACGAGGCGAACCGAGAGCACGGTCGTTGGCGCACAGCAAAAGCGCGATGGCTCGGCGAGCACGGCACCAAGCCAGCGCCAGCGACACCTAGGGACACGGCCAGCGGCAATGGGTTTCTTGACTGCATGCAAAAACGTTCCCCCAAGCCCACTCTACACAGCATCAACCTTTTCCACATCGTGAGCACAGGCTGCCTTTCTTTATTAGTTGCCTCTTCTCAAGTCCATTATTGTTACTAACTCTGTGCACCCCAATTGACTAAACTATTATTGAAATGCCCAAGCCAAAGGACTAGAACGGAGCAAAGAAATGGCAAGAAACAAACGACGGTGTCGAGGCTCCATGGACGCAAGGCCGAGGTGCTGTCCAGTGGCGTCACGAGCACGGAAAGGCTGAGCCCGATGCCGCGGCGTTGCATGCATGCAGCGGCGGCGACGGCAGTGGCTCGCCGGGGCGACCGAGGCGAGGAGGCATGGACGAGGAGCCGGACGCGGATGCGGACGAGTTCGGCGATGACTACGGTGGACGTGGACCCGAGAAGACGTCCGGGGCTATGTCGCACGCCTAGTGCCGCGGTATAAATTTTTAGTGTCAAATCACGTTTACGATATTTACTTGTGCATGTTGCATATTAGTCATGTGCATGTCATCTATTTATGCAACTTTAATTGTAAAAATGATTTGGTAGCTTAAGACCGGTATAATTCTTCGGTTAGGTCGTATTTGTGCGTAGGCATCATTATGTGTCGATATATATTGGTGGATGTGATAATTATATTATTGTGGCGAAATGTGTGTATTGTTGGTCGGTGGATGCTAGGTTATATATATAAATTGGATCGTTCGATCGGATGATATGATTTTGAAGTCGTATGGAAAATTGCTGGTGATCTTGGATGATAAATTAATCGGAGGTTTTTCCCTTGCGTTGGATTAGAAATTTTCGGAGTTAGGATGCATAAGGATTTTATGAATTCTTATTTGGTGGATAGCTCTTGTGATGATATTTATGGAGATATGGAAGTTGAATCGGGTGATTTATTTAATCATGAGTAAATTGATGGGATGTGTTAAGTAATAGCTATGTAAGTTATTTATGCTAGATTTGGGCGGTGGTAGAATGAATGGTTTGATTTCGGATAACTAAGTGGATTGCCATGCAATTAATAAATAAGTCCTATTGTTCCGAGTTGGTGAATTTTGTACCCTCTATTGGATTGGTAGATAAATGATTAATAGTCAATTGGTAAGGCTCATATGTGATTGGAATAGTAGTTGTCATACACGACTAGTCTGGTGAAATGGATGTAAGTTGATTTATTAGTGAGCTATTAAATGTTGGATGTGCTATTAAATTGTAAAGCTCATTAGGTATCGGTAAGTCGAATAAATCTCGATTGGTGGAAATTTTGGTGTATACGAATGTGATTTGCCGAGGCAAGACTAGTAGAGCTAGATAGTTAGTATTAGCTTAAATAGCGTATTGGAGAATAATTGATGGATTTAGTCATGGTCATATGCCCATAAGTCGGTGGATTTCATATAATATTTGGATAGGTTGTATAGTTGGAGTATTGTGAGTTCGGGCATCACTCGATGGATTGACTACCTCGATAATGCCTTAGTGAAGGTTAGTATAGGATTTAGATCAAGGTATGCGAATATGATCGGAGAGTGTTATGCATGTGACTGGATTCAACACCGGAGAATCGATTAAGTCAATGATCATGAGAATATTAGATTTGCCGATAGATGTTTTCCTTAGGAATTAAATGGTATAGAAAAGAATATTTGTAGGCCTCATTTGTCATGATAGAGGCTAGGTTAGCATGTGTGCAAAAAGTACTAAATGATTTGGAAAAAATTCGGAATACAATTATTTTTGCACTAAAAATGCTTTTAACTTTAAAAATTCATAACTATTTCATAAAAACTCCAAATAGGTTGAACCAAGTTATTTTGGTCTTATATTAATATTCCCTATCTCTCCATATAATCCTCATCCTCACCACTGCTCTGCAAATTTTGGCCAAATAATTATTTTCGGGTGAACAGTAACCGAAAATACTGTTTTCAGCATTTTCTGAAAAACTGATTTTCAAATTGCTATAACTATCACATACTAACTCCAAATGAAATAATTCTTTCACCTAAATTCATATAAAATCATTATCTAGATACTGTAGAAAATTCATGCATTTTTGAACACTTTGAGTTTTTCGGCTTTTCTCGATGGTTATTCGATATCGTCTTTCTATAGTTTCCGAGTTGCCGGATGTAAGAAAGTACGTAACCGAGAGTGAGCAAGTGAACTCCCTGAAAGGCAAGCATCATTTGAACTTTCTTTTGCATCATATTTGATCCCAGTTTTATTAAGTTAGTGCAATGATAATTGCTTGCATGCTATTTTTGATAATGTCGCTATTTTTGTGATGAATAGTTAGATACATCCTATTATCTTGTCATTGTAGTTATCCATGAATTATTTCAGTACTGAAATGCTTAAGATAGGATTGCGTGAATTATATTATGTTCGGGTTTGCTTAGCCATGCAAGTCTAGAACGGTAGCTGATTGTCGGGAATAACCCGACAATTATGGGATACACACAACTTTCAATTTATACTTTTGTTTCAGATCTTCGTATCTGTTTTATGAGTTAAATTTTGTCATTTTAAATGAGCTTTTGGTCTGGACAAGTGGTTGGTTATGGAGGGTGCCTTCGTGCACACTTTGGGTTGTGGCTTATCTTGTCTAGACAATTGAGGACCGAACTTTGGGTACCTACGGTTCAAGAAAAACTCGTGCTATCACACGCGGTATATGGGTGCTGTATGGTTAAGTAGGGGGAAGATTTTGTTGTGTTAGGTCCCACGGTTGTGGAATTATAAAGGCATGGGACCGTGACGTCCTATGTTTTCCTTATGGGCCGATAGGGCATATAGACCGTGATGTCTTATGTTACCTAGGAGCCCAGAGTTTTGCGGGACTTAGCCCAATAGGATCTTCTTGCTAAAAATGACCATATCTTGATTTACCCGGCCGACATACCATAGGAAGTATGCTATATTCGGAGGCATCTGGAGGCTTACGGGCTAATCAAGTCGTGTAGGTAAAGTAGTACACCCTGCAGGGTATAAATCTATTCGAATAGCCGTGTCCGCGGTTATGGACGACCGCTTGAGTTTGTGGCTGCTTATTGTTAGACTTGGAATTAAAATTGTGGTTATAACTTGGTATCCGTCATGAATGGGATGTTCATGCTTGTTGTTGTATCAAAGTGGATAGCCACTTTGGTATTTGTATGATTTATTCGTTATTCAATTTACTACTTATTCACATGCTTTACTTCTACTTCAAATCTGATTTCAAAATGGCACTTGAAAAACTAGTATGTGTAGGTTGTAAATTGTTACGTCTCTTTTGCAAAACTAAGCCAATATGAGCCATCCTTTGGAACAACCTCTAGCACGACTAATTTTTATTTGTGTAAGACTTGCGAGTACCTTTGTACTCAACCTGGTTGCTACAATTTCAGGTGAGGAAGACTTTGAGCCCGTTGAGCTTGTTAGTGTCGATTTAGGCGACATTGACGAGTAGTGCTATCATTTAACTCCCAGTCGGTTGCCGATGGGTTATGGGGCATACCATGCTGGATATTTTGGTTTATTTACTTGCTTCCGCTGTTACTTTATGATCTTATTTGAATTTGGCCGGTCGGCCACTTGTAATAGTTGTAGACTTAAACTATTATGTTGTATGTCTTTTGACCTATGAATGTATGAATGTTGTATGGATATGATCAATGCTATATGTGAGTTTGGGGCATGTTGGTCGCTGATCTTGGGAGCCAACATGACCTCATGCTAGCTGTTTGTGGTTTCCCATTTAACTCACTAAGTGTAGTGCTTAACTTGTTAGAGAACCGACAATCATGTAGTGCTCGCAGAGGAGCAGTGCACATGATCGTCGGGGCTCTAGTTTGTAGTTAAGCCTTTCACTGAGATTGAGTTAAGTTGGAATCCATTTACTTGAGGCCCTAGAGTTATGTCCTTAAGACCATGGTTAGTCTCGGTCTTACAGAGATAACCCGGGGGTCCTCACAGTAACTACATACTGTGAGGACCCCGGTTTATTAGGCTTGAAATACTTAGTCATCCATTGACCCTAGCATCACAAACATAATAACCCGTGTCTTCGAGATATGTATACTTCCCAGAAATGCAGTATACACACCTCTTTACAAAATCATGCATCAAGTTCATACAAGACATAGAACCAAGCACGAACTAGAATGAAAGACATACATAATATAGAGAGAGTTATTACAAAAGGAGATGCCAACAGGCCAAACAACAAATACAAAACTAAAGTAAACAGCGGAAGCAAAAGTGCCATAAGATGGCCATAAACAAAAGCCAATTAGTGTGCCTTTACCCACAAGGCAACCAACCGGACCGCCAAGCTAGTCGTCAAACCCGAAGCACATCTCACAAGAGTGAAGCCCTTGGGGCTCACCTTCTTTCTCTGCAACAAAGTTATTAAGCAAAGCAAATGAGTACAAAAATGTACTTGCAAGACTGACGTGTAATATAACAAAACTGTAGTTTAACTACATGCAAGCTTTATTTAGTGGATGAGGCTTTGGACTCATTTAGCATAAAGCAAGTTTTCATTTGCAATAATGTAATAGATTGAAAGCAATTTGGACAAAGCATTTTTAATTGTTGAAGTAACGACGATACAATAATAATAACAATAACAAGAACAACCTGGAAGTGACTAACTGTAACATCCCAAATGTACAATCTGGGTTTATTCAAGTATAATTATATGTGTAGAAATTAAAACTTTTTCTCACATCTTGAAAACCCCTAAACACTCATGTAATTCTTGTCCAAGAGTTGTGTAATCCAAAAACACAAAGCTCTTGTTGACCAAAAGTCAAGCTCCTTTTCCAATTATCTTAAATCTTGTGCCAAACATTTGGAAATATTTTTCCTTGGTCCTAAAACTGATGTGGGACCCCTCTGAAAAATATCACAAGTTGTAAAACTTGTTTGATAAATTTTGGAGGTAAAACAAATCCTTGAACAACCTTCATGAATTTCCTGAGAAAAATGCATTGCATAATAACCTCTGGAAATTTTATGTAAGGTTAATCTCATTGTCAGCAAGCTCCAGTTAAAATTTCGTGAATTTTGGAGTTCGTTTGCTATCCCAAATAATTCTGCTAAGTTTCAGCTGTTAAAAACTGAATTCAAAAACTAGTACTGTTCCTTGGGCTAGCCACTTTGCAAAGCTGGTCCAACCCAACCCACTTCCTGGCTCGTCAGATCTCCTCTCCACCTTGATCAGGTCGTAGCCGTTGGATTAACATCCAACCGCCACGACCTCCTCCTCAGCTAACGCAGCCAAGTCCTCCCCACTCACATGAGGTCCTGGCCGCTGGATCAAAAATCCATGGCCATGACCTCCCCTCGCGCTTAAACTACTCAGACCTCCCCTTTTGCACTCACTTGAGGTCGTAGACGTTGGATCCAATCCAAAGGCCACGACCTCCTCTGCAAACCATCGCTGCGTGGATCTCCCACCTTGTTGAGGTCATCGCCCTTGGATCAAAAATCCATGGCCATGACCTCCCCTCACTGTTGAACTAAGCAAACCTCCCACTTTGTTGAGGTCGTAGCCGTTGGATCAGATCCAACAGCCCACGACCTCCCCTCAAAATATCCAGCGCTCACAACCTCCCCCATCTCATGTTGTGCACCGTTGGATTTAAAATCCACGGTCACGACCTCCTCCTTGTCTTGTGCGCATTAGACCTCCCCGCGCACGTGAGGTCGTAGCCCTTAGATTTAAATCTAAAGGCCATGATCTCCCTGGTGCGTTGCGCAAGCTCAGGACCTCCCCCTCTTTTGATCAGAACCGTTGGATCAAAAATCCAAAGGTCCTGACCTCCCTTGTCTTTTGCGCAACGTCTCAGACCTCCCTCACCTTCTCATCACCATTAGATCTTAATCTGATGGCCATAACCTCTTGTGCGCTACGCGTAGTGCTAAGACCTCCCCTTTGGTTGTGCGCCCTTGGATTTAAATCCAAAGGCCATGACCTCCCCCTCATGCTCTTAAGTTCGTGTGCGGTTAAGACCTCACAGGAGGTCCGCACCGTTGGATTGAGATCCAACGCCGTGGACCCCCTGTCCCTTTTTCCACGTGCGCATTCGCATGATGGAAATCGGAGGGTCACGACCTCCCCAGTCCAGATCCAATGGCTGTGATCTCCTCCTTCTCCTTTTAAAAACTTACCGTTTCGATTTAGATCTGAGGGTCACGACCTCCCCCTCATTTCTAATCGGACGGTGGTGGGCAACTCCTGTTCTTCTCCTAGCTCTGGTGCACGCGTACGCCATGGCAGTGGAGGAGGCAGTGATCTGTCTTGTCCAACGGCTCTATGCCTGTGCGCATTTAATGCGTGTCAGTGCCTTTCCGCCCTAGCCCATGCTCTGACCTACCTACTCTGTCCCATCCATCTTGTCCAACTCCATGGACCTTCCGTGGACCTCCCTTGGGCTAAGCTCACCATGAGCTTAACCCGTGGTCCAGGACCTCTTTTTGCCCTAGCTATAAAACCCCCCCACTGTTGCCCTTGGCTTCTTTTACACACCATTGAGCTTGGCCTTGCCTGCGCTGGGCTGAGCATCTCCTCCACTGACCTACCCTTTTTGGCCGCCATTGTTGAAGTCCTTGGAGCTCCTCGGTGGCAGTGCTTCAGTGGCTCCCTCTTCAACCTCTTGTTCACATTGTGCTCCCCAGACCTCCTGGAGTTAACCCTAACCCCATTTGGGTTGACATTTTCAGAAGAGGCCTAACTTGGAGCTTGGAGCTTGGAGTTGGCCGTGGAGCAACCCTTCTTCCCCAACTCCGGTCCTCCACGTCCACAACCTCCTCGGCACCTCCGCGACCTCCGGTAACCCTCTGGTAGTCCCGTGAATCTTGGCACTGCATGTATGTTGTTGCGGAGCTTAGCACACGCTTGAATGTTCACGCGAGCTCATTATCGCTGTTTGTGTTTTGGCCGTGTGTTTTGCGCCGCCAATCTTCGGCTCGTCGCCGTTCAGGGCCACCCTCGCCGCCAGGAATGGTCCTGGCGTGTGCGCAACACTATTGTGCACACGTTGGTGTCCTTGGATGGCGCCGGTGAGGTCCTCATCGCGGCGTCGAGCCTTGGTAGCCTCTCGGGATTTTGTCGGACGACCATGGCACGTGCCTTTGTCGTTAAGACAAAGACCTCCCCATTTTGGCTAATCACCTCCAATCATTGTAGCTTTTAATGTGTCCTTAGTCTTTGCGTGCGAGGTCTTGTGCCGTCCATCTTAGGTCTCACGGCGGGACCTCCTCGGGGCCATCTTAGCCATCTTGGACCTCCCTCGGGGTCCTCTTTGCAAAAGACCACCCCGGTCTTTTGTAAGGACAACCCCTAGGACCTCCTCCTTGCGATCTTGACCGCTAGGACCTCCTTGTGGGAGATCTTAGCCGTTAAGGTCCTCCTGTGTTGATCTCCACCGTGTAGGACCTCCCCGAGGTCCTCTCAACCTTTGTGGACCTCCACGGGTAAATCTTAGCCGCCCAGACCTCCCAGTGGAAATCTGAGCCGCTTAGGACCTCCCTTTGTTAGATCTTGGCTGTTCAGGACCACCCCAAGAGGATCTGAACCGCCCAGGACCTCTTTGTTGTTGTCTTGACCGTTAAGGTCCTCCACAGGACAATCTAGACCATTAAGGTCCTCCCTTGGAAAATCTGGACCGTCCAGGACCTCCCTCGAGAGGTCTCGACCGTGTAGATCTTCCTTGGGGAGATCTTGATAGTTTAGATCTTCCTTTGGAAGATCTCAGCCGCTCAGGACCTCCCTCGTTTGATCTGAACCGTCCGGTCCTCCCTCATGTGTTGTGGTTCGTTGGATGCGGATCAGCGGCCACGACCTCCCCTCCGTTCTTGTGGCGTGGCGGGGAGGACATGGACCGTTGGATCCAAGATCAACGGCCCATGTTCTCTGGACTGCTTGCAGCGCGCGCGTTTTTCCTCTGAAGTCTTGGGCGTTGGATTTAAATCAGCGGTTCACGTCCTCCCTCTGTTTTGGAAGTTTAGAAATTCCATAAGCACTTATTTGTAAACGAAAAAGGTAGGAACTTTAAAATGCATAACTAATTCAATTTCAATCCAAATAGGGTGAATCAAATTTTGTTAGCTCTGGCTTGACCTGGACTTTAATCTAAAAATGGTTAAGAGCCCAGTTCAGCTCCAAAACACAGTTTTGCAAATAGATTTTAAAACTAACTTCAAATATACACCCAAACTAATGTTTAACTTGTAAAATACACAACTAATGCTCTGTAGATTCTTTTGAGTGATTCCAACTTTGTTGCTTTCCTCTATTAGTGAACTTACTATGAAAATTAGTTTTGAGCTCGTTGCTGTTATAAAAATGAGGACTTGTGCATTACAATTTTGTTCAAGTTCTTGTTTTTGAAAAATGGTAGAAAGTGCAATCTAGCTCCAAATGAGATGAACTCAATTGTGTTATTCATCTCATGAGGTGCTGGTTTTGCTGTAAAATTTCAGTGTCACCACTTTTCTAGAAAATGTTGCCTCATAATTAAATTAGTGAATAGTGCAGTTTGGTATTTTTAGGGCTGAGCAGAATTGTTTTGCTCATATCTTTTGCATTGAGAATCCAAATCCATTGGTTCTTGTTGCTAAATTCCTAAAATCACCCTCTTGCTGCTGTAGAAAATTCAGAGTGTTTGGAGTTCGTTTGCTGTGCTGTCTTTGTCGTTTTAAATCGTTCTTATCGATTGTTTTCGTCTTTCCGATTAGGTGTCGGCGAGTACTTTGAACCCGTGGCGATCCTCAGCAACAATTTGTCCAGCAACAGTAAAGGCAAGCAGTTTGATCATTTCCATCATTGTCCCATTACTTTAAAGTCTAATATTTTGTTTAACTTGTATGTATGCATGCTTTTGTGTCAAAGTATTTTATCGTTTAGAGGTAGCTATTCCTATTGCATAGTTGCCCTAAATTGTTACCCTGCCACAAACCATAAGTTACTAATATCGCTGGTGAATTAGAGCCCGGTGATTTAAGTATGCTCTTTTATTGCTTTTACGGTGTCATGCTTAGCAATGCTTAGCTAACGGTAGTAATGGGCGATCATCGACTTAGTCGATGGTCTTGATCACTCAAAACTGATTATTACTCCTATATGTCCAGCACTTGTGCTTTGATTAATTTGTAAAATCAAAAGCTGAAAATAAAAGATTGATTTAGACTTGGGCATATTGGATGGATGGTGCGGTTTTTGGAATGTGGTGTTATGCAGGGTCCCTAAGGACCGAGTACTTGGGTCACTAAGCCAGCGATTTGCGTACTAACCACACGAGGGCATATGGAACCCCTCTTGACTAAGTACTCTAGGAGGTGTTAATTATGAGCGAGCTCGGTTGGTGTGTTTTCAAAAACAAATGTATATGTATAGTGTGGGAGGGGAGCATTAGCTTCCGGGCAGGTCGTCTAATGTCTCCTTCTCCCCGTGGGTTGTGCAGCTCGTAATTAGCATTCATCCTTTGGAAAGGTCTCGTAGGACTTAGCCGTGCAAGACACACCTTGGAAGTGTGCGTAAAGGAAAGGCGATGCGGCGTGTGGTGCAGTGGTACACCTGCGCAGGATAAAACTATTGAATAGCCTCGTCCTAGGTTATGGACATGCTTGGTAAGGTCGTTCAAGACTAGACTACAACCTTTAATTAAAACTTGACATGGTTGGTATGAGCAGGGAGTTCATGCTATTGTTGTGGTGACTTGGGTTAGTCACTTCTAGGTTGTTCTTGTTGTTGTTACTATGTTACTACCTCGTTGAATTTCAACAATTAAAATGCTTTGTCAAATTGCCTTCAATCTATTATATTATTGCAAATGAAACTTGCTTTATGCTAAAATGAGTCCAAAGCCTCATCCACTTAAATAAAGCTTGCATGTAGCTATTTATAGTTCTGTTATCTTACGTAAGTCTTGCGGAGTACTTTATGTACTCATCTCGCGTGGTTGTGGCATTTTGTGGCTTTTGTTGCAGAGGAAGGAGGTGAGCCCCAAGGGCTTCACTCTTGCGAGATGTGCTTGGGTTTGACGACTAGCTTGGCGGTCCGGTTAGTTGCCTTGTGGGTAAAGGCACACTAATTGGCTTTTGTTATAGCCATCTTATGGCACTTTTGCTTCATTGTGTATCTTTGTAGTCTTGTTGTTATTTGGCGAAGGCCCTCTTTTGTAATAACCTATTCCTTTATTAGTATTAACTTCGGTTTGTTGCTTATGTACTATGTGTTGTATGGAATTGATACATTCTTTTGTTGTGAGGTATGTATCTTGCATTCAGGAAGTATACATCTCTCGAGACCGGTTTATTTGGTTGATAATACTAGGGTCAATTGGATGACTAAGTATTATGAGCTTAATAAACGTCGGGTATCAGAGCCGTTCTGACCGTAGTAACGCAAGCTTGGTCGCCTTTAGGATATTTTGAAAACCTAATTTCAAAGTGTCAAATGAGTTTTGGAAGCTTAAGAAAATTCTCGATTTTACTCCTCATCTATCGAGCTTTCTCTTCTCATCTCACTCTAATTTAAGTTTTAAAGTTGTTTTCCTCTCTTCCCTTCTACAAAATAGTTGTTATCGATTAATGGGGTTTTGGGGAATCAATGAGTTTGGCAAATTGAAGTGTTAGCTGCCCATTTACAAGGTTTTGAAGCTTCTGGAATGGACAATTTCATTTGGAAGCTTGGATGCAAAATCTGGACAGCAAGCGTCAATTTCCGGACAGCAAGCTCAAAGGTTCTAAATAGGGTAGAAAATGAGAGGTTAAATCAACAAAAACTTGTGGGAATAAAAGGGTAAGATGTGATACTAGTTAGCTAAGTATCTAACATTTATTTTGTTAATTTAACCCTGCTCTTTAGTAGCATTAGACCTTACCTTATGATCTGATTTTGATCTCCTCAATCAATTACTCGTTCATTCAATACGGGTCAGTTGTGTTGGGAAGTTGAGCCTTGGTTTTGGTGTTTTCCTCGCGGTTTTGGAGTCTTTTTTAGAAGCTTTTAAAGTGCATTCCTTGCTGTTTTGTTTCCTCTTTATTATGATGTCTTTGGCTTCTTTCATTCTTCTTGCTTCATTTAGTTGCATGTATTACCATCTAATCTATTATTAACTCGGTAGGGTTCTATACCACCTGTTTTGTTAGCTCTCGGTTAGGGTGGTATTTCATCCCCCTAATCATTGGCTTCTCCTTTCCCGTTCTTTAGCTTCTAATCTTCAGGTTTCCTTGCTAACCTATCTCTTGAGCAGGATGTCGGACTAGGTCAACAAAATTGGTTGGGATGAAAATCTCCTGGCTCCCCTTTGTCCGGACAAGACTAAATAACGCCTCCGCCCTAGAGTGTGTTTCAATTGTGGCGAGGAGGGCCACTATGCGTCCGCCTTTCGAGAACAAAACGCCACCGGTTTGCTTTAGTTGTGGTGAAGGAGGGCATTTCGGCGAAAATTGCGGACTAGGAAGAATCAAGGTCTGTCGGCGTTGTGGCGAGGAAGGACACTCTGACAATCGGTGTATACCTTGTCCAAACTGTGATGAAGACCATTTACCCGAAGATTGTCCAATCGCCAAAGTTACTTGTTTCCTAGGAGGCGATCACTATCCCAAGGAGTGTAGCTTGAACACGGTGATGGCCAAGTCATTGGGCTACAGCTGACGCTTTCTTCGGTCATCTGCAAGCATCGCAATCACCAATGCCTCCAAACCAGAGAAGTTCTTGGGTGATTTGTCTGAGGAGTTGCGGGACAAATTACCAGTCCATGCCTTCCCCGACTTTCGGCGTGTGGTGAAAATCCTGTTGTTGTTGTGGGCGAGAAAGAAAAGTCGAGGATCGTGCATGAAGTGTCAAGAGAGGACTCAAGGTGACTCCAAGCAAGGTCGCCGGTGTCACTTGTCTCTTCTGCAATCTCAAGGGCCACTATGCTAATAATTGTCCTAAAAGCTTGCAAAACCCTCGTCGCTTCATGCAGTAGTGCCTCCATCACGTGCACTGCTTGAGTCGGCAAAATGGTCCCCGCCGTCGAGATCTCGGGATCACTTGTTTCTTTTAGCAAGAAAGGGCACTCGCCAACAATTGCCCTTTGAAGCGACAAAAGATCGTTTATAATCGATCGACTCCATCTCAAGCGAGAAAGCTCGGAGGCACGGCGTCGTGTTAGGTGCGCTTCGCTAACTCTTGCGGGATATTATTTTATTCGATTCAGGGCGCCTCATTCCTTGTATCTCCATCTTTTATCACTGTTGGTGATCCTAATTTCACTCTTTTATCCGGTGCTCGGCACCACCCGGTTTCAAAAGGTCTTCTAATCTACCGAACCCTAAGAAAATGATGATGCCATCGGGTTGTCATCGATCGTTTGACTAAAGTGGCATAATTCCTTCTGATACCTCTAAGGGCATCACATACTGTTGTTGCCTCGAACCTTCGTGACCTAAATGGCCATAATCCTTTGTTAGATAGCTAGGCTGCGGAGGATGACTCCGTATGGCTAGTTAGCGGTGAGTCCCGTTGTTAGTGGAATTAACCAAATAAATCGCTCAAAATTAACCGCAGGTTGTTAGGAATTAACCGGACAAATCGTTCCACAAATTAACAACGGCCATGCACCACCAACGGACAAAAAGCTCTCGATCTGTCAAAAGCCGACCTTCGTGTAGATTTTCTAACGGATCTTTACATATCCGCATCGTAAATTTGCATGGGGTGCGAAAATGATCGTGTCGGATCGTGGTGCCTTTATTCACTTCTCGATTTTGGCATAGCCTACAATAGGCTATGGGGCTAAATCCTTCCTTCAGTTCAACTTACCATCCTCAAATTGATGGTTAGACCAAAGGGCCACGATGTTCCATGTGTCCCGATTGAAGAAGTGCCTCGTGTTCCAACCAAGGAAACTCATGGAAACTCTTGATGTGCAAGAGGTTGGGTCGAATCGTGACCTAACGAGAAGCAATGCAATAAAGCGAATTAAATAAGATCCGACTCAACAAGAAACAAGCTAGGAACAATATGTAACTAAATAAAGTGTTGGTTGGATGAGCGAGTTAGAGAATTAGGTCGATACAACAAAAATATTATAAATGGATAAGAGTCTTAAAGGAAGGTTCGTATCTTTGAAGAAGTTAAGCGAAGATCTGGGTATCGTGTCCTCAAGATCCCAAAAGTTCGATTGGTCGAACCATTAGAGGATGAAGCTACTTGGGCGGGAAAGTCGTCGCATCTCAGCTGCCCTCTTTCTTCCCTTTGAACCAAATCTCGGGACGAGATTTCTGTAAGGGGGGGAGATTTTGTAACATCCCAAATGTACAATCTGGGTTTATTCAAGTATAATTATATGTGTAGAAATTAAAACTTTTTCTCACATCTTGAAAACCCCTAAACACTCATGTAATTCTTGTCCAAGAGTTGTGTAATCCAAAAACACAAAGCTCTTGTTGACCAAAAGTCAAGCTCCTTTTCCAATTATCTTAAATCTTGTGCCAAACATTTGGAAATATTTTTCCTTGGTCCTAAAACTGATGTGGGACCCCTCTGAAAAATATCACAAGTTGTAAAACTTGTTTGATAAATTTTGGAGGTAAAACAAATCCTTGAACAACCTTCATGAATTTCCTGAGAAAAATGCATTGCATAATAACCTCTGGAAATTTTATGTAAGGTTAATCTCATTGTCAGCAAGCTCCAGTTAAAATTTCGTGAATTTTGGAGTTCGTTTGCTATCCCAAATAATTCTGCTAAGTTTCAGTTGTTAAAAACTGAATTCAAAAACTAATCTTGTTCCTTGGGCTAGCCACTTTGCAAAGCTGGTCCAACCCAACCCACTTCTGGCTCGTCGGATCTCCTCTCCACCTTGATCAATCGTGGTGTTGGATTAACATCCAACCGCCACGATCTCCTCCTCGCCTAACGCACCAAGTCCTCCCGCTCACATGAGGTCTGGCATTGGATCAAAATCCATGGCCATGACCTCCTCGCGCTTAAACTACTCGAGACCTCCCTTTTGCACTCACTTGAGGTCGTGAGCGTTGGATCAATCCAAAGGCCACGACCTCCTCTGCAAACCATCATTGCGTGGATCTCCCACCTTGTTGAGGTCATCGCCCTTGGATCAAAATCCATGGCCATGACCTCCCTCACTTGCTGAACTAAGCAAACCTCCCACTTTGTTGAGGTCGTGGCCGTTGGATCGAGATCCAGCGACCCGACCTCCTCAAAATATCCAAGCGCTCACAACCTCCCCATCTCATGTTGTGCACCGTTGGATTTAAAATCCACAGTCACGACCTCCTCCTTGTCTTGTCGCATTAGACCTCCCAGCGACGTGAGGTTGTAGCCCTTAGATTTAAATCTAAAGGCCATGATCTCCTCAGTGCGTTATTAGCTCGGGACCTCCCCTCTTTTGATCGTAACCGTTGGATCAAAAATCCAAAGGTCTGACCTCCTTGTCTTTTTGCATACGTCTCGGACCTCCCTCACCTTCTCATCACCATTAGATCTTAATCTGATGGCCATAACCTCTTGTGCGCTACGCGTAGTGCTAAGACCTCCCCTTTGGTTGTGCGCCCTTGGATTTAAATCCAAAGGCCATGACCTCCCCTCATGCTCTTAAGTTAGGTGTGCGGTTAAGACCTCCACAGAGGTCCGCACGTTGGATTGAGATCAACGCCGTGGACCCCTGTCCCTTTTTCCACGTCTTGCGTGCATGATGGAAATCGGAGGGTCACGACCTCCCGATCGAGATCAATGGCTGTGATCTCCTCCTTCTCCTTTTAAAAACTTACCGTTTCGATTTAGATCGAGGTCACGACCTCCCCTCATTTCTAATCGGACGGTGGTGGGCAACTCCGTTCTTCTCCTAGCTCTGGCGCAGACGCCATGGCGATGGAGGAGGCGATGATCTATCTTGTCCAGCGGCTCTATGCTGTCGCATTTAATGCGTGTCGATGCCTTTCGCCCTAGCCCATGCTCGACCTACACTCTCTGTCCCATCCATCTTGTCCAACTCCATGGACCTTCCGTGGACCTCCCTTGGGCTAAGCTCACCATGAGCTTAACCCGTGGTCGAGACCTCTTTTGCCCTAGCTATAAAACCCCCACTATTGCCCTTGGCTTCTTTTACACACCATTGAGCTTGGCCTTGCTGTATTTGGTGGCTTCTCTCCTCCTTGACCTACCCTTTTTGGCGCCATTGTTGAAGTCCTTGGAGCTCCTCGGTGGCGGTGCTTGATGGCTCCTCTTCAACCTCTTGTTCACATTGTGCTCCCCAGGACCTCCTGGAGTTAACCCTAACCCCATTTGGGTTGACATTTTCGAAGAGGCCTAACTTGGAGCTTGGAGCTTGGAGTTGGCCGTGGAGCAACCCTTCTTCCCCAACTCCGGTCCTCCACGTCCCCAACCTCCTCGGCACCTCCGCGACCTCCGGTAACCCTCTGGTAGTCCGTGAGATCTTGCTTTGCATGTATGTTGTTGCGGAGCTTAGCTGCGCAGATGTTGTGCGGAGCTCATTATCGCTGTTTGTGTTTTGGCCGTGTGTTTTGCGCGCCAATCTTGACTCGTCGCCGTTCGAGGCCACCCTACCGCCCGAGAATGGTCTGGCGTGTGCTTAACACTATTGCGCTGCGTTGGTGTCCTGGATGGCGCGGTGAGGTCCTCATCGCCCGGCGTCGAGCCTTGGTAGCCTCTCGGGATTTTGTCGGGACGACCATGGCACCGTGCCTTTGTCGTTAAGACAAAGACCTCCCCATTTTGGCTAATCACCTCCAATCATTGTAGCTTTTAATGTGTCCTTAGTCTTTGCGTCAGGTCTTGTGCCGTCCATCTTAGGTCTCTGGCCGGGACCTCCTCGGGGCCATCTTAGCCATCTTGGACCTCCCTCGGGGTCCTCTTTGCAAAGACCACCCCGGTCTTTTGTAGGACAACCCCTAGGACCTCCCTCCTTGCGATCTTGACCGCTAGGACCTCCTTGTGGGAGATCTTAGCCGTTAAGGTCCTCCTGTGTTGATCTCCACCGTGTAGGACCTCCCAGGGTCCTCTCAACCTTGTGGACCTCCACGGGTAAATCTTAGCCGCCCGGACCTCCCGGTGGAAATCTGGCAGCTTAGGACCTCCCTTTGTTAGATCTTGGCCGTTCGGGACCACCCCAAGTGGATCTGAACCGCCCGGAGACCTCTTTGTTGTTGTCTTGACCGTTAAGGTCCTCCACAGGACAATCTAGACCATTAAGGTCCTCCTTGGAAAATCTGGACCGTCCAGGACCTCCCTCGAGAGGTCCTGACCGTGTAGATCTTCCTTGGGGAGATCTTGATAGTTTAGATCTTCCTTTGGAAGATCTCAGCCGCTCAAGACCTCCCTCGTTTGATCTGAACCGTCCGGTCCTCCCTCATGTGTTGTGGTTCGTTGGATGCAGTATCAACGGCCACGACCTCCCCTCCGTTGCGCGCAGCGTGGCAGGGAGGACATGGACCGTTGGATCCAAGATCAGCGGCCCATGTTCTCTGGACTCTTGTGACGGCGTCGTGTTTTCCTCTGGAAGTCTTGGGCGTTGGATTTAAATCAGCGGTTCACGTCCTCCCCTCTGTTTTGGAAGTTTAGAAATTCGATAAGCACTTATTTGTAAGGCGAAAAAGGTAGGAACTTTAAAATGCATAACTAATTCAATTTCAATCCAAATAGGGTGAATCAAATTTTGTTAGCTCTGGCTTGACCTGGACTTTAATCTAAAAATGGTTAGAGCCCAGTTCAGCTCCAAAACACAGTTTGCAAATAGATTTTAAAACTAACTTCAAATATACACCCAAACTAATGTTTAACTTGTAAAATACACAACTAATGCTCTGTAGATTCTTTTGAGTGATTCCAACTTTGTTGGTTTCCTCTATTAGTGAACTTACTATGAAAATTAGTTTTGAGCTCGTTGCTGTTATAAAAATGAGGACTTGTGCATTACAATTTTGTTCAAGTTCTTGTTTTTGAAAAATGGTAGAAAGTGCAATCTAGCTCCAAATGAGATGAACTCAATTGTGTTATTCATCCCATGAGGTGCTGGTTTTGCTGTAAAAATTTCAGTGTCACCACTTTTCTAGAAAATATTGCCTCATAATTAAATTAGTGAATAGTGCAGTTTGGTATTTTTAGGGCTGAGCAGAATTGTTTTGCTCATATCTTTTGCATTGAGAATCCAAATCCATTGGTTCTTGTTGCTAAATTCCTAAAATCACCCTCTTGCTTCTGTAGAAAATTCAGAGTGTTTGGAGTTCGTTTGCTGTGCTGTCTTTGTCGTTTTAAATCGTTCTTATCGATTGTTTTAGTCTTTCCGATTAGGTGTCGCGAGTACTTTGAACCCGTGGCGATCCTCAGCAACAATTTGTCCAGCAACAGTAAAGGCAAGCAGTTTGATCATTTCCATCATTGTCCCATTACTTTAAAGTCTAATATTTTGTTTAACTTGTATGTATGCATGCTTTTGTGTCAAAGTATTTTATCGTTTAGAGGTAGCTATTCCTATTTTATCGTCAAAGTAATGGGACAACGATAAATCACTAAGCAACAATGCAATAGGAATAGCTACCTCTAAACGATAAATTACTTTGACACAAAAGCATGCATACATACAAGTTAAACAAAATATTAGACTTTGAAAGTAATGGGATTAAGCGGGATATGATCAAACTGCTTGCCTTGCTGTGGCTGGTCACTATGCTGCAGAGAGACACTCACGGGATCAACCCGCTCGTCGGCACCTAATCGAAAAGGCGAAAAGAATCGATAAGAACGATAAAAACCACAAGGACAGCACAACAAACAAACTCCAAATACTCTGCAATTTCTACAGCAGCAAGAGGATGATTTTTAGAGAATTTAGCAACAAGAACCAATTGATTTGGATTCTCAATGCCAAAGATATGAGCAAAACAATTCTGCTCAGCCCTAAAAATACCAAACTGCCACTATTCACTAATTTAATTATTAGGCAACATTTTCTAGAAAGGTGGTGATACTGAGATTTTTACTGTAAAACCAGCACCTCATGAGATGAATAACACAATTGAGTTCATCTCATTTGGAGCTATTATGCATTTTCTATACTTTTTCAAAACAAGAACTTGAACAAAATTATAATGCACAAGTAAGCTTTTTGAAAATAGTGACAAGTCTAAATCTTATTCTAACATTTAGTTTACTAACAGAGGAAGCCAACAAAGTTGGATCCACTCAAAAAGGAGCTCTAGAGAATTACTTATGCATTTTACAAGTTAATTTGAATTTTTATTGCAACATTTAAAGTTAGTTTTGAAAACTATTTGCACATGCATGTTCTGGAGCTGAACTGAGCCCATAACCATTTTAGATTAGAGCCTAGTCCAAACCAGAGCTACAGAAATTTGAATCACCCTATTTGGATTTAAATTGAATTAGTTATGCAATTTCAAAGTTCATACCTTTTTAGGTTTACAAATAAGTGCTCACTGGAATTTCTAAACTTCCAAAAGCGAGAGGGAGGGCGTGAACCGTTGATCTAAATCAAGCGGCCCAAGACCTCGAGAGGAAAGCGCGCAGCGCTGTGCAGTCGAGAACATGGGCGTTGATCTTGGATCTAACGGTCCATGCCCTCCTGCTACCAGCTGCAAGCGCGGAGGGGAGGTCGTGGCCGTTGATACCGCATCAACGAACCACAACACAATGAGGAGGACGGGGCGGTCCAGATCAAACGAGGAGGTCTGGCGGTGAGATCTTCAAAGGAAGATCTAAACTATCAAGATCTCCCAAGGAAGATCTACATCGTCAAGACCTCTCGAGGGAGGTCTGGGCGGTCGAGATTTTCAAGGAGGACCTTAATGGTCTGGATTGTCCCAGGGAGGATCTTAGCGGTCAAGACAACAACAAAGAGGTCTGGGCGGTTCAGATCCACTTGGGGTGGTCTTGAGCGGCCAAGATCTAACAAAGGGAGGTCCTAAGCGGCTCAGATTTCCTTTGGGAGGTGCAGGCGGCTAAGATTTACAGGAGGTCCACAAGGTTAGAGGACCTCGGGGAGGTCCTACAGGTGGAGATCAACACAGGAGGACCTCAGCGACTAAGATCTCCCACAAGGAGGTCCTAGCGGTCAAGATCGCATAGGAGGGAGGTCTAGGGGTTGTCCTTACAAAAGACCGGGGTGGTCTTTGCAAAGAGGACCCCGAGGGAGGTCCCAGATGGCTAAGATGGCCAGGAGGTCCTAGCCGTAGATCTAAGATGGGCGACACAAGACCTCGCCTGGCTTGGACACATTAAAAGCTACAATGATTGGAGATGATTAGCCATAAATGGGGAGGTCTTTGTCTTAACGACAACGACGCGGTGCCATTGTTGTCAGACAAAATCGAGAGGCTACCAAGGCTCGGCGTCGGCGATGAGGACCTCGCCGGCGCCAACCAAGAGCATCAATGTGTGCGCATAGTGTTGCGCACACTGCTGAAACTCTCGACGGAGACGGCGGCCTAAGTGGCCGCGGCGGCGGAGAGAACAGATGATCAACACGGCCAAAACACAAAGCACAATAAAAGAGCTCATGGCGTTCATTCAAGCGGGTGCCCAAGAAAAGCTCATAACAACATACCTGGGGTGCCCAGGCTAGAGGACTATCGAGAAGTACACAGAGGTCTGAAGGAGGCTGAGGAGGTTGGAGGAGCCGGTGGCCTAGCCTTGCTTGTGAAGAAGACAAGTGGAGGAGAGGACCTGGGCAAAAACCATAGCACCAAGTCATCACCATGTGCTCCACAAAGTGATGAGGTGCTCTGAGAACAAAAGATTAAGAGGAGGAGGTCCATACCGGATTTGACACAAAGGGAAAAGCTCACGGCCAACAGCTCCAAACTTCAATTAGCCCCCTCCTGCAAAGGCCAACCCCAATGGAGTTAGGGTTAAGACTTCGAGGAATGAAGAAAAACAAAATGAGGCGAGGCAGAGAGAGAGAGAGAGCCATGGAGTACTCAATGCCCAAGGAGCTCAATGGCGGCCAAGGAGGTCAAAGTGGTTTGAGCTCCTCGAGGCCGAGTAAGATGGTGAGGTGTGGAAAAAGAAGCTAATGAAGGCAAGGGAGCTTCTATAACCCGGGACATGGAGGTCGTGAGCCAAGGGTTAAGCTCATGGTGAGCTTAGCCCATGGCAGGTCCATAACTGGACAAGATAATGGAGGTGATGGGGGCAGGTCGAGGGCGGACCTAGGGCATGGCCTAGAGGCGAAAAACCTTGACACGCAATAAATCTTGCCAGACGAAGAGGCATTGGACAAGACATGCCATGACCTCCTCACGCCATGGCGCGTGGCGCCAGAGCTAAGAGAAGAACGAGCATGCCTCCCAACCGTTGGATGAGAAGCGCTAGGAAGGTCGTGACCCTCAGATATGATTTTGAAGCAGTAAGTTCTAAAAAGGCTGGGAGGAGGTCCTAGCCATGCGATCTCCATCGCCATGACTCTGCTGAAGCAGTCGAGGGAGGTCATGCCTGTAAAGGGTTAGGAGGTCCTAGCCTTTGGATCTACACCCAAGGGCTCGGACGATGGGAGGACTTATTCACGGTAGCGGCTCTCGATACACAACATGTGGGAGGTCTGGCCATTGGATCTTAATCCAGCGGCCTTGATCAAGTGAGGAGGTCATGGCCAGCGCTGTGAGAGAAGGAGGTCACGGCGGTTAGATTAAAATCTAACGGCGCAAGATGATAAAGGAGGTCGTGGCGGTTAGATTAAAATCTAACGGCTACGAGATGATAAAGGAGGTCGTGGCGGTTATATTAAAATCTAACGGCTACGAGATGATAAAGGAGGTCGTGGCGTGTGAGACCCCGGTATATTTATTAGGCTCATAATACTTAGTCACCCAATTGACCTAGTATTATCAACCAAATAAATCGGTCTCGAGAGATGTATACTCCCGAATGCGGTATACATACCTCACAACAAAAGAATGTACCAATTCCATACAACACATAGTACATAAGCCACAAACCCGAAGTTAATATTAAAAAGGAAAATAGCTATTACAAAGAGGCCCTTAGGCCAAAAAGCAACAATTAAAAAGATAACAGTGGAAGCAAAAGTGCCATAAAGATGGCTATAACACAAAAGCCAATCGATGTGCCTTAACCCTAGGCATCGATGGGACCGCCCGACTAGTAAATCGAAGAAAGCGCAACCGTTACGCAGTAAGTAAGGCTCTTGGAGCTCACCTCCGATCCTCTGCAACAAATTTGTTAAGCAAAGCAAATGAGTACAATAACTTGTTTATTGTACTACTTAAAACTGACGTGTAAATATGAGAACTATAATTTAGCTACATGCAAGCTTCATTTAAGTGGATGAGGCTTTGGACTCATTTTAGCATAAAGCAAGTTTCATTTGTAATAACATAATAGATTGAAGGCAATTTGATAAAGCATTTGTAATTGTTGAAATAACAACGAGATAATAACATAATATCAACAACAAGAACATCACAGAAGTGACTAACCCAAGTCACCACAACAATAGTATGAACATCCATTCATACCAACCCATCAAGTTTTAATTAAATGGTTGAGTCTAGTTCTTCTACAGGCGTTTCGGCGTGTCCATAACCTAGGGGCGAGGCTATTGAATAGTTTTAACCTGCGGGGTGTACCAATGTACCCACCGCCCGAGACCGCCTTTCCTTTAGGCACACTACCTTTGGTGTGCAAGCAAGCAGCTAGAATCCTCTGAGACCTTTCCAATGGGCGATGCTAATTACGAGCACGCAACCCACGGGGACAAGACACATTAGGCAGCCCTAACGATGCGCCAATGCTCCTCCCAACACCACACACACAGATTTTATTAAAACATACCCACCAACCAGCTCATAATTAACACCTCCCAAAGTACTTAGTCAAGAGGTCCCATATCCCCTCGTGTGGTTATACGCAACATTGCTTTCGAGCGGTGGCGCAAGTAACTCGGTCATAATGACTCGAGGCATACTACCACATTCCAAAAACCACCCCATCCATCCAATATGCCCAAGTCTAAATCAATCCTTTATTTTCAGTTTTGACTTCACAAATTAATCAAAGCACAAGTGCTGGACATATAGGAGAATAATTATACTTGTGTGATCAAGACCATCGACTAAGTCGATGATGGCCATTACTACCGATAGCTAAGCATGTCTAAGCGGTAGGGAGCATAACTACTAAGTGATAAGAGCTCATCCAACGAGCTCAAATCACAGCAAATAACCTAGGCTCGTTGGTAGTAGGGATAAACACTCCTACAGATTATGCAACTATAGGATTACTAGCGACCTTTAACACAAAGTAGCATGCATACATAGAAGTAAAACAACATATTAACCTTTAAAGTAATGGGGCGCTAGAGGATATGATCAAACTGCTTGCCTTGTTGCTGGTCAATTTGTTGCGGAGGTGGATTCGCGGGATCACCACAAATGTTGAACCCTAACGGAAAAAGCAATAAAGAACCGATAAAACGACGAAAAGCAACAAAGACAACACAGCAACAGAACTCCAAATCCTCTGAAATTTCTACTGCAGCAAGAGGAGGATTTTTAGGGAATTTAGCAACAAGAACCAATGGATTTGGATTCTCAATGCAAAAGTTATGAGCAAAACAACTCTGCTCAGCCCTAAAAATACCAAACTGCACTATTCACTAATTTAATTATGAGGCAACATTTTCTAGAAAAGTGGTGAGGCTGAAACTTTTACTGTAAAACCAGCACCTCATGAGATGAATAACACAATTGAGTTCATCTCATTTGGAGCTATTATGCAATTTCTATAATTTTTCAAAAACAAGAACTTGAACAAAATTATAATGCACAAGTCCTCGTTTTTCTAACAGCAACAAGCTCAACACTAATTTTCACAGTGAGTTCATTACTAGAAACCAACAAAGTTGGTCTCACTTAAAAAGAATCTACAGAGCATTAGTTATGAATTTTACAAGTTAAGCATTAATTTGAATGTATATTTAAAGTTAGTTTTTAAAACCTAGTGGCTAACTGTGCTCTGGGACTGAACTCAACTTGCAATCATTTTTGGATTACAGTCAAGTTCAAGATAGAGCTAACACAATTTGAATGACCTCATTTGGAATTAAAATGAGAAAGATATGAAATTCTAAAGTTTATACCTTATTTGAGTTCATACTTAGAATTTCTTGACATTTCTATAACTCACGAGACATGGGAGGTCGTGAGCCACAGATCACAGATCTAGCGGCTCGAGACCTCCCGGAGGACAACACACCTTGAGATGGGAGGTCGGAGGTCTGGACCTCCTAACCCACGCACATCTTGTGAGGTGAGGGAGGTCGTGGCCATAGATGGGAGATCAGCGGACCTAGCAGGGAAGGGAGGTCGGAGCGGACCAGGTCTAAAGGGAGGTCCTCATGGTGAGATGACCTCGAGGAGGTCCCAGAGGAGGTCCTCAGCGCCCTGACCTCCAGGGAGATCTGGGCGGCCAGATTGTGCCAAGGAGGTCTTGGCGCTCGGATCTCCTCGGAGGAGGTCGGGCGTCGAGCTTCGCAACCACGTGCTTGTGCACGCGCGTGCTGGACAAGAGGTTATCTTGCGAGGACCACGAGGAGGTCGTGGAAATCTTAGCGCACAATAAATGGTGGATTTAAAGCGGTTAAGAGCGCCAATGATTCGAGATTGAGCAATGATTAGCACCATGCGCCGGGATCTCTGTCCTAAAACGACCGACACGCTCGGGGCGTCGACAAAATCGAGCTTGAAGAAATGGTCCTCGCCCGGCGATGTAGAGCCATGCGGTGAGGTCAATAATACCGTTGGGTCATAATAACCATGCGCACCGCGGACCTCCTCTCAACGGCGGCGGCGCTTAATCGCCCGGCCGGCGAGAGGACGAGCGACCTTCACGGCCAAAATACGAAAATGCAAAGCGACTCGTAGCGACAATCAAGCTTATGCCCAACATAAGCTCCGCAACATGCATTCAGCGGTGCGGCACTAAGGACTACCGGAATGCACAGGAGGTCCTAAAGATGTCGAAGAGGTTGAGGATGGTCTTTGGCGGGAGTTGGGAAGATGGAGAGCTCCAGCTTCAAGTCCAAATTCCAAACTCAAGCCTCGGCTCCAAGCTCCACTAGCCCCTCTGAAAAGGTCAACCTAACAATGAGTTAGGTTTAACTCGAGAGATTTGGGGGAGCTCAATGGAGCAAGAGTTTGAGAGAACCCTTTGGAGCAAGCCTTCACCACCAAGGGCTTCAAGCTTCTCAACAATGGCGGCCAAGTGTGGAGGTCGGTGAAAGAGTAAGCTCAAAAGGCAGGTGCAAGCTAAGGCTTGAAGTGTGCCAAAAGCTCTGGGAGGAACCCAATGGGGCTTTATACTAGGGCACTGGAGGTCATGGACCCTTGGCTAAGCTCCTTGTGAGCTTGGCCCATGTACTGATCTTAGGTGGACAAGACTTGGGGGGCGACAAGAGGCTCGGTGACCATTGAGGCGGAAAGCGGCACACGTGCATCTTGGTCGACAAAAAGCTATGAGCAGTACCTCCTGCTCGGACATGCATTAAATACCTTTGCTTTCGAAGCTTGCCGTGCGCGAGAGGAAGGAGAAACGAGGAGGTCCTATGGGCGTTGGATAAGACCTCGAGGTCTGGCCATCGGATCCTATTTTTGAACCGTTCGTTTTAAGTGGTGGGAGGAGGTCCCAGCCACACGATCAACGTGGGGAGGTCATGGCCTCACGATTTCACTTCACGTGAAAGCATACGTGAGAAATGGACGGGAGGTCCAAAGCGTTGGATTTCAATCAGCGGTGCGGACCTCTGTGAATCTTAACCGCACCCAATTTTAAGAAAGCGAGGGGAGGTCATGGCCTTAGATTTTTCGATCCAGGGCTATGACCTCAACAAAGCGGGAGGACCTTCTTGTGTGAGGTTTTTGGAGGAGGTCGTGAAGTTCAACACGAGGAGGTCATGGCCAGTGGATCTTTGATCGGCTGACTATGACTGATGAGGTGAGGAGGTCTTATCGAGCGTTTGAGGAGGAGGTCGTGGTGTTGGATGTAAATCCAGCGGCTCACGACCTCAACTAAAGATGCAAAGAGGTCTTAGCGGCGGAATGCTTGGGGAGGATGTCATCAGCGGGTTTACATGAGGAGGTCTAAGCGCTCACGTTGACGAGGTCCACGAGGTCAAGAGGACCTCGAAGGAGGTCTGAGTCTTGTTGGTTGAGGGAGGTCGTGGCGGTTGGATTGGATCCATGACTCGACCTCATCAAATGAGAAAGGAGGTCGAGATGGGGTTGGGTGGACCCGAGGTTTGAGTCTGGCTCGGCCAAGGAACGATCTACTGTTTTAAATTAAATTTTCTAACGGTGAGGCTTTCTGAGAATTGTTTGAGGTAGCAATTGAACTCCAAATTTCATGAAATTTTTACGAGGGCTCATGACATTAAGATGAACCCCAAAATTTATCAAACTAGTTTTACAACTCGTGATATTTTCAGAGGGTCCCACATTAGTTTTTGGACCAAGGAAAATATTTCCAATTGTTTGGCCCAAGGTTTGAGATAATTGGAAAATGAGTTTGACTTTTGGTCAACAAGAGCTTTGTGTTTTGGATTACACAACTCTTGGACAAGAATTCCATGAGATTTTAGGGTTTTCAAGATGTGAGAAAAAGTTTTAATTTCTACACATATAATTATACTTGAATAACCTGTTTATACATTTGGGATGTTACATGGCGGTGGATTTTAATCCAGCAGGCACGACTTTGAGTCTTGGAGGTCTTGGCCTGGGCAAGACTCTTTGGATCGAGATGGGAGGTCCAGGCCACGAGATTTTCATCGGCGGTGATGAGGGATGGGGGAGGTTGTGGCGTTGGATCGATCCAGCAGTTCTGACCTCGACTAAATGAAGGTTTGATCGCTAAGCGAGGGAGGTCGTGGGCCTTGGATTTTAATCAACGGCGCTTTAACAATTGAAGCGGGGGAGGTCTTGTCGCTAGATATCAAGGAGGTCTGGCTGCGATGAATTGCGGCGGAGGTCGTGGCCTTTGGATGCGAATCCAGCTCTGACCTCAACAAATGGAGAGGAGGTGCAGTGGTTTGATGGCGAGTGGAGGTCATGGCCATGGATCTTTGATCCAGCGGCACAATACCTCGATGGGTGGAGGACCTCCTTGTGAATGTTTGAGGAGGAGGTCGTGGCGCACAAGACAAGCAGAGGAGGTCGTGGCGGTTGGATGTAAATCCAGCAGTGCGACCTCATCAAGCGGAAGGAGAGTCGATGAGTTGGTTGAGAGGAGGAGGTCGTGGGTGTTAGATATGAATCCAGCGGCTCACGACCTCAAGTGGTTTAGGAGGTCCGGTGAGCTGAGGTGGGTTGGGTTCAACCGAGATAGGAAAATGGCCCGACCCAAGGAGCGATGTAAAGTTTTGAATTCAATTTTAACAGGTGAGACTTTAGGGATTCATTTGAGATAGCAAATGAACTCCAACTTTATGAAATTTTAGCTGGAGCTTGCTAACATTATGATTAACCTTACATAAAATTTCCAGAGGTTATTATGCTATGTATTTTTCTCAGGAAATTCATGAAGGCTGTTCAAGGGTTTGTTTTACCTCCAAAATTATCAAACAAGTTTTATAACTCATGATATTTTTTCGGAGGGCTCCACAACATTTCTAGGACCAAGGAAAAATATTTCCAAGGGTTTGGCACAACATTTGTGATAATAGGAAAATGAGTTTGACTTTTGTCAACAAGAGGTTTAGGTTTTGAACCCCACCACTTTTGACAAAATTACATGTGAATCGGGGTTTCAAGATGTGAGAAAAAGTTTTAATTTCTACACATTTAATTACATTTGTGTGACGACCCACCCGTGATGTACTGTAAGAGGTCAGGAAGACCATTTTTTTTCTTGTTGCGAAGTCACCACGAAAAGATGTGGTAGCACCGCGTGGAGCCTTCTAGGGAGGTGCGGGACCTCCCGGGAGTCTTGCGGACCTCTGGAGGTCTTGGTCATGTGACCTCCCGGGAGGTCTTGAAGACCTCTGGAGGTCGTGGCGCCATCCGCTCAGTAGCACCTCGGGCACATCACTAAGAGGTCGGCGGGACCTCCCGAGGCTAAGTCAGAAGGACCTCTGGTGGTCTGCCCTGTGCATCTGAGCTAGTCCCGAGGACAATAGAGCTAGCCGCACAAGAACACAAGCCAATACCACAACCACGAGGTCAAAGCGAGAGATGAAGCGGACAAATTAAACTTTATATAATAGGACCTTATGGCCAAGCTTGTTAACAAGAGGTGCGCCGAGACTTACAACACCAGCGAGGGACTTACAAGCGGCAACAAGGAGCTTCTGGGGCTCAAACACGAGAACACATAAAAGCCATCCAACAAGCACCACAGTGTCGTCGGTGGAGCCGCGTCCTAAGCGGCTTAGTCCTCGAAGAACTCCTCCTCGAAGAATGTGCCTTTACCTGCATTTGGTCATCTTCATAATGCTGCTTTGACCACGGGCTTAAGCCATGAGTACTTGGAATGTACTCGGCAAGTCCTGAGAGAGCAAAGATGCAATAATATTCATGCAAGGACTTACCAATGGAAA